>JALBCR010000004.1:240000-1440000 GCA_030710515.1 Abscondita cerata
CGTGTTTCATTTTAATTTAGCTATAGCTATTGACTCTGTCAATCATGATATATTGATCAAAAGACTGCGCGATTTTGGTTTCTGCAACAATTTGATTGATTTTTTTGCATCGTATTTGAAGACAGATATATGTAAAACGCCAAATGGAGTAACCCAAGGGTCTATTTTTAAAACTTATTGTTTTAATAATATGTATAACATATTTCAACATACTATTTACAAATATTTATTGATAATTTCCAGTTTTCTGACGAGTATTATAAAACTACACAATCTTTTTTTAAGCGTGTCTAGGAATAAAGTTAAAAATAAATATTAATAAACATAAAGTTGTAACCTTCAAAGAAAACGTATTAATATTATAGATTCAATACCACTTAAACCAGTTGACAAGAATAAAGATCTAGTTATATTATATCAATTTTTTAACTTTTAAATCAATTTTATAAAAAGGAATATACAGCGGAATCAAGATTGTTTGGCATCTTTATATGTAAGGTTAGGTTAGTTAAGGCTAAATTAGAGTATTTTAATATCATTTGAAATCGTTACAGAGAAAAATTTGCCATATTATGTAAAATATTTTCAAAAAAAATTTCGAAATGTTATTGGTATTTTGAAAATTTGAACTAATTATTTTTTGAAACAGTTTGGATTTTTGAAAAATTCTTTTAAATCCCGCTCGAGAGTGAAAATTCCGAAATGCGAAGTAGGACGTCTCCGCAGCGAATTACCGAGAAAAAAGCGAAAAATGTCAACCCGTAACTTCGAGAATATATAGGTAGAAAATCATAAAACGTATCGGAAAAAGAATTTTTGTCCGTTTTGGACAAAATCTGTCAAACCAAAACAACTTTTAACCTACATAGACTTTACCATTCTTGAAACATTTACAAACATATTCATTTTACACATTTTTCTTTAAATAAAAGTTATTGTTAACTATTTTTTGATCCAATAAGTAATAACTGAGATATGACAATTCCGTCACAGTACCTTCACGAATATCAAACATGAAAAAAAAATTGTTGGAATTTCATTATCTATAACATTTGTGTGAAAATTTTTTTCTAAAACCAATTTTTTTTTCTCTCTTCTTCAAGCATTTCGAGTTTTAATCTTAAAAGTTATTCAAGGGTGAGAGCGCGTCATTTAGTTCGAGGAAACGTATAATAAAAACTTTATTTTATTAAGTCTTGACAGTATACCCGAATTTTAAGATCAACAATAAATTACGTAACATTTTAGGACTTAGTTATTTAAATGTTTCTTTTCTACAACTTATCGGTTTTGTTTTCACTTTTTGTTTTACAGTTTCTGTACATTCTTAGACATTTATTAGTAGGCGAGACGTTTGACGGAAACGCTTGTTTATAAGATTTATTTATTTATTTAATCGTATGGTACATTTTAAATATTGTATTGTGATGTAAGTGTTATGTATGATGCCCCAGAAGATCAGTATAAACCTGTACAGTGTGGTGACGAAACCGTGTGCAATTGTGGATTGGTTCGTCTTGGCAAAGCATTTACTTCAAGGTTTAGGTAAACCACTAAAACCTAAACATGCCAACCCTTACCCACCCTAGTATTCACATGTAATATTAATTAAGTGTGTAATGTGATTGTGTTTTGTGAAATTGTGTTGTACATTTTTTCCTAATTATCCGGGAGGGTCTTGATAACCAGGTCCGAAACCAAAGTGGTGATTCTCAGGAACAACATGGTTTTCTTGTTGACCATGGAGTACTGTAGGTACTGATGTAGATGTAGAGTATTTTATTCATCAAATACTAACTCTATTTTCTTTTATATTTAAATTCTATCATTGATTGTGTAAACAAATATATTAATAACGTAAAAAAAATTGTTTCTTTATTGCGATAAGATAACTAATTTACATACATTGCGCTTCATTAATAAGCTTCATTAAGTACCGGTTCAAAACCTATTCCTTGCGTTTCTCGCCCACGAGCAGCATTCCTACTTCTCCGAGCTAGCTGTCTCACTCACAATTCTATTCAACTATTGTTAAACGAAAATATAATTTTAAGAGAGACATTTACCTAACGCTTCATAGAGAATTGAAAGTTATACAACACACATAACGTAAGAGGGGTTAGACGAAAGCGGTAAGTTAGTTGTACGGCACGTGTTCAAAACTTAACAATTCGGGTTCGCCCGTAATAAATACATTTTTACTTAGCCATTTTCTTATCTCTTTCATAACATGGATATGATAAATGGTAATATGATACAATTATTCCGAAGGTAAAATAAGATAAGCTCCTTAAAAAATACAAACTTTTTAAAATTAAACAAGTAAATCTCTATTAATCGACGGCTACCGACCAAATTCTGTCGTTGCTAGATCACATATTTTAGATTTAGTTATTACCCTATCTTAATGAAATTTTGCAATCTGTTTTATAAAACATGCAGCTACACCTTCACGTTCGTATTTTCTTTTTTTACCTGTTGTAATAGTGATGCAAATGCTGTTCAAATTTAAGAAGCATTTATTTTGATTTTTGATATCTAATAACTATTAAAAAATTATAAATTAAGAAAAAGTCGAGCGCCACCTTCTAGATTCAACTTTCTTACACACCCTATTACAAAATTTGAAGTTCAAAAATGGTAAAACGGCTTTTCAAGATTTAAAACGGCAAAAGTCTAAAAAAGTGTACTTTTTTGTATAGGTAAACGCCACTCTTAAACTATATTTATTTGTATTTACAACCTGTTGTTATGTCGGTTCTTGCCAAAACGTACATTTTATTTTTGTGCCAAATAACATTTTGCACATATCTTCGAAAATAAAAAAATTACTGCATATTTTAAATTGGTATATTTATGTAATTTTCTTTAATTTAGCGTACGCGCCAAAACTGTTTTACGTAATTTTTTTTCTAAATTAAATATTAATAAACTGTTATGTTTTAGGTACGTTATATTTTATACACCTGCTGACGTAGGATACAAATTAGCCAAGTTCCTACCAATAAAAATAGTATGTTCCGCAATGAAAGAAGTTTATAGATGTAAAAAAGTGTACGATGGAGTGTCGCATGCTGCAAAGTTGTACCCAAACGCTCTCCTCATTATGATTATAATCGGTACGATTAAAGGAAACGGAGCTGGATTTGTCAGGTTATTGGAGAGACTAATCCGTGGGGTTTGGACGCCGACAGCAATGGAATTTATGCAACCCTCTTTGTAGGAAAAAGAAATTTATTGTCTTATACATCTACTTAATTTGTTTGTTATTTAAGTTACACCAAAGCATCTTTACTAGCGTCGATCATATTTGTTATGGATAAAAAGACTGATCTGATATCAGCACCACACGCCTTGGTCTATTTTGGAATCGTTATATTTTTCGTCTACTTCAAATTGTCTTCGATTCTTCTTGGAATACACGATCCTTTTGTTCCATTTGAAAATTTGCTTTGTGCACTGTTTTTTGGTGGAATTTGGGATTCTTTGGGTAGACTTATGGGACGTGGACAAATTAAGGAAGAGGCTAAAGACGCCAAAAAAACTAATTAATGTAAGTTATAGGACATTTTCCTAAAAACTAAAGAAATTAAAATTTAATCCTTTTAGGTAGGAGTCGATCAAATAATATCGTGGACGAAGTAAGCAAGAATTTTATGGACCAATAAGCATCGTTTAACAAGCTACAGAATATTCTACATCAAAAAAAAACTTAACACCGCTTTATTCTGGTCTTTCTTTATCATCTCATTTTCATGATCACAAAAAGTTGTATCTTATTTTTAAATCATTTATTCATAATATTGTTCATGTAAATTATTGTATAAACGAAAAAGTACTTATTGTTATTTAGAGTAGTTTTCACATCTTTTCACATGGAAACGTGTCATAAAATTGTAACTACAAATTTATTTATTTAGTTAAGTAAGTGGACATAAGAAATAAAATGGATGGGTTGTTTATTTTTTTATTCTCTTTGTCAAAAAGTTTAAGTTACTATTAATTCTTCGTCTAACAATCAAACAAATTTCAAATGTGTATGTTTACAGTCCAAGGATGTGAAGTGGTAGTGGGGTATTTCATGTTCTTGTATGCAATGTGTGTACATGTATACGGACTTACAAAATTAAAGATAATTAAGATTAATCAAAAATTTACCTTCAATTTTTAATGTATTTTTATATTAATTCTATTTTTATTTTTACTTCACATCTTTTGTGTAAATAGTTAGAAAAATATTCATTTTACACATTTTGTTTCACATAAAAGTTGTTTATATATAATTTAATTGTACACAATTTTGGTTTAAACTATTTTTGATCCGATAAGCAATTACTGAGATTAATCAATCACGTGACACTAATTGTTGTAATAACATCTCCACCAATATCACATTTACCAAAAAAGTTGAGGGAGAAAAATTCTATTATCTATACCTAGCTTTTGTTTGAACCATTTTTTCTAAAAACGCAATTTGTCGCTTAACGGGTCAATGTGGAGTTCTACTGTAACCGCTTGTTTTTACTTGCAGCACTCTTACTTAGAAAATCATTTAGTGAGAGAGACAAAAATAAAAGTACATGCACATTAAGTTTAATAACTAAAGTTAATGTACAAGGTGGTTCAAATCCCCAACGAAAAATAGTGATCTAAAAAATATATTACTGTGGTTGGAATTCGGTGTTTAACAAAATAAATTCAATTATTATATTACACATAATGCTCTATTATTTTTTTTAATTATTATTAATATATATTGCGTAGTTTGTAACTTCAAAACAAAATTTTAATACAACTAAAATAATGAAACGTACAACATTTTTTTTAAATTAAATTTAGATGAATTTTAAATAAAGCAACGTGCGTTTAATAGCAACTTAAAAATATATTTCCGCTACAAACTTTTTATTATATAAAAATATACATACTAACCTTATTTACATTTTCTGATAACTTAAATAGATGCAACCTTCTGCGACTTTGAACGATGATTCCATGATCTAGGTTTCATTCAATGTTCTTTCTTGGTTGACATCATCGACGCTACTTTCCATACGCTTCATAATTATTTTCCATTAGTGCTTCATTTAGAAATTGCTTGGTGGTGCAGTTTATTTATTATTGTCCATTGGGTTTATTTCCATTAAATCTATTTCTACGGTAAAGTGCAAGCCGACATCAATGCGCGGGTTAAGATATTGGCCGGTAATTCAGTTTAGTGTTCGTGGCTTTATTTTTTTTAACAAAAATACTATATACCATATATATATATATTGTAAATGGCGTGTTAAACTGCATTGAATGACATACATAAGTTAGAATCATATTGATGTATGCCGAAGTTCGGATAGTCAATTTTTTTTAATTATTTTTTTTTTTAAATAACATTTTTATATTTTTGGATGGATTCTTGTACAGAATTTTTTTCTCTATTCAAATAAACACTACTCAGAGAAGTAGAAGAAAAATCGTAGACTATAAATATATTTTAATCAAATAATTTACTTACAATAAACAACCGTAATAATAATAAAAAGTACAGAATAGATGAAAAAAAAATCTTTATGATGCATAATTAAATTGCGTTACATTTCCGTCAATCGGAAATGTTGTGTTTCGTTTTGTGCGTAGGTGAGTTTATTCGATCTCCTTATCTTGCTCCTAGAGTCAGTTCGTTGGTTTCACTTTGATACAAAGTTTTTGATGTATCCTTATATTTTCTTAAAGTAGTTCGAAGTTTTCATCATCATAAAGTTATGCGAGTCTGTCGTACAGTGGTTCATAAAAAGCGGGTCCTGTGCAGTTTTTGAAACAGTTGGCGTTATGCTTTCGTAGAACTCATTTACGTAATATGTATCGGAAAATAAATTTCTGGTTTTCAAGATTAGTTATTGGTGTTTCTCCCCGCTTTGCAATTGCGCATAATAGAATATCTTCTTACCGAAATACTTACTATTCAACGTTTTTGGAAATTTAAGGTTTTGTGTCGTTTTGCGTAGCGGCCCGCGATTTTGGCATGTATCAAAAATTATTTTGATTCGTCTTACGGTTACATCATCCTCTTCTAAATACACCACCGTTTCCGTCGCCTCCACCACCTGTAGCTGCAGCCCTGCCGTTACACCGGAAGCGGCTTCAGATATTTATGTACTTTGTTTCAATAAATATGCGAACATTATGGTAATAAAAATTCGCTTGGAAATACTCGTTGTAAATGTTTAACTGTCGTCGCGGTTAGTTTTCGTATTTATGCGTAGGTACGTTTCATTACGAATTATAAAAATTAACGTTCTAAGCGTTTTCATTGATTAAGGCCTGATTTTTCACCTCCAGTTAACTTTATCAGTCGGTTAACTACTACGGAAACACAGTATTGATCCAATCAAATTTTTAGAAAGGCGCGTTTTAAAGATGATTAACCGACAGATAAAATTAACTGGAGATGAAAAAATCATGCCTTAGTGAAACTTTGTGACTGTAAGCTTCTCTTATCGCAAGATTCGATTTTATTACGTTTGACTACGTTGTAAGAATGATACAGATTTCATTTAATGTAATTAGTTAAGTGTTTCTCAATGAAAATTAGCAATCACGTCATCAATTAGATTTCCGTTTACTAATGCTAAACACTTATTTACCCTGTTTATTTAGTACATAGTTACTTTTTATGTTTTAAATGCAATACTTCTTGTTAATTTTAAATTGTGACGAGCCTTTTCAATTTATGTTTGATTTTGTGTTTGTGCGGTTTGTGTTAACTATCGCAGATTTGTGTCAGTACCTATCAATGCTAGCAGCGCGCCATCGCTAAACCATGCACTATAAGTACCACACTATACAAGTTTATATTGATCTTCTGGGGCACCATACATAACACTTACATCACAATACAGTATTTAAAATGTATACCATATACGAATAAATAATAAATAATCTTTAAAACAGCTTTTAATTTTAAAATTTTGAGTTAAACTAATAAGTTTTATGAAAGTAAAAACTTGGGGCTTTGTCGTTGTAGTATCACTTTTTTTCAAAATGCTTACTTTTTTTTATGTTTGAATTTGTACATTTTATGGCATATTTAACACCATAATTTTAATATACAAGATCAAAATTCTGCCACAACCACTTATATCTACCAATTTAAATCAAAACATTGCTTAATAACTTGAAAATTTGAGCCATTTTAGGACCATTCGACGCCACATTAAAATGCTTACTTATAGAGCACGCGATGGCGAACAAGTACGTATTCCTTTTAAGGTATTTCCTTAGAAAGTATCCTCCCAAACGGGCTTTCGGTGGAAGCTATTTTACATAGTGACCTTTGCTTGGCCCACACTTAACTTTAACAAATTTATCAATTTTTATTGACGATTTTGCAACCATACCTCGAACTTTTTATTTCACGAATGTAAATAATCTCCCAAACCACCCCTTTCCGCTGAACAACGGTGCAACCCCTATTTATGTTAAGTTTTTATTTCAAAATTGTCGTTAACTTCTTTTTGCATGTAACAAAATAAAATAACTCATTGTTTAGTCGCCTCTTACGACTAGTGGTGGTGCCCACTGCAGTGGCAATTTACTCCGTAGACTATCGGAAAATCAGAAGAATGTCAAAGACTAATCAAACTAAAAAAGTACACAAAAGAAGAAAGGAAATTACAGAACCGATTGTTTAGTCGCCTCTTACGACAAGTGGTGGTGTCCACTGTAGTGACCATTCTTACTCCGTACACTACTCGGAGAAGCAGCAGAAAATCTAAGACTGTAAATAAATTTAAAAATAATTAATTATTTACAATAAACGATCGTATTAATAATAATAAAGTAGTAAACAAAAGATAACAGAAAATAAAAGAACCCTTGTGTAATTCTTTTAGGTTTGTTTACTTATGCGAAAAAGCAAGAGAAAATAATATTGAAACGAACAGCAAAAGACACGTTTACCTTGTGTACGTATGTAGTTTGATGAACGATTGTCTTTGAACTCGCACCTAAAATACTCTTTTCTTAATTTCAGTTCACGTCTTCAGAGACGTGTAGTATAAAGATATCACTAGTAGATAGTCAGCAATACACAGTAATTTAGCTTTAGTCTCTCCAAATAAGATGGACGAATAATACCACAGGACAATTTAGTAAACCCGCCGGTGAACATTCTCTAATAAATTATGGTCACGAATGAGAACCGGGCACTTAGGAATTGAAGAAGAGGGCGAATCGCAAACATACGTTTTATATAGAGATAGATTTATGGAAGAAGAAAAAGATATGTTCGAAAAGATATATAACCTGAGTTTTAGCACGTTTACAATTCTTTAGGATGTGTTGCGACCAAAGTCAGATCCGTCGTAACTGTAACACCTAAATGTAAGCAAGATGTCGGTGTAAGTAGTTGTTTGGTTATGTATGGTTCCACATGCGCGGAATATTTTTACCGAGGCACAAAACTACACATTTGTCTAGATTTAAAAGAATCAACCAGTCAAAACACCATTTTCTAATAGAATCCAGATCTGCTTTTATAGTAATATATATTAATAATGGATTTCAGTGTCGTCGGCGTAAAAAGCTTTTTTGCACTTAGTATGATAATGTAGATCACTTGTGTATGCTATGAAGAGAAGAAGGCCAATGATTAATCCTTGAGAAACACCACTTTCCACTGACCTTTCAGATGAATAAGAGTGGCCAATTCTAACACAAAAATCTTCACGAATTTACGTTACAAAATCGACACAGTATCTTGACGTCACGAAAATCAAACTGGATTCTATTGAGAAATGAGTAAGTTTAGCTTCGCTTTGTAAAATAATAAGGTTTAGAGATCAACACTTGTGTGGATCATACTTTATTAGAAGTAGAAATTCCACACAAAATGGCAACCACAAAACAACCACTGCAATTTCGCCAAGGCTTAAACCAGTAATATAATAGGGTTAAGTTCCTGAAACCGCTTGCGCTAAGGGTGGGGAAAATAGTTAAGTATGCTGTACATATGTTGTAAGGGTAGTGTTTACAGTCCGCTCAATGAAGAAGGTTAAGTTAAAAGAAACAAGTTAGTACCAACACGTCGTATTGTATTTATTGGGTAACCCAACAAATGGTCAAAGTCAAACAGTCAAGTCACGAATTTATCGTTACAGTAGGTATACGTGTAGAAAATTAACGATAAAGCGTAGAACAAACGGTTTCGTGACGAAGACGTAAGAATCGTTTAACGATAAAGTGCAAAGAATCCGTCACGCTTACGTCAATTACTGTATTTGTCGTCACGAATTGTTATCTGGAACCGTAATAAACATACTTTATTTATATGCGCTTAAGCTTATAACTATTTAAACGTTATCCTAATTCTTAAATTAAATTTAATTCCTAATTAATCTTGTAATGTATTTACATTTTATTATTATGACAAGGACAAATATAATATTCAATTATATTTCTCTTTGCTTTGCAACAAAACAGAAGAACCGAAGATTTTGAAGAATTTACAGTCAGGCAATGGTAGCATGTTACTTGTAGAAGATTAGAAAGATCTTTATTTATGTACTGCTGTGCTCTTAGTATGTTACGTATTTTGAAGGAATAGTATACTTGCGAGTTGTCTGCATATAAGTAAAATTTACATGCGTTTAAACATTGAAAAATATTACAAGTATAAATTGAAAACAATAAGGGTCCAATGATTGACCCCTGCGGAACACCACAACTAACTGAAGTGAAGACGATTTTGACACTTTATTATGGATACGAACACATTGAGACCTCTCACTTAAGAATTGTTTAAAAAAATTAATGGAAGACACATCAAACCCAACAAAGTGTAGGATAGATAATAGCAGATCATGGTTAATAGTATCAAATGCTTTCGAAAAGTCTAATAAAATCAAAGCAACATTAAATCCAGAGTCCAATGCCGTAATTATGTCGTCAGTGATACAAGCTATTGCCGAAGCACAGCTATATCCCGGTCTAAAGTCATTAATTTGCTTTGCTATTATCTTTTCTAATATTTTAGACAAAGGCGAAAGAATACTTATGGAGCAGAGATCACTAAATGTTTCACATTTCTTTGATTTAGGTATAGGTAAAACATGTGCTATTTTCTATGAAATAGGAATGACTCAAGTAACCATGCATTTATAATATGAGTTACTACAGGTACAATAGAAGAACAGCAACGTTGAATCATTTCTATGATTAAATCATGTAACAGTTTTCTTGATATTTAAAAAAAAGAAAACCGCGCATAAGTACTAAAAGGAATTTGCTCCAGCAGCAGCTCTCAGGGTCGGTGGCATGCGGTAATAATTTTGGTGAGGTTGGTAGCGATACAATAATTGTCAAAAGAAACTAAATAAAATGGACGCCAGAATGTTTATTTGTGCGGGAGAAAAAACATACAAAAATTACGGTAGGTGCATATTATTTGCGTGGTAGCGATTGATAAAAGCAATTTACACGTTAGAATCAGCTCAGCTACGATCGTTGCCTTACCTCACAGTTTTGTAACAGTAAGTAGTTATAATCAAAATTTGATATCTTTGCTAACCTCGCACAATTGATTAAAATAAATGTAATAAAAGTAAATATGACCTTTAGTTGACAATCAACGGAGGGATTCCCTTTTCTCGGGACCTGGACCTGATGTGTAGTGCACCGGCCAGAGCGATAAAGAAAGGCTCCAGGCACCACCTCGCCGAGATGGACCTCGGATTGCTTTGCCGTCGTTAGGGCCAAAGGTACGAACTCTCCCAATTCCGGGGACAGCCAGTGAACTAATTTAGATTCTTTTCTAACTGCAGGTAACTGAACGGCCCATAGGTTTTCCTTTTCGTTAGAATCAAGAATAAGGTAAAGAAGATAAAAAAAATAAAGCCTAAAATATAAACATGTGGTCGGCCACTTCTGGGTGTATTAACACATACCTGTGATGGAGGGCGGCTTGAGAAGGACATTAAAAATACTATATATTATAGATACACGTACACAAATCATGTGAGAATTGAATAAAGAAATACTGAACCGCATTCGATTTCACAAATAATTTTAGTTGCAGGCTCAGGCGAAAATTAAATGTAAAAATGGCTATCGTGGCCTGACCAGGAAATAGAAGATAACAATGAATAGTGGGGAAAAGGGGCCGGGATCAAATTTGAATAATTATTAAAAAAAACGGAAATGATAATAAATTTGAATTTTGGTGCCAAAATGTTTTGTTTACATCGGGGATACATTATTATTCCCCTAGGTGTCGCTAAAATCGGAAACTAGAAATAAATATCAGTTTTAACTGTTACAATCATCAGGGCCTACTGCATTTGAGTTGATACTATATATCAGACTTTCAATCTCATTCTGGGAGACAAAAGTAAAATGGAACATTTCTGTAACTCCAGTTTTAATGTTGGTAGGTATTATAATACGTATCAGAGGCTTTACTTGAATTACTATGAGAAGACGCAAAAAATTCATTTCGTACTTCAGGATCACAAAGATGAGAGGGTAAATTGCCAAAAGTTGATCTATGTATATTCAGCAGCTTAATTGTCTTCATATTCAAAAAAAGCTTTCTTTTCCCTACTTGCAGATGCATTGACAAGGTTTCCTTAAAAATTTTTAGTAATCCCAGGACCGTAGGTCACGATGACGTTTGAATCGGGTTAGAGCCATATCTCGCAGTTTCGTCATTCGTTTAAGATTATCAGTGATCCAAGGAGTATGACGTTTCTGATGTTTAATAGGCTTAGGAGGAGCATGTTTGTTGAACAGATGAAGAATTTCACCACAAAAAATGTTACTTTATCATCAATACTGCGCATTCGGTACATAGTCATCCACGGAATAGAATTTAAATCATATAAGAAAATATATAAGTAAAATGTGTGTCTTGCGACATCTCGTGTAAACATTGACACGTATGAATAGTATAAACTGAGAAAAATGCCAACAGTTAACTGTAACGGCATGTGTGTGTTAAAGTGCAAAGCGCTATCTAAGCGATACCTTTAATGCTTGTAACACACGTTGCCGATAAAGCCAAGATAACTTGTTGCGTGTGTACTTCTGTACAAATTATCTTGGCTTTAACTTTAACTTAACTTTAACACACAAATGCCGTTACAGTTAACTGTTGGCATTTTTCCAAGAAAATATATGTATGAATACTCAGAAAGTTCCTAAATATTCTCGGAGTAGTATCTAAATAAATTTTATAATTAAGAGTTACAAACACTAATTTAAGTGAGTTCAGTTAATATCAAATTGAAAATTTAAATAATTACGGACAGTAAGAACACAAAACTTTTGTATAATAAGAAGCGACAATGAACGAAATATAAAGTTAATTAGATTTAGATTTACGTTCACAAATCAAACAAAGCTCGTGAATTCGTATAAATGATAACTTGCTGCGCTAACAAAAAAATATAATTAAACATAAAAAGAAAAAGGGGATACTACTGAACTATTCAAAATAAACCATTAATATTTGAATAATACAAAAATACACATTTAGTGTACGAAATCAATACTTATACGTAGACTAAATCAGTGCCAATGTAGATAATAAGGAAAGTAACAATAAAGTAAAACCGAAACAAATTTACCATATCAAAAGTGTGGCATTGAAATTCTTAATATTAATATATTTTATACAAGCGAATAACATAAACGGTAAATTCAAACAAACTTGATTAATGAGTAATTGAAGACAAAGAAAAAAAGAAACTTCTTGAACAAATTTATATAGATTATCTCAACAAAATAACTAACCAAGACATACTTGATTTGTTTGTTGCTTAAGTAAGATGTTAAGATCACTTTCATTAATTATTTTGTAGACTGTACTATTGTATTTCGCAAAAATTTTTCCACCACTGATCCAAACGTCTTTGTTCTCTAATTTGAGTTTAATTTTTGTTAGTTTTAGTAAGCTGGCCTTGGATTTAGAAAGATCTTCATATATCGAGATACCAGTTCCACGCACCATCTTTTTATTATGGAAAATTTGATCCCTAACATCACGTCTCACAAATTGCACTATGACTTGCTTTTTTTTCCCTACACCATCAATAGCTATCAATATCTTTTTCTTCTATATGGACATCCAGTTTGTTCTTGAATACATTCGTAAGAGAGCTGCAAATGTTTTCTTTCCTCTCCTCCTTAACACCAAAAACTCTTAGATTTTTTATTCTGGCATACGAATAAATAATACGAAAGTCGTACCTATTTAATTTTATGGTACGACTAAAAAACGCCTCTCCTGGTTAGATAACTCGCTATACAAGCCTCGTTATTATTGTACGTAGTGCAGTTTATTTTTCTGTGGTAGTGACTTTCACCATTAGATTTTTAGGAGCACATCTTTGACAAAACATATCTTTGTAAAAAGGTGATATGGCATAGGCGTGTTCGCATTTTGTTGAAGATAAGAGCACTTGTTGTAGGTAAAAGGGCACTTACGTGTACAAATTATTAATTGACTAGTTCTAACAACAGCAAAAGACATTTTTACGTATTTTTATTGATTTGCAAAATTTATACCTATATTAATTAAATAGGTACTAATAGGCACAGATCATAAAATATATTGAAGGAACAAGCTACCTAAGCCGAAATGGTTGTCGCATTTTGTAGGTGACAGTTCGCCAATAGCATGCTGTACGGTGCTGTTGTTTCCATCTTGAAAAATATTAATAAATAAAGTAGGGCTAAAAATTCCCGAAATCTGTTACCATTTAAATACAGTCATTGCCATAATAATCCCAACATTATTTTTGAAGAATTAATGTTGTTTAAAATAAAGGAATATTATGTTTAAAGATGTGATAAACCCATAACAGAATATCACGCACGCTCATGATAACTTCAAATTATGAAGTACGATAGGTTAGAACTATGTAGATTCTAAATAAATTGAAATACAAGAAACTTACACATAAAATCTAACTACTAAACTTTTATTTTTTGGAGTGTTGGAGGAACCACATATCACACAGTGGTTTCAATAAATCAAAAATATAAGAAATTTAATAAATGAACCTTACTAAATAGTGTACGTGTACGCTCTAGTTGTTGTGGGTTAATTGATAATAAAGGCTGGTTCATGGTTCATAGAATAGAACCGGTTTGCCAAACCTGCGGCTCCAAGATGGGCTGGTTCGAAGAACGGGTGTGAACCGCTACACTTTCTAAGATGCTTGGATAAAATAATGGAAAACAACAAAAATGACTTTGCCTTTTGCTAGCTATATGGACTATCCAATAGTTCTCCCATTGTGGACTGTACTTGCTTCAAATTTTCCAAGAGAGCATCAACCGTGTGTGATGTCAAATCCACAGTTTCGTTGTTGTTATTGATACTAACAGCTAGTTTAGTCATTTGCGTATTAGGATCAAAGTGAACTAAAACCTTTTCCAGCTTATTCACTGCAAACAACATGCTTTTATGTTGAAATCTCACAATTTATTTTACTACCTGACAAGGATAACCCTTTCAAAGTTTCAGCTAAAGCTGTACCATGATCTTGGAATACTTTTTCAAGAGACCTACTGTGTTCACGAGGTAAGCCCAACTGCTGTAGCTCACTACACAATGCACTGTGGTCACAGTTGTAACGAGTTGCAGAAGTTATGATGTAACTAATAGATGCTACACATGCTTTTAAATCAATATCAACATCCAATTTAGAATCGGTAAATATTTTTTCAGCTCTAACCATCTGAAACAATTGAAATATAAAATGTGCAAGTGAAATTTAATAGACATACATCAATTGATGATTCAATTAGGCCCTGAGCTACAATTTGTCCCAACACTTTTAACTTTACAGAAGACAAACGAGACAGTGTGTTTATTTCTGCTAATATCCAATCGGGGCAATCCCCATTTCCACAAAATCTAAATCTCTGTAAAAGAAAAAGTATTATTATAAATCACAAATTACATTGGTGTACTCACCATTGCAACAAATACTTTTAGTTCCAACTAGATTTGTAGATGAACACAAGCACCTATCTAGTTAATTTGTGAGATGAACGAAAGAATGAAACTTCCACAGTTATTTTCATAACCTTACAAATTAATGAGCATGGAAAGATGCATAACCAATAGACGTATTATACCCTGTCTGTTTATGCTATGAGTAAAACCGCGTTTACACCAAAGTCTTCCACTAAGTTTTCCACAAGTTGTTGCTTTTAAACAAAATACAGCAATTTTTCTGTGTTCCACTTGTGAAGAGACAAGTCTTCCACAAAATTTTGGTTTCCCGCAAACTGTCGATAAAGTTCAAAGAAAGTTAACAACTAAAAGATTTGTTGCTGCGAGCTTTTTGTAAACATGGTGCCACCAAAGAAGATACTTGCGTCATTATTTTCTGATCTACGAAATAACGTACCGATCATTGTATGAATAAGACATTTATATGTGTAAAATAAAGACGGAAGATGTACTATACGCGTTATGAATAAAGTTATTCAATTGACTTCAATTTCATTTAAGTTGACGTTCTGTGAAATGTCGGTCGCTGTCATTCTTGCTTCATTCTGTATCTTAGGTTATTAATTACTGTACTTGTTACTTTTTAAGGTTAGTATTTGAACTGATAACTACATATATTGCCACCACTGTTTTAGTTACTTTCTAATTTAACCAGTAACTAAATAGTAAATGCTCAAATTGACTCAGAAGTTTTTAATATTGATTCATATGCACATACTCATGACGCAGGGATCTTCTTTCCTGGCAAGAAGTTTACAAGCAAATTGTAGGAGACTAGTGGTAAACTGTTTCCCCTCCAAGTGCCCCGGACGTGATGTCGGGCGGTACCATCGCTCCGCGCTGCTCAACCCACGACTGTCAGTGATGTACTTCAGGTTTAGGTGTTTTCGGTGATTTCGTGTGTGTTTTCGTTATGTTTATTTATTTATTTCATTTACAAACGGATAACCCCAATACAGTACAATAACAACAGTAATGAAAATTCCTTAGTATTGAATAATATTAATAATAATTTATTGACACTAGTGCAAACAAATAAACGTTTAAATTTATTTATGAGGTACACATGCAGTTAAGTCCCTTATTTCCAAATTTGTTGCCAGTTTTAGAAATACGAGTTAAGGTGTTATTTAAACCATAATTAGTGGCGTGATATGGTACCATAAACAACTCAAAATTTCGAGTGGTTCTTGAAGGAATTCTAAACATAACTAATTTTAATAAATTTGGGCACACAATCCGTTTAGTAAGTATTTTAAATAAGAATATTAAATCACAAATATGCCTTTCTTCTAAAGTAGGTAAATGTAAAATATCTCTAATTTCTGTATAAGAGTATTCACCAATAGGACGATGCATTTTATATGCAATATATCTTCAAAATTTATTTTGAACTTTCTCAATTTTTTCAATGTGAGTTATGTAATAAGGAAACCACACTACCACTCCATACTGAAGCACAGAACAAACCAAAGAGCAATAAAGAACTTTTACCACCATACTATGATAAGTCTTTACTATTTCTTCCAAGTAATCTATTTGCACGGTTTATGGTATTATTAATGTGGTAATTAAAAGTTATCTGAGTATCAAAAAAAAACACCCAAGTCTTTTACTATGTCAACTCTCTTTAGCTTTGACCCATCCACTGAATAATCAAAAAGAATTAGGTTTTGAACGTGAAAAAAATACATAAACATTTATCAATATTTAATGGCAAGCCATTTTAAACTAACCATTGATAAAGAGTATCGAGATCATGAGCTAAGTTTAAACAATCTCCAAATTTAGTAATAGGCAAGTACAATTTTATGTCATCTGCAAATAACAAATATTGGCAATACTTAAACTCATTTCTCAATATCATTAATAAAGAGATTAAACAACAATGGTCCTAGATGTGATCCTTGTGGAACTCCCGAGTAAACATTAAAAGTATCAGAAAAGTAGTTTTTTATTTTAACAATTTGTGTTCGGTTCGTCAAATAACTATGTAACCAAGAAATCAACCACGGCGGAAATTCCATTAGTCTTAATTTTTGAATTAAACAGGCATGATTGAATTTATCAAATGCTTTACTGAAGTCAGCATAAATAGAATCAACTTGACCTCCGCCTTCTAAATGATTAATTATATCATGTTTGTATAATACTAGATTAGTTTCAGTAGATTTACCAATAGTGAATCCGTGCTGCTGATCGATGATAATATTTTACAGTGCCAGGACAGAAATTTAGTTACAATTGACTCAAATAACTTAGAAATTCACAAGTTTTAGTGATGGGACGATGTTATTACATTAGTTTTGTCTCCACTTTATATGACGGAGTTACATAACTATTCTTCCCTTTACAGGGAAGACACCACTATTAAGAGATTTATGAAAATAAGAAATAAAAGGCTTGTTCAGGAGTAAAAGCACATCTTTTAAGAAAATAAGCAGGTATTCCATCAGGTCCAAGCCTAAGTTATCTTTCATAGTAGAAATAGATTCAAAACTTCCTGTAGGGTAATATATAACCTTGGAATATCTACTGAACAATTGATTTTGATGGTGATTGGATCGATAGCATCTCTTGCATAAACAGTGTATGATTGTGATAATTAGCAATAAAACCTGGTACTTTTATAGTATTTTATTGAGACCAACAAGACACACCTTTTACATACTTTTGCGCGTCTCTCTAGTGTCTCTCGTAACGCTCACCGTTACCAACCTACATACATCCCCCTCTTCCTCTTTGTGGTTAGAAACATAGTCTTTCATCCACACTGGAGGCCTACGCATACGCATCGGGCGATTCTCGAAAATATTATTTTCACTTGACACTGAATTGCTTTCACTTGGCATTACATTACTTTCACTTGGCACTAAATTACTTTCTGAATTTGGCGTTATTTCTTCTCTAACTTTTGATTTACAATAGCTGGTAATGGTTCTGTTTGGACTACTTTATCAAAATTGTAGTATGGCGAAGGAATTAAATGCCATCTATTTCTTTGGAATATACCGTCTTTTGTCTGAACAACATACGATCTAGGTATGTCAGCTTTTCTTAAAATTTTACCGTAAACTCTCAAATCTGTTATCCAAACAGAATCATTTACAGAAAGATGTGAAAGATCTTTAGTTCTATGCCTTTTATTATAATTTTTTTCTTGTACGTCCTTCCTTCTCCCTTCAATGTTTACTATTTCTCGAGTGTCAATGATTTCGGATAACTTACTAGGCAAAATAGGAAGATTAGAACGCAGCTTTCTTGCCATTAACAATTCGCCCGGACTAAATCCACATTCTAGTGGAGTTGTGCGATATGACAATAATGCTTTGTCCAAATCATTTTGTTTTTCTTAATCAAGCTTTTTGCTACCTTTACAGCAGCTTCAACGCAACCATTTGATTGGGAGAAGTAGGGACTACTAAATCTAACCTTAAAATTATATTGTTTAGCAAACTGCTTATATTCATTTTGGAACTGGGTGCCATTGTCGGATCTTACAACATCAGGTATACCATATCGGCTAAATATCTCCTTCAACTTTGAAATTACTGTTGATGCTGTTAAATCAGACAACGGAGCAATCTCGAAAAATCGAGAGTAATAGTCAGTGACTATTAAATACCACACCTTTAATTTAAATAAATCTACTGCAATCTGTTCCCAGGCTCTACTAGGGAAGCTATCTTTTGCAAAGCTCTCCTTAATGTTAACTCTTTCCTCTACACAACTTGGACAGTTCCGTATCATATTTTCCAATTGAGTGGAAAGTCCTATCCACCATACAGACATTTGTGCTCTACGCCTACATTTCACTATTCCTTGGTGACCTGTATGAATGAAATCTAAACATTTTAATTGTAAATTAGGAGGTATGACCAACCGACTACTTTTCAAAAGAAATCCTTCATTAAATGATAAATCAAATCGATATTGAAAATATGGAAGTATTTCAACAGGTAATTCATTTTACCTGGCCATTCAGAACTACTGTATTCCATAATTTTTACAGATAGGATCACTTAATTGAGCATCTGCGATTGTCTTCAGGAAATCGTCGGTAACAGGTAAGTTCTGAATAACTAAATTTACATGTGCCTCAGTTTCAGCTTCTAGTTCATCGCATTTATTTTTGTTTTTAGAGGGTGCCTGGATAAAGCATCTGCTACTATCAGGTTTTTTCCGGAGTGTATAAAATTGTATACGTATATCTCATTAAACGAATTCGAAAGCGCTGAAGACGGGGAGATAATTCATCTACTCTTTTTGTTTGTAAAATTTGTATAAGAGGTTTATGATCGGTCTCTAAAGTAAAATGAATTCCCGTTACGTATTCTTTAAATTTATCACAAGCCCAAGTCAAAGCTAACGCTTCGCGTTCAATCTGAGCGTATCTACATTCGGTAGGAGTTAACGTACGCGACGTATACGAAACAACTTCGCGACTATTATCCTCGTTGGCTTGCATTAAAGCACTTCCTATTCCGTATGATGAAGCATCGGCACTAATAATAATTTTCTTATTTGCATCAAAAAATGCTAATGAAGGAGCTGTTTGAAGTAGTTCTTTAATTTTCTCAAATGACTTATTCTGAGCAGTTTCCCACGTAAATGAAACGTTACTTTTTAATAAAATATTTAATGGTTCTAATATCTCCGATTTATTAGGTATAAAACGTGCTGAAAAATTTATTAGTCCTAATAACTGTAATACCTCTTTTTTACAGGTAGGTTTGGGAAAATCTTTAATTGCTTCGACACGTATGGGATCAATTGAAATCCCGTCTTTACATATTATGTGACCCAGATATTTAACGCGTGTCACACCTATTTCGCATTTAGATTTATTAAGAGTGATTCCTTCTCCTTGTAATCGCGATAATACGTTTCGAAGAATGTCATCGTGAACGTCAATAGTCGGTGCGTAGACAAGAATGTCGTCTATGTGACTGACAACACCTTTTAGATTTTTTAAAATTTTTGTTACTTTCATGTTAAAGTATTCAGGTGCACTTGAAATGCCAAAAGGCAAACGTTTAAATTTATACCTGCCAAATGGTGTTATGAAAGTGGTTAATAATTGACTTTCCTTTTTTAATGGTATTTGGTAAAACCCTGAATTTGTGTCGAGTTTTGAAAAATATTTAGCACCGGTTAGTTGAGCTAGAATGTATTCTATTTTATTTATGGGAAAATACGGTCTTTCGACACTTCTATTCAATTCTGTGTAGTCTCCACAAAGCCTAACAGAATCTTGTTTTTGTACTACAACAATAGGAGCTACCCAAGTTGTGTATTCCTCTACTTGCTCAATAATGTCTAACCTAATTAAACGGTTAATTTCTTTTTCCAATTTACTTAACAAAGGTAAAGGTACACACCTTGGTACAGATTGCACGTAGGGTTTGGCATCAGGTTTTAGTTTAATTTCCATCTCGTCTTTAAATTTACCCATCTCCTTGAAAACATCAGGATACTCTATCTCAATGTTTACATTGGAGGTATTGGGGTCTTTAGTACAAGCTACAGTATTCACGTTATTGCCTGTCCCAGAAAAACTGAGAATTTTTAATTTAACAATTGCACCTCTGCCAAGAATAGGTAATTTCAAGTTCCTTATAATATAGCAATCTGCTTTACAT
The DNA here is from genome assembly GCA_030710515.1 of Abscondita cerata. Taxonomy (NCBI): domain Eukaryota; kingdom Metazoa; phylum Arthropoda; class Insecta; order Coleoptera; family Lampyridae; genus Abscondita; species Abscondita cerata. Next base: position 260,659 of record JALBCR010000004.1, read on the forward strand.
GTTGTATTGTCATTTTCTAATGTTAACTTAAGTTTACCTCTTATGTTTAATTTATGACCGTCAGGACCTGATATGACTTCGCTTGTCGGGATTATAAGTAACTTCTTTGACTCGATTATTTTTCAGGAATGCAAGTCACATCAGCCCCGTATCAATCATAAATGGTACCTTATTATCGATTTCTTGAATGTTGATTGACTTGATCCATTGTTTTCAACTCTGTTGACCATGTTAACGTACACCGGCCCCATGAAATGGTCCGTTTCTATCGTTGACTCCTCGACTGCCAAGCATTTGACTGTTTTAAATTTGCAGACTTTGTTCCAATGACCCTTCTTCTTGCATGTGCTGCAAATTGCATTACGAGCTGGACATCTGTTGCGATTATGTATAGATAGACCACAGTATCCACAAGTTTTATTTCCAGTAGACGAGCAGGCATTATTACTACCCATTTTAGTTTCGTGTGACTCCTTATGTTTGTAGTCTGTGAAATTCTTCTTACTGGTCGTATTTCCTTTTATTCCGATAGCATTTAGTTGACTCTCTCCTTTCTTTTCTTGTCGCAGTATTGTGTTTTGGGACTTTTAGATTTCTGCTTGTTTAGCCGCTAAGATCGCGTCTTCTAAAGTTAGTTTAGATTGCAACTGTAATCTCTCGCTGGTAAGTGTATCCTTCATTCCTACCACGATTCTGTCCCTAATAAGGTCATCTTTTAAGTTTCCATATTCACAATTATCTGCTAGTGTATGCAAATCCGTTTATAAAATAATCAATAGTTTCATCAGGTCTTTGTACCCTAGAGTTAAACTTGAAGCGTTCAAAAATAATATTACGTTTAGGTATAAAAAATTCGTCGAATTGTTTTAGAGTATCTTCATACTTAGCTTCCGTTTTAAATTGTAGTAGGACTTGCTCACTTTCTTCCCCATTATGTATAGTAAAATGTCTTTTTCTCATCATCTTCTCGTTTAGATAATCCTGATACCGCCATGTATCTTAGGAAACGTTTTTCCAGATAGGCCAATACCCGGGGTTGGAAATGTAAATTTTTCAGGAGGTGCCACATGGATTGACGAGTTTGAGGTTATGAAACTATTTGTACCTTCTTCCATTCTTCTTTTATTACCACTTATTGTAAGTAATTATTTATTTGTTAACCGCTGCCACCATGTATGATTGTGATAATTAGCAATAAAACCTGGTACTTTTATAGTATTTTATTGAGACCAACAAGCACACCTTTTACATACTTTTTGCGCGTCTCTCTAGTGTCTCTCGTAACGCTCACCGTTACCAACCTACACTACATATTATCAGAAAAATGAAGCAAATAAATTAGAATACTACCAGTATTACTCAAACACTTCTAGTTGAACGTAGCAGGAATACCACGATCTTGTGACAATGAGTTTACATATATCCAAAAATATTTTGGATCCAACTCTATTTATGTAATTAGTATAACCTGTTTTGCCAATAAATTTTGCAATTTGTTCCAGTTCAACAAATACCTTATAGTCAGTGCTTTTTGTCTGTTTTGAATTTCACATGAGCAATTTTTTTGCTAATAATTAATCTTTTTAACTCAGACGATACCATTTGGAAATTTTAGAATATTTGTATTGTTTTTGTGGAATGAAGTGGAAATAACATTACATAAAGTCTGGATAAAATATATCTACAATATTGTCGACATCATGAGTGTATAATAGAGTCCAATCAACAGAAGCAAAATAATTATTTAAGACATTATAGTCTGCTTTAGAAAAGTCTAAATATGTTTCCTCAAATCTTAAACAATTTATTTTCATTGTTAACTGTAAATCACATACTATAGCATTATGATGAAAATTATTTGGAAGTAATAGGTTTAGAGCTTCCTCAACTTTAACAGATTTAACATGCTAACAAAATAACAAATCAAGAAACTTTTTTGAGGTTAGAAATAAGATTAACTTGTTCGAGACAAAACAGTGAAAATACTCATCTAATATTTGAGCTGGATAACCAACAGGACAGTATGATAATAAACCATCATCACTGATAGATGCCCAAATTGCTTGTGGTAAATTGTAATCGCCAAAAAGATAAATGTTGTGATTTGGATAATCATACAAGTTCAACGACTAAGCAGTGGTCTTCATAATAACTCAATAGAAGAATTCGGTGGAATACAAGTTGCACCAATAAGAATCGTTGAGTTATTAGATAGTAGTGTAATGAAATATGATCTAATATGTCATCAACAAGCAAAATTTTAGTAACGCCGATTGGATTTTTAACACATGTGAGAACACCTCCTCCTTGAAGTTTATCAATGTTAGTATCAAGATGAAAGAATGTAGTGAGATTGAATGGATTAGGACCAAAACCAGTGAACTAATTGAAGTTTAACTGGGTGAGAAGTTCTCTCTGGAACCCAAAAGCCCATATACGAGGCGTGTTCTTAAAGTAAGTACCGTTTTGCAATAAAAAAATAACAAGTAAATATTTTTCAACAAAATTTTTTTTATTTGAAAGACTATACTTTACTTTTCTACATAATTTTGTATTCCATCGTCAAAGAAGGACGCCGCCTGATTAGATAACCACTGCATCACGATCGTTTTTATTTCGTCATCATCGGTAGGCGCTGCCCCTCAGATGCTTCTTCAAGTGCAAAAACAAATGGTATCGCTCGGCTCGAGATCAAGGACTATAGGGTGTGTGGTCAATTGTTCCATCCAAAAAGAAGCGATAAGGTCTTGGGTACAATTTGCCGTAGCCATCTTTAAATGCCTAACCCATTTCCGCGCCATTCCATCACTCATAATGCTTTACCATAAACATCACTGATTTGGCGATGAATGTCAGCTGATTTGAAACCTTTAGCACTGAAAAACGTATTACAGCACGCACTTTACAGTCGGCGGGATTCTCAATAGTCGATGGTATTTTACAATCCGCAAACAGATGTGAACTTGATCGAAGATTTTGTAATGGAGTCGTGGTTCCAACAAATGTAGTACAAGACGCGCATGCGTAAACCAAGACCGCAGTGCGGGCGAAATGAAAACGGTACTTACTTTAAAACACGCCTCTATTTAAAAATTACGCCTGCGGAAAATCATAACTCAGCTGCAAGTTGATAAATTTGAAGTTTAGAACAAGATAAAGAACTTAATTACCTGTTTCCGAAGAGAGACAAGAAAGAGAAGAGTGGCGCAAATCTTTCGCGCCTATTCTTGGTAACAAGTTTACCACTGACTTAGAAGAGCAACAGTTTTCTATAAAAAATGTTTCATTAAAAGTTCACAACTTTTAGTAGTCAACTTTGGTGTAAAACGCCGCTTAAGAGATTTGTTTGGAGATTTGTGAATTTTTTGCTAAATAGCGCTTTCAAGAGAACTAAAAGAAAAATTGAGTAAGATTGTATGGCTATCTTTGTTATTAATAAAAGATGCAATGGTGTACAGTTTATTATGCTAGTTCTCTTAATTTTTCCCTTATGAAAGTTATGAAACAAAATTCAAACAAAAGTTGCTTGTTTCATTCAAGTTAAATTAAAATAATTTTCAAAAGAAAAGTTACTCTCGTGGTTCTCGAGATAATGGTAAAAGAACTTTATTTTTTATAATGATAAATTGTATTTGAAAATTATTCATTTGGTAAAAATACCAACTTACTGTCCTTATTCTACAATTATTGTTAAAGTCATTTCTCTGTATCTCCTATTCTGGAGTAGTGGGAAAAATATGTTCTTTCGTTAACATAGAAAAGACTGTAACTTAATTTTCAATCGGCAACTAGAGGGCGTTGTGTATCACCTAGCTCTATTTATGATTTTTTCTGAGAAATATCAAATAAAATCCTATACCTCTAACCAGCTTGAGGACAAATAAGATGATTTATTAACCTGTCAAAACCGCGAACTGATATCTCTTGTCATTCCAAAGATATTGGCATTTTTGATTAATGGAGTGTTGATGATTGTTGGCTAACCTAAGTTGTATGGGTCGCCACCTGTATGTATGCAAATGTATGGATAATAAATAACTCAAAACTGATAGTTCAAACTTTTATTTAGTTTCAAGTTTTGACAACGTACCTAATACATTTGTATTCGTGGCTACTTGTGTAATATAATAATAATTACAATAATAATAATAATAACAATTATAGATTTCCCTTCTGGTCATAATGGTAGTGGAGTGAATTTGATTTAGAACAATAAAACTTCATTTAATTTTCGGTTAACGTTTCTGGCAGGACAGGCTGGCCTATAAGACCTATTTATTAAAACGAAAATCAGAAATTAATACAATTAATTCACAGGAAATTTAGGTATTAAAAGGTGTTACGATTTATATACTATTGAACAAATTACTATATAAATTTAACAATTATTTATTTCTCTCAATTTCTTTGATTATCTTCGATTTGAAGAGGGTATAGTTTTAAGTATTCTGTTATCCAGCTCAGACACGTTTGTCTGAGAGTGACAGTTATCTTTGGACACGATTTTAAATTTGGTTAACCGTAACGAAAATACTATATTGTAAGATAATCTCTTTATGATCGAAGAAGTGGACCATATTAACCGCCAATCTAATACTTGGTTTGGTTGGTTTTTCATGTTTGGCTAGGGTATTTTGCGTAAATCAAGCCTTATTAAGTTTGTAAGAAAACTTATATCTCGTAATTTCGAATGTGGCGATTCGGATGAACATTTACGCGACAAAAGCAACTTCTTCTTGGTCGTTGCATTCCACTAATTTTGGTTATAGAGGAGTCCTTCATTTGAAGGGATTGAAGACAAATGTTTTTCATTCCAATAAATGTTTAAAATAATCGTAGAACCGCTTCAAAAAGCTCATAAGTGCAAGTATTATTACAGTACATAAACGCATTTTTAAAATTTCATTTAAAAAAAAAAAAAAAAATTAAAAAAAAAATTAAAAATTTAATAAAAAAAACCTTTAAAAAAAAAAAAAAAAAAAACAGTTAATTGGCAGTCTATGATCTAGGTAAATACCAACCCGATACCGCAATCGAACGCGTACCAATTAATCCAAACAAAATATTCTCAAAGTCTAGAAAAAAATTAAGGATAGAATTAAACTTGGAAAATGATTGAACTATAGTTCTGTTAATGAAGCAAACTTTCTCCATGCAAAGTAATCTGTGTTACACCTGTATTTTCTTGAGTTTTCATTTTTTTAATGTAACCTTAATATTTAATAAACATTTCAAGTTTTATTTGAAAACAGTTTTAATATCTTCAATTGTTAAGGCGCCTACAGGCACGCAAACATTTATTTAGATATGTACGCGAGTACATATTTGTCGTGTGTAGAGAATATCTGCCTAAAATATCTGTCGAAGATGTATTCAGTCGCTGCTTGAATTTTTGCACGTGTGTATACAGGGCGGCCCACCATAAACGAAACAGACCGTTTTTTGAAAAAAATCTTCTGACAGGTCAATTTTTGTTTGGAGGGGGACATCTACTGAAGACAAAGTTGACCCCGAAATATCAACAGGGTGGCCCCGGCAGCCCCCATGTTGAAAATCTCAAATGACATGACCTCATATGAAAGCCGTTTCAATTCTCTATACAGTTATATGCATCTTATTTCGGATAGGGGGCTCCAAGGGCCCCGACAACCCTATTTTCAAAAATAGCCAGAAAATACTGCAACATAGACGAGAATGTCAATTCATGTTTACAAGGGATATTCATTAACAATAAAATTTGTCCTGACAAATTAACAGGATGCTGCCGCATCTCGAAAATGTCAATTTACAGGGCGGCTCAAGTGGGACCTCATATGAAAGGTATTGTAATTCTCTATTCAACCAAATACATTCTATTCAGAAATTTTTACGTTTCAACGAAGTGTTAAAAAAATTCGAAATTGAAAGGTTATTTTTCCCCATTGCAAATGAGACCGGTCTGGTTGTAATGAGATGAAAAAAAGTGGGTATTAGAAAAAAGTTTACAAAAGAAATAGTCATTTTTACCTATTGAAAAAAATTATGTGCAAACATAAACGTACAAAACCTAATTTCAAAGTTAATTTTAGCTATGAAAATTACTTCAAATCTTAAAAATGTTGTTCATTAAAAATTTAAATGTTGATTAAGTATTTTTCAATACTATATTTCTATATGATTATTAATCAGAGTGAATTATTAAAATATCAAGAGAACTCTAGGTGTTGCGCATGCGTTGAGTACTCAAAAAATATTTTTTTGAAAATCGATAATTTAAAAATTAAATAAAACAAAAGTTGTAGATATGATCTAAAGCTACAACTTTTGTTTTAAATTTTTTATTTAATGAGTTTTAATTTAAACAATCTAAAATTGTAAAAATTTGCAATTTTTAAATCCCAGATCAGATCACTTGCATACATTTTTTTAATCTGATTTCAGAACTTCATCAATTCTTTAATTTTATTTGACCGAAATGTGTATTGGGCTAAATTACAAGATAAACATATGCTCTTCTCAATAGTTCGAGTAGATTGAATAAAAATCATTTATTTATAATTTTATTATACTATACAAATATAGTAAAATTTAATTTTCTATTACTATAAGCTAGAGATGCAAATATTCCACATATTTACACACTACATACATTTTTATAACGTAAAGTAGAATCTTCCAATTATATCTTACCACAGTTAATATAAAATTAATAAAAATATGATGTACAAAAGTTATTTAAAAAAAATAAATTCGCTTATATAGAAAACATAGCAAAGTAAAACATTTAGTAACAACATAACAATAATAAACGATTTCCCTACTGCATATAAGTTAATCGTGGTTTATCCACAAATTCGGACCCGTGTCGTAAAATCAACGAAAACGTTGCAACGACCATTATACCCCAAAACAGCATAAATGTTAAAGAATCAGTTGAATATTCGGACGGCAATACGGCACAAGCAATAAACATAGCAAAAGCTACTAAGAATACAGACAAAAAAGTTATGTATTTCCAGCCGCGTTGCACTTTTAAAGGGGATTGTATTTCGGCTACTCCAAGAAATACATCTAAAGCATCTTGACGATATCCATCGCTAAGATTGTTTTTGTAATATCGAATTAAAGAGTTTATGCCATCTCGTAGGAGACCAAGATGCGTCCTCTTACCGGTCCTTGTAAAATCTGTTTTAAGCGCACCCGTTCCGGAATATTGTATGCTAATTAAATCGGCGTGATCAGCCCAAACATTCTTAAATTTTTGTTCTATCAGCGAATACCGCTCTATCGTTTCGTCTGGTTGTATAACAGACATTTTACGTAAAATAGTAGTTAAGCAACGACGTGCTAGTAAACTTTGCACAACATTGGTGCGGTCTAAACAGTCTATGCAGTTAGTTCTAAAAACTCCATCCTGTTGTAAAGCTAAAGAACCATCCCTCAAAAGCATAAAGAAACCCATTTCTTCTTGTTCTAAGGCAATACGGTCCATTAATATTGACAATCGTTCCCATTTCATGTGACGGCATTCTGAATGAAAATCAAAAGGTTCATACCTAATCAAAGCATGATTAATTTGCTGAACTGTGTTGCGATATTCTCTATGCAATTTTCCTTCTGAGCCATGTTGATCGACCAAGTCTAACAATACTTGTTTTCCATACAGCATAGTCAGATTGTCAAAATGACGTGCACATGCAGCATGGTGTTCATCTTCTCCAACATCTTGCAAACGAGGTGGAGGTTTATATCTCAAATCAGGCAACTGTGTCCAATATAAAGGAATAGAACCACGAATTTGAACAAAACTAGCCCGATCTCCTTGGCATTCAACAATCATTTCAGATTCAACAAAATTAGCTACATGACCTTGCTTATCTATACCACGACGAAATAATCTAGTACCTGCTCGATAAATACTTCTTCTTGATACCACAGTCCAAGAATAATTATAGCCGTTAATTTGAAAATCGTTAATTTCTATGAAACCATGAATCAATGGAAGACAGAATTTATGGAACTCATGCTCAAAGCCATCAAACAACGAATTATTCCAAATAAAACGTAACTCGCCTCGTTCCAGTAAAGACTGACTTAAAAAATCGGGCCCTGTGCCGTTCAATCTTTGCATGGTATGCGATAAATCGTAGGTGTAACTGAAGTAAAAGTGAGGAGTAGCTAATACCTGTTTAATCATATCCAAATAGGTGTTGTTATCATCTAACTGTTCAGGTTTTAAATGCAATGTGCCACGATTGTAAGGAATAAGATCAATACCGCAAGACACCAAATAATGTGACCAGCAATGTTTCCAACAAAATTACGTTCAGTCGCTACAATAAGATATTTTCCTGCTAATAGGGTGATTGTGCCTAAGAATCCACAAAATTCTCGATAGCTCGTCGTCGAAGGAGGTGTTTGTTTTAGGGCGTTTTCTAAAGTAACCTGTTCTGATATTCTGTCGATTGTTAAACATTTTGAATCAACTTTCGGTTGAATGTAGAACTTCTCTGGAGTTATGAACCTTAAAAAACGGATATGTAAACTTAATATTATAGTAAGTGCAATGGCGACTCACAAATTAAAATCGTCGTATACATCGGCGTAAGACATTTCGGCGAATAATTTTAATCTAAAATAAAGTTTTTAAAATAATTGGCAGACTTAAAGTAATCCTAGGTTAAGTTTGTAGACATTTCGATAAACTACTTGCTGCATCAAAATTTAAGGAAAGGAAAGTAAAAACGAACATGTACGTATAAATAATTACAATAGGAATTAAAAATTAATTAATTTATATCACGGGTACATCAATATTACGAATGTCATTTATCATTTGCATCATTTTTGTGTTCAGTGGCGGCGTAAAATGTGGGCTGGGTATGAAACGCATAAATGTACAGTGTAACCGAAATTGGTCACGACATATTGGGATCTCGGTTCTATAAATTCTATGTCTCATCAGATGAGCCTTGGAAAATTTAAAAAATACAAATTTGCAGATTAAATGATAGTGAATGTCAGTTATTTCATCGTTGGCATGTTTAGGTTTTAGTGCTTTGCCAAGACGAACCAATCCACTCTTGCACACTGTTTCGTCACCACACTATACAGGTTTATACTGATCTTCTGGGGCATCATACATAACACTTACATTACAATACAATATTGTATAATGTACCATACGAATAAATAAATAAATAAAATAAATTTCATCGTTCCGTTCCAGTTATTATTCCTGGTTGTAATTGTGTCTTGTTCGTCGTTTATCGTTGATTTTGTTAATTTATTTGCCAACTTGATGAGACAATCATTTATAGTAACCCTGTATTAGAGCTGAAGAATTGGTTAAATGGGGAAACTTTTGGCGGATTGTATTTGTAGAATAATGACGTTTAAAGAACAGTTTCAAAAGTATGTGTTGCCTGATATGTTGAAAGAAGTAAAATGTTGTATTTTTGAAGAGTCGATATAACTTTGCCGTGTTAAGAAATTTTTGAAATCCGAAAAAACACGTTTAAAGCACTTTTTTAAGCTAAATTGGACTGTGTACGACGTTTCGTGTTTCTAGAAACGTCATTAACTTTGATTTTTCTAATGGCCGCCATATTGGATGTTTTATTTATTGCAGTGGTGGCTCGTGAGTTGTTTACGGGAGGGGCGCACTTGCTAAATATCTAATTATTATAATTTCCTTGAAATCTCTGTCTGTCTGTTCATCTCCGGTATTTAAAAAAAACTAAATATACCATTCGATAGAGGATTTTGAGGAGGTCTGGGTGCAAGGGTTTTTGAAACTCTAACTTAACATTGCAGATGTCAAATCTGGAATCTTCGTATCCCAAAATATACTTATCCAAAATGTTGTACAATTTGTACTATCCATTTATGAGATAATTGAGCGTTTCCAGACTTTTGTTCCACTCTGTATATAAATTTATCAAGTTTTAGCATGTGAATGGTGAAAAAAGTTATTCGTTGTGGTTTCTCGCGTTTATCTCTTTTCGCTTAATATATAGGAATATACCGTTGCTGAGAAAGTTGCAGAGCTTTAAAAAACGAACCAAATGAGTGCTCACTAGTTCAAACTGGTTAAAACTTGAGTTCACAGGAGCCTCTGAAACTCGCGAATGCAGCCTATGCCGATTCTCGCACGGCGGCTGAACTCTACGCGCGCCGCCGCTGGCATCGCCATCCAAATTGGCATTTACCAACACATATTTTAAAAAGAAGATTTTAATTTTAATTGCCAATAAAATGTGCCTACATTTATTTAAAATAAAAAACCAAATGTCAAACATGAAAGTAATGAAACATAATGCTAATTCAGAAAAACCAAAATAAATGTTTTTACAAATGCACTTTTCTTGGTTTTAAACTAGCAAATTCATCTATAATGGAACTACTGTCTATTATATTGCAAATATCGTGTTCAATTGCTAACATGGATAATCCCACTAGTCTATCTCCAACTGTTCAGTTAGTTGTTTTGCAGATTCAAGTATGACATCAAAGTGTTCATCCGTTCGAAACCCCTGAATACATGTTATCACATTTTTTAAAGAATCAAGGGAGCTACTTAAACCCATATTAGGATTTTGTAGCATTTTGCTTACTATATTTATTCTACTTAATACTTCATACCAGATTACGACTGAGCATGCAAACTCGTACGATTTTAAGTTAAATGCGAAAGCTTTTGCTTCATGTTTTGTTCGCTATCAAACTGAGTACTTTCATAAATATTTATCAAGGCATCTAAGATATTCCCGATGTCATTTCTGAGTGGTTCCAGGGCGTCAATTCTTGATTCCCACCTAGTAGCTGATAAAGGTTTAAGAGTTTTTTGGTTAGATAGTTTTCGAGTACATTCCATCGTTTGGTTGAAGCACTAAAGAACTTGTATAATTCGTGAATAGTGTTAAAAAAGCTTATTGTTTCTGCGTTAACTTTAGCGACATCGCTTATAACCAAATTTAAAATATGGTAATAATAATAGTAAAACGCGTTAGATTGTAGTATGGACTTAACAGACCTTAGATATACTTTAAAAGGCATATTCCTTATTGTAATTGGCAGCTTGTTGTACAGAATACTGTATTTATAGTATGGGTTTAATTCATAGAGAGTTAATTCATCTTGTGTTGTAGCTGTGGTAGTTGTTTTGACATGGAAAACTGTCAATATTATTTTTTACAAATTACATTTCATAGATATAAATTGATGGTAAAGTTAATATTCTATGTTTAATAAATACTGGTTTACATGACTTTAGTTTAATTCTTTTAGAGTCCTCAAGAGATACTCTGATAAGCCCTTCCTTGTAGAGTCAGCGATTTCTACAAATCCCAAGAAATGTTCTTCTACAGTAAATATATTTTGTTCATTTTTATGAACAAATCTTACTATGGTTATTATCTTCCGGGTTGAGCCGTGTTCATCCTTCCTTCCCTGCTTGACGTTTTGCTAACCATGCTGTTAGCTTCTTCAGAAGTTACTCTAAAGACTGATGTTGTCTTCTGCTCCTCGTTATATACCTATGTTCCGCTACGGTTGGTTGATGTCGATCAGTGACGGGTGGTTGGTTTTCGATGGTTGGTTGATCTTCTGTTTGGTGTTGACTAAAAAAAAAAGAGAGAAGGAACAGGTCACCACCTACGCTCGTTTGCCATTCATTGCTGGAGTAACTGACAAATTAAGAAAATCATTGGACAAGAAGAATATCGGTGTCAGGTTTGTAACGGTTACAAAAATCCAGCAATTACTACCTTCTAATACAGATAACCTGCGGAAACTCTCAACAAATAGGGTCTACCAAATTGATTGTTCATGTGGAAAGGTCTACATTGGTCAAACCGGACGCAACATAAAATGTAGATTAAAAGAACATCACCGAGACGCCAAGTCCAGAGCGGTAGATAAATTAGCAATCGCAGAACATCTACACGGAAAAGGAAAACACATCATCAACTTCGAGGAAGCTAAAGTTCTATCAAGGACTAACAACCACTACCCAAGGATAATCAGAGAATCCTTAGAAATTATGAAAAATAAATCGAGAAGATGGTTACCGATTAACAACACGTGGAAACTAACTCTTCACAAAAACAAAGAAAACAAATGTCACCACAAAATTAGACAACACCAAACAGAAGATCAACCACCCGTCACTGATCGACATCAACCAACCGTAGCGGAACATAGGTATATAACGAGGAGCAGAAGACAACAACATCTGTCTTTAGAGTAACTTTTGAAGAAGCTAACAGCATGGTTAAGGAAACGTCAAGCAGAAAACGAAGGAAGGAAGGACGAACACGGCTCAACCCGGAAGATAATAATCTTAGTGACAACAGCTGCGAAAGCTTACATTCATACAAATCTTACTATGATCGTCATTTGCTCGGTATAGCTGATGTCTGGAGTGCAGTCTAAAATGACAGAAAAATATTCCATTATTATTTGTAGAAATAATATCTGAACTCCCGCGTACAGCTAGGCACTTGATAAAACCATTAAAATGTGATTTAGATGTTTCGTGAGAACTAAGCTTTTGGAAAATTTTGCCACTTCCATTCATCACTAAATAGTTTACAGCAAAAACGGTAAACCTTATTTACACTACTTGAATAAACTAACCAGGTTCTTGGGACAATATCATCATTTGCGAGTTTTCTACTATAATATCTATTACTAAAGCTTCTTCCGCTTTCGTCTTTCCAATATGATTGTTGTTTCACTTGTTTCGGTCCATGTTCTATGATAATTTTACGAATGTTGTTACTAATATATTCGGGTCATTTGTAATAATAATAATAATAATATAAATTTATTTCTTATTATATACACATATATTTACAACATAGAGTATACAAGAAATACGTCTTAGTTTTAAATATTAATATTCATTTAGACCATACGGCTCAAGATTGATTAGATATTGTTTGCATAGTACTTTGAACTGCTTAACATTAGTTTCTGATTTTATATTTTCAGGCAATTTATTAAATAACAAAATACATTTATAATATGATCCATTCTCATACAAACTAAGATTATGGTTTGGTATACAGTAATTATTTTTGTGTCTTGTTTTATATTTATGGTTAAAAGTGTTGTCCTCAAAATAGCTCCTATGCTTAAATAAGAAAAGAATACATTCCAGAATGTACAGTCCATAGAGGGTTAATAAGTTATATCTTCTAAAGGTACCTCTTAAACTTGTTTGTTGACTCATCCCTAAAATTATTCTTATGGCTTTCTTTTGGATAATAAATAAATGATTACAATGTACAGAGCCACCCCAGATCAAGATGCCGTACCTCAGTATCGATAGAAAATTGGCATAATAAATTGTAAGACCCAAAAAAACACAGACACGATTACTACAAGAACGTTTACTTTGCTGTAGGCAACTAATACAGAAGGAAGTTTGACATTTATCAACTTAAATATTAGAACAACTCAACTTAACAGTAAACAACAAAAAAGCTGCCAATATGGCGTTTTCACTGCGCGTTCCCTTCTCTTTTCGCGCCTTCCCGAAAAAAACAATGTTGTCACGTTTCCTTATATAAAATAAACCGTGTTGCCACGTTGCATAAAATTACTACTAGCTAATATTCCTTACAACTCGGCTAATCTGACTCTTGATCGTCTCGATCAACTGCAGCATTACTGAAGATGTAGAAGGATCGTTACTGGACCATCTCTTCAAATCATGAGCATGAAACACTCCCTCAAACGGTATCTGTGTTATTTGAAAACCTTCTACATCTTTTACAAGATATCTATCGTTACCTAAAATCTTAGTTATAATATACGGGCCCCTATATTTGGGCAACAGTTTTTGTTTACACCTGGAGTAGTAACATTATTTGTGACTACTACGTAATCTCCAATGTCGTAGCTCCTGGCTTCCTTGTGAGATTTATTATAATAGAGAGCATTATAAGTTTGTGACCGTTCAATTCGTTCTGCAGCGTTCGATCTTGCTGAAGGCAAATCATACCCCTCATTATCCACAATAAACTCACAAAGCGCATCATCGACAATCCCTCTTTGATTTATCCCAAACATTAAACGAGATGGAGTGTCTCCCGTAGATTTACTGATTGTATTATTTATGAAATACTCGACTATTTCTAATGCTTCATCCCAACGGCTGGGTGAAGGAGATACTTTTGCCAACATAGGAATTAGAATCCTATTACACCTTTCTACCTGGCCATTAGCACGAGGCGTACCTGTTGCTACCTTTACATGCTGTATACCCTTACTAACCAACATTTCTTCAAATTTTGAAGAGGTAAACGCACTACCACGATCCGAAATGACTCGTCGGGGAACGCTATAGTTAGAGAAATACGTTAAAACATACTTAATTGCCTCTTCAGCCGATACCGTTTTACATGCATACAATTTAATAAATTTAGTAAACCCGTCGACGATTACCAACACATGTCTTTTATTTCTCTCTGTTTTTCTAAGGGCCCTACATGATCTATGTGGATAGTATCGAATGGTACTGGTTCTTTAGGTATCGTATATAACAAACCCTCCCTTTTTCCGCTTTTCGTAGAAAACACGATGCATTTCAAGCAGTTTTCAATGAACTCACGAACTTTATTTTTCATTTTCGGAAACCAATAAGTACGCGATATTAGCTCGACCGTTTTCTCGACCCTACATGCCCCATATCTGCATGATATTTACTTAAAACCGAACTTTCCATGACACGCGGAACATAAAATAACAACCGACCGTCATGCTTACGATAAACTAAACCGTTCCTTAGTTCAAAGAAAGGACTTTCTGTTTTTCCAACTGCTCCCTAATATTTTGAACCACCGGATCAGCGTTTTGCTTCACCGACAATGTAAATTCTAATGTGTTGTCCTCTAAAATCATGATGGATGGCAACCTACTTAATGCGTCTACGTGAGACATGCGAGTCCCTGAACGATGTTTTATTTCATAATTATAATCCTGTAAGTATAGTACCCATCTCATTATTCTCGGAATTACGTCTTTTTCTTGAACGTTAAACTTATGCTATTACAATCGGTAAATATTGTAAACCGAATTCCTTTCAGGTACACTTCAAACCGCTTAATACTGTACACTATCGCAAGACATTCTAACTCATAACTGTGATATTTACTCTCACACTCATTAGCCCGCTTACTAAAATAACTAATCGGGTGTAGCGTTCCATCCTCCTGTTTCTGCAACAAGATTCCGCCAAACCCGTGCACGCTTGCATCGCAATGCAACTGCGTCTCCGCATTAACAGAATAAATTGCTAGCACCGGCTCACTAACCAACTCTGTTTTTATTCGTTCCATAGCGTTTAAGTGAATGTCGTTAAAATCAAACTTGGCGTTTTTCGAATCAAATCAAATAACGGTTTCGCAATAAGCGAGAAATTTGGAATGAACTTTCGAAAATAACTCGATAACCCCAAAAAGCTATGCATTTCTTTCGCGTTACGCGGTAACGGATAATCCAACACTACTTTTACGTTAGCAGGATTAGGTCGAATCCCATCCTTACTTATTATGTACCCCAAATACTCAATAGTAGTATGTAAATAACTGCATTTTCATGCCTTAATTCTAATAAATTATTCACCAATATTTTAAACACCTCTGATAATATTGCGACATTTTCGTCCGTAGTTTCAGTCGCGACAAGTATGTCATCCAAATAAATTACTACTTTACCACTCCTTACCAGGTCTCTAAAAATTTCAGTAATAAATCTCACAAAGATAGCCGGACTATTACAAAACCCGAAAGGTAGACACAAAAATTCAAACTGCCCCTGAGGCGTGATAAAAGATGTAAACCTGGTAGAATACTCGTCTAACTTAATATTAAAGAACGCATCTTTCAAATCCAATTTACTAAAGTATACTTTTCCTTTCAAGGCGTCTATATTGTCCTCAATCAAAGGTAGTGGAAAACGATCTTTAATTGCTACTTTATTCAAAAATCTAAAATCTACACACAACCTCTTACTTCCGTTTCTTTTATTAACTATAACTATAGGCGACGCATACGGTGAGGAACTGGCTTTAATTATATTTCTACTTGTTAAATCTTGAATGATTTCATCTACAACTAACTTATCGCAATGACTTAATCTCCTGGGTCTCAAATAAAAATTAGTATGACCTTCCTCTAGTTTTATAGAAGCAGTAAAATCAGTGACTGGTCTAGTAGGACGCACTGCATTTAAATAATCTGCATTAAACACACTGGTAACCTGATCCCTAACCTTTGGAGGTAATTCTTCATTTATGTTTAAGTTTATCTCAACATCATTACCTACATCTATTAGCATTAATTCCTCAACTACATCATGCTCAATTGCTTGTTGGGGAACGGGCTGAACTCTTATTTTCTCCTTATCAAACACAACATGTATCAGTGGATTTGAAATAAAATCCCGACCCAACAAACAATCGTGGCTCATGACATTATCTTTCACAACATGGAACTTAATTTGAATATGCACATTTTCTAAAACAAATACATGTGTGTACGTATCTACTATCTCAAGTAAACTCTTATTCAAGCCTACAAATGTACTTTGCTGATTATATGGTTGTTGGCTTCCTGGTGGCACAAACCTTTCCTTCAATAATGAAATGCCACTACCTGTATCGACCAAGGCTTGTACAGTGACCTGTTCTTTTCCTCCCCAATCTCTATTGGAATCGAATAAACTGGTGGAATGACTCCATGATCTTCAACCAACATCGTTGAACTATCAGCCTCCCTGGATTCAACTACACCCCTTCGCTTTGGACATTCTCTTTTTTGGTGGCCCACCTCGTTACAACGAAAACAACGCCTTTTCCTA
This sequence comes from Abscondita cerata, assembly GCA_030710515.1. NCBI lineage: Eukaryota > Metazoa > Arthropoda > Insecta > Coleoptera > Lampyridae > Abscondita > Abscondita cerata. The sequence goes on from JALBCR010000004.1 coordinate 277,507, forward strand.
CACCTTGAAGCATAATGTCCTTCCTCTCCGCATGTGAAACACTTGATAACCATTTTTTGTTCTTCAGGTAAGACTACAGCTGCTGTGGGCTTTTTTGGCTCCATGTACGAAGCAGCCGGACGAGAACCATTTCTCTCAGCCTGCGTCAAACTATTCATGACATCCAACAAATCTACTAGTTTGTTAAATCTGCTCATCCTCGCTTGAGATTGCAGAATTCCATTATCAAATCCATCTATCACATAGTTAATTAAATCATCTTCTGTTATATCGAGCTGATTACCCATCAACACCTTTTCATGGTAATACATTGAAAAGCTTTCGGATTTTCCATTTCCTGGCATCAAATTTACGCATTAAGTTGATTCGACTTTCACGCCTACTAAACATTGCTAGCATACATGACTTCAACTCGTCGTAGCGATATGCTGCATGTTCAGGCCTTGAATGAAACCATGCCAACGCCGGCCTTTTAACCGTTGCTAACACCGCAACAACTTGTGTTCCATTTAATTTATGAACTTCCATTACTGTAGCTACTCTTGCAAACCACATGACTGCATCTTCCTCAGGCATACCATTAAATTCTGGTATCAAAGCCGCTATTTCCTTGCTCGACACCCCCTTGGTAGCCTCCGCTTCTCTTACCGTTGCCAATACTAGTGATACCAAATCTTGTACTGTGACGTTCATACCCAACTGCTGATCCCGCAACAATGCTTCAGCCCCTGGGTGACTCCATCAGCCTCGCCCATTACACCGGTTTCACTAGGAACTTCTTCAAGTTGATCCATCACTTGCACGTACTAAATGTAACCGCGCGTGTACCCCACACCTGACGTTGTAAGACCCAAAAACACAGACACGATTACTACAAGAACGTTTACTTTGCTGTAGGCAACTAATACAGAAGGAAGTTTGACATTTATCAACTTAAATATTAGAACAACTCAACTTAACAGTAAACAACAAAAAAAGCTGCCAATATGGCGTTTTCACTGCGCGTTCCCTTCTCTTTTCGCGCCTTCCCGAAAAAAACAATGTTGTCACGTTTCCTTATATAAAATAAACCGTGTTGCCACGTTGCATAAAATTACTACTAGCTAATATTCCTTACAAAATAGAAAATATTTCTTTTTCATTTATTAACTTTGAGATTACTCTAAGTGTGTAACATACTGAATTTAATCTGGAAGATGTGTGATGTACATGTTTGAAAAAGTCCATATGTTCATCAAAATACACACCTAAAATTTTCGTGGAATTACATGTTGGAAGACTCATTTTAACCCTTCCATAGGTATGGAAATTAATTTCTTGTGGGGAAACAGTATTTGATTTTTTTGACTTAAATACGACACAGTTACTTTTACTTTCATTTACATTAAGACCATTGTTTCCGAACCATTGAAGTAGATCATTAATAAAGCTACTATTATTGTTTGATATCGAGTTTATATCATGAGCGTTTATTATTATATTAGTATCGTCGGCGTAATTAATGATACTACAATGTTCATTATTAGGTATCTGACTAAACAAGTCATTGATAAATATAATGAACAACAGTGGTCCGAGCTTACTGCCCGGTGGAACACCACAGTTTACATCCAATAAACTTGATTTATATGTTACTCCCTGTTGGTGTATTTCAACATATTGTTTCCTGCTACTTAAATAACTTCTGAAGAGGTTCAAAGCTATACCCCTGACTCCATTGCATTCTAATTTATTTAACAAAAGTTATGATTGATGGAATCAAATGCCTTTGATAGGTCTAAAACACACCACAAGCAATTTTCCCACCATCAAGAGCGTCAAAAACTCTATGTCCAATTTCGAATAATGCCGTATGTGTGCTTTTATGTTCCAAGAACCCATGTTGGTTCCGCGCAAAAAAAGTAGTTTGATTTTAACAAATTTAGTAAACGGGAATACATAATTGATTCAAGTATTTTACTAAATACACTTAATCGGCTTATGGGCCTAAAACTATTTGGGGAAGATCGATCACCTTTATTTTTATAAAGCGGTCTGACCGTTGCCACTTTTAGACACTCAGGAAAGTGACCTGAACTTAATACTCTGTTTACAAGGCCTAATAATACATCTGCTATTAATGGAAATATTTTCATTAATAATTTAGGCGAAATTCCATCTACTCCAGATGAATGAGTGTTTTTAATATTCAGAATTACATTTCTCAACTCTGATTGATCGACAGGATATAAGAACAGAGAACGTTCCTGTATTTCTTGGCAGACAGTAAGTGGTTGCCCTTATTGGTTTCACCAAAAGAATTAACAAAAAAATTGTTAAATTCATTTACTACATTATTTGGATTCTCAAACAACGTTATATTTTGTTTATCCTTAAGTTTTATATTATCATTAACAATTGACCAAACCGTTTTATTTTTATTACTAGATTGATTAATAACATTGCTATAGTAATTCCTCTTTGCTTTTCTAAACTGTTATTATAGTCTCTTTGAGCATCACAATATAATTTTTTATGGCTGGATTAACTTTTGCCATATTATAAAGTAGATGTAATCTATTTTTAAGATGAAACAAATTATTGGAGTACCATTTTGTCTTTTGACTGTTTACATTGATATTTTTTAAAGGAAAGCATACCTGAACACAATAACATATGTTACTTATAAAAAATGACCAACTTAAGTCAATATTTGGTTTTAGTATATCCCACCATTTTATTGTAGATATCATGTTAAAGAATGAATGCAAATTTTCATCAGAAAAAACACGCATTTTAGTATTTTCTTTATGTTGTCCAGATTTGATTTTAAATGAAATAATCTGTCCGATATGATCAGAAATATTTGCATTTAAAGTATTGCATTCATAATCTGAAGTGAGATTGGTTATAATGTTATCCAAACAGCGATCATTCCTAGTTGGCTCTAAAATTGTGGTAGTTGCATGGAAAGATTCACATAGTCCTCGTAATAGGACAGCCTCATTACAGTTCGATAAAAAGTCTACATTAAAGTCACCCGCAAGAATTAGCGGTTTGTTCTCATATAATGATATTTCGAAAATAGTGTCTAAAATTTTAATCACGACGTTTATATCTGATTGTGGAGGTCTGTACACACTGACAATAATTACACACATATTGTTACAGTTCAGTTCAAAAGCCGAACACTCACATATCCATTTTTGGGACAAATTAGTTATGTCATTTCTGGGCTTACCTAAGATGCTGTCTGTAGTATACAAAGCGGATCCTCCGTGCTCCCCCGAGTCTCTACAGTAATAGGCTACCAAATTGTATCCAGAGATCTTCAATAAAGTTAGTTGTTCACTGGTTTTCCAATGTTCAGTAATTGCAAGTATTTGAAAATTGTTAAACTTTGCACAATATTCAATTGCCGCAATTTTATTCCCGATAGATTGGCAGTTTTGGTGAAAGAGTTTTATTTGTTTTCGGAGTATCTATTTGGCGTTTCTGAAAAAATCTAAACCTATCGATTTGTAAATTTTCTGGCCAAAATTCAGGAGAACTTAATAAAGGTTCAAACTTATCTTCAATCCCAATTTTGAAAGCAGACATATAGGTGGCTTTAATTGGAATCGTTTCTACAATAACTTCCTTTATTTCTTTACATTTAGATGTAATATAATTTTTAATATCTTCTGATTTCGTATCAGGGGCAACTCGCTTAATAAAAGCCATTTTTAGAAGGAATCGTTTTAAAACCTTCATCTTTTGAGGTTCCAGTAATAAAAGTCCTTTTTGTAATTCTTTTGTCACTAATTGTAATCCATTTACTAGAATTATTTCCAGTTTCCTGTTTCTTAGGTGACGGTAAATCACGTCTAATGTTGTCTTCGCCGGTACCTATATTAATGCATTCATTCATTTGTTTATTTTCAAGAACATCAACATACGATTTCTCTTTCAATTGTTCATTTAATGAATTCGAATTTTCTAAAACAATCTTGTTTGTTGTACTTGGGATGATGGTCCTGCTTGAAGATCTGATCCAGACGGCTGTCGTTCCGGATGAAAAATATTTTCACCTGCAGATGTCTTGCATTACTTGATCCTTTTCGCCTTTTTTCAAAAATTTAAATAATTGGTTTCTTAAATGAGCTTTTTCTTCTTCTCTTACGGCTTTCCTTTTTCGGTTGGCCGCCCCCGACAATTTCTTTTTTGCATCCATTTTAAATAAAATTTAAACAACAAAACATAATAAGACAAGACATGCAAAATTTTTGAATACCTGCTCAAACTACAAACATCAAAATAATCCGTGTTGTTTTTTTAATAAATACTATAGGTACTTAACACAACAGTAAGAAGAGTTCAGTAACACTACACTACTTATATGAACTTGTGAGAATCTGTACGTCTGCATTCTTTATATTTGTGCTTAGTTTGTTTGGGTTTGGATTATATTACATAATAATCACCCGCACGAAATATAAATACACTTTAGTTCAAATGATGTTTTGTAGAAATCACGAGTCAGTTTCTATGAATCATTGAAAATATAAATGAATAAAAATGAACGTGAGAACTGCATTTTCAGTCAAACTGAACGTTGATGTTTGCATTCATTAAAAGTGAAATACAATTCTACTTTTGCTCATTTTTAATGATCATTATTAAAAAAAGATAACAGTTCAAATTTTATAACAAGTAAATATTTCATATAGAAGGTATTTAATTTCGTTTTCATTTCTGGTTTTGTCGCCCTTAAAGAAAAGCGCCCCGATGCGACGCATCGTTTGCTTATGCCTTGAGCCGGGACTGCGGTAATGTAATAAAATAAAAGGTTTAACATTGTAGTGTTGATTTAAGTAAATCAACGATTTTAGACTATGTTGTATTTGTTTCGATAAATGGAACCACTAAGGGTTGGGTTCTAAAAATAGATTTTATAATGCACGTATTTCAAATGTTGCTGGAATTTTTGAAAGTGGTAAATTTTTTATGTAAAGTAATGTTTATAGTTTCCGAATAAAATAAAGACATCCCTTGAAAATAATGAATTAAATAATTAATACCAATTGATAATGAAAATATTTTGAAATTATTTTCGTACGTAATAATTAGAAATTGCTTTGGTGAATAAAACGAGAAATGCTTAATTAAACATTAGGTATGCGTTTAAAGGGTACAATGGAATTATAGGAGGTTTTGTCCTTAAGGAATGTAGAATGAGAAAACAATGAAGCAAATAAATACAAAGTAGGGAACGGCCGATGTATCCAGTTACGAATAATATTATGCAAAATTAGATCATGATCAAAACAAGTTGAAGTACTAAATAAAAAGTGTTTGTTTGTAATTCCAAGGGTGTTCACAAATTAGTGATATCATTGGCATTTCTGCACAGTTCGCGGTTATTATTCAAGGTGATTGGCCGATGACCAGTAAAACCCGAAGCCATAGATGATTTGTGTTAAGATACAAAGCATAAGTTGTCATTTTGTTGGGCGAGTTTAGTGCCGATGTGGAAACGACTTCACGTCCAGGTATGGCTGTCTTTGGTGACGGGCGAATAGTGATATCCGCTAACAGTCTTTTTGACTCCCTTTACATTTTATTAAATAGATCAAATAATAAATAATTTCTTTCGCTTACCCATAAAGATATTTGAGTAGGTGTTACGAGTGGTGTGTGCACGTGATAGGTTTTCTTGCTCGTTTAGGTCGTTTAAAGTTTGTCAGAAGCGTGTAGACTGGGTGTCTGCAATACTGCTCACGATGCTCAGACAGCCGATTTGTTTTAAAGAACCATAGCTTGGTTGTTCAGTTCATGCCACACTGTTTGTTTAAGTTTACAGTAAGTTGCAATACGTTACGTGACAATGAAAGTCATTTGCCACGGTGTAGGTACACATATTTGTAATCATGTATGACGACGACAAATACCAATTTTCATTTCCTTATATAGTCGTCGAGAAAGCGAGGAACCGAGGCGAGTATTGACGATATGACGACCTCTATATTCGTCGGGGAAGCGCGGCTTTGAGCCGAGCGTGGAACCGAGGCGAATATTCACCACATGACTTTATATATCCGTCGGGGAAGCGCGGCTTCGAGCCGAGCGTGGAACCGAGGCGGATACAACAGGACTATATATATTCGTGGGGAAGCGCGGCTTCGTGCCGAGCATGGAACCGAGGCGAGTATTACGACCAAATTTTTTTATCTATTCGTCGGGAAAGCGCGGCATCGAGCCGAGCGTGGAACCGAGGCGAGTAGTTTAGATGACCGAAAGCAGTATACCCCCTCCCCTTTCTTATTTGCTGAATTGAGTACAGTATGTGTATCGAGCTTTTGTGTATCACTTGATGTATGTTACATTATTATTATTATTTATGTTCACCATAGAGTGAGAAGTTTGAGCGTGTCTGCATTATGGGAACTTTTGCATAACTGTGTGATGTAAGAATTGCTATTGATGTTACCGTAATAAGCTGATGTACTTGTACCATGAGTAAATTATTGAATTGCTGGCCGAACCATATACGTCCAAAACTCAAAGGGGAATGATACTATGATGAAATAGATCGTATTCTAGTATCACAGCCACTGCAACCAAACTCTAAGCTGTTATGTGTTTGCCCACTATAAATCTTGTGATGACATGTTATGTTTTGTGTCTGCCGATGTTTTCCATGACCGACGTCTACATGATTTATATGCTTTTATCATTTACATATTTGATTTATATGTGTATTTGTGAGTAAACCATATTTGAACAGAGCAAGAGTCAAACCCAGTTGCATAACGATATAAACGTTTGTTTCTTTTCTTAGGTATGAGGTGATTGCCGATTTCCGGACAGATCAGTCCAGATCCATTGTGTTTGGACCTGTCGTTTTCCTCCAACATAACTAGTCAGTTTACTATACTTTAAATGACATAAATGAAATACGTTTTATATCATTTTTCTGTTTTGAATACTTTCGGTGTGGGTCACGACAACCTGATTTGGCTTAACGTAAATTACTGAGGGTTTTGAGAGGTTTTCCCCTCTTAATTTTCTAAAAGTGACTCCCTCCCCCGTTAGTAATGATAAAAAAATAAAGTAATTATTTTGCTAAGGTCCCAGATAAGCGTTTTATTTAGTTCAAGATGCTAACCTTGTTTTCCTGTTCCCTATTATAACCTAGGTAGATGTCGTTAAGAGATTCTGGTGTCCACAACAGGGAGGCGCTCCAGGTCAATGCCGAAGCAGGTCTATACAAGTTAAGGATAAATAGTTTTCTTATAGGTAGGTTAACACAACGTAGAGAAAGACGATCACGTGCTATGCGAGTATTTTAGCGGTAAATTTCAATTTTGATGGTTTAGATATAACAGTTGACAAGTGTAATTTGGGTTGCATATATTTAGGAGTAGTAGAGGTATGGATCATTACAATATCTTCATTAATAACATATTTTTTATAATATTTTTGAACAAACAAAAAGAAAAATTGCATAACGACGTGTTTCAATCATCGTTTTTAGCCTAGAATGCTAACGAAATGTATAAGCGCCAGTGTAATGTGGCTTCGTTTTTCAAGTTTTTGTGTTTTAAGTGCGATATCTAGAAGTAGTAGGAGTAAATATCTCTGCATGTAAGTGACTGGAACATACTTCATCGTTACTTAAAATGATGCCTACCCTGTACTCGTTCCCAGCCAGTCCTTGTGTAAGAGCTGTTCTAATTACAGCGAAAGCAATTGGTCTTGAACTAAACCAGGTCAATCTGGATCTAATGAATGGAGAACATCTTTCAGAAAAATATCTGAAGGTAATGTAAACCCGACTTATTTTGCAATAAATAATCATAAATTTTAGATCAATCCATTACACACTGTACCGGCCTTAGACGATAACGGAAGCATTTTATACGACAGTCATGTTATTAACGCATACATTCATGACAAATACGGAAAAAATAGTATGTTGTATCCCCAAGACACTTACAAGCGTGCTTTAGTGCATCAAGGCTGTACTTTCGACTGCTGTTATCTATTTCCCACACTCCTAGACATTGGAGTAAGAGACTCTTTACTTGACACATCTTAAAAATATTGATTCATATATTTAGGTAGCATATTATAAAAAAGAAATAACATGCCTTACACCAAGGATGATCGAAAAAATTGTCAACGTGTACGACCAGTTAGAAATTCTTTTAACAAAACACAATTGGGTCGCAATTGATCAAGTAACTTTAGCAGATATCAGTTGTTACACCACCGTTACGTCGTTAGATTATCACATACCGATTACGCCGGAAAAATATCCGAAAATCACTAACTGGATTAAACTTTGCGCCAAATTGCCAATGTTTCAAGACGATCCGAAAAATTTGGAAAGTTCTCGTGATCTAATGAAACTATTAGGTGCCAAACGTCATCATTTATAAGTTTGCTGTGTATGTTCGAATCACAGAAGAATAAATTTTTAGGCAACGAATTTGTTAGGTTTATTAATTATCATGAAAACTATATGCTCCAAAAATTTGTTTTTATTATTTTATCAATTTATTGAGATAAAAACATTGGGAAATTTTATTAATTGGTAACAAATAATATAAACAGTTTTTTTTGCGCAAATTATATCTGCTTTTTATTACATAATGACTTGTTGTTTGAACTGCAGTTTCTAAACAACAAAACCGTTATCAGTAAAGACGGCTTTGATAGATTTGATAATAAGATTAAAAGTAAAATATACTATAGGAAACTAAAAAAAAAGCATTTGAAATATTATTTTATGACATAATATACAATATTTTTATATTAAATACAATATAGCATAAAGACTCCAATACAAGTGTTAAATGAGATATTAATTATTTGGGAAATGTTATACAACCTTAAGATATTGTTCATAGTCATTTAAGTGGAGTTTCTAAATTCAGCTACAAAAATATGTTGTTTATATTTCGGTTTCTTTTTCTCCGATAAAGTTGTACGTTTGACCTACGACACTGCGACTAAGCCAGCTTGGGGTACTTGCCTACGTACTCTTATTTTTTTTTGTCTCGCCGATTACAAATGGAAATAAATGTAACTTAGTCACACTATAACAAAGTCGGGTTTTGTTTTCTTTATTCAAATGTGTTCAAATTTTGCAATACGGAATTATGTCGTTACAATCTTCAATTAAATATTTCCATTCCCCAAACAAAAACGCGGTCATTTCTTTATCACATGATTTTCATCGATGAAGAATGTTAAACTCAAGTTCCTATAGGTGATGAAATACTAATACTACTACAGACTTGCAATTCTTTTACCGTAAATCTCTGAATGTTTTCCTACAAGAGTTTCAGAAACTACAGTTTCCTCTGATAATATGTTAGTTTTACGTTATTAATGCATAAGACTACCCTTCTTCATAAAATGTTCCAACTAATCAAAGCAAAAGATTTTCAACTCCTTCGTAAAGTGGCTCTTTTGCGATCTTCTTTCAACCGTCTTTACTCTAAATCGCTCAATAGTCACATTATCGGAAATGTCTCTTGACCCAAGTTCAAAAATTATGAAAAATTACAAATCCATGTTATCACTTTTACTTTCTATAATGTAACGTGGTAAACAAACAACTTAAACTGATCAAATCTATGAAAGATTAGAGAAATACCTGCATTTTCTGTTTAATTCTTCTATATAGGGCAATGTAAAGTGATGACTTCTTCAGCCACTCGATGCAGGGATTGAAGACGGTTACTTTTCCAGAGTGTTTTAACTCGATTTCTTCGGACGTTTTTAATAAACTTGCAGCTCGTGTAGGACGACCGTTAAATTCGTCTTTGGATACTTTCTTAAACCTGGTTAATAGTGCGGGGAGGTTTCAGGGTTCGATGGTTGAACGGAATGTACGAAGGAAAGCGTAAGGGAGAAAATAAACAGTTTGGTGCTACAGACTTTACCGAGATGTTTAGTCAAGTCCTCACACCAAGAAAACAAAGTATTTTAGAGCAAGCAAGGGCAAATACTGCGAAACGAATCCAACCACTTGACAGCTATGCGGTTTTTACAGAAGCTCCTATCGTACAGAATTGTCTTGAAAAAAACCTATTCAATCACTGTCTCCAAGCTGCCATGTAACAGATAGAAATAATAATATCAGGTACATAAAGTACAATAGTAATTTAATGGGTAATTGTTTCTAGGACACTTAAAAAACATTAACAGAATCGGAAAGCGGAGAAAGGTGTTCTGAGAGCGGAACTCAGAGCGAAGTAAGTGCCTTTTTGGCCAGGGAACAACGAATTTATACCGTTGCTTATCAAAATTATAGAGGGGATTACAGTGAGGAATTGTCGCGCTTGAGTAGTAGGGAAGTTGACGTCACACAAATTTAATTTTGTTTACAATCGTCAACGCCATCTTCTGACGGTTCGTTACATAGGACAATATATAGCCTAGGCTTCCACTCTGAGCAAGGTTAAGAACTCCTGTTGTCCCAACGGTACCCTCACTTTCCTCATCTTCTTCATCGCCACCCGTCTTGCCTGTCCAGATAGGACGGATAACTCAGTCAAAGGCGGATTCCTTGGCAGTCTTAAGCGGGTACCACCGGTGAAAAGTTATATACTGTTCCTCGGGGATTTCTGAGATGATATCGAATGTGAAGGGCCGAATAATTCAAATCAAATCCGTCACCCGACAACAAATGTCAACGTCAACGATGAACTAACAAAATCACAGAACTATGTAGCGACTTTTTCCAAATTACTTCCTACTATTTGGTTTACAACGTACACCTCACATGCGAGACTGTAAGGTAGTATGCCAATAGCTTTGCAAATTTAGAATTTCCGCCTATGACGGAATGTACACTAATTTAACAGCGCTGAATCACAGTGTAACATATAAGATACAGACCATAGTAAATTCAATAAAGTAAAGGTACAGTAATAGCAATAAACTCGAACAACACCCAGTACGCAATTCTTTCATTGAACATCCCCCGCAAAGCGAAAGGCCCCTACTATCCATACTAAAAACATTTCTATTCAGATAAATGAAAAATTTCATGTTTCACAAACATATATTCATCATTATTAATACAGAAAGTACAAAATAAAAATTAATCTCTATGTACATTACTAAACATTGAAAATCAACAGTTTCAAACTTTTAAAACAAAAATCATAAATTTTAAAATGAAAATAAGTCAAAGCAATGTATTTTTCTGCGAAACTAACTGCAGTTCTAACAAAAGATACATCTAAATTGCCTTAGAGTGTTGATGCTTTAATACTCATTCTAATTATTAGCACCAAAATTACTAATAATTATTTAACATACCTTTATAATGTTATATTCTTAAATAATACAATAATTTACAATCGGATGTAGTAGGTACATGCATAGTATTTTTTAAACACATTTTATTTTCTAGTTTTAAAAATGTCCCTGTGCAAATTTGTTGTAAGATTCTATAAAATTGAGCATATCAGTTCAACTAAATCTCAGATTGATTAGGTGTTTGCAAATAGTTCTTTTTTCTTATATCAGCGAACTAAGTTTTAATTTGGCAATAATACTTTTAAGATTCTATATCGAAGTTACTCAAAATCTACGTCTAAAGATTATGAGGTTCGTTTTGATTCGTTTTAAGATTTACCGTAACAGCTCCGCTTATGGTGGTCACATGATTTTCGATATTCAATGATCCTACCTTTGCCCTGTTGTAAGCGCTGAAAGTGTTCTGTCCCAAAAACCTGCAGAAGTGTTAGTTATAGAATATTCAAACGAGCAACAAAGAACTTACTTAATACAAACATAAATTACCAGCGCAGCTAAACTAGCACTGACCATTCGTATGTAAGGATCATCAAACAATTGAATCACTGTCCAAGCAGCGGCAACGGCAGCACATAGGCAGGTGACAATAAGCGCTGTGCTGCCCCAATGATGGGCGGTAAAACCTTTTTCCCAATCTAATTTATTCGTTTCTTGAACATGATATGCTTGATTACAAACTTTGCATCTTAAAACATCCGAACTACATGATGAACTTTCCATCAACCATCGTCTTAAGCATTCGTGATGTACACTGGACATATCACCAATACATGCGCATGGTTGAATAAGCGGGTCAGTCTTATCGGAATCGTAGCAAATCCAACACTCACGTTTGTCGACAAAAGTCTCAGATTCGGGTGAGGCTTGATCGTTGTTGCCAGATTTTTCCCAAGAAGATTGATCGAATTTGGCTAAAAGTTTGCGAGGATTTAGAATCCACAATTCACCAGGCGATATACAATTCCACAATACGGCAGGAAACCAAACGGCCAAACCAATTTCTACTACACGAAATACGACATCGTGACAATTTCTGGATTTTATCGGTACTTTAGTTTTCCAAAATTCAGAGAGCGTTTCAGAAAATAAAAATCCCACAATTATGATCAACATAACGGCGTGGCTTAATAAACCCACACGCGACTGGTGTAATTGAGAATTATTTACTTGGGGACCAATAACATCATTTTGCAATGGTTCATCTTCAGCACTAGCAATTTGGACATGGTTTTTTATAAAGCTACCGCGGACCTAAAATAAAAATTATATCAATTTGTACTAGTTTACTGAGTCTAATAATAATAATAAAGAGGGAAGCTTAAAAATACCTATAATTCGAACATAAATAATTGTATGTAGTTAGGAACCAACACTGAAACCATTGATTATAAAGTAAGTTTATAATCAATGCTGAAACGTAGAAGTACCACCTACTAACAAAAACAAAACAATAAAACTGAATACCTAATCACATTTGACTATGGTTAAGATAAACAATTTTTTAATGTGCTGTACACCTACTTTAGATTTAATGTTGACAATACTAATGCGAGAAAATAACGTAGTCCTATGAGGCGCCGTTTCTACCATTATTATATAAAAAATATTAAACTTTTATTGATATATATTGTTTATGTTGCTTGTATTTAAAATTAGAGAAATATACAGGGTAACCCACGCCAGAGTATTTTCTTTTCTATAACTTCATTTGCTCTACAAATTCCAAGAAATATTCCATATATATTAAAATTAAGGCGAACTTCGATGCTAACTACGATATTTCAAATAAAACACCCTCTATACTATCACATTGTTGAATTCCTTGTTCAATTTTAATGTACTTTTGTGAGTAACAGTTTGATCCTAAAATGTACCGTTCGACATTTTTCGAAAAAATTGACGTTTGCCGTGCTTTAGGCAAGAAACTTTGAGGACAGAATACTGATGGTCGATAAGATTCAAAAAAGGGGGTGTCATGACAAATAAGAGAAGCCCAAAAGGAGAGAAATATATATTAACATGACTAGCGGTGAAATAGACAAAGAACAAATAGACTTGGAAAAAAGAATTAGGATAGGATATCAAAAAAACGTACCAGTGGAAAAAAGGATCAGTAACGAGAAATGAAAAGACCGTCCGAAAACTAATTGAAACAAAGTAGGGCGAGCAAAAGATAACGACCACGAGAAAAGTGATAACAACAATGGATATAAAAACGTAAAAAACACCAGCGCCCGGTTTCATAACCTCTAGTTAAATATCTTTTAGGTAACTGTCCACGTGATTGATTAAAATTTTAATTTTAAGTCCACTGATTGGCTAACAAATTGTTAACGGTTTGTTAAGGATCAAGTCGTCGATTAAAATCAGCGCCTGAAAATTCTTGATATAATCTAGTATTTATTTATTTATTTAATCGTATGGTACATTTTAAATATTGTATTGTGATGTAAGTTTTATGTATGGTGCCCCAGAAGATCAGTATAAACCTGTACCGTGTGGTGACGAAACCGTGTGCAATTGCGGATTGGTTCGTCTTGACAAAACACTTACTTCAAGGTTTAGGAAAACCACTAAAACCTAAACATGCCAACCCTTACCCACCCTAGTATTCACATGTAATAATATTAATTAAGTGTGTAATGTGATTGTGTTTTGTGAAATTGTGTTGTACATTTTTTTCTAATCATCCGGGAGGGTCTTGATGACCGGGTCCGGAAACCAAAGTGGTGATTCTCAGGAACAACATGTTTTTCTTGTTGACCATGGAGTACTGTAAGGTACTGATCACCTTCCATATTTTATATTTGCACCAAAACTCCTAAAAAACACTCACGAAAAAACTCTAAATAAAATTGACGTACGTTTTGACGTTTTCAATTGGAAATCTAGTATGAAATCGATTAAATCCATGGTTTCTAATTATTCTGCAGATGCTTTTGCTTACTCAACGACGCTTCTTGATTTGGCACCGGTTTGTGTGGGGATTTTCTATGAGTGATTCAATAACAGCAAATGCATTATCTTCATTTCCGATTACACGACACGGCCTGTTGGGTTTTTCGTATGCTACGTTTCCAGTTATTCGAAAAACTTTAAACAACCTTTCAAAACTTCTGACACCAATAAACAATTTTCATGTCATTCGCCGAGAGTTTTCATTTTCAAAAACTTTTATTTAAAATTATTGAAATCAAAAACAAAAATATCAAATTTAAGTAAACAAGATTTCATTTCATTTCATTAATATCAACATCCAACCTACAGAAAATGAAAATTCTTAATGGGAATGTTTCCGGAAAAAAACCGATTATTATTATTATATATATTATTGTGATTATGTGAATATTGCGAGGTTCAAATAAAAAACTGGGCTTGGAATTTTCTAATTTTGTTAACAAAGTAGTCAGATGATACAAAGTTTAGGTTAGATTCATTTCTGTCAATTTTAGGTTATATTTATATTGTCACTAGCAAACAATCAAAATGACATTTTAAAAAACCTAAGATGCACTGGCGTCGATAAAGGTACTGACATCATCGTTTAGGGTGCGTTTTATAACCTGATCAAATATATACAGATTTTCTTTGCACATTTTTGCGCAAAACATATTTTGATGGATTTGATTATTATTACATGATTATACAGGGTGTTTCTGAAAGGTGTGTACATGGCTTTACCAGAGGTAAAGGCCTACTAGCAGTCTACTTGAATTTCTAAGCGTATGGATGCGCCTTGCAGGGATATGATTTTATTTTTTTCTGATCGAACTAATAACATTAGCGCAATTTAACAAGAGAGAGAAAAGTTTTCAAATTGTTCGTTTTATTTTGTCAGAATTATTTTGGTTTCGTATCGTTGACGGATGTTAAAATATTACCATTTATTTGACAGTGCCCGTATGAAAGCGATTTTTCCTGGCATCAGTAATTTGTCCACAATTACACAGAAAAACGTCTTCGGAAGTAGACAACCAGCATATGAAAGGGGAACAAAATCCATTGAACCGTTCTCGAGTTATTCCCAATATACAATATTTTTTTAGAAAGTTTGACGCTCTCTGGCTCCCTTATGGTGCACTTTTGGTTATAGGTAAATTGGTGTAAAACGGTCTATTTTGAGCCAGAGAACCTCTGGTAAAGCCATGTACACAGCTTTCAGAAACACCCTGTATAACGTAAATACCATGTGTTTTCGTTATAATTAGAAAATAGACAACATACGGATTATGTAAAAACGGTTATAGTTGGCTATTATTATAGTTGGAAAATTTATAAAATACAGAGTGTTCCATTTAAAAAAAACAGTTGTTTTATTCCAAAAGTACTTAAGGTTCAAAATTTCATTTTGTCTATTCTGTATAAACTTTGACAACATTGTAATTTTTAAATAACATCAACATTTTCACTAAGAATCGATTGTTAATTCGTGAATGAAATGAACTTCTGGACAGTCAAATAAAGTAATGGGATTCTGTACATAGTCATATAGAATTGTCCCGTAGTTTCTAAAAATCAAATAAAATACAGGATGTCCCATAAAAAAAATCTACTTTTATATGCATTAAAGTTAAAGACCCTGTGGTCAAAAAGTGAAAAACCCATTGAAATCCTTCCCAATTTATTAATTGATTTTGAATTAAGAAAAGCGTCCGCACAAAGTTGCAGAGAACATTGTAGAATGTGAAAAATAATATTTTAGAATATTTCAAATGCATATAAGGGTGTTATTCTGGCGCTTCGAAAACATGTAATTTCTCCCTGTAAAATAGCGTCACGAAACGGTAAAACTTGAAACTAGTTTTTCAAACGTGCCCGTGACTTTTTTTTAACATTGTTTATAATAAAAAATTGGAGTTCTTAGCAATTCGATGTAACGAGTTTAGCACAAAAGGGTACAGAATACTCGTAAGTTAAACCGCATGGAAAACTTTTGATTATTGATTTATTGAAAAAAAAACTTATTCTTGATAAAGCTTCTGCATGGTCCAAAACTTAAATGCAACCATCATGTGTTAATTTTTTGAAGCCTTTAGAAAAATATGAATTTTGCTCAAGAGAAAAGTAGTATTATTTTTTATAATATAGAATGATGTTATAAAGAAAAGTTGTTTCGAATTAAAAGTTATAACCAAATATGAAATAACAGCAATTTAGCATGAAAATTCCAGTTTGGTGATTATTTACGTCTTATAAATATGTAAATATTTGCAGTTATAAAGTTCTAGAAAAGAGCAATAAAATGTTAACAAAGAGAAGGTGGATATGTCGAAGCGTTTGCAGATTGAATTAAAATTTAATTATGTTTGTTTCTGTAAATATGTGATGTTTGTTTACTAAATATTCTTTGTATGTATTTTCCCATTTCTAAACTAAATTAACAAATGGAAATGTTATAATATTTTTAACAGATAAGAGGGATAAATTTAATATTGAAATTTATAACTGCAAATATTTATAATATAAAACGTAATTAATCACTAAACCTGAATTTTCATGTACAGTCCCTGACCATATTAATGTGACCACCTACAAAATTTCAACGTTTTTAGTTTGGCCACATTTTTTCAATGCACAACATATAACTATCTCATTTAATTAATGTGTTTTAGAAGTGGCAACCCTTTAGTAAGTATTTAAGAACAAAATTTTATTTCTCTGGCAGCACTGGTACTTTTGGTGGCCATTTTTTTTTGATGAGTGTAAAAGGAGTTCTTTTCTTGGAGAGTTTTTGTTGATTTATTGTTTTTTCTGCAACAAATACTACTTGGTTTGGTAAATTTTTGTTGTTTTTTAATATTAATATAATTGATTTAATGTTTCGGGTTGATAAAGTAGCATTTTTTCGTATTTTTGGTACATAACCTAACTTTTTTACATTTTTAGAGATGGGAAGACCAAAGGATTTGTCTTCGAAAAAAAAAAGGAGAGATAAAGGCATTAATTCAACACGGAAATCTTTCACAGCGTCAAATAGCTGAGAAAGTTAACGTTTCAAAGACATCCGTCGCAAATATTGCCAAAAAATAGCTGAATGACGAATGTTTAACTCCACAACGTTCGGGCAATTGTGGACGGAAACGCGTCATTACTCCACTTGGCATTAGAAAATTGACGCAAATCGTAAAGAATAATAGGGCAGCAACAAATGAAGCCCTGAAATCAAAGTTGAATGACGCTGGAGTAGAAGCATCTTCCCGAACAATACGATGGCGCTTGAAAGAACTGAATTTTAATAGTCGCCGTCCTGCCAAAAAACCGATGTTGACAGAAAATATGAAAAAAAAAAGATTAGCTTGGGCAAACAAGTACAAAAACTTCACAGTGGAAGACTGGAGAAAGGTTAGTTAGTAGACACAATGAATTATTGTTGAAATTTTTTTAAATATTTTTAAAAGAATTTTTTTAAATGATATTTTTGTTCGTCAGGTTTGCTTCAGTGATGAAAGCACGTTTGAAATTTTATCAAACAAGACTCAATATGTTAAATGAAGACCAGATGAGAAATTCCTACCTGAGTGTGTCATTGAAACAGTTAAACATCCAACCAAAATAATGGTCTGGTCTGTTATTTCGGGCAGAGGCCTGGAGAGGAAGTCGTTAAGGGAATAATGCGTCAGGACCAATACGTAAAGATTCTGAGAGAGAGGCTTGTACCCCAGCTTCAAGAATGGTTCCCCAGTGAAGACTGCATCTTCATACAAGACGGTGCACCATGTAACACCGCCAAATCAGTAAAAAATTTTTTCGTGGATAACAGAATACCCCTTCTAGATCTCAATCCGATTGAGAACACTTGGGAGCTCTTGAAAAGGGAAATAGCAAAGTCGAAAGTTACAAATAAGACAGAATTACTTGAAAAAGTCATTTATTGCTGGAATCACAGTGAAAATGCCTTAAACTGCATTGATAGCATGCCACGAAGAGTAAAGGCAGTAATTAACTGGAGGGGAGATTCATCAAAATATTAAAAAAAAATTTGTTGTGCTTGTAACATAGTTTTTTTATTAAAAATTTACTGTCAGATTACTTGTTTTAAGATTGCATCGTGTCCGGGGGTCATATTAAATGAGTACCTAAGTATTCAAAATATTACCAAAACATAAAAAAATGGTTAAAATGTGAGATGGTCACATTAATATGGCCAGGGACTGTAAATGGCTGTAATTTCATTAATTTATTTCAAAACAACATTTTTTTGTAATATTCTTCTGTATTGTAAAAAATACTTTCCTCTTTAGCGAAATTCATATTTCTTGACAGACCTCGTATACAGCTTAAGAAATGATATCTTACGGTTCCATTTTAAGTTTTGGACCATGCAGAACTTTTTATCAATAACAACTTTTTTTCAAAACACAGATAATAAAAAATTTTTCCATATGGTTCCAACTTAAGTAGACAACTGTATATGCGTCGACTTTTAATTACATAATATAAAAATAAGTATTTTAAAAACTTTATACATTTTTTCAAGTGATGATGGTACAAACGGCCCCTCATACAGTTAATTCATTCGTATGTAAATAAAATTTCAAAGTTCAATGTGTTTTAAATACAATATAAAATAATAGAATTGGTAAACAAAGGTTTATCATAAATGCAATTTACCTTAGACCTCATTGAATAAAACAAATGTTTATTTTTAGCTTACCTTAAAGAATACTTCGACTCCGTAAATCAGGAAAAACACCACTACGATAAACAATAATACTGCATAACAACCATTAAAAATATGACTGTAGAATGATTGATTTTCGACCGGTAACTTGGCAAACTGAGTAGTAATCACTTCAGCTAAGAGCAAACCATAACTAATAATATTAAATACTAAAAATCCTATAAATGATTTAGAAAGAAACTGCGGTTTTTCCCACTGAATTCCGGGTATATGAAAACCTTAAAGTTTAAATTTAGCTAAATGTAATTTTCATGAGTTTTACTTACTTCTGCCCAAAAGCAAACAATCAAGGAAGAACCTGACATAAGAAGTGGATAGTACGCCGACAATAAACTACTCGACCAACCAAATTTAAAGTTATTCTGGAACAAAATTTAATAAATAAGCCGATACAAATATTTAATTTACTAACCGGTGAAGTAAAATAAGCTCCTCTTATTAAACTGGCAAGAAACGTTAAAAAATACAACAATTTCTGGGTTGTTATTTTACAAGCTTTCAGAAGTTTTGGCGTCTTGAGTCGTTGATATTCGGATACGATGCACATTAGTAGTTGAATTGCAGATACAAGCGCGATTAATAAAAATACTCCACCGATGCCCGCATGGTAAGGTAAATTTGGACCATCGCAATAATCTCCAGAGAATCTTATTTCGCACACGCACGTACCATTGTGACATTCTCCTCGACCCGAACAATCACTGGTACATCCAAGTTCCGACATGAGAAGTAAATGACGAAACATTACAATGAAGTGTACGACCTGTAAAATAACAAAGATAACGTTATGTACTATATTTAATCTTCAATTAGCAAATAAAAAAAATTAGTATGCAAATAGAACATTCGTATTAATAACAAGTAATTAGTTAAAAAATATACAATTATACAGAGGAACGCTACATACCTAAATAAACAATTAACGAATTACTAATTTCCAAACTGATCGAGTGCTATAATACCAACACAATTCTAAAAGTTAATTGTTATAAAATAAGAACACCGACGAATCTTAATCTGAACAAACAGAACTGTTCAAAGTAACTACTAAATTTGACTTATCCCCAGTATATAATCGAATATTATCAAAATTTAAATAGTACACATAAGCATTTGTTATCATTTAAAAAAAAATAAATTGTACTTATTATTTTATAGTGCACGATACACGATACAGTATTTTAGAGTGCATATGTACCCAAACCTGAACGATTATACTAATAACCAAAGTAGACAATTTAATGTCATCGTTAAGATATCTGCATTGAACTTCGATCAAGATTTTGAAAATAAAAAACATCCAGCTAAATATGGAAAGATGAATAACTAAAGATATTGTGATAGATTAAATATGAATTTTCGGATACGCGTTATTTATCTAATGAAGATATAACATTGCTTAAGACTTTAAGGCTAAAATTTTATATGTGTTACAACATATTTCGATAAGTTATTTCAGCAAAATATTTATTACGTTGCAATGTACTAAAAGTAATACAATAAATTATATATTTTTATTAAAAGTTATAAAATAATTTTAAAAGAAGCAGGGATAGTATTGCTCAGTAAAACACCGCGTTAAAATTCACCAAATTCCGATCAAAAAAGAAGCACCATACAGTTAATACTCTGCATCCAGCAGAACACTAATGCAATTTCAAAGTTTATGTAGTATACAGAGGTTTGTGGCGTAGTAGTATAATTCCCCTACCACGAACATTTGTCGTTCGCAAGACTCGGGTTCGATCCCCGCAAGAGTCGGCTGGTTTATTTACTTAAGTGAATGCAGAGCCAGTAACATCGTTCGTTCCTCTGCTATCAAATACTAGAGCAAACCTACTCCTCGAGGAGAAAGAAGCACCCATGTTTTTTTATATAGTACATCCTTATGTCAAAGACATTAATCAATGGCCAAAGAGCGCATTGCCACGCATTACTATGTAAAGAAAGTTCCGTTCTAAAATTAGTTATATTTCATTCAATAGATAAAATGCACTGTTTTACAATTTGTTGTAAACACTACATCGGTGGAACTATCTATCCTAAAATTACAATGTGTTATACTAGTAAATACTATGAATCGTAGGCAAAGACATAGTATTAAAATGTGTTAAGAAATCTTAAAATTAGAGGGGATCTTTCTAATATTTAGTATGCAACAATCTACTGAAATACAATATCGTGTAACTATACATACGACTGATCATAACTATTGGTTAGGTAACATATGCAACATATTACTGTTGCATGCATATTTATGCTTGGTTGTCTTAGGATTCGTATTAACTAAGTAAGTAAGTAAGTAAGTAAGTAATGTATATTTCTGTGCCATTAGCGTCGAATACATAAATAATAAGAATATAATAAACTAGGGACACATACAGTATAAAAAGTAGTATCATTAAAAACTATAAATAACATCTAGTGGTATATAATACACAAAAACATAAATACAATAAAATTATGAAATAACTATCTGCATACAAATTCATTTACTGTGTAAAAGGAGCGACTATAAAAATACATTTGTAGACTTTTCTTAAATTGATTTATATCTTCAATGTTTCTAATTTCCGGAGGAAGATGATTGAAAAACTTTATCGAATAATAAAGATAGCATTGATTATATATATAATTTTGGGGTTTGTCTGTTCGTAATAAATTATTTCTGGTAGGATAACTATGGATATCTGCGTTTATCTTTATATGCGATTTATTTTGAAAACGTGTAGACAGCATTCGTAAATGTATAAATTAATTACTGTCATTATATTTTGAACAATAAATAATTGCCTACAACTATCGGTCCTCTTTAGTTGAAAGATTATACGCACTGCTTTTTTTTGTAATTTTAATATTTGTTTGATATGAATGCAATTTCCCCAGTAAACTATTCCATATCGCAGTACTGACTCGAAGCATGCGTGGTAGACAATTTTAAGGGTTGATATAGAACAAATTCTGGTTAACCTACGTAGGCAAAATATTGTTTTGTTTAGTTTGGTAGTTATAATGTTGACCTGTTCCCCCAATTAAACTTATTATCTATTATTACACCCAACAGTTTTTCAGATGTAACAATATGTAGGTTTATGTTGCACCGATCAATTTCATTTATAAAACTTTCGTAATGTTTAGCTTTAAGAAAATGTAATAAGAATGTTTTGTCAAAGTTAATGACTAAACGATTTGAATTTAACCAGGATTGTAGTGAATGTAACGTAAGTGATATCATTTGGACAAGTTCTTTTACAGAATTACTTCTTATGATAATACTTGTATCGTCGGCATACATAGTAATTGGAGCAGGTATATTAAAAGGTAGATCATTTATATAAATCAGAAAAAGGAGTGGTCCTAAAATAGATCCTTGAGGAACACCGTAGTAAACATGTTTGGAATCGGAAAAATAATTTTGAGTTGTTTTTATCATTGTAATGTCTAATTTGAACTACTTGTTCCCGTCCTGTTATATAAGCTTCTAATAAAGATAACATATTACCTCTAACTCCGTAATATTGCAATTTTTTATTAAGATGGAATGGTCTACTAAATCGAAAGCCTTAGACAAATCGCAGCTTAAACTGACAACTAATTCATTCTTATTAATACTATCTAATATTTGACTTAATATTTTATTTATGGCTGTAAAGGTAGATTTATTTTTACAGAAACCGTGTTGATTCTCGCACAGATAGTTATGTTTTTCAAAAAAATTATTAATCGATCTTTCAAGACATGTTCAAATACTTTTGAAAGAACTGGTAATATTGCTATGGGTCTGTAATTTATGATAGAAGTTTTAAGATTTTTTTTATGTATTGGAATCACCTTCGCTATCTTGAACTCTTTTGGATAATAACCGTTACTAAAGGAAACATTTATTAGATCAGATAAAGGATTACATAGTAATTTTGCATTTATTTTAAGTACGTTTATTGGAATATCGTCCAGACCTACTGCACTAGTGTTTTTATTTTTCCAATGATAGCTTCTAATTCGTTTGGCGTTGTGGGTGTAAAATACATAGAATTTTGTTATTAATTTTGTATTTTAAAAGTTTATCAAATGCATTATTGTCATTTATTAAATTTTTCTGTAGTATAGTAGGTAAACTTGTAAAATAATCGTTAAAAGTATTTGCGACATGAATAGGTTCATTTAAAGTGTTATCATTTATATCTAATTTAATGTTGAACTGATTGTTATTGATTTTATTTGTTTCTTTATTAATTATTTTCCAAAGTTGTTTTCATGATATTATTTGATTTGAGTAGAGAATAATGTATTTGAATTTTTTAGCCGTCTCACAAACACGTTTTAAGATTTTGGTGTATCTTATGTAATACTGTCGTAATACGCTATTGGGGTAAATTTTTAGGCACATATGTAACTCTCTCTTTGTTTTGATGAAATTTTGATACCTCGTGTAATCCAGTTTTAATTTTTAATCTATTTTTCGTGTTAAAGGATAAGCTGTGTTAAAAGCGTTTATTAATTGATTGTAAAACGTTTCCATTTTTAACGGTACAGTAATATCCATGTTATGTATAAAATTCCAATTTATACGTTCTAAAAGTTTAGTAAATGTAGAATTGTTTATTGAATTGTATATTCTAATATGTATACTCTTCAGTTTTTTTGGACTTTTCAACAAACCAGAGAAATTTAAAACTTGAGCATTATGATCTGATAATCCAATTTCTACATTTACAGTTTTCATTAAGTTTATAGAATGAAGATTAGTAAAAATGTTATCAATGCAGGTTGCGTACTAGGAGTAATCCTTGTGGCACTCCGAATTGTTGGGTATATATTAAAGATTGTAGTTAAAATTCTGTTCTATTTGATATATTTAAAATCTCGCTATTTGTATGTAATCTCAGAATAATAAATACTTCGTTGGCAAGAAGTTTCACTGAAGTGTCGGAACGTTTGAAGTCTGTGATCCTACGAAAATCGCGCACAATCGGAATCGACGAATTTACTTTAGCTACTCTGGCTGCTTTTGCGCTAACGCTATAAGGCCAAAATTATCGCTCAGTAAATTTCTGTATTTGTAATGTAGTCATGTTTTGGAGTGAAATATTATTTTTAGCTGTTGTTGTTCATGTCCCTGTTTGGTACCTGCTTATGCCATATTATTTTCCTAACTATTTATTGTACAATATTTTTGAATTTACGGTCTCCATTGGAACTTGGATTAGTGTCCATAAACTTGGTCATGTTGTTTGATATTTTTTCAATGGGATTTATATGCAATACATTTGGCACTTTCTGAAGTCTTCCACCTTTGTTATTAGTCTAATCTACAGAGAGTTAAAAGTATGGACACACCCGAATTTCTGTCGTTAAAATTCATTTTTACGAAAATGATTAATACAAAAGTTTTTTATGAAATTTTTTCTACATATTGACATATATGAAAATTGTTTGCTATTCAATTGTTTTTGAGTTATGACTTTACATGATATTTTTTTTAAATAGCAACCTTTTAATGTTGTACTACTATTCAATAGAGATTTTTTTCTCTTTATAATGTTATAAATTTTTTTTCGATAGTATTAAATTTCTTCGAGGAAATGCCGGTTAAAGTTAAAGTATTTACAATTAATTAATTTCCGATTCGTGAACGATACAGCCATGATAAACAAAAGTGAAGCGATGAACAAAAACGATATCGCTAAGGCTGAATTTGTTTGTTTACGATACATTTTTTAATTTTGTATAATTTGTTGGTGTTGGCATTAGCAATGGTGAGTTTAATGAATTGAAAGAATTGAAATACTTATGATGCTGGGTTATCAAGATAGACGTAGAAGTTTACAAGAAGTTTGTAATTTATTTAATGATATGCATCCAAATAAAACCCAATTTCTAAATCTGTTGTTGGTAAAACTTTATAACGTTTTAAACAAACGCGTAGCGTTAAATTTGCCAAAAAGTGGTAGACCTAAGAAGATCGACAGGATGATAAGAAACTGATGTTTTATTAGCTGTATATCTGAAAATCCCGATTTACCAACCAGGCAATTAAGAGCTAATCTCAATATGTCGCAGTCTTCGGTCGTCTCAATTTTAAAAAAATAAGTAGTATAAACCCTATAAGTTACATCTTGTACACGAGTTGGTAGAGGATGATTTTGATAGAAGACTTTTTTAAGAAATGTCAAATATTTTGCCTAATTTGAAAATAAATGAATAAGCAATACTGGCAAAACCAGTTAAACACCAACCAACCCAAAGAATCAAGCAAAAGTATTTATTGATAGAATTTAACTTCGGCTAATGTATTTAACAGTTATTTGCAAAATGAAATTATACCTGCCTGTGCTACTCTTTATCACCATGAAAAACAATGAACACCTCCCCAACAACAATATCTGGTTACATCAATATGGCGCCCCACCACACTATGGTGCAAATGTTCGTCAACATCTAAATAATGTGTTTCCAAACACATGAATTGGGAGAAGAGGAAATATTGAGTGGCCAACCCGTTCACCGGATTTAAGCTCTTTAGATTTTTTCTGTGGGGATACGTAAAAAACAAAGTTTACAAAGAAAGGCCCAATAACATAGCAACTTTAAAAATTAGAATTACCAGAACGATGAAAGAAATTTCCCGTGAATTCTTAGAAAATTCTCTTCGTGGTTTTGTAAGTCGATTGGGCCATTGTCAAATTGTAAATGGAGGACAATTTGAACATTTAATTCACTAGATTTATGTGTTTGTTCATATTTATTTATGCTTTACTTGTTTTTGATAATGTTTTTGTTTAATTTAGTTATTAATTTATTTCTAACAATAACATTGTCGCCGACACTTTTATTACCAATAATTTTTCATAAAATAAAAATATTAAACTCCCTCGCCTTTGTTCATCGCTCGCTTTTGTTTATGATGGCTGTATCGTTTACGAATCGCAAATTAATTAATTGTAAATACTTCAAGTTTAACCGACATTTCCTCGAAGAAATTTAATACTATCGAACATTTTTTTATACCATTATAAAAAGAATAAAAATCTCTACTGAATAGTAGTACAACATTAAAAGGTTGCCATTTAAAAAATATCCCATAAAGTCATAACTCAAAAACAATTGAATAACACAAAAATTTTCGTATATGTCAATATGTAAATAAACATTTCATAAAAAACTTTTGTATTAATCCTTTTCGTAAAAAATGAATTTTAACACCAGAAATTCGGGTGTCTCCATACTTTTAACTCTCTCTGTATATGCGTTTGTTCTTCTACCCGATAATTCTGCACCTACTACACTGTTCCTCAGTTGTGACGTCATCATACATCATTTTAAATAGCACCATGCGATTTTTATTTGTGGCTTTACTAGGTCATTTAAATGTATCATGGCAGTGTAAAAATATGGTCACCTGGAATAAATGTTGAGAAAAAAATTATTAAAATTCGAAAAATTAATTTGATGGTAATTATAGTCCAGTCAATGAATTTGTCCAAGCAGCACCGATTTTCATAAAAATTTGGATTGAAGTTCTACTTACCCTCTACTTCATAGAGAATATCATCCCTTCTCGGGGGTGAAAAATATTACATTAGAAAAAAGGGAATGGATAACTTAGCTAATTTCAGGCAACTATTGTTCTATAAAGTTTTTTTCTGAAAGTCAATTATTTTCGGCTTATTTGCAAGTGAAAGTATCGATTTTTCAACAAACAAAACTTTTCAGACTTTTTTAAATCATAACTCGCCTATTTTTTAAGCTACAAAAAACTTAAAAAACCAATTTGTAGGTTTTTCTACAAGCTAAAACCTCATGTAAATTGAAAAATTAATTAACCCTTATTTTTGAAAGGGTTTAAGCTGAAAGGGCAGCGTAATGGTACTATTTACAAGCATGTACAAACTTTAAACTGTCATATCTTTACTCAATTTTATCCCACCAAAAAAAACAAAATTAAAAAAAAAAGAAAACCTACAATTTTGTAATTTTATAAATCAAGTGATTTGTTTCAACTGGGGTGGTATTTAGGGAGTGATTTCTACATACCCTTCCTTGTCGAAAAAATAAAAATCTCGCTTAACCTTATTGATGTAACACTAATTCACCTATTTTTGATGCTATACAAAGGTTTAGTTTTTTTTAAAATCCCAAAAGGATTTTTTAAAATAAAACTTTCAATTTTTGTTTTAAAAAAAAAAATTTTAACAAGCAGTTTATAACTGTTTACCATAAACCTACCATTTTTCAAAGTGCATATTTTTTAGTAATATTTTTCACTATCGAAATACAGCCCCCCTAAAACTTAAAACAACACCTCCAATTTTTAGTATTAGAACCTAAATCCAAATTTAGCAAAACCGGTGCTGCTTGTACAAATTATCCGAGCAAATTGTCATTGCTGTACTATTTTAACAAGCAATAAAACTTGCAAAAAAAAAACAAATGGAGCCAACATTTGTCTATTGGGTCTACACAAACTGTGCACAAACCTAACACATTAAGATAATATTGAGTTATAAAAATTTTGATTCATATTTTTTTAGCTAATTTGCAACACAAAAGAAAAACCGTCTCGTTCTAAGACATTGTGATTTTTTGCTTTGAAAAATCGATCTTTCATTTTGCGAACTGCCCAAACTATGTTGACTTTTTGCCGCTTTTTTTTTTAAAGTAATTTTAGGGATTTTTATTATGGTATTCGTTTTAATTTCTGAATTCTTCAAAGTCTTTGTTATAAGGTCACTATGTAATCTGCGTATGTGAGGTGATTTAGCTTATTCCCATTTATGTTTACTCCTTTATTTGATCAATCTAGCTGTATTGAAAAATATGCTCCATTGCCAGTATGAAGTCTTTCATTGCATAGGCGTCTTTTTTAATGTTGTTGGTTGATAGCAGCTGTTTCTATAACGAGAATCAATGCGGCAATTATTCATAGTAGTTCTTTCTACACCCATAACTCCTTACGCTCACATAACCTTTCTTGTATTCTATGAAGATAATGCGTAGATTCTGATTATATTCATTGGCTTTTGAAATCAATGTTTTCATTGTTAGTAGATCTGATGTACTGATCTTCCACATATTTCAGGATTAAAAATCTACTGAACAATTTACTTTTAAAAATATTTTAATGATCGAAAATATTTTCATCCGTGCTGTTTGAAGAACTTGCATTATTTTCATTTGCCTTCCCAGCCATAATGACACTAATAGTTTCGGGTAAAAAGTTATTCAATTTTCCTTTTGTTCCTTCCACATGTTGGTAAGAAGAAGATCTGAACTAATTAAAATTGTCCCTATTACAGTTTTCCCTGGAAAATTTTCTCGCAAAATCTTGGCGATATGTCCTAAAATGCTTGTTTCGTACTTACGCGGCCTCTTTAGAAAGTGGACCAATAAATTCTTCGATAACTGGGGATGATGTTTGGAAACTTCTGTCAGCGAAGTCGTCTTATTCCTTTTCAGTCTCGTCATAATAATTTGCTTGGTCTGCACTACCAACGAAATTTTCCGTTTCAAAATAATTCATTTTTCCCTTAAACTTGTTAAAACTTCTTTTCCGAAATTTTCCGGAATAATCGATTACTTTAAAATTACACTTTTGGTAAAACTTCTGGTTCAATAATTTTGAACTCTCTTTCGACATCCTGTAAGAATACAATCAAATATACTTGGGAAATTTTAGTGATAAGTTTTATGAAGCAAACTTCGAAAGTTTTCTATGGGGAATTACGCGTAATAAACGTAATCACAGGTCAACAACAATCTCACCGGCCAATACCAGGAGATAGTGACGTCAATGGCCCAACTTTCACAAGCCGAAACGGTCCCTCGATGCGGGTATAAATAGGCCCCCAAAAGAAAAGAACGGAGTCTTGATTCTCCGTCGTCTTCGAAGAACCTCTTCTACGTAGTCCGAGAACCACCTTCATATCCATCGTTCTAGAAGAACCTCTTCTCCGCCGCTGCAATTGTATTAATATTCACAGTTTTCCGAACTTATAATGATTTCGAATTTAATTTTTATTTTGCCGTTTTTAACCGAATTCTATTTTAGTTGCCGTTTTCATTATTATTTTAGCGCCTTGAGACCGTAAGGGACCTAGTGCTCTGTCGCAACCAAGGTTGAGAAATAACACCCCGTTGAAACGAACAGACCGCGAGAGTTTCCTCTTGCGCGACGTTCGCTCTTCAAACACACTCATAAACAAACACCCCCTTGAATACGTTCAGACCGTCAGGGTTCCCCTTGCGAGACGTTCTTCATAAAATTGGTATTTAGGGGATAGAAATTGTATTCTAAAACTAATTAAAAAATGTTCCCAGGTTGCCCAGAACGTTGTATTATTTCTATACCAAAGCAAAGTATCATCCTTTAAAAGCTCGGGTAATGTAATGCTTTTAATAACAATAACAAGCTCTAAAAGAGTGTATAATTTTTAGATTCGGCTCTCCAAAATTTATAATCACCGATAATGGACCGCAATACACCAGCCAAGTGTTCCGTGACACCCTTGAAGAATACAAGATTCTTCCCGCCTTACGCCGCTGTACACCCCCAGGCAACCCCGTGGAACGTATCAATAAAGTGATTGGTACCATGGTCGCTCAATTCGCTGGTGAAGACCATCGCCATTGGGATGTACACCCAGACCAGTCGCAATCAACTCAGTAGAGCATCGGTCCACCGAATTCACACCAGCAATGTTAACGCTGGAACGTGAGTTAACCGCCCCCGACATCATCTACCGTCCTCCTTCCACCGAAGGCCAAGCCATTCCTCTGCAACCTGCAGAAAGACGTCAACAGTTGAGTAGCGTGGGAGCATCTACAACAACTTGCACGCTACAATTTGGTCACCGCTTTTGAAGTTTTATAACCTGCGTCGACGAAAATGGACACCGCGAAAAAGCGACCAGGTATATAAAAAGAACACATCCTTCCGATGCCGCTCGAGAGATATCCGCGAAACTCACACCAAAATATAGCGGTACGTACACCGTCCACCGAGTCCATTCCCCGGTCGTGGTGGAAATCCGAACTCCCTACTCCCAGAAGAAGACCCATCGAGTCCACGTGAAGAATTTAAAAGTGGTGGAAGGAACGAGCCCCACCATCGAGGCAGAACAGGTAGGAGTGCCGCAGGGTATAAGAGAGGTGGGCAGCCGCGGGACACCTCAGTTGGGTCGAGATGGCGCCTACCAACCGACCACAGTCGCCGAAAATTAAAACGAACAAGACGGAATAAGAACTGGTCGAATTTTCCCGTCGCTTGTTCGATTCGCCCAGCATCCCGGCGACCAAATGATGCCGCCAGCCCTCTACTCCACCGCCACAACCAAGGGAGGGTCTGCCCGTGACTCCCCGCACACCGGAGCACCTGAAGGGGAGACCAACCGCGCCGACCGTGGAGGAGCCCCTCTATTTCGAACCACCGCCTTTACCACGAAAGAAGCGCGTATATACCGAAGCCCGGCGTATGAAAAGAAATAGAAGCGTGAAGATCCGGGTCCCTTCGGGGAAGCGCGTGAGGATCATCCGGCAGCAGACCATCACCTTAGGGCTCATCTTACAATCCAAATCCAAAAAGATCGCTATAAATGCAAGACCAAAGAGAAATAGCGACAATCGTTTTTGGAGTTGCGCGAAGGCTGGGCAAAACCGTGAAATAACCTCATTTTCTTGAAAGTATTTTGCCCGCTTCGTTAAGCCGTTTTATTATTTTCAGATACTCTTCTATGGTATTTTCAATTTTCTTTGTTTTCCCACGTTTTTGAAAATCATACTTTCCATGAATTCTAACGATTCTTGGAGGATCAATTGTCGGTAGTTTCGCTTAGTAAAATCACAAAAAGAGATTTGATGATGCATTCAGCTTCTACTTGAGTCCGGCATAAAATTAGTTAAGGAATTTCTCCATTATTTTTTTTCCCTTTCAAGATAAACCGACCAACTCTTAAAGTAACGAGCGTTGTACTTGATAAAAATACTCGGTACAGATTGTTTAAAACAAGCTACTCCGTACGTCTCAATGTTGTGTACGTACTACACAACACACATTTAGCAAAGCTCACCATAAATCGCAAACCTGTAATTAAATACATTTCTTTCAATCTGCTGTTCAAAGTTCTTATTAGAATAATTTAATAAATTATTATGTGCAGCACAACACAATGAAATTTGCATGTTTAATTATTATTCTTCTTCAGAATTGTAGAATTTTTGAAATAGTGATGAAGAGGAAAAAAAATTTGTAGTGAAACTTTTATGATACTTCGGAATTTACAATGCCTCATAGCGTAATGTTGAATTACATGACATTCACTTACTACTCCTTTTGAGAACTTTCTTTCAGATTGGTCCAGCGATACAATCATGTGATTATCGAGGCCGTGTTTTGACAGTCGAGATTGTGCCGAGATAATTTGTTTTACGATTCCTCTGGTTGCGGCTATGCAAATTTGACGTTGAGATCAGAAATGAACGAAAATTGAATAGCTTCCAATTTCTGCTTTTCAAATTGTAATACGTTTGCTTTATACAAAAAAGGAGGTCCTATGGAGTATCATTCTTTCATCATTTTTTGAAGCTTCCATCGTTCGGTGAAATTCTGCCAACCTTAACTCGTTGAGGCCGAAAATTGTATTATTAACTTGTTGGTATCTGAGCAAGAAGTTAAAGTTAACAAAAACATTGTGATAAGCAAGAATCATAATAAAACTCTTACATAGTGGGCTGAAATAAGCGTTCCTAAGACTTACTTATTTATTTTTAAACCACCAGCAAAACTCTCGAACAAGTCTATCTTTACTTTGTGACTTAACATCTGATAAAAATAATTTAATTCAGGTACAGTTCCAATCTATACTATAATCAACGACTTTGTCAATAATCAATTTATACTCATGTTGCTACATATTGTTAGCTTAAAAAAAACTATTAAGATTGTTTTATGTTAATTAACTTAAGTTTTTAACAAATTTTAGTTGTGTGTTAATTATTTAACCAGTCTGAAAATGACGCTTACATTATTACAGCGTCGAAACTAGTCACACATTAAATAAAAATTGGTATAGAGTATGACATAGTTCTGTTTTTCTTTATTTGATTTCAATTAATATCAAATACTAAAAGAAATGGATCATCACTTCGTATATAAAACAATAGATAAGACATTCAATCAGTTTCTTGTCCACTTCACAATCTGATATTCCTGCTGCAGCCATCATTAACTACCTATCGTACGAAATTAATATACCTGTTGAACTAATTTGAAGAAAGATTTGAAGATTTAGCAGCATTAACACCCAGCAATACACTTTTTAATAAACCCGTTTGAAGTCGACGCAATCAACAATAGTTTTGCAATGGATAAATGTTTACTTCCTGAAACGCCAGCAATTAATAGAGTTTTCAAATGTCTCATAAATCGGGAAAATAACAAAGTACACAAATTTTTAAAATGCATTATATTGTTTGTTGTCGATTTTTGGATCAACATATAGCGTTGAATCATTGTATTCAACAATTTATTTATTCGTATGGTACATTTTAAATACTGTTGTTATGTGCTCCAGGAGATCAGTATAAACCTGTATAGTGTGCTGACAAAACCGTGTGCAATTTTGGATTGGTTCGTCTTGGCAAAGCATTTGCTTCACTAAAAACCTAAACATGCCAACCCTACCCACCTTAGTATTCATATGTAATAATATTGAAATATATTAAATTAAGGTTCCAGGTACAGTTGACAAACCAGCATTTAAAAGAATTAATCACAAGTTTAATTTCCAATTATTAACCTGATTTTAAAAAAATATTTCAACAATACAAATTAATGCATCTTCAAGTAGCAAAGAATATACATTAAAAATGAACGATGTAGAAAAATTTTCAGGCAGTCAATGGCTCTTGACGCAAAAAGTCTGTTCAGTCCATTAAATTTCAGTTAATATACATAAATTAATAATTTCATTTAAAGTCTCACACAAAATGTTCTTTTAATAAACGAACGACGATTCAAAAATGTAACATTAAATATATGGTAGATTAATTTGGTAAGAAACGAAAAAAATTAGGTGTTTTTTGAAAAGAGCGTCAGGTTGAAAAAATTATAAGACAAAAATATATGTGCTTTAATAAAGCATAACCTTTAGAACGGGGTTTTTTAAACAAAGAGCGGCATAACTTTTATTATGAAGTCCTTCAGTCATCCATTACTTTCTATTTAAAACAATGAAAGTAAGCTATTTTTGATCAATAATTTTCCACATTTTATAAATATCCTGAAGAAACTGATCAACACTTTTATTGAATTATTGATTATGTATGTGAAGTTTTATTATTTCATATGAACGGAAAGTAAACAATTGTATTCAATCGAATGCCATTCTGTTACTTGTTTGCTCTCGCAAAATTAAAATTTATACTCTTACATTTCTACACGTCTTTCAATTTTTTGTACAAAAATTGGGAAGACAGAAATCGTGTTATTTTTTAAAATAATTCTACACATAAAAGTATAAATTTTAAGTTTGCGAAAGCAGAAAAATGCATGTATTTTCGATTAACAGTAAAGGTTGCATTAGTTTCACAAAATCTTTCTTTTTCGCAAATCAAATAAACGTTAAAATAACTACCCATACCTAAAAATAAGACGGTACATTTCCCAATCAATCATTCCAAAGTATATTCATAGTTAATTTCAATTTTTTGAAAATGTATTTGCCCCGAACGCAACAACTACTTTTGCTGAACTATATTGTTTTGTATTTCAAATCGGTTGTTGATATACAGAAAATTAGGTCAATTTTGTCACAGAGTGTTATCAATTAAAATTATAGTATCGTTAACCTATTTTTTGAGGGTGCGGTGTAATGAATTAATTAATTGCGTCACCAGTTTACAAGAATTAGAGGAAATTTTTAATAGGAATTATAAATTTTTTTACATACAAAAAGCCTAGAAATTGACTTAGGTATATCAATACTAATAATTAGAATTCAATGCAGTTTCCGTTCACATAAAACTTTACAAACCAACACAATCAATACATTCAATAAATAATTGATAATAACCAGAAACTCAAATTTTGTGTTCCAGGCTTAAAGGGTTTATAGAGGACATTAAAATAAACAACTTTTTTAAGTAAAACTTTCATGTTAGACAAATAGTTACGCCAAATGGCGTCTCAAAGTCAAAAATTAAAAATTTTCAATGATCTTTTTCACGGTAGTCAAACTTTTGAAATGTTGTCAAAAGTATCTTATGGTATGTTTTTAACTAAATTTTTGTACTATCAACATTCAAAATGGCGGATTCAATTATCAAGTACCTACTTGATACATAATTTGATTTATCGGTTTCAAAACAAATAAAAGAAGATAGTACAGTTAAAAAATTTCTAAAAAATGTGCAATGTCGTTTCTTCTCGAGTTAAAAGTTTTCAACCAATTTTGATGAGAATTTACAAACCTGTAGGTACTTTAAAATACCTTAAATATAATTATCGAACAGATTATAAATAAGTCTAAAAATAAAAATTTTATAGGGCATTGAAGTCGAACAAATAAAAAAATCAATGTCGTTCGAATACTATGAAATTTTGCAGGAATGGTCTCTAACCTCTGCTAAATAGAAACTAAATGCTAAACTTAAAATTTATTTATTTTGTAGGTTAAAAATTTAGCAATAACTACATTAATACCTAAATAAGCAATCTTAAATAATAGGAATTACTAATTACTATTATAGAAAAAAAGTGTATACAACAAAATATCAAAAAATTTGGCGTAACCATTTCTCTGACATAAAAATTTTACTAAAAGAAGTTGTTTATTTTAATGTCCTCTAGACTGAAACACATATTTTGTGACTCCCTGTATATATTGTTTGCGTATTCGTGTGTAATGCTTTTCAATTTAAATATCCACTTCTAATATTTCGTAAGATAGCATTTTCAAGTACTGTTGACTCATTTAAGAACCACTCAGCTTCAAGTTTTTGCAGATTCTGAATATTATCTTCATAAATTTACTTCTATCTTTAAAATGTTTATAACGGAAACCATTTAATTTTTTGGAAACTTGGTATTGAGCTAGAATATCTTTCTAAATTTTATTTGTACATTTAGAAAATGTGCTGTACAGAGCACGCAGATGATAAGATTGATTTTAAATTAACACGTACTTGTATCTACCTATTTACCAGGAGTCTACATTATCATGGCGCTTCAAAATGACATTTTTACTACTCTATCTCGGTAGCATACATCGCTTTTGACAAATTAAAACCCTTTGACACTTTGAATTGTGACAATACATTGAATGTTATACGAAGTTAGAATTACACTAGGTATTCGATTACAGCTATCGCGACCAGAGGTCAGCCACTTCGCTGATTATTCCCAATAGGATTATTCTTCTAGCGGCATAAATCTATTTAGCACTATCATCTAAATACTCAAGTTGTTCATGTAAACATTCTTGCATAATGTTACCTGTGCACACCTATATTTATCTGACTTTTTATTTTTTAACAGGTACAACTTTTATAAAATTAAAAAAAAATTAACAAAAGCTGTACTACCTTTACAATTTTTATTTGGAAAGAATGTTAATTTGTTACCGAGATAAATCGGATTTTTTAATATAGTCGTAATTGGGAAAGGTATCTACAACTTTTGTTTGAACCTTTTTTCGCATTTTTTTTATAGATGTTTTAATTTAAATAATCGAAAATTGTAAAAATTTGCAGTTTTTATAAATCACTTGGAAATCTAATAAATAAATAAATAAAAACACAACATATAAACACATAATATTCCACTGTGAAGTTAAGCGTTTAATTGTATGTTGTAACTAGTAACTAAACCCATTTGAAAATGGGCTAAACTAGACAAACCTGAAATTAAAGACGAGGTCACCGCCCAGGTCAGAGGTTAGGTCAACTTGAGACCTATCTTTAAACATCCTCCTTAACATCCTGAACACTTTGATATATAACATGCCTATGTCACCACTCCAGGTCAGAGGTCAAAGGTCAGGTCAACTTGTGACCCCGCCTAAGATCAGCGCCTGGAACTCCTGAACAATTTGACGTATCGATCTCCGAAATCGGTTCAGTCGTTTCGGAGGAGAAGGCGAACAGACAGACAGACAGACAGAAAAACCGGGCCACGATTTTATGTGTATAGATATGAGTATTGTAATGCTTTCATAGTAACTAGATACTTCGATGTCAATAAAAGATGTTCATCATTAATCGTCTTCAAGTATAAACAATTTTATTCCCTACCCCTGCCAACATCATCGAAGAAGAGGTTATAGTCCTTCCCTTCCAAGACATGTACTTGATGATGATACAAAAATACAAAAAGAAGAGGTGATACCACCCTGCTGAAGTGTGAACATACAATAATGAGGGCACAGCAATGCTTTCAGAAATACGGGCATTGGCAGTTCTAATGTTACGTTAATGAACGCAGGCACGTTCCTTTTAAGACGAGTTGAAAATTCTGTACACAAAGAGAAAATGAAATTTGCGGTTTAGAAAAAAAATAGTTCAAGCTAAAGGTGGCTTGACGGTAGGGATCATATCTTCACGTTGAAGAATATCAATCTATAATTAAAATTTGACGTGTTTCGGGATTTTTTATAAATATGTTCAGTAACCGAAATAATTTATTCCATTTGGCTTTTTTAGTTTTAATGTGTTTTGTTTCATAGTTTTTCAAAATATTTGTTACTATTGTTACAAATTCTAATTTTTGGGTACAAATTAGTGCTAAATTATCATTTTTTTTTAAATTGGCATAAAAATGGGGATGCCAACTTAACTGACGTGATTTACTCCTTTGTTTAAATGGCAACTTTTTATTTATTTGTTTTATTTGTTATCATAAACCTCAGTGTAGGTCGCAAAAAAGAATGTATTGAAAGAGTCATCAAATAGGCGAAACAGACACAAACTCAAAAGTTTTCGATTAAATTGATCATTGGTTATTGATGTTTAAGCTAACATTGATTTCAGAACGTTCAAGATAATTTTCAGGACTTCCAAAAGGCTGTGTAGTATTTCACTACTTTTCTTATGTAAATGATTTGTGAATAATAAAATTAAAGACTGTGTACCTGCTATTTGTGGGTAGTTTGAAAAACACAATATGAAACTCAATTGCGCTTAATCAGTGGTGTAGATAACATGGATGTCCCATCTTTTTACAAGAAAAGGAAATCTGATTAAAAGTCGCATGATTATAGGGTTAATAGTGAAAAATTGTCAAAAGTAAATTTAAAGCCTTTAAGGCTGTTCTCTCAGGGAGCTATAAAGTTTATGTAAATTTATCTCGCTTATTTTTAGAAATGTATTCCTGATTTTGCACAAACATATAGCTAACATTATTATTTATGTCGTGTAGGAGCTATTTTTTTTCGTCTTCGTTGTATTTAATTTAATTAAAACGTAAAATAATAGAAAAATGGTTTCCTTATAAGCCCAAATTTCGACTCCTGCGCGACATAGATAAAAATTTTCTGACAACCTTACTTTTTTTTTAAATTTTTACTTAAAAATCAATGAGAAAAATTAACATTAAGTAACAAAAACTCTTGGAGAATTGTGAAATGAATGTACTGCGGGCGAATTTTTCTGAGCGCAACAGGCCAGACTTGGAAGCCGACTAATATTAATAGATAAATAGTATATTGTTGAATTGTTGATGTCAATTTTTTTTATACATTACGTGCATTTTAAACAGTTTTAGAAACAGAAAAAACAACAAATAGCTATTTATGTAACACGAAATAAAAATAGTGAACCGCCTACTAGAAATCTGAAATTGTCCCAAGTGATAGAACAGCCTTAAGTGATCTTATAGGCACTGATATTTACAATCCATACTGATAATATTATGAGTAGTTTCTTCTGGGTTTGATTCCCTCTCGGATTCCCTATACTAATTGTGTAAAAAGAAGAATGTGATTTTGATTACCCTTGTATAACAAAATTGTGTGGTGGATTGGGTCTATGAATTTTATGTGAAAAGGTACATATTACAAAACTTTTCATAATTCAAGTCACCACACTATACAGGTTTATACCGATCTTCTGGGGCACCATACATAACACATACATCACAATACAATATTTAAAATATACCATATGAATAAATAAATAAATAAATAAATAACAGTTGCTGGCTCGGTTTAATTGAAGGACCAATTGTTTTGTAAAAGAAAATAAGGACTCACTCATTACAGTGAAGTTACGGGTTGGTAATAGCGTCTTCATTCACAAACACTCATGCTTAAGAGAAAAACTAGGATTTTTATTGTATGCGGATTGATGACTTAAGTTGAACTCTGTATAGTGTGTTGGTGGTGTGATAACAAAATCAATTTAAAATGTGAATTGTAAACCTAACTAAATTATATGCTGCATTAACAAAGAGTATTTCCGAATTTTACAGAATTTATTTAAAATAATATGAAAACTATAAAATAATTTCTACATAATTGTTTGGCGACACAGAAAAAGTATAACATGAAATGTGACTTTGGTGGCAGACATCACTTCAGGCTCATTCTGTAGAAATATACTAGCAATATTTATTAGTGACAGTGTACTATAGAAAGACAAATAGAGGTACCTGTACACAACGATACCACAGAAAAATAAACAACGATACCATGCAGATTTTGTTTGAAATATTGTTATTATGAATCGTGACATGTTGAGTAAAAACCGTAAAAATCTGTTTTAGTCAATAAATGTCTAACTTATTAAACAACAATTTAAGTATTCATGCTCTTCCTTGAACTTCAGAGGCGCACAAAGGATGTAAGAAAAACGTCAATACTCACCAAATGATTGGTCTACTCCGAGAATTCATAAAACCCACACTTGTAATATTTATTCGAAAATTTAAATAATAATTGCGCGATTGTAAAGCGTGTCACTGTTTTAGTCAGCTGTAAAGTCGTTCTGTTCTTTCATTTTTAATCAACAGAAACTCAGCTCGTACAGCTGATTATGAACATTATTCGTCAATATACCAACACTGCCAACTTAAAAACAAAACCAAGGTGTAAAGCTAGATAGGTGGAATTACTTAAATCCATTGGCGTAACTAAAATTTATTGCCTCTATGCGCAGAAAACATATTTTGTAAATGTGCTTGTTTAAAATCCCGCCGCGCATCTACATGAAGGTCAACCGCCACTAGATCTTGTTTTTCACAGATATTTTAAACTAGTTTTTCAAAATTTGTTATTAGATCTAAACAAATTATGCGAAGATTTTAAAATTAAAAATATTAATATAGGTACGTTTTTTGTCAGTTCGTAAATAACTTGCCGATCGTATACAAGTTGACTCAAAAGTAAAATAGCAAAAGGAGAGTAGACGGAGACAAAAAGTTAGTACTTTAAGTAAAGAATATATTTTTGGATCACACTCCTAATAAGCCTGTATATACTTCTGTATCTCACAATTTTACTGTGAGAATTTTGCATTTGGATGTCAGTTTTTCAAAGTTGAGCTCTTCTCTACCCAGAATTATCTTCTGTGTGATGGTTGCATCAATTATTGCTGCGATCTAACGACAACAGTGTTTCTCTTATTACCATCGACTATAGCGCAGGTCTCAAATAGCAAATGATACAATAAACGGAAAGTGTTTGTGGCGTCTAGGGTGTATAGACAGCGGTTTGATCAGTGAAAGAACTGACGGAGTCGGTTTAGATGTGTTTATTATCAACACTTACAATGGTCGTTATGGAATATTTACATAAATGGATGAAAGTTGCGTAGGTCGTCGAACATACTCAGTAGCGTACGAGATGCAGCGTTCGCAGTATGAGGCGCCATTCGCATTAAGGTCGATTTACATCAGGCGTAAGCGTTGTACAAAAACCTTAAAAATTATTTTCAATACCTAATTAAGTAAAATGTGTAACTTAGCTCGATGTTCGCCTTTTTAAGATTTTGAATGAATGAATGAATGTTTTATTGTTGTGACATTCAAAAAATGTATACAATTGTCAAATGTACATTTGAGAAACAGATTAAAATAATAAATATGTTACAAGCCATAATTAGTTAATAGACATGACATTTGATAACTTCCTTCTTAAAAGCGTCTAAAATCTCTAAATTATATCCATTGTTCTTTTTAAGGAACGAATCCATGTGCCCCAAATCTTCGTTCAAAATAACCCACAATGACTTCAACTTTTCGCGCTGATTACGAACTCACTCACTCACAGCTAAGCGCAACCTTGTAAAACATCGAAGAAGTATATAAACTGTACAACCGATATAAAGAGCGCCAGTGTTCGTACAAAACGAAAAAGCCAGAAAGTTTTCGGAGAATGCCCAAGATGTTAAATGTAACCTTGCCGAAACCGAG
This sequence comes from Abscondita cerata, assembly GCA_030710515.1. NCBI lineage: Eukaryota > Metazoa > Arthropoda > Insecta > Coleoptera > Lampyridae > Abscondita > Abscondita cerata. The sequence goes on from JALBCR010000004.1 coordinate 317,886, forward strand.
TTTATTTTCAAACGCGGACAACGTGAATGAATTTCGAGAATCCTCACATTATCACATCACAGTACTCTCGAAAACATGAACTTACCAGTACATGGGTTAAATTTTTCCTACATGCCCTTCTAGTTTCTTAAATAAAACTTAACTTGCAATCCGTGTCTAAAGTGAAGAACGAAGAACGGCGGATCAGTAAAATTTTATAAAATTCACTTTTCAACTTCTTCTTGGACCATCCAAGGTGAAGGTTGTAAGTTATGTTACTGTTATTTTTAGAACTAATGCTGAAGGAAAAGGGTGCGCGCTCCACTGTCTGAAGGATGTAGATATCTTCTTAACCAACCAATAATATTGTAGTCGTTTTCTCGAAAAGACTACTTGTTCTAGTGTACAATGTTCATGCGTCACATATATAGGATTTTCCTTTAAATAAAGCAACAAAACGTTACTTAGGTAATTATCATAAGACTGCATTCCACCTATCTACTTGCATAACTGACCTAAAAGTCTTCCGACTCTTAATAATAAAGGCTGACGAATTCCCAATAAAATGGTAACGGCAACACTGCGAAATTAAATTAGTGAACTCCATAATGTTTACCACATTGGTTTAAAAATAGAGGAGAACCACTACGTCAAAATTTAAGCATATACTTTGAAAAGTTTTGCTTCATCAAAGGAAACGGCAGAAAATGCAACTTCCATCAGAAGGAAAAAACGTTGTCGAGAAACCCAAGTTTGAATTTTTCTGCTAACCTATATTCAGGCAGAAATTAAGGCAGCCAAAGTGTCAGAAAATAAGGAAGGGAGTGTAATTACAACAAACATTTTATTAAAGTAAAGTTGATTTGAATTTAGTATTTCAACATCAGTCAAATAACGGATGTTCAAATAAAAAACAGAGCTGAGCAGCCTGGTGGAATTGAATTGATTTAGTTACTGCAAAATAACGCGTAGTGGGGTGGAACTCTATATTAAATAGATGGTCTAACATATTCGAATTCGGATATAGTATACCTATTTAGGTTTTTAGGCTTACTTTTTAAATTAAAGGTTAGAATTACGAGAGTAATATTAAAGTGAGAAATGCGTTTAGTCCCTTTTGGAGCAACATGAATCTTCTGGATGATATGTTTTTTTTTAAATAATACCTAAATGAATTCTATTTAGACTTACAATTGTCTCTTTACCATCTTATTCATTTTGTGCTAAATTTTTAATAGTTTTAGAAAATTTACCACGCGCGGTCCTCGATCTTCAAACATCCATTATTCTCATTTTCCTAATATTTGAGGTTAGGAACGAGATTTTGAAAAATGGTTTTCACTTAGCATATTTGGATGTTATTTGGCTACTTTATCATAGAAAAACGGTCATAACATTCCATTTGATTTTTTGATATTTTTTTTAATTTGGGTCATGGTGTCAAATCTAGCCCCCTGGCGGAGAAGGATTCAACTAAATGAACTATATTTTGATTGATTCTTATTGCTTAATCGGTCAAACTGTTAAGAAGTTAAAGCAGGTTATTTCAAAAACAATTGAACACCCCCCGCCATCTTTGTTTTTGAAATAACTGGACTTTTGTTTTTACGAAAATGATAGATAAACTGGTTCTCTTTACAAATGTGAAAAACATTTTTTGTTTATCATGCAGTTACGCCCTCTGGTGGTCATTTTGAAAACTTGAAAATATTTCCCTGCGATTCTTCATGACTGATTACCTAATATTTTTTTTACACCAAAGTCATACGACGAACGGTTCTCGAGATATGGGCGAGGAACAGTCTTATTGGGTCACCCGGAACATGTAGCACAGTTTTTTATTTGAACACTAGTTATAACCTAAAAATTTACAGAAATGTTAGTTTTCTTATGATCCGGTTGCACCAACTCGACTTAAACTTAAGTAATCTTAATTCGAAGACGTATCCAACCCAGTTTTCCATTTGAACACCGTTTATATGGTATTTTATTAACCCTGTATATAATATTTTTATGTCATATAATGTCTGATTTTTTATTTTCTTCGAACAAAAATGCTTAATGGAAACCTTTTGCGTAAAAAATTGTTTAAATTTAAATAATAAAAGAATAGTCAATTTATTGAGATCACCTTTCTTACGTACTTCTTGTTATTTACGTTTTAAGCCAATATAAATAAATGGAAGATCAGATAAATTCTGTCACTTGTCAATATACGAAAGTTCCCTCAAAGCCAATGTGTGTTTGTGTTGTGCGTTTCATATAACTACAGAGACATATTAATGTTTTTAATAATAACTCTTTTATCTTATAAATAATATTTTGGTAGCCTAACCTGAAATGTCTATATTTACCAACTAATAGATTTGTGTAAATTCCATCTATTACTACAAAAACTGTAGGTACGTTGAACAAATTAAAAAAATATTTTAATAAAGATTTCAACTTGTTTTAGATCATTTCGTGATATGGTTGTAGCAAGCTTAGAAATTGTGTTTTATTTTGTTTAAAGGATATGCTTAACATGGAAACCTTCCAAGCATGTGAAAAACTTTCTATTCATGATTCAGCTAAAAGTTTAAAAAAAAAATATGGTAGCACAAGTAGGCATGTTAATCATAATCAAAACCTAATTAAACACGTAGTAACCAGCAGTGATACACTTCAAGGAATTGCCCTAAAATACGGAGTTACTGTAAGTGTTTTATTATTCCGTATCATTTAATTATTAGTAGTCAATATGTGAACAGAGGTATAGGTTTTACTTCATGTGTTTATTGATCTACTTTTATTAATAATGCGATGGTACATACAAAATAAAGTAAGCAGCTCATCCTCAGATTTAAATTACGCTACGTTTATTAATTTATAATATTTGCTCACTATTTTACTCACACTTATGTAGTGCTTATCAAAATTTTCCGACCACTTACCACAACAGAGAAACATATACATTACATCTAAAGATAATGATTAGTTATGGGCAAGATCCTACAACATTAATAAAAGGGTACCCTAATAAAACACCACTGTAATTATTCAGCTCCTTTCAGCTCCTTTAAACTCTTTTTATTTTCCTGACAAGTTTTCCTTCTAAACATTCGTTCATCTCTAGTTTCTATACCTTCTTTGTTAGATGCTCTTCCTTCATTCCAGTAATTTCACTAACTCTGCATTAGTACATCTTCTCCAGATTGTCATTTTTTTCCCTACTATTTTCGTTTGATTTTCTTTTCCAGATTTCTAGTTTGTCACTATTCACTTCCATTAACACTACAAGAATTCTATCCTTGCTCATTTCCGATTTATATCTCATGGGTTTGGACCTTATATACATTTCCTGTAGGTGTTCCTCCTGCTCAACAGACTTTTTACATCCTCCGTTTTCACCTAATGCCGTCTTTTCCACTATCCCTTCTTCTTCCCTCTATTCTTCTTTTCCTTTATCAAGTTTGTGTAATACATTTTAATAACTTTCTTACTAACTCTTCTTCTTTTTGTACTTCTTGATTATTGACCAGTTTGTTGACAATGATAACAAAAAAAAATCGAAAAACAAACATAATTTTTGAGTTATAAAATTTATTTAGTGAAAGCGCGCAAATCAAATATTTCCTTTAATCGAAAAACACCCCTTAAATATATTGATATTGTGTTTTTTATACTTCTACGTAAAATATTTTCGGTGCGGCAAACCAACTTTATAATCGAATAATTTTAGTTCGGTTGCGCGTTCGGCGTAAATTCTATGGCTTTAAAGTTACGGTCACAAAAAACATTATGATTTGTCCACGAACGTACGGTTAATTATACGAATTGGAGTGATAGCACCGTCGTGTAATGTATGAATGTAAAACTATGTGTATTGTTTATTATTAGGATATATTTGTGTATTGTATATAATAATAAATCGATATTAGGTGTACGTGCTAAAACGAAGTGTGGGGAATAAACGGTTTTGAACAGTGAACAATGATAGGAGAAAAGTAAAAATGGTGCACAAAACGATGAATGTGAATATATTATCGTTTTTTTAAAATGCCGAATTGCAATCACCATAGTATCACCAAAGATCAACACAATTGACCGTTTACCGTGGAACATGGGCCTGTAAAGTTAATCGGTTAATTGCCAGAAGAAGTAGCGTTTACAATTATATTTACTTAGTTATTAAACGATATTTTAGCAACAGTTTACCTAGGCGGAAAACAGTCGGCATACAGAGCGGGGCAGAGTGAAATCGAAGTGCACCTTTAAATTTATTTAGGCTTTTGATGCCTGTTGGTAAACTAGTGTCGTCTAAATTCGGGTCTAAAGGCCGATTGGAATTTCCTCCAATCAAAAGACCCCTTTTGGATACGAATTACCCGAAACTAGTGCACTCTTAAAGATGCAAATAAATATGGCATTTGTTAATGCGCCAATGCAATATTCAATAGATTTTGCCATAAAGTGCTTCATTTTCAAAGGGCATACGGTTCTCGGAGGTCTAATTCATTCGACGTTCCCCGGTTACCGGCTAATTGTACTTGATCATTAACATGCGTATAATTAACGATACCTTAAAGGTTGTACGTGGACAAATCATTTGGTTTTTTTGCAGCATTTTGTATGTTTCGAATTGGTTATGATTGATTTCCTGTCACCTTTTTTATTACGCTTCAAATTTCTTCCCAAGAAGTCCTCTTGGTTTAATTTCGAATTGGTTCTTGGAAATATTATAATAGATAGTTTTCTTTTATATTATCGTTCCACTACAATTGTGTTTTTTTAATAAGATCCAGTCGATTGTCCATATCTCTTCTTGTCTGGGGATTTTCCAGTTCAGGTATTTATTATTATTATGCCTGTGTAGCTTATTTCTGCTGCTTTTTTAGGTTTTGTGATCAAGGTGTCGGCTACTAACAAACCATTGTTTGTAGATATTGTGAGGTCGTACACTGGATCCATATCACAATTTTCATAACGCCCAACTTGTGCATGTTGTCCCAACTCCCAATTATTTTCACAACTCCCAACTACGTTTGTTTTTCATAACACCCAACTTCTCATAACTTCCAACTCTGAGTTTGATCGTATCGCCAAACTTAGTTATAATTAATTTGGCATGTTTAGGTTTTAGTGATGTTCCTAAACCTTGAAGCAAATGCTTTGCCAAGACGAACCAATCTACAGTTGCACACGGTTTCGTCACCACGTTATACAGATTTATACTGATCTTTTGGGTCACCACACGTATACACTTACATCACAATATAATAATGAAAATAATGTACCATATGAATATATAAATAAATTAATTAATTTTTTTCTTTCTCTTCTACATCTGTAGGGTGCATGACTATTAATTAGACAAGCTTCCTGTATTTTTGTTTAAACTTTATAACTGGTATTTTTCATTGGTCATTTCACTATTACCATTTTGAAGTCCTACTTAATTGCCATTCCTCATACTATCTTTCATCATTTCTTATAGGTATCTTATTTTTTGCTCTCGATTTTCACTTTGGCCTTCCATTTTTGCAATTATGGTTTGTTTTTTTCTCTTCTTCGTCCACTTTAAAAGCTTTACAGATTTTTTTACATTTGCAATAACTTTTTTAATTTTTTTTTATTTTTACATTTTTATCTCTTCTTTCTTCTCTTCTCGTATTTATTAAATTCTGCTTTCAATTCCACCTTTAGCTCATTTAGTTTTTTAGAAGCGCATTCAACCGTTCCGACTTTTTGTTTATTTAGTTCATCAGTTCAAGGATGTCTATCAGGAGAAGTGTTATGAAAAAGTCAGGGGGAAAGCTCAAAGTTGTCAGGGAAAAATTGAGATTTTGCACTGTCTGTTTGTCTGGCCTACACAATCCCACTCATTGAAAAATGGGATATATTTATTCTCTTAATCTAGACTTTAGCTTACTTTTGTCTAGGTATTTTATGAATTAGATTCTGTTGCGTTACCCAAGCACGGTTAATTCTAACTGTGTTGATTTCTTTTTGATATATTCTCTTACACTGTTTGGCTCTTTTACTGATTCGTCACTTAGGGAAGGGGCAATTTATTGGTTGGAACACTGTATCCGCAATAGAAAAACTAAATTACTTTGATCTAAGGTTATTGACATCCTTTCGTTGTAGTTTTTTCAGTTTTAAAACAAATGTAAATTTAATAATTTCGTTTTCGTATTGTAGACGATGCGGAAAGAGAACATATCAATCATATATTACAACTGTCACATCAAACTTTGCAAATACCACGAAATACAAAAAAAAATTATGAAAAAAATGTCATAAAGTTCTTTTGTCGCACTCAGGTTTTGCAGAGCCCCTTTCAGTCGGTCGGTAAACTTTGTCTTCGTTTCTTGTTGTGACACTTGTTTTTTTAATATACTATAGACGTTTTACTTACGTTGTCACTTCATGTGACGTCATCAAATAAAGAAGTGGCATTATGGTTTGGCACGAGTAATACTTCCATATATTTCAATGTAACAAATCATAGGAGTGAATTTGAAATTTAGGAAAAATTGAAAAGTTGAATCCTCGATTACAAATACATAAATAGTTCATCAAATAAATTATACTAAAAATTACACTTACATACAGGGTGCTAGGGTCATAGGTTTTGGTATCAAAATGAAGCTAAAATTAGTCCGTATAGCTGTTGCTATTAGGCGACTATTAGGAGTTGGCTGAATTTCACGTTGTTTTCAAAAAGTTATCAATAAAAATAAAAGTAAGTTTTGATAATGAAAGAAAAATAGTATTGAGTTGCCTAAGCAATCAACATTCCTACGTTTTGACAATAAGGCTGAAAGGAAAGTCATTAATAAGCAAATAAAAAGCTTTATTCCCAAGGAACAGCTTCGAATGATATTAGAACTAAATTAAATAGGAAGGTTTACAATAAATAAACATCAAAAATTAGTAATTTTTATTGATGAATTTTCAAAAAGACCGTGTAATTCAGCTGATTTCTGATAGCGAGCGCTATGCGCAATAATTTTAGCTGCGTTTTGATACCAAAACCATTTTTGTCACTTGAAAGGGCGAGCAGGAATTCGAAAAAAACTAGTTCACAATGCTAATTCCCTATGACCCGTTTTCAAAAGCACCACCCTGTATGTGTTTCACCACATAATTAAAATTTGCGAGATAAGGTATTTATGAATGAAATTACAAACGAAGAACTGCAGTAAACTGAAGTTAGTTTTTGTCATACTTTTCAATATTTTTTTTAGAAGCAATCGTGTATGTTTTCTCCAGAACTTTAGCATTTTTATACAATTTAGGGAATTATCTAATGCGATCACGTTTGCTAAACATCTCTGCTACGCCCTTTACTGCTACAGCTACCCACACCACCCTATTGCTATCTTTCTCTAATTAAAACGTCCATTGTCTGTTTCTGTCTACAACTTTTCAACACATTTTCGTGAAACTTTAATTCTATTGTAAATTAACTCAATTTGACTATATTTATTCGGAGTATTGAAAGTTAAATCGAAGAGGGAAAAAAAGTCATACGTCTGTTGTAACATTAATAGTAAAAAACGTAGTGTATGAGTGAACTGGCATGGAGCGTTTTATGGTAACCATGTGTGTGAGTATGAGTTGCATTTTATATACTATGTCCCCGGATTGGCTTTACAAGAGGGAAAAAATTCTTATTTATCATTTTTAAAAAAAAAGGCTAAATGTCACATCTGTATTTAGAATTACAAATTTTAATTTTTTTTAATCAAAATGTAAAATAAGAACTGCACGAAAAACTTTTTAGCACATACTTAATCCAACTCGTAAGTCACAGCTCTTTATAACTATTGCGAATTTCTTAAAGCATCAAGGATGCAGCAGCATCTTTTATATTTCCACATTATTCCACAGAATTTCCATGTACACTAAAATATTTTAAGAAGACAGACGATAGATATTGAAATTTTAATTACTGATTTAGCCATTTGGAATCTAGCAAAAAATATTATTGCTTTAGCTTTTTTTTGTAAAACCATAAATAGACTTTTTACTCCACATCTTATGACATAAGATGGAGAGTTACTCTGACGGTTTCAAACAGAAAATTTTAACACTCCTTTTTTTCAATTTTCCGACGAATTAGAGTTAGTATATTATAATGAAGCAAAAAAAAATTTATGTTTTTAAGTTTTGTATCCTGTGGCCGGCCGGCCGTCCGTCCGTATGTAAAAAAAAAAACAAAAAAAAATAAATCAAAAAAATATAATTTTTTTTTTTTTTTTTTAAAAACCATCTTATGAAATAATAATAAAGAAAAAAAAAATTTTTTTTAATTTTCTATATTTGTGTTGAATGTATTTAAAAACCAAGAAAACCAGCCATTCGATTTTTTTTCAAACGAAAAACAAAGACCTTTTTAAATTCGATCTATTATTTTGGGCATAATCTATCTCTATCAAAACCCTCTTTTTTTTTTTTATTAACACATTTTTCAAACAGAAAAACACCAAAACTTATAGATAGACGCTGCAGTTTAATTTTTTTACACATTTTGGTTTCAAATAAAAGTTATTATACACAACTTTTGTTTAAATTATTTTTTGATCCGATAAGTAATTACTGAGATATAACAATCACGTGACACTAATTTATTGTAACAATATCTCCACCAACATCAATTTTACAAACAAAAGTTGAAGAAGAAAACTTGTTGGAAATTCTAGTGTCTATAGCTTTTGTTTGAACGATTTTTTTCTAAAACGCAATATTTTCGCTTAACGGGGCGATGTGGAGTCTGCGGTAGACGCTTGTTTTTCACTACTAGTCTAGAACCCGATCCTCATCGATTCATTTTCGAGTTGTGAAGTTGCTCTTCTCTCCTAGCGGCCAACAATTATTTATTTTAACTACTTAGTAAATAATGAAAACTGGGGTAACATGACTTCATACTAAAATAGATTTTGAATTTTAAGTGAAGAGTTATTAAATCGTTATTAAATTTAATTTTATTTAGTAGTGAAGAAATTAGTATATACACTATAGTAAAGAACATCATTATTGCCCTCGTGGCAATCTATACTTCTTTACCTTAGTGTCTAATATACTATTTTCCTCTTGTAAATTCAATCTGGTGACATACTGTATATTGTACATACATGATCTAAAAGTCTTATGTACCAGCGTTTTTGAAATCGTGGTCAAGAAACTGTCTTGTCCTGTAGCAAATTTTTATTTGGTAAATACGAAAAAATGTTTATATTTTGTCATTCAATCATATGTATCTTATTTAACATAATTGACCTACTAATTGGTAATGTTTGCCATGAATAAGATAATTTTTTTAAATATGCATGCTTAATTAAACGTATATGTATGTACTGGTTATCGAAAAACCTCTTGAAGTGCAAAAAAAAAACTTATCTAACATTAGGTAACATATATGACAGGAACGTAGCTTGTAAGTTGGAACAAAAATAATCTTAAGACCTTTCGAATTACTATACAAAAAAAAGTGTATATTGTGTAACCAAAATATCTCTCATAAAGAATTCATTTATAATTTTAGTAAAACTCGACAATAGTTCTCTGTTCTTTATTGAATGTAAAATTCTATTGTTTATTTTTGTAATTGTTTTAAAGCATTTCAGGCATAAATCTCGGAAATTGTGTAATGACAAAAACATTGAAATAATACGCATTTACTTCAAATTTTAAATATAGTTTTGGCACTGTTCATAACTTCAAAATTCTAACATTCATTAAACTGATTTTTCAAATTTATTTTTTTAAAAAAATAAAAAATAATAAAAATATGTAATTCATTCATGCACAAATAATTAAAGCGTGAAAGCTAATTTTTGGTAGTTCAGTTGTTATCTATGTTATAATTTTAGGTTTCACTTCCTCATTTGGTGCTGGTTATTTGTCTATAAGTTTAACTTTCATTGCGAGAACGTTTTCAAACAAAATTAATTATTTATAAAGATTATTTCGATAATGTGTATTTTTTAGATTTTATCATCATAGCGAAAACATACAAAACTGCGTACATTTTAAAAATGACCCCAGCTTATCAATATTTTTTAATACGAATGTTGTTATTGATGTTCCATATTTTTAAATTTCGATAACATATTACATGAATATGACACGGTCTGTAAATGCCATAGCAGATTACATTCCGTGAGTACTATTTATGCATGCTTACTAGCATTTGATATTGTTACAGGAAATTTTATAAGCCTATCAAAGTTTAAAATAACAATTGACTATCACATTGTTTGGCGATTACTTAAAAAATAGTGGAGTAAAAGAAATTTATTTTCGTAAATCCGGCAGAGAGTTCTAACAAATATAAATGTTTCCATTAAACTAATTTATAATGTCGGTGGGCTCAAAACATTTGAACCGAGGATTAGTAAAACCACCAAAAACCCAAACATGCCAACCTGAATTAAGTTACATATAAGTAACAACAGAAAATATAACATGTATCCCTGCATTACGATATATAATGGACCGATCCAAGTGCCACTCACGACGATGATGAAAAATAATAAAGATTCAAATCTCTTTCAAGTGACCCACCATAGCTTCCCATGTTAAATTATGAATGTTTGAAAATCTGTCTTCAAACTTTGTCAATTAACACTAATCCACAATGTATACCGTGTGTCCCACAAAAAATTGACATATAGTCCAGTAACCGTGGCTGAAAAATAAGGAATTTAAGAAGTAGAAACTCAATTAAAAATGGTTGTGAAGAAGTTGAAAAATAAACCTACAGAATAAAAAAGAAGACGAAGAAACAAAGAATGATGGAACAGAAAACGAATTAAAAAGAGGAAGAAAAAACTAGAAAACAGGAAGAATACACATAGAAGAATTGAAAAGACTAAAGAAACACTTCAAAGAAGAATGTAATGAAGACGCCTTGACAAGAAAATAGATAAAAAAGAAATTATTGTATTGTGGGGGAATGTGGGTCAGCATAGGCTGACGATTTGGTTGTGCTAGCAACGAAATGAGAGGAGTAATCAGAGTGATGGATAAATTCTTAGATAAATATGGTCCATAATCTACGTTTTCATGGAGGAACCACAGAATGTTATGGAGGTTATGGACGTGTTGTATACAAGCTTTTATGGTTAACTGTATGATTTTACTCAAACAAATATGAACTGAAGAAGGATTTGTCATACCGACGTATATCTAGTCGTATATCTCTCCTCCACAAAAAGACTAGTCCATAAAGAGCCACATTATGGAGGGAAAACTGTATCATAAACAGCACGAAGTTGGCCGGTTGACAATAAAATATGATTCGATAACAAAGGTGATTTACAGGTAAGGGGAAATAAAATATTGGAACAAGTGTAGGGAGTAGGAGAGAGGTTATTTGAAAGAGAAAAACAGAAGAAAAATATTTGAAATGGGAATTGAGACTAGACAGGAAGACACCGGGGTACATAATATAGGAAGAAATTAAATTGGAAAAATAAGAGTTCAAACAGGAAATGAAATAAATATAAACAAAGAAAACACAATATTCTATGAATGTTGGAGACAGGCGAAGATAGAAAACAAGAAAGAAATAGAAGATGTATTATGAAAGAGAAGGGTTCTGCAAGAGAAGAAATGGAGAGAATAAGAATGGAAGGAAGAAATATAGAGGGAAATAATAAGAACAGATAAGGATGCTCAGATTCAAGAAAGAACCCAATTTTTGATGTAATAATAAATAAGAACTTCCTTTCTTTTTCTTTTTTGTTGTTGTTTGCAAATGAATGTTTACGTATTATACCAAAATTACTAAAAAAATTATTAGCATTGTCTGCAGAAGCCATGATTTTGTTGAATATTGACTGACGAAACTAGGAAACATCAGTCATCAGACTGCGAAAAAACTTGTATACTGTATGTTTTTAAATCCGGTTGTACTCATTTTCTTGCAAAAAAATCATTTTTTGTGATTTTATTCGCTACATTTGAATTTACTTTTTTGACATTTATAGTGTATAGTGTGCATTTTATGTAATTTTAGATAATAAATCATATTTTGGTGTCAACATAAAAAACATGATAAATAAATTTACCTCCCCCACCGGTTTCGTACGCCTATGGTTGAAATTAATTTTGACCAACACTGTAAAATAGTAGCCCTTACTAATAGTAAATTGTACGCGAAATCGCATCGCTTTATCTGGAAGGGTTCCTGAGATATTAAATAAAAATCATATCTTGGGGACAACTTTCAAAGGATCGTAGCTCCTTTAGAAGGCTTTTGCGGACCCATGTTTACAGGAACTTTTTTTCATATTTTCGAAAGTAGAATCAGCCCTTAAAGTTTGTTCCCCTATTTCGTGAACACCCTGTATATCTATCATTGTCAATCAACTATATGTTCTAAGAACATACCGCATATTTTTGAGACGATGGTATCTACAAAATAGAGTTGGTTTCATAATCCAAAAAGCAATTTGTGTTTTACTTCTCAAAGAAGTTAAGAAATTGCACACGTCATTTCATGGGCATGTGTCTTGCACCTATCGGAAAGAAAAAGTGATTATATTTCTTTAGGTTTTCTTCAAATTATAAAGAAAGGCTGTGATAAAAAATGTTTATATTATATTGATTAATTTCAATTGTTGTCATCTATTTGCACCAGTCTGGTAACAGAATGAACTACAATTAAGCGCCGGATTATCGCTAGTAGAGAAAACAATCACTCATATTCGAAAATTGTCGAATGTGTGAAATTACTTTGGGAATTTTATTGTGTACCTACAAGTAATAATTTTGAAAGTACCGAATATTTCCATTTTAATCGATTTTGTTATTATCTAATCAATTTTCCGTCATTATACAAACAGTTTATCAAAGTCGCATAGATGATTCTAACTGTAAATATCATAGTTGGGACGAACAGTAAACGAGAAAAATTAATTCAATTTTAAAATCATTGCAATAAAGTTACTTCATAATAATCATTATAAGTTCAATTATTGCCTATCAGTACATAGTTTGTACTCCACTTCTTATAAATAAGATGAGAAGTAATGCGATGGTTTCCGAACCGTAAACTTCTTTTTTCACGAATTAAATTAGTACGTTATAATGAAGTAAAAAAAATGTTTTGTCCAATGACCGTCCGGCCTCTCAACCGTCCGTCGGTATGTAAACAATATATAAAGAAAACCAAGAGTGTGTGTGATATTTATGAAACTTAGCACATGAGCCTTATTTATAATACCACAGATCTGATTAGATTTTGAACATAATCAGCTAGCCTACACAGATTTTCGAATTTTTAAAATATTAAAAAATATTCATTTTACACATTTTTGTTTCAAATAAAAGTTGTTTGTAATTTAATTATACACAACTTTTGTTTAAACTATTTTTTGATCCGATAAGTAATTACTGAGATATAACAATTACATGACATTAATTGTTGTAATAGTATCTCCACGAATATCAATTAGACAAATAAACTTATGAGAGAAAAGTTGTTAGAAATTATATTGTCTATAGCTTCTGTTTGAACCATTTTGTTCTAAAACGCAATTTTTATTTTCGTTTTGCAAGAGTGAATTTTCAATTCGTCCAAGTGAACGTGGGCGCGCGAAACCTCGTTCCCAATGTAGAGTAGTAGGTAGCGTTCGTATAACAACACCAACTATTGTTGGCCGTTACAGAAATGCTTCAGTTATTACTGAGATATGACATATATCACGTGACACTAATTGTTTGAACTATTTTTTCTAAAACGTAATTTTTATTTTGAACTAGTCTTAAAGGAGCGTGCGCGCGGTACCTTGTTTTATCGCCGAACACTTTCGATACTCTTTTATTTTAAACTCGATATATTCGAGAAATACGCAAGGCCAATTTAAGAGTTAGCTTAGATTACAACAATTTTTATTGCCCACACCATTGATTATCCCACACTAACGGACGAGGACGTCTAACTTCTATCCGCAAACTGCAATTTACGTTGGCACATAAATTTGCTAAAGCTAGCTTTTTACAAATGCCAAAACTGAACTTAAAATCACTATAAATGTCGGTCTAATAGCTAGCTAATTTTATAGTTGTAACTTTTTTTTTTAATTTTCAGATGGAACAAATAAGGCGACTGAATCGTTTATGGGCTTCGGATAGTTTATTTTTAAGAGAAAGTCTATTAATACCAGTAAGCGAAAGTAGTACCTCCTTCTCGAATACAGCGACACCATGTCTATCACATAGTCTTTCTGAACCGGAAGGAAACATATCGCCGAGTAGCGACGACGAAGTTTCAAATTTTTTGGATAAAATTGATAATTCTATAGCCAGTACCAAAGCTGAAGTAAAAAATTTCGAGTTAGCGAGTAACAAATCATAACCATTTTTGATATTATATATAAAACGGTATTGTTATAGGTTTGCGACAATTTTAGACGAAGATTATTCTTCCAATAGAAATAAATTTCACGGAACGAGAAGGAAGCAACTAATCAATAACAATACGGTAACAGATCAGGAATCTTTACCTCAACCATTACCTGTTCAGCAAGGGTTTAAATTGCGAAGTTCCCTGCAGCGGTTGCAACAAGAACAGGACGAATTATTTGAATTATAATTGTTATAGAAACATATCTTCATTTCTATACGTCTACTAGTACAGTAATCATCAAATGGTGTTTCATTCTATGTTTTTTTATATTTAACCAAATTTCAGTTTTTTTTTAAATTTCACCGAATATGTAAGTTTTAGCTACTTCCTTTATATTAGCAATAAATTTAAATGTGTATTTACATAGATATGTTTTGTACCTGTGAAAATAGAATGTTTGTAAATTTCTAACTCCGAAGTGCATTACATTTGCACTATTAACTTATCAATTGACTGCTATCAGTAAATCACAAATGCTTCTTATACACAATCGTTATTCGTTGTTAGTTATGTAAATATATTTATTTCAAATATTAACTGTTTACTTATCTATACTTTTTCTTTTACCAATTCTTTTTATAAAAGCAAGAACATTTTTTGAATTTGATTAAAATTGAGTTGTAGAAGAGTAAATTTTTGGTAATAAATGATTTATTAAAAACACTATATTTAACAATTTCTCTTATATCGAAAGAGTTAAATCACTAAACCATCGCTCTGATGGAGTTAAAATTACAACAAGATCTAAAGTAATAAATTTGTTTGTATAAGGCAACCTGTTGGTATAACAATTAGGTGACACAATTATTTTGTTAATAAATCCTGAATACGTTCTTCGTTCCCTAATTATGTCGCTATACGTTGAGATAATTTGCTGTTGATGTTTAACAATATTTTCTTCAATTTCATCAAGTTTCATTTGTAGCGGCTTATTCGATTCATTCCTAATTCTAAAAGAAATAAATAAAACAAAGATCGAAAAACAATAGAAATTACTTTTTCTGGTTAGTAATTTCCACCATAGTCTGCCTTATGTAATTGTTCCACATGTCTAACTCGCTATGCATTGCCTCAATGTCCTCGTGAAGATAATTTATCAATTTACCTAAAGGGTTTACCATTTTTGTAAGATCCTGTATAGCACCTTTCAATTGATCAACTTCTTTAATTGCTGCGTTCCTGTTTTTGAGACCTACAAATATTAAATCAGAGATTAGTAGCGCGTCTCAGCGCACCTTACCGGCCTGTTCCCATTCAACATTTAAATTAGTCTTTGTCGATTCAATATCAGAAGTATTAATTTGTTGTAAAATTTGTTCAACTAGATGACCTTTGTCTGTTGGTAAATCAATTGGCGTTGTTTGCAGTTCAATTTCAGGAGCAGCTTCAATAGTAACAGTTTCTTCATCATCCGCAATTGTAACAGTTGATTGCTCATCTATAACTTCCACTTTTCCCACCGGCAATATGTCCTTCTCCTTCATTAATATTAAATCATTTTTTTGAAGACGCGGAGCGCCTGGTCGAGCACTTGATGGACGAACACTTACCGGTCTGACAGAACTTTTAGGGCGGCCTTAAAATTAAAAGAATTAGAAAGATTTGATTTAAAATATACAGTGTCCTAATCTGACGATGAGTAGTATTGTATAGGTGTCTTTGTTATTAATAAAAATAGATATTCGGTTAAATGGGCAATGTTGTACAGATTTTCATACCGAATGAGATGCCGTTAACTAGGATCAAAAATTCTGCTCCGTTCCGAAGATATCCGGAAAAAGCCGAAAATGCCATTTTCACAAATATCAATTATTACGACAGCTGCTAAAATAAAAGTTTCTTCACTAATAAAGGCAAGCGGTAATCTTATTTTCAAAATTATATCGCAAGAATGATTTTGGAGATATTGATAGTAAATTTCTTATATTAAATGGGCGCCATTTTGAATTTTTTCATAAATAATTTCTACTATTTTTTCTGCTTTCAATGATATGTATGAAATAAAAGATCTTGACATTATTTATTATCTGGTAAACCATGGAAACAAATGGACTTCGGTAATTATTCAAGTTGTCATTCTCGATTGTTGTAAAGTAAGAGACTGATGGTGATATTACTTGAAACCACTATAATTAATGATATACAATAGGAAAAATTTTTCAATAGCGACCTTTTCACTAAACGAACTGAGTCTGATTTTGCCGTGGTAGAATGATATGCGGATTTTTTCAGGCGTATTGATGTTCATTGTGGCGGTTAAACAAACTTCAAAAGTAGGATTCGTCACTCCATAAGATGCGATTGATGAAACCATAATTTTCGTCCGTTTTATTAACGATCTATCTGCAAAACATTCTTCTCGCAGATAATCATTTGGCCATAAAGTTTGAGCAATGTGTAATTTATACGGAATGGACCTATGTTTTCTTAAGATTGTAGACGATTCAGATTTTTTAATATTTCTCCAGTTGACACCTTTCGATTAGCTGCTACGCACGCCATTGTTAGTTCCTGTTCTTCCTCATTTAAAATTGTCTCGTGTTTGGGTTTTTTTAATGATCCATATCGTTTCGGATTCAATGTGTTTTGTGGAATATTGGGCAATCGTCAAGTCGCTATTGGAAAATTTATTCTGTTCAATCACTAATAATGCTGATTTCAAGTAATCACCAATCTCTTACTTTACAACGTAAGTACCTAAACTAAGAAACAATCGAGAGCTACAACTTGAACAATAATCGAAGTTCATTTGTTTCCATGGCTTACCAGATAATAATGTCAAGATCTTTTATTTCAAACATATCATTGAAGGCAGAAATAAAAGTAGAAGCATTGAATATAGTTATTTATGAAGAAAGTTGGTATCAATATCTCCAAAACCATTCTTCTTGAAAATAAATTACAGTTTGCATTCATTAGTGAAGAAACTTTTGTACGAACTTTTTTTAGTAACTGTCTTAATAAGTGAAATAATTAATATTTTCGAAAATATCATTTTTCAATTTCTTCCGGGTATCTTCGTAACGGATCGGAATTTTTACTCCTAGTTAACGGCATCTCAATCGGCATGAAAATCTGTACAACACTGCCCATTTATGCGAATGTTTCTCTTTATTAATAACAAATAACCCATGCAATACTACTCAGATTGGGACACACTCTATAGTGACAAACTTACTGGTCGTTATCGGCTTAGAAATAGCTGTATCTATTGCAGATGATTCAATTTTAGGATCTTTTTGTTTCGAGGTACTTTCTTCCAACCTTTCATTTTTTATAGTGTTCAATTTATCCCTTGTATTTAGGGGTAACATCAATTCTTGGTCCTCATCGATTTGATCACTTTCTTGTCCAATACCTGAATCTTTTAACGACACATCGCTATTAGAAAAATTAGCCTGAATCAAATTCATATTTTCTATTAATCCACTGGATAATCTATGACTCGACGACGTAACATCCAAATCTTTTATTGTTTCGGTTGACAATAGCGAATCTTCATTTTGTAAATTATTGGTAATTTCAGGATCCGGGATAAGTTTAACCATTTCATCCTTATCTACACTTTTCTGTTTAGTTGGTATTTGAGATTTTGATTTAGATTTTTTCTCAGTCGTGATCTCTGTGCTACCTTTCGAATCTATCGACGATGTTCTTTTAACTTGTAACTTAGACTGTGTAGGTTTTGCATTATTAACGCTTTTATTAATTTTCGAATTTTTCTTATCTTCTTTTATTATTTTTCCTTATTTTTAGTAATTTTAGGCTTTGACTCTTTTACGTTTTCTTTGTTTTTATTCTTTTGCGCTTTTAATTCGTTTACGTATTTACTGCTATCCAATTTGTTTGTTATCGCCGTCCCAATTGCTTGTAGAAGTAAGTTAGTGTTGAGAGGTTCAAACCCGGCGATGATTTTAGAAGGTTTTACAATTAAGTCCATTCCAGTTATGGTTTCTAAAAATCGAATTTAAACTAATTATATGTTCATAACAAAAACGAAGTAAATTTAGAGGAACATCAAGAATAAACGACATGTAAAGTTTTCAAAACACATATTTTAAGTATTCGAATGGAAAACCTCTACTTTAAAACCAATATGATCCCTTCATGTTGACCATAACCACCAGAAATTTTTCCGGAAATTTTATGTATGATCTACACAATTTAAAAACGAGGAGGGTGAAATTTTATTACCGAATACCATTAATACTGGAATTTTTTTTTCGGGTCACGAATATTCTAAAAGAAAACCTGACAGCGGCGAGGGATAATTTTCAAAGTAGTTTAAACTCTTATAGTATTTATATGTTTTGTTTTAGGTATTTTAGTTAAACTGCCCATCTCTATTAAGAGTGGCGAAAACCATCGTTAATGGTGGAAGACACGGGATTCTTCTACTTCCAACATCGGAGATGGTCACTGTTCTACAATAAAATTAATTCAATATCCATAAGAATCGAGAGTTCCAGAATAAATATTCTACATCAAGACCGAGAATTTTTACTTTCTATTATTTAAAATGATGCAAAATTACTACATTCACTAACGGTCGTGGAGAAAAAACTTTAAATCATAAGGATTGCAGAATTTAAGAAAAACATATGAATAAAAAAAATGAAATGTTAATAATTTTTGTGTAAAATGGTATTTTTGATTGCCTACATGTGTCGTAAGCAATTTCATTTTTTTCGGTGGTGGAATTTTTAGGAATTTAATTTGATTTCTGACTTAATTAATGGGAAACAAATGCTTAAAATGTTGGAACAAAAACTATAGGGTACTCGTCAGAATAATAAAATCCAATTTTCCTGTGGGCAAATTGAAAATGAAACACGGCCATGGTTTCATATGAATATAATTGTTCACAACACTTGCACAATAAAAAACAACCTATTTGGTAATTCAGTTTGTAGCGACGTTTCGGGAAGCTATTTTTTTATTACAAAGTGTTCCCTTCCTCAAACTCTGTATGAAGGAAAAAACAAAAAGATTAACAATAAGACGTATACAATAATTCAATTGAGATTTAAATATAAAATTTTACTCGAGTAAAGTTTTTGGTGTTTTTCTGTTTGTTCTTATGTTAGAATTTAAATTTTAAAAGCATTCGAGCAGTATACGTGAATCAATTTTTTCTACCTTATACAGTGACCGGCAAAGAGTTTGCAACAAATGGGAAATTTTTTTTAATTGAGAAATCCGAAAAATTCTTTTGGCAAATGAATTCAGCATATCGAATGACAAAAAGCACTTTGACAAATGTTATGTGACCACTGTCATGGCGGCAAATTTAAAAATATCCCTTAAATATATAAAAAGTGAGGTTAGATGACAAGATACTGAAAAATGCCTAAAAGAAAAGTTGTTCAAAATTAGATTATACGTCTATGTGCAAATTTTCAAAAGAAAACAACGACTTTTCAAAAATATCAGTTTTCCGGCATTTTTCCGGAAATATTGAGAAAACAAAATTTTTTGTGTTTGATTTGCATAAAACACAATAAAACCAACAAATAAATCCAGTAATTTTTATTTATTAGTCTACTAATAGATGGTAAAGAACAAAAAACATTGTTTTTTTAGGACGGACTTTGTTGCAATGGCCTACAGAAAACAAAAGGTTCAAATTTAGAATTATTTTAAAATAGTCCTAAAATGATTAATTCTTCCATGCTAAACCCAATTTTAACAATTTTTTTTCAATATTGCCTGGATAATAAGCTCATACAAAAACATGCAAAAAATTTCTGGAAAAAATGCCGGAAAACTGATGTTTTTGAAAAGTCGTTATTTTCTTTTGAAAATTTGCACATAGACGTATAATCTAATTCTGAACAACTTTTTTCTTAGGCACTTTTCAATATCTTGTCATTTAACCTCACTTTTTGCATATTTAACGGATAATTTTTAAATTTGCCGCCATGACAGTGGTCACATGATATTTGTCAAAGTGCTTTTTTTTGTCATTCAATATGCTGAATTCATTTGTCAAAAGAAATTTTCGGATATCTCAATTACAAAAATTTTTCCCATTTGTTGCAAACTCTTTGCCGGTCACTGTATAAATATCCACTGACTAAAAAATTATATTTTTTTGTGACGAGATGTAAAAAAAAATAATGATTTTTCGCTATTCAGGTAAACTTAAACAAAATATACTGACATCAGCTTATGGGTATAGATTAGTTTCAAATTCCGCAACCGTAAGGTTGCAGCTCCACCGAATATTACAGTTGTAGTAGAAAAATACTGCATTACAATTTATAAGAATCAAATGATATGTACGCAGACTATTGAACAAATTAATAACGAATATTTTCAGTTTTTAAACCGAATTTGGGTTTATTTATTTGGCTCAAATCAGAAGACGTACACATTGTACGTTTTGAATATACCGTACAGGATGAAATAACCGATTCTCGCAATGATTCCTCTAGGTGGGGGATTAAATTAACCTGGTTTTAAACAGCCAACGTATCGTCAAGTCCTACGTAAGCTATATCAAGGTTGCTTAAATTAGGGAGTGGAGTCAAATTCAACTCAATGCGAGGTAAATTTTTCATTATTTATGTGGGTATCTCGGAAGTTATATCATAGAGAAAAATGATCAAATGGCAGAATTTGTGGCCAATGACGTGTTGTACAATTAAAAAAAATCAAAGTGTAATTTAATTTTGGCCATTTTCTTTAAGCTATTGTTTTACCTTGTTGTAAAGGATAGAAAAAACTAAAAATAAAATTTTTTCACAATTTAGAAGTGAACAAATGCGCCTAAACAGATTTCGTGTAGCGGAGTTCGTCTCCGAGATATAATGCAGTTATTTTTTAAATGGAAACCATAGTTTGTGATCACTTAATTATTTGCAAATTGGCTATATTTCTATATTAATGACGTTGTTAATTCGTATGACTTTTGATAAATATCTGGAAGAAATAAAGTCTCAGAGGATAGCGGCATATTTAAAGTTCCTAATAATTATGGATGGCTTGAGAAAAAGTGGGCAATTCTGGTCGAAACGTTGGCAAATAGACTAACATGGGCATTTAATGCCCTCGCTACCGTACTTCCTTCACTGAACCCCAGTAAATGGGAAAATTGAAATATTTCATAATTAGAAGGAGTCCAACTATAAATTCATTAATTAGCTTATTTGTTTACATAAAATCACAAAACGCGTTTCTCTACTATTACGGTTTACAAAATCTAGTCTGGCCATGGAAAACAAAAGATAATTAAATCATTTACTTATATCTTTGACAGTTCTTTTGTTAGGGTTATTCTTGTCAGTTTTATCGTTGTTTAATAGTTGCCGTAAAAAATTAACTATGATTTACACAAATCGTGAGTAACTTGATATGATGGAGTGTTAACGTTATTTGTAACAGAAATAGTCAACATGCATCAGAACTCTCCTTTTAATTGCACTTTGAACTCCCTCAGCTACCATTACCCACCTTCAAGAATTTGTATAACAATTTCAAACAGATTGGGAGTTTTGTGAAACCCAGAAATAGGGGTAATATCGATGAAAACGTGCAGATAAATGTTTTGCTTGTTATTAATGAACGTCCTTCACCCATTCCAGATTATTAAATTTAGCCTATATCATATCGTTTATGTTAATATTTTAGAGTTTTTATTGTGTCTTGTCATTTGCTGAATATTAAGCGTTGTAGGCAATGCATACGTCAATTTGTTAGAAATTCTGATTTCTTTTGGTTTCCATGGCCAAACTAAACCATAATAATAGACATAAACCATAAAATAAATTCGACATAATCCCAAAAATATAAGTATGTCCGTATAGTACGCGGACTTTTGATATTGTCTTTAAAAAGTAGATTTTTTCAAAATCAGTTTTTGGCCATTCTTTCGGTTGCCACAATTTAAAAATATTTTGAATTACCCAGGATTTTACACTTTCATGAACCGTAGTAATAAATAGTAAATAAAAAAACTACTAACGTTTCGTCGATTTAAATTGTAATTTTATTGTTTCAATGGGGCACATCAGTATTAGTATGAATTATATCTCATGTGAAAAAAGAAAAATAAATTTTATTTTAATAAACAAACACGTCCTAAAAATAAGTTAGACAACTCAACTTTTCCGTTAGCTGTAACTATACCTACTCTTTAATATGACCACAAATTGAAAAATAATATACAGCCTGTGAGTACAGATGCGGACTTTTAATATTGCCTTTAAAAAGTAGATTAATTCAAAATCAATTTTGACCATTCTTTTAGGTTCCTAAGTGGCTACAATTTAAAATTATTTTCAATTGTACAGGGTGTCCACTTTCATGGACCACTTGTCAACTTTGACATTTTAAATGGAAACATATATTTTTATTATAAATCTACGTCAAAAAGTATGGGGATTGTATGTATACGAGTCTTTCGTCAAAAGTTTCTGATTTTATTGCCTACATCTGATCCAAAAAAATGTTTCAAAGTTTGTTTTATTTAAGGACTGCCAAAATGAAGAAAGCCCTCTGGTGCAAAATTTCGACAACAAAAAAACAGAAACAAATACAAAAAGAAAAAATTGTTAACAGTTTAAATAGATTTTTGAAGAATAGCGAGGATAGAAGTGAAATAACAATGCATGCCTCAATTAATAGTAGTAACAACAATAACCAAGGTTCTAACACCAATGAGATTTCGTCACTCGCATCAACGTCACAGTTTTTATCACAGTCTAAGAAAACTTGTGAAAAAGATCAAGAATCATATAAAATTGTTGAAACTAAGGGTCAAGATGATACCAAAAGAATTGAATTCGACTACGAATCTGATAAGGTAATGGTGATTTCTGAAGATCCAGGTTTATGGCCAGAACTAATAACAAATGAGGTTTAAAGAATTTTGGTTGAGCGTGGACCTACACTATTAAAAAATTTTAACTATCCTGTCAACGATATTCGAAGAAAATTTTCTGACAAATATTTTCTTAGGACACTTTCAATGGGGAACAAATAGTAAGAGGATTGCTAATTTATTTTAAATCAAAGAATACAGTATATTGTTTTTGTTGTTAAATGTTCGAAAAATCTTCAACACTTTTTCTGATGTCAAAGGTTTTTATGACGGGCAACATTTGTCTTTGGCTTTAAAGCGTCATGAAACTGGCATTTCACATAATACACATGTTCAAACTTAGATTAATTTAATTAAAATGTTAAAATCGAAGACAACTGTTAATAACGAACATTTGCGACTTATGGAAACAGAAAAAAATATTGATACGATATTCTAGAAAGAATTGTTGCAGTAGTTAAGTACTTGTCAAGACAATGTCTTGGGTTTCAAGGTACTCATCAAAGACTTTTTGTTCATGATAATGACAATTTCTTAAAAGCAATTGAAATGATTTCCACATTCGATCCAGTTATGTATGAGCATGTTAATCAGGTGGAAAAATTTCAAAACTGTTCACAAAGAATGCCAAATTACTTGAGGAGTCAAAAAACGAGTTAATAGATTTACTGTCTTCTAGAGTAAAAAATTCAATATTAGATATGGTCCGTGTTTCAAAATACTTTTCAATTATACTAGATTGTACGCCAGTTGTTAGTCACTCTGAACAAATAAGTGTTGTTTTAAGGTATGTGACATTAAACAACAAAAGTAAAAAAGTAGAAATTAATAAAAGTTTTATTTCCTTTTATCTAATATCAGATTCAACTGGAGAGGGTTTGAGTAAATTTGAGTTGAATTTGTTTCAAAGTGTAAAATTAAACTATAACAACTTGCGCGGTCAGGGATATGATATTGAAATTGATCAATCAGTGCCAGTATCACCAACTCTTGATTTGATGTCTGGGGTGCCACAGGGGTCTGTATTAGGCCCGTTATTGTTTACTATTTACACCATCCGACTTAGTAAAGAGTTGAAATTTTGTCAGTTACATCAATACGCTGATGATACACAGATATACTTTTCTTTTGATTCAAGTAATTCAAACCTTGCTTGTGATTGTGTGAATGCAGATCTAAAAAGAATTGTAGAGGTATCTCAAAGTCATTCATTGATTATAAACGCTGCCAAAACTAATGTGATTTTGTTCGGTCCAGGTCGTTTGCGGAACATGGTGTTGCAAGATATGTTTGTGTGTGTGGGCGGGGAGCGGATCACTCTTGTAGATACTGTTAAAAATTTAGGATTAACAATTGATAAAGATTTACGTTTCTCTGAGCATATGGTGCAAATTTTGAAAAGTCTTATGCGGCACTCAGGTCATTATATCCCTTTCGACATCATCTCAATATTAAGATTAAAACACATTTGTGCGATTCTTTAGTTCTATCTAACCTTAATTATTGTGATGTTGTCTATGGCCCGTACCTGATTGCTAAGGACAAGTACCGCTTACAACAAGTTCAGAGATCTTGTCTGAGATATATTTATGGGGTAAGAAACTACGATAAAGTATCTCATAAGCTAAAAGATACTGGGTGGCTGACGACTCACAACAGACGATTGTTGCACACCACGTACATGTTTTTTAAGATTGTTAGTAGTAAATGTCCTAGTTATTTGTATAATAAAATTCATTTTCGATCCGTTGTTCACAGTTCTGTTCTCCGATCGAAATCACTTATTACTATCCCAAAACATAGAACAGAAAAATTCAAGTCGTCCTTCACTTATCAAGTGGCATATATAATTAACCATTTAACGCCTGATTGGAAATTGTTATCGCCAAATTCGTTTAAAACTGCATACAAAACATTTTTATTGTCTACCCAAACGTAACATCTTACAATTTATGAATAAATGAATAATTTCAGTTTTATATTGTGTTTAAATGTAATTGTTATATCTAAATATGTGTTATGCTTAAGTTTCTTTTTACTTCTCAAAAATAAAATTAATCAAGGTTAGGTGTAAGAACAGCAATGCTGAACCTCGGCTTGCGATTCAATTGTTTTGTTTATTTTGTTTAACAAAAAAAAATAGTTGAATAAAGATATTATTATTATTATTATTATTATTAAGGGGCAAATATGCGAGGTAAACATGCTGGTTTGCAAAAACGTATTTCTGACATTAATCCAAGAACATTTTTTGTTCCATGTTTTTCGCATAGCCTCAACTCTACATTTAATTGCGAGTCAACACATAAAGCAGACTCATTGCTGAAGAACATTCAGAATTTTAAATTTATTACATCGGTTATTATTTGGTACGATATTTTGTTTAAACTTAACGTTTTGAGCAAAATGTTACAAAATCCAGCTACTAATATTAAAACTTCCATGGATTATTTGGATAATTTAATAAATTATTTCAAAAATTGTCCAATTGATAATAATTTTGACGAAATTTTAATACAAGCTGCAGAAATAGCTGTAAATTTAGATGTAGATTATACCTTTCCACCAATTCAAAATACACGAAAAAGAATCCGCCCAAAACAGTTTCACTATGACCACACTGACCAGTTATGGATCCAAAACAAAACTTTAAAATAATTTTTTTTAATAGGATTATTGATCAAACATTAATGTCTTTGCAAGACAGATTTGAATTAATGTCGAGTTTTAATAATGTTTTTGGATTCCTTGGCAACATTCTCGATGTAAACGAAAATGATCTTTTAAATAGTTGCAAAAATTTACATCTAAAATTGACTGACGAAACAAAAAATGAACATTAACGGGAACGATTTATTTAATGAAATCAAAGTACTTAAACTTTTTTCTATTTCAAAAGAATTAAAAATCCACTAGATATATTACAATATATTTTTGAAAACAATTTCCCAATTTAACAATTTTTTTAAGAATTCTTTTTACTTTTCCTGTATCACTGGCATCAGGCGAACGTTCATTTTCTAAACTTAAGCTAATTAAAAATTACTTAAGATCAACAATGTTGCAGGAAAGGTTATCAGGATTAGCGATTTTTTCGATAGAATGTGAACTTTTAGACACTATTAACACGGAAGATAGAATTTGCAACAATTAAAAGTAGCAAGTTTTTAGTTTTCATGTTTTTTCACAGATAAAAATTTGTTTCGATAATTTAATATATATTGATATTAGTCCATATATGTACATTAATCTTACCAATACCAAAAACTGTTTTATTAATAATGTAAATACGTATTAATTATGTAACATAAATCTAATCTTTTTTTACTCAGAACTCTATGTAGTGACTTACAATAAAGTATATATAATTTATTATAACAAAAGTTTATTTTTTTATCACACCTGCACACGGGCGGGATTCGACGTCGCGGGGGGCCTGATAGTACAAAAAATTTTTTTTCTTCAAGCGACATTAAAACGGCATATTATTGAACTACTGGCAGACGCTAAAAAGGTTTTTTACTGCCTAAACATTAAAAGTAACAGTTCTTTTATTTTCACAACTATTTAGAGGTTGGTACCTCGGTTATGTCATATTATGAATGTAACAGTACCAACCTGATTCGCCGAGAATAAAACTTCACTATAAAACTTGAGAATCTCGAACATTGAAAATAACACATGAAAACTAGCAATAAACGCTTGAAGAAAAATAATATATTTCACGTGGAGTTAAAAACTATAATTGTTTCGCTTAATTTGGTGTCTCGGCTAACGCCTCGCCAGCAAACTTTTAAGTTCCGCAATTATATTGTTTAACTCCTAGTAAAATAATCTACTATACACAGTTATTTATACAAAGGCACTAGAAATCGAGACCGGAAATGGCGAACCCTATGTTTCCATTTAAAATGTCAAAGTTGACATGTGGTCTATGTAAATAGGACACCCTGTATAATTGAAAGCATTTTTATAAATTGTAGACACTGACGAACCTAAAAAACAGTCAATACTGATTTTGAAAAAATCTACTACTTAAATGCAATATCAAAGATCAGCATACTATACAAGACTGGCGTTCCTATGTATTCAGGTGTAAAAGGTAAAAACTCTGTAATAAGGTAGAGTCAGTAAAATCATACAGGGTGGGGCACTTGCAACTTTCAGTTTTAAATATTTACCTTAAAAATATTTTTTTTCAGAAAAAATAAACAGAAATGTGCTTATGAATAGTATTTACCGTTATTTGGTACATCAAAAATCAATCATACTGTAAACATCGACAAACTTTAACCTGTTAACTACGAATGTAATACAAATCGCTCTAATAGTAGTACGATAATTTCGAAAACCATTACTTTTAAAATTTTTTGAACAAAGTTACCAATGTTTACAGTGCCATCGATTTTTGCTGAAACTAATAACGGTTGCTGTTGTTTGTGACAGGTGGGCGTGATTCGACTGACTCTTGGAGCTTGGCCTAAGTCATGAGCACATTTCTGTTATTTTGTTCTGAAAAAATTTTTTTAAGGTTAATATTTAAAGCTGGATTGGCTATACATTAAAAATGTTTGCAAGATAATGTTTATTTTACTAATATCTCACATGTAACTTAAATTCCAGTAAATTGCAAATTATTAAACTAGCAAATTTTAAAATATCTCAAAACTATCAGAGTTAGGGGTGGTAACCCTAATACCGATTGAAAGGTAACTAGTTCCTGATTCCAACAGGCTACAGAAATACAGGGTGTTCTATTTAAGTTAAGCAAGTTATTTAAGTTTTAAGTCGTTAGCGTTATGGGGTAGTATTTAAAACACTCTGTATATCATAACATAATAGTAAATATTGCAAAAGAGATGTTGAAGGCTCTTAGTAATGTGGTGTAAACCAAAGTTGCTTGTTCTTATTTATCTTGAAGTTATTGCATTTTTTGAGGGTCTGTAAATTAAGTAAAATCGACTTATCTCAGAAACAGATGTAAGTTGGTATAAGGACATGTTAAAGAACATAAAAAATAGAAATAGAAAAAAATACAGGGTGTTCCATTTAAAATAACCCAACTTTGATATAGTACGTGTTTCTGGAGCACCCTGTACAACGGAAAATATTTTTAAAATGTGGTTTCAAATAATCTCGATATATGTATGCCTTAAGATTTCTTGCATTATTTGTCATTTTAATGGTACAGAATAATTCGTTAATAGTGCCCCACCCTGTATATGAGGTATTTGTAATCACGGTCTGCTGTTTAATCTTATTCGTGTAATTTCAGGTAAAGTCTGTGCAGTTATTGAACATTGTGTAATCTCGTAACAAAATGTAGTTAGCGGTTGGCCCTTTTGAACATATTATTAAGTTAAATATCTTGACTATTAGTCACTTCAATTTTATTTTATAAAATTTTTTAGGTATGATAATTTAGTTTCAAGATAATCTAATGAATTTTTTGTAGCTTTTGTGGAAAAAAGGTAAATTAAATTTTCTTTCAAACTAGTATTTCCATTATTTGAAATTTCAGATTCCTGGGGTTTAATTGTATGCAATGCTAAGAAGTAGGAACTAATGATGAACAAATTGGTGATAACAGAATCGAATGACTAATTTGAAATCAATTCTAAGCTGTTTCTTGCCTGTTCTAAGACCATTAATTGAAATTGTTGAAAGAATGAATAAATTATGGCAATTGTATAAAATCAATGATTTTTTAATAGTAACAAATAATTGATTTAATGTAAAACACCTTCCGGTTAAACCCCGCACGTATTTTGCATAAAATTAATACACTGTATGTACTTACTTATTGCTTCGATTAATTTATTTAAAAATGCAATTTTCTCTTCTTTGTCTTTTACATTTTCTGAAACTAATTCCCTTTCACTGTATAATCCTTTTAAAAAACCAGTTTCTCTTATAACATTGGTTACTAAATCATGCAAGAATCTAAATGGTGGTTTTCGGAGTAATTTTTCAGTTAGTGGAGGTTTCTTAATGTGTTTACCCAACATCTCTTGAGTCGTTCGAATAACCTGCGAATCAATTTCGTTTGACATTATGTTTAAACAAAATTAAACGTAAAACTACAACTATTTGGTCACTTATCGACTTTGAAATTTGTTTACAATGCGATTTCCAGGCGACGGTCACGTGATACGTTACGCGCATGTGCAATTACGTTGGTCTGCGCCTTGAAACTAGTCCATCCTCCATTTTGTGTATACGCGTGATGAAACGGTTGACAACATTTTAGGGGCGTAAGTAACAAGTTTGTATTTTATTATTAAACATGAACGACTTATTTCTTTCAATTTTGATTCGACTAATCGATAAAATACTTTTTTTGATGTAATTGTTAACCAATTATTTATCGAAATTCGTTGGCAAAACCAGCCGAACGTTTCATGCGAAACGTAACAGCTTGAAAACATGCACTTAGTAATTACATCGACATTCCTTAACCTTTTTCTGAAGCACGTTGCAACATCACGCGTATTTTTTCACGTTAGTGTGCATTAAAAATCGTATTCGAAGTTTACACAATCCAACATTTTTTTTGTGGTTAGCGTTTATGATACGATGCTTTTATGTTGAATATTTATCTCCTACTACTCGAAACACTTTCATGTAGGCAACCACGGTTCACGTTATTGAGAAAAAATTGCGGTCACTTTCAAATGTGTTGTTACTGTGCCATTTTCGATGGAGGAATAGGTAAAAACATGCCCTGTTAGTAAATTGTGTAGGAAGAGAGAATAACCTGCATCTTAATTGAAAATTAATATTGTGATGGCTACCGGGTTTGTTAGATTATTTAGTATCACTGTGTCACACATCCCCAGGGATATGTTTACAATAAATTATTTACGAACCTATAAGTACAAGGTTTATTGCTTTCAGAGTTTCTATGTGCATGAGTTTGTCTACTATCATAAGAGGAAGAGAAAGAATATGTGAAAATATTGTTATAATCATCAGTTGCAGGCATTATTAAGTGGATAAACTGATCTCGACAAGAATCTTACGGCATGTCACACTTTTTTTCTGCTATACGACTGGTTAATTACTTTATTTTCATTATTTTGTATGTTCTTATCGATGAACACTTGCAGTTACGTCTTAATCTTTCACAACTTTTTACATCTTTCTTTCGGAAAAATTATTTTAACGGTCTACACAGGAATTTGTCTCCCTTATTGATTATCTACAAAAATTTGTCAATAATTTCTTTTCCAGCATGAACTTTGATACTTAAGAGTGCCTATATGTGAAAAAACAGGTGAAAAAATATCATTGATTTCTAAATATAAGTATTTGTTTGTCAGTAATAGGGTCAAGTTCGTACAGATACAGAATAATATTATGATGTAACTTTTTTACAATCAAAATCGAAAAAATAAGTCTGCACAAAATTTAGAATGAGGAAACTTTTATTTAAGAAACACATATGTATGCAAATTTTTTCAAGTACATTCCATTTTTTATCCAAATCCCTCTAACATAGACGAAATGTTGTGAGCAACATTTAATTTCCATTATTACAATCTTCTTTATACAGTGTACAGGGTGAGCAAATTTTGACGTTTGTATAGGGTATTTCGGTAACCGTAAGAGATAGAGAAAAATGGATGTCGGTGTCTCGATCTGTTTTTTCGAGAGAAACTCATTGGTGAAAACTAGAATCGGCTATCGTCTTTTGTTTTCGAGTTACAGCGAATAGATCGATTTTTCTATATTTTGAAAAGTGTCTATATCCTAGTGGTTTATTAAATTAGAAAAAAACTAGTAATACCTTCTTTAGACACTTTTTTTGAGAGAAATTGAGTGGCGTTGACGGATTTTAAATATCTACATTTGTTTACGAGTTATGAAATTATTTTTTTTTCTTTAATAGAAACCATATTTTTAAATGACCCTTTGTTTAAGCAACACACCATATTAACGTTTACATTCGAACAAGAAAGAAATAATTCCTTAATTATTTAGATCATACAGTAATAAAAAAGAATTATGGATCTATTATCTTTATCACAGACCGGTTGAGTAAACCAAATTGTAGTTGCTATTACTAAAGACATATACATCTCAAAATGTAGTTATGAAAATAACTTCTACCAATCAGAGGTAGGTTTTCTATTTATCGCGGTGATTAAGAAGAACGGGTGGTATTTGTGCAAATACACAATAAGAAAAAGGTGTAGCCAATATGGGGTGGAGATTTTATTTCAAAAAATAATTCAATCAGTCTCAGCGTCCTTATTTTTTGATAAATTTTTTTCAAAATCACTTTTTAGGATACCTTGTTGTTATAGTTATGCCCTGTTAATTGAGAATTTTTAATTTCCATTTTCAAACTAACAAAGAAGTTGACTGTAAATTTCAGAAAACTCAAAAACGCATTTTACAAAAGTT
Organism: Abscondita cerata; assembly: GCA_030710515.1. NCBI lineage: Eukaryota > Metazoa > Arthropoda > Insecta > Coleoptera > Lampyridae > Abscondita > Abscondita cerata. Next base: position 349,502 of record JALBCR010000004.1, read on the forward strand.
TAATTACAATTTCAAAAAAATACGAATTAGAGGTTGTAGAGATACTTGAGTTCTTGGATCGTGCAAAATCTGATATTGATAAATAAACATTGCAAATATTGACTTGCATTGCTTTATAACTTTTTTATTTGACTTGCAGGATTTTTTATATCATTTTTTTAGATATCTATATTAGGGAGTACTTTAAAATCTGTAATAAAATTTTTACGAATCAAATAAAAACTATCTACATACCAAATACCCTTAAGAGTAAAGTACCGTATTTTTTACAATACAAAAGAAATGTTAGCATAGCAACTATCCATGAGGTGGTGACATCAACTCTCTTCTTATGAAAAAAAAGTTTAGTGATTATTTACTATGTAATCATTCAGTATTACTTATTTTGGCTTCATACATATAACATATAATGTAGGATACACTGACATATGACACATTTTGCCCTGAATGTCAGAGTGATACGGGCAATAATAAAATAATTTGAGAAAAGAATAACAACATGTTTACAAAAAGAAGGTGGATATGTCGAAGCTTTAGTAGATAGAATTAAAATTTAATTATGCTTGTTTCTGTATAAATATGTGATGTTTTTTTGTATATATTTTCCTATTTCTGAAATAAATAACTACTATTCATTCATTACGTATTTAAATTGCAAGATTGTTCAAGAACATTACCAAATTAAAAGGTTATCATATTTTTAACAGATAAATGGGGTACATTCAGTATTGAAATTTATAACTGCAAATATTTATAATGTATAAAACGTAAATATTCACCAAACCTGAATTTTTATGCTAAATGGCTGTAATGTATAAATTTTAATTCAAAACTACTTTTCCTTATAATATTCTTTTGTATTATAACAAATAATGGTCATTTACCTACTCTTAAGCAAAATTCATACTTTTTGACAAACAGCTCGTATACGGCTTAAAGAAATTGATAACTGAGGTTGCATTTTAAGTTTTGGACCATGCAGAACTTTTTATCAAGAATAACTTTTTTCTTCAAGCGTATAGTAATCGTATAGATTATATAAGGCAATACATGCAGTAGAGTGATCAATTTTTGTACTAGTACAAATTATTTTCATTATTTTACTAGGAAAAAAATGTGGGTTTAAGTTTTTACGCATGCGCGGATATCAATACGAATGCTTGGAAGGGACTTATGTAGTTTTAACGTTTACCGTATTAGTGATAAATTTGATATTTCGTCTTAATTAATCACTTTAAAATTAGTGAACAAATTTAATGCACTCCACCTGAACTACGAGAAATAGCTAATTCATCATTGGCCACAGTAATTCCAGAAAAGTCTAGATAAATTTATGACAATGCATACCATAAATTTGTGAATTGAGCAAAAGAAAATAATGTGACTGTTTATTCCAAAAATGTGATGATAGCATATTTTACATTTTTATCGCAAAAACTGAAGAGTTCATCATTATGATTGATAATTATTCTAAATTAATTGCATATTTAAAGCGACAAGGCGATAACTATAAGCTAAAAAAGTTCTAATATTTGGAATCTCAGGAGCATATAGATCGACAAATTAGGTTAATTAAAAGTTAACGATATAAAAGATTTGGGAAACTTAGTGTTAGTAAATATTCCTAACACTAAAACTAAAAAACGTCGTTCATTTACTATAATTGGGGATTTTATTTGAATATACAGCCTGTTTCAGAGTAAGCGCCTTATTTTTTTTTAGCCACACTATGGGTATTACTTTCAAAATATTTGGCATTAATATGTTTCAGGACATTCTCTACACGATGGTGATATCAGATTTTAAATTGGACGAATTATTTCAAAATGGCGACATTCAACTTTTTTTCTTAAATGGAATGCCATCATTTTTCTTTTATTATTGAGATCCTAAAAACATTCTTTTTACGGTAGTATTTCGTTTTTCTTAAAATTCATTTCTTTCCCTATCAAAAAGCAAACTAACATTTTAATCTAGTAGCGCACGATTGTTTTACACTCGATGTTATTTTTGTCCAAATATCAAGTAGCAGTAGACACAAAAGAAACAAATTAACTTTAATCTAGTAGTCAAACGTCAATCAATGCAATTTAGTTGTCAGTGCTTGTTAATAACAATTGCATTATTGAAGATTATAATTGTTAATTTAAAATTAATTGATACGTTTTAAAATGCCGTTAAGTTATACGAGAGATTAATTGATATGTTCCTAATATTTGGCAAAGCAGATGAAGATCCTTATGAAGCAGCCAGATTGTACAGAAATAAATATCCAAACAGAAGGCACCCTGAACATCGAACATTCACTAAATTATTGGAGAGAACGCGTGAAACTGGAACTGTGGATTATAAGAAACCGGTACATGAAAACCCACCTGCTTGCAATGACGACAACGAAAACCAGGTAATGCTACACATTATTGAAAATCCCCATGCCAGTACTAGGGAGATTGCAAATTTGGTTGGAATATCGCATACTTCGGTCTGGAGGATAATAAAAAATAAATTTCACCCATTCAAAATGATTCTTCACCAAGAATTAACCGAAAATGATTTTCAGTTAAGAATTAATTTTGTACATTGGGGTTTGCAACAGATAGGACAAAATAGAAACTTTTTAACAACGTTTTATTTTCGGACGAAGCAAGTTTTCGAAATGATGCTGTTGTTGTAAGACATAACATGCATTATTACGATAATGTAAATCCACACTGGACCCGTGAGCGACGTTGTCAACATCGATGGAGTTTAAACGTGTGGTGTGGAATTATAGGACAGCACATTGTTGGGCCAATATTTATTAATAGACTAAATGGAGAGCATTACCTCAATTTATTAGAAAATGAAATTCAAAATCATCTAAATGAACTCCCACAAAATATCAGAAATAATTTGTGGTGGCAGCAAGATGGCGCTCCAGCACATTATGCCCTTTCAGTTAGGGAGTTTTTAAATAATCGATACGAGAACCGTTGGATTGGTCGTGGAGGACCAGTTGGTTGGCCACCTAGGTCACCTGATATGACACCACTGGACTTTTTCTCTGGGGGTATGTAAAATCCCAGGTGTACATCGTTGAACCAACAACTATTGAAAATATGCAAGAGATAATTCGTACGTGCATAAACGAAATTTCTCCGAAATTATCCTTCGATCTATTGGCTCCATTGGACGACGTTTCAATTTATGTATTGAAAAAGAAGGAAAACATTTCGAGCATTTTTGTAAATACCTAATTTGTATGATGTAAATTTTTAATTTTGAGTTTCAAAAGTAGATGTTTATTACAAAATAAAGTTTATTTGTTTCTTTTGTGTCTACTGCTACTTGATATTTGGTCAAAAATAACATCGAGTGTAAAACAATCGTGCGCTACTAGATTAAAATGTTAGTTTGCTTTTTGATAGGGAAAGAAATGAATTTAAGAAAAACGAAATACTACCGTAAAAAGAATGTTTTAGGATCTCAATAATAAAAGAAAAATGATGGCATTCCATTTAAGAAAAAAGTTGAATGTCGCCATTTTGAAATAATTCGTCAATTTAAAATCTGATATCACCATCGTGTAGAGAATGTCCTGAAACATATTAATGCCAAATATTTTGAAAGTAGTACCCATAGTGTGGCTAAAAAAAATAAGGCGCTTACTCTGAAACAGGCTGTATATAGAAAATATGCACGTCTTCGACCAAAACTGTAAGTCATGTCTATACATACTTTATTTTTTACTTTTGCTTTGAAGAAAAAATAGTATATGTCACTCGGAGTAGAAAGCGCATTATGTGTTTCGCCTAGATTGTTTAGCTTTGGCTAACGCCTCGGCTGAACAAACTTCTATGGTCAACATATAATATTTGCCTTCTACTCCTAGTAACATAATATACTATTTTTTCAAAAAACCAATTATAACAAAATTTTCTAGACTGTATATCGAAAGTAATTGAAGGGGTTAGAAGCAAAACCGCCTAAGTGACATTGAACATTTTAAAGATATAAGAGTTGTAGCTTTACCATAAATCTGGCTCCATCATACTGTTTTACTTTCAACAATTATCAAGATGGGGAAACAAAAATATCATAAGCCATATGAATTTATTAAAAAAATTTATTGGATTAGTAATCATAAAAGCTTCTTTTTTGACCCTTCTATATGAATCAACTTCTTGTAAAACGTATGGTATATGGGAGCAATATACCTACTCTAAAAGCTGTTTGTTTGAAACTTAATTGTAGTTGATTGTATTTGTAGGAGGAGACAGAGTTAGATTGAGTGGTGGCCTTCCTTTGTTTTATTTTTGCTATAAGAAAATCATTTATGTCTCTACTTAATGGTATCTGATTTAACTACACATGTTTCGAATGTTTTTTATGATATCATATCGTCGTGTTCTCTCACGTAAACTAGAAGGTTTCTTTTCTTCTTTTTTTTTCTATTGCTCACATTTCATTTACGAATGTCCCGACATAAAAAAATGCATGATCGGTTTTGTTAATGTTGGTCAATTAACAGTTTTGTAATGTTTTGTTTTTTGTTATTTCTGGGATAAGCTTTTCATAAACTGTAAATTAGCAATAATCGTTAGCTATAGTAGAAGTACCGAGCGATCATAAAGTTTTTAGATATGAGTTTGACATTAGCCAATTATTCATATCTTTGATAACAAGATGCGTATGGTTGGTTGCATATACGATACATCTAAATCTTTCCAGAAACTCGGCCAAACTAGTGCTGTATGCCCACTCGCCGTTATTTAAAACACCGTTACGTAAGTAAGATTCAATAATAAATATTTTATGTTCTGACGAAAACCCTATTTTTTTTTAAATTTTGATCAACACTGACTCTCAATTAGTGGTGTAATTTTCTCCTTCCTTGATATAATGATAATTAACCCAGGGAGTGTATTGAGGCCCCTGGACCCCTTATAGATGGTGCACAAATGTGTGGTGAATAAATAACTCTAGGTTATGGTTGAGCCTCACTCCTAACCTAGAGTAGTTCTTTATTCATCGTGCACCTTCCATATAGTGATTAGCTGAAGTTATCATAGACATGAAAAACTTGCTAATGTTAAAGTCATAGCCACACCTTATCTAAAAACTTAGTATACCTTTACTAAACAAGATTATATTTCTCTTGATCATCTTGATACCAAGCTCCCATTCCATACATATACATGAGTTTGATCGTTGATGCTTATGTTATAAGTCGATAATTGGCGCAAGTATTATGGCAGCAAAGGAGTAAGTAAAGTTTTTTGTATTCCCCCGCTTGGGAAATTGAAAACGTCAACTCATAGCACTCTATATTTTTGATCATGGTAACTATATTAAATTTGACATTAATGTAAAATAGTTGCTAATATTTATTAAAGGAATACTTGCCCGATACAAAAATATTGTACAAACCTCTTACGGGGTAGTAGATTCTGTACCAAGGTTAGAATGAAAATTAAATTCGAGTGGAACATTCCGAGCGCGAGCGTTAGCGAGCGTGAGGAACCACGAGTAGTTCGGATTTTCATTCTAATCGAATAACAGACCGTGTTTTCTCCACGACCATTCACTAGATTTTTCATTCATTTTATAAAAGTTAAATTAATACTTGCCTTAAAACATCTAAAACGTTGCATTTACATTTGACCGTTCAGAAAATCATGGCTATCTAATTATTTTGTTGAACATAATTACAGAATCTTCATTCTGTTACTTGTTATTGAATGAAAATACATGCAAAACTTTCTATTGTTAAAAATGATTTCAGAATTACTACATTCCACTAACGGTCGTGGAGATATATCATTCTAGCATTCACTCACTTTGTTAGCTCGTGCTTTAAATGCGTTCATATAGGCAAATGTTCTTTCCAAACTTGATTCGTAAATAACTATTGGAGATTCATAGTATATTATGCAATGAGCATGTAATGCTTACTATTGACACGAGCAACGCTATTAGGAAATCCGAAGGCGAATTTCCTAATACACGTTGCGAGTGTCTTAATAGCGAATTGCATACACTATTTTTCTACGACCCCATAATGTTAAATAGACACGCTAATTTTATAATTGAGCACTTACTATAGTTACGAATTGTTAAATTTGCTAAATTTATGTTTGACTTTTAGCCACAGCACCAGTAGATAAGTGCCATTGATGGTGTATTTCTATTGGTTCTGAATTCCGATCCTACTCACGGAACATTTGATAATTACGTAATGTCGCAATTCTACTGGTTCCAAATCTGTATCGTAATAAAAATTTGTATCATAATGAAGTTCATTAGAGTACAGACATTTACCGTATTTTGCGTCATGTAGCATAGCTTTAATCAGGGGGTATATTTTTTATGATGTTTTCAACTTGTCGAAGTTATTGCATGTACCTATCTGCTAGAATGTGAATATAGCGGAATCTTAAATTAAAGTCACTATTGATCATATGCCGATAATATATGTGTAGGACTCCTTAACAAGAATCTCAATTTTCTCTTTGCAAATGTGTCCCAAATTGGTGCTGCCTATTGCTGCCTATCTCTGTTATTCACAATCGGTTAAATGGACAATGTTTCTTGGAATTTTATTGCCATTCCAAAAGTGCTATTACATTTTATCAATTATTTTCGGTTTTTAAAGAAATCGCGGGTATTTTTGACATACCCCCGTAGCTCGGTTGTTATAGAAAATACGGTTTTTGGTTTAAACATTCTGTGGGTACTTTTTTAGGAACTTTACAATAAAAAATTAAGTAAATAAATTTCGAGATAATGACGACAGCTTTCTTTTCTCCTATGGACCCCATATTGAATGATTAATGCAATAAATTAGCTTTTTTTTCCTCTTTTCTAAAAGTATCACAACATGGTATTTTGTTTTCAATGAATATATTAGTAACAAATATCCAAAAATATTGTATTAAAAATTTTGTTGTTGTTATTCGATAAGGTCTTAGTAGGCGATCCAACAGTTTGTTTTTTCTAGAACTGTCAAATTAACTTATGTTGAATCCATTGCATTTAATTTATTCTTTTAATTCGCAATTTCTGTTTTCTGTGTTTAATTCAATTTTCACTAAATTACAATTTCCATTACCGACCACTTAGACATGGCTTTTAATTATACAAATTTGACTTGTTGGAAACCTACTGTCACCTTTGCAGAAATTACTTTGTCAAACATAAAATTTTACCGTATCCTTCCGTTTACATTATGAATTGTCTCCTGTACAGGGTGGCCAAAATTCGATGTTTTAATAGGGAATCTCATTAACTGTAATATATATGAAAAAATGAACCACCCATCCTCGATCTTTTTCTTTGAGAACAACCTAATAGTGAAATCAAAAATTGGTTATATCGTCTTTTGTTTTTGAGTTATACACAAAAATTTAATTTTTCGAGTTTTTGTGTTTTGACTATCTCGTCTATTTGTAAAAATTAAAAGAAATGTTTTTGACGTTCTTCTGGCACTTTTTTTAATGAGAATTCAGTGACGTAGTCAGTTTATTTAAGAAATACTTTTAAATTTCGAGTTATTGCAAACAATTTTTGATTTCGCTGGTTGTTGTCGAAAAAAAAGATCGAAGTGGATGGTTCATTTTTTCATGTCTATTATAGTTAATCAGATTCCCTATTAAAACATCAAATTTTGGCCACCCTGTATGTTAAAGATAATATTAGTGAATAATTTAAATCAAATTCCGAATTTCATAATCGCCCTACATAGAACACGAAATCATATCTATCAATTTTAAGTCGTAAAACTACAAAGTTTCAACAGTGTCCTAGTTAATGTATTAAATTATATACCTAACAAATTACCTGAAAATATTCGTAATCTTAATACAGGGACATTTAACTATAGCTTGTAATGGTCAGAGAATGTTAACATGGTTACCACTTCCAAAACAAATGTCATAACAATCTGAATAACTAAAATTGGACCATTTTGATTATTCAAAACCATATTTTAAAAATATTTTGAATTGTACAGGGTGGTCTAGAAACACGTACCATATCTCAGTTGGGTTATTTTATCACCCTCTATTTTTTTCTATTTTTGAATAGTACGATAAAAAATAATGTATGTTCTTTAAAATGTCCCTGTACCTACTTACTTCCGTTTCTGAGATAAATCGATTTTACCTGATTTGCAGACCTTCCAAAAAAATGCAATAACTTCAAGATAAATAAGAACAAGCAACTTTGGTTTACACCACCTTACTAAGAGTCTTCGACATCTCTTTTGCAATATTTACTATTATGTTATGATGTACAGGGTGTTTTTAATTCTACCGCATAACACTAACGACTTAAAACTTAAATAACTTGCTTAACTTAAATGGAACACCCTACATTTCTGTAGCCTATTGAAAGCTGGAACTAATTACCTTTTAGTCGGTATTAGGGTTACCAACCTCTAACTCTGATAGTTTTCGAGACATTTAAAAATTTTATAGTTTAACAATTTACGATGTACTGGAGTCTAAGTTACCTGTGAAATATCCGCAATATGGATATTATCTTGTAACTTTCAGTTTTAAATATTTACCTTAAAAATATTTATTATTTTCAAAAAAATAAACAGAAATGTGCTTATGACTAGTATCGCGGGCTCCAAGAGTCATTCGAATTACGCACACCGATCACAATTTACTGATGTTTAACAACAGCAACCGTTATTTGGTACATCAAAAATCGATCATACTGTATACATCGACAAACTTTAACCTGTTAACTAAGAATGTAATACAAACCGCTCTAATAGCAGCACGATAATTTCGAAAACCATTATTTTTAGAATTTTTTTAACAAAGTTACCAATGTTTACAGTGTCATCGCTTTTTACTGAAACTAATGACGATTGCTGTTGTTTGTGACAGGTGGGCGTGATTCAACCGACTCTTAGAACCCGGCATAAGTTATGAGCACATTTCTGTTATTTTGTTCTGAAAAAAAATATTTTAAGGTTAATATTTAAAGCTGGATTGGCCTGTACATTAAGAATGTTTCCAAGATAATGTTTATTTTACTAAAATCTCACAGGTAATTTAAATTCCAGTAAATTGCAAATTGTTAAACCAGCAAATTTTAAAGTATCTCGAAAACTATCAGAGTTAGGGGTTGGTAACCCTAATACCGATTGGAAGCTTACTAGTTTATGATTACAACAGGCTACATAAATACTGGGTGTTCCCAGTACAAGTACAAGGGATGTTGAAGGTTCTTAAAGTTGATGTAAAACAAAATTGCTTGCTCTCATTTATCTTGAAGTTATTCCATTTTTTTTGGAGGGTTTGCTAATCAGGTAAAATCGATTTATCTTAGAAACGGGAGTAAGTAGGTATAGGGACATGTTAAAGGACATACATTATTTTTTACCCTACAATTCAAAAATAGAAAAAAATACAGGGTGTTCCATTTAAAATAACCCAATTTTGATATAGTACGTTTTTGTGGAGCACCCTGTACAATCGAAAATATTTTTAAAATGTGGTTTCAAATAATCTTGATATATGTGTGCATTAAGATTTTTTACATTATTTGTCGTTTTAGTGCTACAGAATAATTCGTTGGTAGTGCCCCACCCTGTATGTCAAAATTAGAAAAAAAAATGTTATATAAATATTTATGTTGCAGAGTTATCTGTTAGTTTTATGTCTTTTTTGTTGAGTAGTCAATTTAAAAAATCGAAGTTTACCGACGCAGCCACAATTTTAGAGAAACAGTAATAAAATTGATTGAATGAAGTTTGTAAGTCAAAGTCAGATAGGGTTTTCAAAAAATTTTAAAACTGAAATAACTTTTGAACCCAAAATCTTAAAATATTTTTAAATTAATTTTTGAAATTGCCTTGCAATTTCCTTTCGATTGATATATTACACGACTGTGTACAAGGAATACTTTTGAGATATTTTCGAATATATATTTGACCTTTGACCTCAAACATGACCTTACCTAATCAAATTTGGAATTTTTTTCAAATTTAATTCAACTTGTCTTATACTACAACATATAATTTTATTTTTAAAATCCGTCGAAAACCAAAAATTGAAAAAAAAACGAGCGAAGTTCTTTAGCGCGGATTTATAGGGAGTGGCTTAACTCGGTGTTTGCTGAACGTACTATGTTAGTTTTGATTGTGTATCTCACTGGTGGAACAAAACAATTTCATTATTCTGCTAGTGGATTAAGTAGTGCATTCTACGGTTCATTTTACCCTACTGAATTTTATAATAAACAAAATCACCACAATGTATGTGTATAGGATATAGAATGACGGTGGTACTTTGTCTACATGAATTCTTAATATACCGGGTGTTGCAAATTAGTAGGTCAAGCCATTAACCACACATTTTTTGAGCTAAAGTAATTGGACTTTCTTGATGCCACTTTTAATTTGGGAGTGTCGTTTTCGAAATACAGGGTGTCAAAATAAAATTTGAAAAATTGATGTTTATTAATAACTCTCGTACTTCTACAGATATTTATTTGCAATTTGGTACAGATTTCCATTAGGTTTCATCAAGATTTAAGTTTTATCTGTAAATATTTAGGTTTGTTCAAAGATTTATGAAAAGTAATTTTATATTTAACCTTAATACTAATTCGACTAAAATAAATTACAATTCACAGATGGATTCGGCGGCGCAGATGATTAAATCAGAATTAATTTCTGATAATCCAGAAATGGATGAGGTTAAAACTACAGTATTGAAAAATATGACCCTTATAGAAACCGATAATTTAATGACCGCGGACGAATTGATGTTAATAGAAAATTCTGACGGCAACTTGGAAATCAACACTATTACAAGCTTCGAAGAAGATCATACAGAGTAAAAATATACTTTTGTTTAATTGTCTATTAATCAATTATATTGCAGAGAAAGCGAAACCGTACCTATTGAACAAGATGAGGAGGAAGAAGAAGAAGAAGAAGAGGAAGAGGAAGTTGATGATCATCACGAGTTTATGGAGGATGATTCCTTAATAGATTTAATGTCCAACAGTGCCCAAGAAGGAGTTATTGGTGAAGTAGATGCAGTTTTAACTGAAGAAGACGATTACAATAATGATTCCACATATTTTGATAAAACTGAAGATGTTCCCGAGAAGAAAGTTGAGGACTCTAATCCTTGCACTATATGCGATCGAGAATTTAAAACCGCAGCCGTACTTAATTTAATATAAATTATATCAAATTATACCTCTTTGTTTTGCAGAGCTTAAAGCGTCACGTCATAGTTTGCCACGCCGTAGAGGAGGAGCAGGACGACCCTTTAACGTTTCAACTATGTTTATGTTATGGGAACCAGTCGATTCAGCGCATACAGTAAATTATTGAAACCACTTGTATAATTCATTGTCCTTTTTACTAATTTTTTTAGTCTGGAGAATATAAGTGCGATTTATGCGAGAAATTGTTTTTCACTTCAACGAACTTGGAACGACACAAAAGCATTGAGCATATCAAGGGGAACATTTGGGCTTGTTCTGAGTGTGATAATACATTTGATCAACGATCTCTTTTACTGGAGCACATGCAAAAGCACCCGCTGCTGAAAGTATTTTCTTGTCGTCAATGTAATCGCGAATTTACCCGCAAATACCATCTTGATCGACACATTGCACAAACAGGATGTAACGGAGCGCCAAGAAATGAATTCCAATGCCAAGTTGGTATATCTTTTTTCTGTAAAATTGTGTATCTTAATTTTGTCTTCAGGTATGCCAGAAGGTGTTTTCCCGCAAGGACAACTTAAGGGATCATTTGCGAGCACACGCTGGAGAAATTAAAAAGAAGAAATTAATTGAATGCCAATTTTGTAAAAAGGCTTTTCGTGGTTCGGCCATGCTTGTTATGCATTTACGAACGCATACAGGTAGAAAACAAAAAAAAATGTTATTAATTTGAATACATTTTGCATTTCAGGTGAAAAACCATACGCTTGTGATTTGTGTCCGAACGCTTCCCTTCCAGCGGAGCTATGAAAAAACATCGAAGAATGCACACCGGGGAAAAACCGTATGAATGTCCAAAGGTACCTAAATTTGAGGTCTCAGTTTACAAATAACTAGACGAATAATTGCAGTGCTCCAATAAATTTGCCGCAAAAGAAACTCTCAACAGACACATTCGTACCCATACTGGCGATAGACCTCATGCTTGTCAATTTTGCGGCAAATCGTTTATTCAAGCAACTCAACTGCGTGCTCACATTTTCCATCACACAGGAGAAAATGCTTTTACGTGCACATATTGCAATCGGGCGTTCAACAGGCGCACTCGGTTGACAACTCACGTAAAGTTTGTTCACGAAGGGGCCAAACCTATGGAGTGCGATCAATGTGATAAAACTTTCTTCCGCAAAGAGGATCTAGCCAGGCATTTGAAGCTTCATTCTGGATTGAAACGTAAGTTTTCTCGATCAACGAAACACAAATGTTAAAGTTGTTTTCAGCGTTCGAGTGCGACACATGTCACAAACGTTTTTCAATAAAATCATCCCTAAAGATTCACATGTTGACTCATCGAAAGGAAAGGCCGTGCAGTTGCGACGAATGTGGAAGGGCGTTTATTCGTCAAGATTGTTTGTTGCGTCACATGCGAGCTAAACATCGCGAAGTTTTGGAGGATATATTAGCGGGGGCCGAAAAGAAGAGGTTACAACAGCAGTTGCTTAATGCCGCTACTACCGCGGCTAAAAACGGAAACAAGGGCTTAGCAGAACACACTATTTGGAACGAACTAACCCTTACAGATTCGATTAAGGAACTGCTTACTTTACTTGTTGATGAAACTACTTTGGAATCTATCGGTTGGCCAAATGCGCCCGTCGATAAATTGTTGGATGCAGTAATTAAGCGATGCGGACATAAACCGGCGTCTGAAGAAGATTTTGATTATATCGGTAGAATGAGAGAGAATGCGAAATTATTGTTTACTGTTGTAATCGACGACGAAGCTGTTAAATCTCTTTTAAACAACCAAACGGTCGACGAAGTTATTTTGCATGTTTTAAAGCTGGCAAAATCTGAATGAATAGTTTTTCCCAAGATTTTGGAAGTAGATAGATACATTATTGTCTATTACTTATTACATAATGATTTTTAGAAATTGGAATGCATGTTTATAAAATTTTACTTAGTTATACATTATTTGTAGAATTTAAAAATATGGATTGATAATATTGTTTTTTTAATTATATTCATACATATAATTACAATGTTTATGGTTGAGGAAACTAGCCTTAAAAATTAAATGAAACAGTTTGTAAATTAATAAAATCATTTTTATACCTAAATTCTTTTTTTTCTTCTAAATATTACATTATAAAAAAATGAAAGTATCGAAAGCTTGAAATTTCATCTAGTATCGTCAAAAACCAGAAATTGTTGTTTTCGATAAATTTGGCAATGCTGCGTAAGGACGATTTGTTGTATCGTTTTAATTTATCGGTGCACTCTTATCAGTGTAACATTCTATTTTTGCGTTTTATTTACTTAAAATTTTATCGAATGATTGTATATATTTTTGGGCCGATATTTAATTAAAACGTAAAATGTCAGGCGTTGTTGCCAAAGTTTTGATTTAACAATTTTCTTTATGTAGTACGTGCTTGTTTTAAAATGAGAACAAATCTTTGTTGTATTTAACCGACATCTTGCAGATATTTGGAATTATCCAAAACTTGATTGTATTACTACGATAAGATAAAAACGTTAACGGTAACTTTAATTAGATTCAATAAAGGGAACGATTGTTTTCGAATTTTCAAGGTATTAATGTAAACTATTAAATGTAATTGATGTTTTGATAATTTTGCTAAACCATTTAGCTTTGATTTAAATGTAAAACTCCTTAGTAAAGTCGTTGTTCACAAATTAGATTTAAAATTGGCGCGCTTTTTAAAACACGGGAAACGCTACGTACACCAAATCATTACAAAATAGAGGTTGTGTAGTTGATTTAAGTAAAGACTACCGGCTTCGGCCTCATATTGCACCCTAATTTTTGCAGTGATCGGTGTAAAAGTTCACACACATAATTTTCGAATTGTATGGGTATTTGTTGTTGTACTTCTATTACTTTATTATTCTTACAGAGATTTTTTAATTTAATAGGATTTCAACTACATGTAAGGTACGTACGTCATGTTTTACCTATTTTTATAATACAGCAAACATGTATGATTTCACACGTGTACGTATTTCCACGTTTTTAACATTTTAGACGATTGTCTATAGCAATTTTCGGGTTTTCGTTAATTTTTATATCGATATTCGTTGCAAAGGACGCGGACGCCCACGTTTTATTTGCAAACCAGTCTAAAATTGTGGTTATACGTGCAGCGAGGTAATCGCACGAAGCGCATTTTTCCCAAAAATACACGAGTCATTGCGTACTTTTGGCATTAAAAAAGGTGAAACGTAATAATTATTTTGCTATTAATGTAAATTTGGAATATTTTTTATTCGGTTACGGTAACATAACCTCAGTATTTCGATGCCATACAGGTAGTCGTTAAAAGTTGTTTGTACCTAACTGTAACGCATTCTTCAAAATTCGTTTGCTGGAGTAGTGTAAGGCTCTAATTTATCTTATATAAAGCAGATAAAAAAGGTCTTGAATGCTTTGTTTGTATTTATGCATAATACCTCGTACAAAAGTGTTTGATTAAGACAATTATTTATCTTTTCTTTTATTTTTAGATAAGTCACCATGAATTCAAGTGTATGTTATAAATGCAGCAGACCAGGACATTTCGCCAGAGAATGTTCTCAACCCGGAAATCGAGATAGCGGTTCTCGAGACAATTATAGTAGAGGACGCGAAAAAATGTTATAAATGTAACAGATTTGGTCATTTTGCGAGGGAATGCAAAGAAGAATCCGAAAGATGTTATCGGTGCAACGGCGAAGGGCACTTTGCAAAGATTGCCCACAAAGTCCTGATGAACCGTCTTGTTACAATTGTAATAAACCCGGTCATATTGCACGTAGCTGTCCGGAAGCTGGTGGTTCTGCGGCGCAAGCATGTTACAATTGTAACAAAAAGGGACATCTGTCCAGGAATTGTCGGGAGGAAAGAAAGACTTGTTATTTATGTGGTGAACCAGGTCACATAAGTCGTGAGTGCGACCAACAAGATAATAGAAAGTAGTGTCGCTTTGTTCAAGAAGGAAGTTTTGAATACCATTTTTATGTTTGTTATATTTTGATATTATAAACCTATTTTAAAAGAAAATTTTTGAAAACTTCATCCTCATCAAGTCTGTTATTGTTTAATTTTGAAATACATTGTTTTATTAACATGTACAATTAAACCACATATTTTGGCATTTGTTTTTATACACTACAACCATTTATATTAAATCCATTATTTCTAATTTCTGCCTTGGCTTTTCTTCACTTCATTTGCTTTCTACAGGTTAATTAAAACTAACGTTATATAAGTTTAACCCCATTAAGAAACTGGTATTTAGTAGGACGTGACCCAATTTATGGTTTGTAAATGAAATAGATAATTTTCACAATAAAATATGCCGGTTTGGCAACAGAGCCTACTCGAAGCGAAGCATCCGTGTTGAGTTAGATTTTTAAGGTTAGTATTTTTTAATTTTTATACAAATTTTGTTATGGTGTGATGGTAAAAAACTTCGTAGGTAATTCAATTTAACTTACCATGAACCTCTTGGGTAAAAGATTTTGTATGTATAATAATAACTGTTCGGGGCAAAGTGGATTATTTCTGAAACGTAAATTGTTGCTGCTAAATGTCAACTAAATTGGAAGTGTATTATTATAATTTTATTATACTGATTATAAGAGGATATGTTTTGAAGGAATAGATGTATGTAAAAGAAAAAATTTCAGAGTAACCATTCCAAACTGAACACACGTAGAAGACTTTATCTGGCTAAAATCTTTTATAAAGCAGGGTAAGTGCACTTGTTCTAGAGTTCAAACTTTTCTCCTGTTGATAGCATTTTTGCTTGACAAAGACTCCAAATTTTACTTTATATCGCAGTTTAAATGCATAAACAGTATGAGACGAGTCATAGATATAAATGGTGGAGAATGTGTATCCCAATCGTCTATTTAGGAAAATAGTGTTTAATGCATTTTATTTGTTCCTCACTTGTAAACAGGAGCTTATCAAATGCCTCTTAACTAGCTACTAACTTGTAAAGTATAACTGGCTAGCCTGTAAAATTTTACACGCGTCCTCATATTTTACCTTATAGGTAATTTGAAATGACAGACAAACTCTCTAACGTGATTTATTTGTTATTAACATTTGAAAATTGGGTTTTATTACTATTGTATACATTAAATATCATGGTGCAGTGGCGATTTCCAGTAATATTGAAGTTTCCAGGAGATGTTATGTCACTTGTACTTGCACATATATTTTCTGTAGAAGTGGATGGCGTGGATTCTTCAAGTGGAAACATTCTTATTATTAATCGAATCATCTACGTAGCTTTCTGCAATTTGTGTTGATTTCCATCCCCCTGCACGCTTCAGAGCCAAAGTATCACCACCTCCATCAACCACCATCGTTGCTCCAGTTCGTCGAAATGAATGCCCTGTATAAAGTGCCGGTTCTTCTAATTCCAAATATTCAGCATTTTCTTGGGTATTGCGCCTACAGTATGTTGACCTGCATTTAGGGCGACACATTTTCCACTGCGGTACGTCAAGAACAACTGCAGATCTTTACTTCTTGGAGGTTGTAGATCCGCATATTTCCGATAAAGAGTACAAGGTTTAAACTACACCCATCGTCCGTTATTGTAAACCTCCTTGTCGTTAAATTTTGGTCTCTCGTAAGGTGACAACAATATATTTCTCCAAATCCTCCACGTCATTTACAGTGAGGGATAGAAGCTCATCGCACCAACAACATCCAAATATACCAAAAATGGTAATGACTTTGGCAAGTAACCACTTCTCGTCAGGAGCTTCAATGATAAACTTTTCCACTTGTTCTTTCGTCAGAACCTTGGTTTTCTTGGGGACGTAGCGTTCATTTCGTCTTTAACTTTATCAAATCTAGAAAATGACATATGTAACTAGAAACCTGACTAATAAATATAAGGAAACAAACCTGCAAACATCAATGTTTTCTCTAATGGGGCGTTCCCACGAGGCGTTAATCACGACAGTGAACCACGCTAGTCAACTTTCGTTCGTGACATTCACGAAAGTGTGAATTGATGAAACGTTCATACGGATAGGGGAGTTCGTGCCGTTCACACCTCGTGTTTCGACTTAGTCACTATCGAAACATCGATCATGAATGATCTGGTTGTCTGTTTTAAGTTCGTTTTTTGCTACTATCTTAGCAAAAAAGATGGAGCGCTTACAGGACAAAATTACAAGAAAACGAAAAAAAGACGTTTTTGGGTTAGAGAATGGATACAGCGAAGAAATATGTTAGGAGCGTCGAACTTGGTTAGTATAACATCATATAACACCTTTTCCATAGAATATAACTCCAAAAAACGCGTAGTTTCACTGTCGTTAAACTTAATTCCACGTTGCTGTGACGACATCTTGGCTTCACGAACGCAAGTTTAACGACTATGCGTTCACACAGAAGTGTATTTCACGAAAGTGTGGTTCACTGTTGTGATTAACGCCTCGTGGGAACGCCCCATAACTGCCAAACAACTCTTAACCATTGACCACTTCGACCATAAAGAATTTGGGCTGCATTTGGCAGACAATTTATTGATATACGCTAATATAACGTCTTCCGTAACACCAGTCACGTTGTTTTCCTTTGCCACTTTTGAACTCCGCGTACTCGTATTCATACCTCGATGAATATTTTTCGGGCAGTAATCTTGCAACTACACTTGCTGCTTCATCAATGATAGCTTGCGGGACACTCATTTCAGTAAATCTCACCAGCAAAACGTTCCGGAAACGTGAAATTGAAATGAAATAATTAATCAACAAAATAAGTACCGTGCGTTTCCAAAGCAATACGTCTAAAGCTCACATTATTTTTTCTCCGATTTTCGAAATTTTTAGAATTTTCAATGGTTTATTATTCATTTATAATAACTTTTACAAGTGAGGAACAAATAAAACATTCAACAATACACGCATGGTAACGGGTTTTACTGGCTCCAGAAGGTGACAGACTCGTCAGTCATATCCTCTGTCCTCCAGTAAAAACTGTTTTACCTTGCTAGTAATGTTAAATACTATTTTATAGTTGGGCTTACTTTTCACTAGTTGTGACAGATCAGCTGATTAGGGCCAATAGGTATATTTTAGAAACAGAACTTGAGCTTTAGTAGATAATAGAACAATGGTATAATCCAAAGCAGTTATACATTTACACTCAAGTCATTCCAAGTTTCAGGAATAATTTATGTTGTGGTATTGGTATAATGATAAATCGTAGGATAAAAAGAGACTCACAAAATCGTCCAATACAAATTTAATGCTGATGAGTGAAATGTTTAAAATTATGTTCAGAATAATACTAGTTTGACCTAATAAATATTTTATGTAAGAATAACATAAGTTATTTATAAAATAATAATAATGATGAATAAATGATGATGTGTGTTGCCATTTTTAAATTTAGAGTTGATAATATTTGTTGTTCTTTTACTTGCTCGAAAACGAATTAAGCTAGAATAAATTCGAATACGCCATTGAATTGCATATAAAAAAAATGCACAAAAAAGTTATGAAGCTTTAAAGAAAACGGCATAAAACGCAAAACACTCTGTATCTCCCAAACGAGTCGAGATATCGACGTGCTGTTTAGACCATTGAATTTGTCTCAAAAATCGGGTCCAGGGTCCCGACCACGGTTTTTCCCTATCAATTCGCGAAATACCTAAAACCCCCCAATTACATCGAAAATAGGACACCCTGTACAGTGGGGTCTCAGGTTGCATGTTTAACTTTTTTATCATTGAAAATGGACAATTAAATTAAATAAAATGGAACCTTTGTTTTTTTGCAGTCCTGTGATATATGGACCAAAACCAAATTTTTTTATTAATTGTTTAAAAATCGTTTTTGTTTTCGAATTTTGTAAGATGCGGATGGCAGCACAGAACGATTTAAAACAATAAAGAATTATTTAGAACCCAAAAGAAAGCGCTGTGAGACAATAGTTGAGTTATATGAGTTTGTCCTTTACTTTTTTTATTGTCAGTCAAATCCTTTTCATTATTTTGTTTTTCATCGAATTTTCTATTGTTTTATTTATCAACGTTTTGTTAACAATTTTTTAGCGGTTTTTCTAAAATCAGTTCTTTAATGTTTTTCTTGCCCTTTTCTCTGACTTCTTCAGTACTAGTTTTTTGTTTGTTTTTTTTTTGTACATTTTTTGGTTCTTTAGGTTCATCGGTTTTTAGTTCTTTAGTATTTCTTCCAAATTGTCTCATGTGGTAAGGGAAGTTTCACTTTTTATCTCATTAAACATTGCAATATGCACACAATGACCGGCAAAGAATTTGCAACAGATGGAAAAATGTTTTATTATTAAGATTTTTAAAAATGTTGCTTAGGTTTGATTCAGCAAATTTGATGACATGTCACTGAATCATTGGTGGTGTTAGAGAACAAAATATCGATAAATTTGACAAAGAAAAATGATTCAGAATCGGGTTTATTTTTAAAAAGATTCAAAAGGCGTTTCAAAAATATCAATTTTTTAGACTATTTTCAGGAAAAAATAATTTTTTTTGCTGGTCTCTTCTTCTATTATTATTATCCTCCTTGTCTAAAATGCCATATATGCCTTTTTTATTTTATTGAGAATACGTGGTCTACTGTCCATTTGCTGTTTCAAAATTTAATTATGGTATCTGATATTAATGGCCCAATTTGCTTTCTTAAACGTTTTTAATAACTTTTGCGAAGATTTTTATTGCTATACTAATCTGACGTTATAATTTTCATAACTCCACACTTTATTATACATCTTCAAGAATAGTAATGCTGCCTTTTTCCTTAGGTCTCTACCTGGTGCTACCTATTTTTAACTGTGCATTTGTTATTGATTATCTAAGTATGCCGCTCAATAACTTTTTTAAGTTTGTTCGTCATTTTACCTTTTGAATCTATATTTTGTTTGTTTTTTCTATACCTAAAACTGTTTTCTTTTTGTCTTTGTCCTGCTTAAATATTCCACAATTTTCTTTTACGAGAAATTTTCAGTTTTTTTTATATCTGTCTGGTATTTTCATTCAAGAATCTTCTTTGATTATTTTGCTTCTCCATGGTTGTGTATATATTATCTCTTATTCCAACTATAACAGATGTCCATGGTTATTCACTATAAATTACCCACCCCTTATTATCGTTATTATTGCTGGTAGTATACGAAGTTTTTCTGCTTTACTATAAACCATTTTGGTGATTTAATTATGAAATGTCTTGATTATCAAACAAAACATTTATCATTTACATGGCTTACTTTGACAATGTTAACAATTCCGTAATTAAGTAACGGCTCAAGATAAAGAAAACATATGATATACATGCTGTCCGTTTTTCGAGGGCCACTATAGGGATCTCGCTTATCTTAAGAGATACGAAGTCGGTTAAATTGGGGCACAGTTGCTTATTTTTATGCTGAATTACAATCTGAAAAGAAATTTGAAATATCTCCAATAATTTCGAAAATATCGAAAATAAACGAAAATTTCTGATTTTTGTTTTTAATTTTTTGCCGATAAACTAATCAGATTCGACATTTCTAACCAAGACATTATTCAGACACTTTTTCATGGAGAATTCTAATATGACATCACTTTTCCAATTATTTTCAACATGGCGGGGAAACACCTGTCAACTTCATTTTTTCTTATGAACGCCATTGTGGATTTTAATATTTCTAGATGACGTTTTTTTTCTCTTTACAAGGATGTATCACACTTGGTAGTCCAGTATCACATTTTTGCCAAAAATCCAATTTTTCATTTTTTGCAAGCAGTGCTATGGAAAAAAACAACGTTCTGTTTTATTTTTATATTGCCAATGTAAAAGGTTTTTCGGTGCTCTTTGCGCGGAGAGTCTTTAGAGAGGTAGTATTGTTAGTAGGTACGATATAGAAAATTGATGATAAAGTTTCCCTTTTTATAAATGTAGAAGTGTATAATTTGGACTTTTCCACGATCACAACTTGAAGCCACGTGATTTTTACGTAACCGCTGCGTGATGATGATAAATTGTCTACTTTAAGATATAAATGTTGAATACATTAATGATTTTCCTGATTATTTCTTTTTGTCACCAAGTATCAATTTTAACATAATGCTCATTTCAACATTATTTACGTTTTCCTCTAATTACCGTAATGATAACATTTTATAATATTCTACTAATCCCCTGAGGAGAAATTCCTTTTCTGATAACAATTGTAATTTGAACTCAACATTTGCAACTTCAACACGTAACGGAAAAAAAGACGAAAACGATTGATGCATTGTTGGTTGACATATAGGGGGTCATTTAATATTTCACTGGTTGTACATAGCGTAACAATAAAATTAATTTTTATGGCTGGATTTATGCATAACTTCACATAGGTTAATGTAACTGCAGCATCTATCAGATATTTTTTTAGTACCTATAAAAAAGTTTATTAACAAATTTCATTTTAGGTGCCCCAATTCAAAGAAACGATGGACGATGACGATGAAAAAGCAATGTCAACCGATTCAGAAGCGTCTTCAAACGACGAGGAAGAAGCGGTAAATATATTTCTCATTTTAAACCGACAAAAATCATATGTTGTTAGGAATCTGAAAACGAGCTCAAACTTTGGAAGGAGAACTTACAAACAACAAATACTTATACGAAGCGCATGTCGAAGTAGTAGAAATATACAGAAAATTAGGAGATATAAAATCTATGCGAGCAGCTTACAATCGATTTTCAGAATATTTTCCCTTGACTCCTGAAATTTGGTTGAATTGGATAAAGGACGAGGTAAAATTGGCGACTTCCGCTTCGGAAAAGAAAAATATTTTATCACTATTTCAAAGAGCTGTTCAAGATTATTTGGGTGAAGTTGTTCTATTAGTTAGCTTTCTACATTTACTAAAAAGCTATTTTTATTTTACAGCCGTCGACATATGGTTAGAGTACGTTCAATTTTGCATAGGAAATTGCCAAATGGAGGACACATACAAAGTGCTGGAGCAAGGATTAAGTGCTGCGGGTTTACACACCAATCAAGGTTCTTTGCTTTGGGATCTATTGCGCGAATTGGAATTATCGCAACTTTCCCTTTGCGAAGTTTCGAGCGATAAATGGAATCAACAACTTATAAGAGTTGCAGACGCATTCAAACGTCAATTATCGGTGCCATTATTGCATATGGAAAACACATATTTCGAATGGAAAGAATGGCTCGATCAACTTCCTAAAGATTGTAAGGTTGATACTACACCCATCGAATGGGGTTATCAACAGGCGCTTAAGTTGCTGCGGGTTTATGAACCTTTTGAGGAGCAATTGTTAAGTGCAGAAGATGAAACTGCGGTTTATAATGTTTATAATGAATATATTAAAGTAACTACAAATCCAGTTACTACAATTTGTTTATATGAGCGTGCGGTTGCACAGCTTAGTTTAATACAAATTTGTGGCGCGATTTTTGCACATTTAGTTTGAATCTGGGCGATCTATCGGGTGACGTTAGTAAGAAAGCGCTTAGAAATTGTCCTTGGAGTGAAGAGTTATGGATTATTCGAATGCGTACTTTAGAGTATCAACAAGCCAGTGCGGACACATTAATGGAATGCTTAGAGCAAGGGCTTGCCGCCATCGTACCATCTCCAGGGTTAAACTTATGGTTATCCTACGTAGAATACGTAAGACGCTGCTGCAATTCTTCGGAGAAATTGCATAAAGTTATTAAACAAGGAGCAGAGACGTTGGGTGAAGAAGGTGATCCTTCTTTTAAATTATTGCGGTTGGAGGCGCGGTTATACGCTCGCGAAAGTAACATGACTGAAGCTCGACGTATATGGTTTAATATATTGAGTCATTCTAGTCACAAAGAGTTAGCAAATGTCTGGTTAGAATTTATTGCTTTAGAAAAGCAATGTGGGGACGACGCTCAACTTAGAAAATTATATAAGCAGGCAATTACAAAATGTAAGGATTGGCCACAATACATTGCGGAAGATTGGATAATGTATGAAAGAGAATGTGGAAGCTTGAATGATATGCTCAAGTGTTTGGATATGTGCAAAAACGTTAAGGAGGTACCGGTTACTTTACCTAATGACCGGAACAACGAGTCTAAGAAACGTCGTCGCGAGCACGAGAATAATTCAGAACCTAAGCGACTAAGAATGAATGAGGAACACAGATTACCTAAGAAAAACATCAACGTTTCTGATATCAACACGGAGAAGTCTGTGTTCTTAAGCAACATGAGGGATGATATTAATGAGGATAAGTTGCTCAAAGTCTTTCCTACAGCAACAAAAATTTGTATTCCAACTGACAGAAAAGGTACTTCTCGATGTTTCGCTTATGTAGAATTTGATAATGATGAAGAAGTTTCGAAGGCTTTAGAGAGAGATCGCGAAAGGTTAAATGGAAGGCCATTATACATATCCAAGTGTTTGCGAGATCAAACTCAAAGGAAACCCGTTTTTAATTATACCACTCAAATCGAAGAAAACAAGTTATTTGTACGTGGTCTTCCCAAAAAGTTTACACAAGGGGATGTAGAGAACCTTTTTAAACCGCACGGATGCGTTGCCGTAAGGATAGTTCTTCATCGTAGCGGTCAATCAAAAGGTTTAGCCTACGTTGAGTTTGCCGATAAAGATGCAGCCGAAAATGCTTTAAAGGCTACTGATCAGATGGAAGTTGAGGGTCTCATAATCACTGTAGCTATAAGTGCCCCTCCTCAGAGAAAACTGTCGAACGAACCTGAGTTTCTCGCGCCTACGAGACACGCCAGAAGTCGTATACAAGTACCACTAATTCCACGATCAATACAAGGTAAAAGTGCCGATAGCGCTGCACCTGGTTCTTCAAAAACAAACGAAGACTTTCGAAAGCTATTATTTAGTAAGAAAAATTAATATTTTAAGGTTTAATTTGTAATTATGAAGATATAGTATATAATTTTATTAATTATTGGGTTTTTCGTACACTTTTTGTACTAATTCGATTTTACCATTGTTACGCTTATTTTTTAAAATTTGTCTTTCTTTGGTCTCATACTAAATTCCTATGCGACGTACGATAAAAATTTCCTTAAAAAGCTATTCATGTTACCAGCGGCGAAACGGATGATTTACAAAAATCATGTTTCGTTACATGTTGCATATATGCAAATTTTTTCTAATTTTGAAATAGAAGCATTGATTAATGTCTAGTTAAGGTTAAGTGTGACCATGGTTACCATTTTCAAAACGAGTGACAAAAGACAAGTGACGAAAAATTTTACTTTTCATTACTAGTTAGTAGACCATTTTGACTCCTACTTTTATTATGAAAAATGTCACTGTTTATGTTAAAATTAGAAAAAAGGAATTTCGGAGTAACATATGTATATTGTTTTAGGAAACTACGAGTATGGCTTTTTACTTACACATTAACGGCGTGCCTTTATTAAACCACAAATCTAAAATAAATTATTGTGTGTAGCAAAATTCAATATTAAAAGTAGTGATTTCGCTATAAACTTGTAACTTTATGCTTTACCAGATTCGAAAATAATAAACAAACTTTCCAATATTAGCTTAATCATAATCGTTTTTCAATTAATTGAACTGATTGTAAAACTAGTAAAAGAAAAGCAGAATGTGAGAAGAAGTGCGGAGAATTTGATTCGTTATACAGGCTGTTTCTAAAAGGTGTATACACGGCTTTACCAGAGGTTCTCTGGCTCAAAATAGACCATATTTGACACCAAATTAACCCTACAACAAAAAGGGTGCCAGAGGGCGTCAAACTTTCCAAAAAAATATTGTATATTGGGAATAACTCGAAAACGTTCCGAAGACGTTTTTCTGTGTAATGTGGACAAATCTGTGATGCCAGGAAAAGTCGCTTTCATACGGGCACTGTCAAATAAATGATAATACTTAAACCACCGTCAACGATACGAAACCAAAATAAATCTTGACAAAACGAACAGTCGGAAAATTTTTTTCTCGTTAAATTGCGCTAATGTGAAAAATTATATCAATGCAAGACGCATCCATACTCTTAGAAATTCAACTAGACTGCTAGTAGGCTATGCGATCATGTCAATCAAATCTATCATTTGTGACATTCATTTTCCGGATCTTCCCAAAAACCAAATCTAAAGCTTGTATTACATTATACTTTTTTCGTCTAGAAACTTTGATAAGTTTGTAAACTTGATGAACTTAACAAAACTTTGATAATGTAATACGGAAACTTTGTCCAAGTTTTGAAACTAGAAGCGGACCAACTTTTAATCAAAGTTTACTTACTAGACTTGCACTGGATCGAATTTAAGAGCTACCAATACTTACTCATAAATTAGTTACTTATGTGTTTTGATGTTTGTTTATTTCTACTACGTGCTTCTACGGTTATAGCGTTAAAACACGGAATTTTTTAAATTTTATTTAGGATGTCTTACAACGCACGTTAGAATTACAGTCAAAATGTTGTTTATTTTTCTTAAATTGGTAATTACTCGTTAACACTTCTACAGAGTTTGCGCAATAAAATTATAAAATCGCATAAAAAAAGTTGGAAAGGATTTCTAGTTTAGTATCCCGTCTAGTTTACAAACTCGTCAAAGTTTTCTAGACTAAAAAAGTATAATGTAATACAAACTTAAGATTACTCACGTTTCTATTTTGCGATTAACTACTTGAAAAATGAGCTACACATTTGCCGAACAGACTGATGCTGTTAGTGTTGGGCTTTTGCAGTGGCAATTGTCGGGTTTACGCAGAAAGGTTTCCAAATGATCACATAGCATACTAGCAGTCTACTTGAATTTCTAAGCGTATGGACACAGAATAATAAATATATGTGTGTCTTACGACATTTCGTGTAAAACAGGGACTGAGGGACACGTGTGAATAGTATAAACTAAGAAAAATGCCAACAGTTAACTGTAACGACTTGTGTGTGTTAAAGTGCATGGCGCTATCTACACGATAACTTTAATGCGTAAAACAACACGTGTGTCGATAAAGCCAAGATTAACTTGTACAGAAGCGCACACGCAACGAAAGAACACCTGATGCAGCATTTCGCTCTTATACAGAAATTTCACTGAGCGATAATTTTGAGAGTGTTCGCGCTGTACCCACGCGCAGCCAGGAATAGCCAAGGTGTAGCTAAAGTAAATTCGTCGATTTCCTATTGTGCGGTATATCGCGAAATGCCATTACTAAGAAATAGTAAGCTTCCTATAACCGCTCCGCTCAAGTCATGAATAATATTCTTGCGTGTGGGTACAGCGCGCAATTTCCGTAGGATCACCGACTTCAATCGTTCCGACACCCAGTGAAACTTCTGCGGAACAAAGTATTATTATTCTGTGGTATGAATGCGCCTTGCATTATAACTATGTTCGAAGACCTATGCAACTTTCATGAATGTATGTAAATACTACACCTCGACTGCTGTAAGTGTAAATAATAAACGCATCTAAACCGATTTAACGACAGTTTTTCTGTGATGTAAACCGTCTAGCATACGCCTAGACGTGTATTTTTGTAAAATAATTGCCAATTATTTTCTACTTTATGATCTCTATGTACATAGGTATTACAATGGAACCAAGAACTGCTTGCAACCTAAAGAAAACGTTTAACATGACTGCCTTCTTCGCACTCCACTGCTGGCATTTATTTTTCCAACTCACTGATCTACACGCTCGCGCATCTCACTTTCCCATTTGCGATCTTTGGAATTTGTATTTCCAGTACTTCAACCTTAAACTCTGGTAAACGTGTTTAACCAAGCACACCGTATTGCTTTACCCACACCCAGTACATATGCAAGAGTCACTTAGCCAGGCTTTGGTTCTCCCGATAGACTTCTTGGTTTTCCTCTCTAACTCTCTGACGGAGTTTCCTACTAACATCGCTAAATTGCCTAATCAATAAAAGGTGGACAACTCTTCTTGAATTCCGGGAATTATTTTCTCATAAGAAAGACAAAAAATTATATTATGTTCTTGAAAATTTTACTTCTATTCCTTTTCTCACGACGTTGAAGGTATAGCAGATGGGAAATTTTCAAGAATATCAAATATATATATATCGTAAAGTCTTTTACGATCTCTTCCAGGTGCAGAGGTGAATATTCTGACAGTGCCGGATAAGGACACACTATTAAATGCATTTTGTCTCTTTAAGTGATTAAAAGCACATGGTCGACTTTCGAAGTTGCTAAGCAGATATACTATGAAAGTCTATGTGTATTCAAATGCTTGGGCGTTTCGTCTTTATGTCGCTGCCGGCCAAATGTGTGGCGTTATCTTAACCTCTTCAGACCTAGTGGTCAGTATTGTGTACATAAAACTATAGAATGGCTAGAGACCTGACTATTTAAAAAACAGCAAAAAAAATTTTTTTTTCTAAAAATATACTTTCTTAAATGTGTATGTAGAATAAATAATACTGATTACATAAAAAAAAATTGTTTTATTACCGAAAAATATGTACATTATTCTGTACATTAGGCAGCTAGACATAGATCGAAATTTATCTTCTATGATAATCAGAAAAACAGCTTCTCTCTTTGCAGATACATAAATGTATATTGCATTTCATGCATTTATAATGAGAACGACCTTTGCAACCCGCACGTTTACAACGTGCTGGTTCCTTGCTGGTCATGTTCGGGTAAATGATCAACTCCATCAAATCTAAGGTCGTCAGAAGGTCTAACTTCGCCTCTTTGCGGGGAATAGGATTTTCTATGTTGCTACTGCTTGGTCTACCCCGTTTTTAGAAGGTGTTTGTTGACATTTACTAAATCATTGGCAACCTGCATCCTAAAATGCATAAGATCAAGATCTTTTTTCTTTGCTACACCTAATTTTTCACAATCTATACGATATTCTAGCCAGGAGTTCACCAGAGCAAAATCAATCGCGTGCGTTATCATCCCTGAGGGTCCATTTAGTAGATTTTATATATATTCTGTAATGGCTTATCAACCGATCAAGAAGGTCAACACCTCCCATCCCTGAATTATATTTAGCAACAATTTCGGGTCTATCGACGTCAATGTATTTTTTTTCTTTTTTGCACTGAAGAGTTTTATTCAGACTAATTTATTTTACATGCTAATATTTACATTTTGTGCGTATAAGCAAAACTATATGTTGCGACTCAACGTCGACAAAACAAACATTACGTAATCCTACTGACTGACCGTGCATATTGTAGGTATAAACATAAATCTTACATAAACAAAAATCTTAACACCCCCTCTTACAATATGAGCGGTCTCGTATAATAAAATAATGCAATATATAATTATAACAATAACATAAAATAAGAATCAATAAACATTTAATTTCGCTCGAAATTCGTTAAACTTAACTCGGCCTAATGCCTTTGTAAATGTGTCAGCTACATTATAATTTGTATCGATTTTAACAATATCAATGATCTCATTCATTACATAATCATGTACAAAGTGTAAAGCTACATTGATATGTTTTGAACGTTTTGTAAAATTTCCGTTAGTTGCTAACATTATACAACTTATGTTATCTTCAAAAATCTTAATTTTTCTTAGTACATTTTCATCGTAACCCATGTCAATTAAAATATTCTTTAAAAATATGGTTTCTTCTACAGCTAATGCTAAAGCTATATATTCCGCCTGAGTAGACGATCTGGTAACTGACTTTTGCTTTATTGTTTTCCACATTACAGGGTTTCCATAAACATTGATTAAAAATCCACTAGTTGATTTCGAATCAGTATGATCGCCTGCCCAGTCCGAATCCGAAAACAATTTATTATGTCACAATTGTTGTCGAATACATAATTTAAATTCAAATTTCGTGTATTGTACAAATAAATCAAAACGCGTAAAACGTGTTTGTAATGAAGTTTCTCGCAGCAGTTTTGATATCTACTTAAATAATTTACCGCGAACATAATATCTGGCCTGGTAGCCTGTGCAATAAAAGCAAGAGCACCTATTAAATTTCTATAATTTAAATTTTCATTTAAATTGCCAATTTCAAGCCTTAAACCTGTTTCCATTGGGGTGTGTTTAATATTTGAATTTACCAAATTATATTTTTCAGCTAAAATTTTTATATACTCCTTTTGTGAAAGGGTTATAACTTTCTTCTTTTGATCATGAACAATTTCAATTCCTAAATACTTTTCTACGCTTCCTAAATCTTTCATTTTAAATAAAGTTTTGAACTTCTTTTTAATTTTTGAACCTCGCTTAGATTTCTACCACTAATTAATAAATCATCAACAAATAGTATACAGAACAATTCGTTATTTAAATTGCTATATAAACAAAGATCGTGTTCACTTCGAATAAAATCTAATTCCGTTATAAAGTTATTAAAACACTCGTACCAATTTCTTGGTGACTCTCGTAATCCATACAGCGACCTCTTTAGATAATAAACACAATTTTCGTCTTTCATAAAACCGTCTGGTTGTTTTACATACACCTCTGTTTTAATTTCACTATTAAGGAAGGCTGTTTCCACATCCATGTGATGAATATGATAATTTCTTTGTACCGAAACACTCAATAATAATCTTAGCGTTGCCAGCTTTACAACTGGAGCATAAATTTCGTCTATGAAGTCCTTCTGTTCGTAACCTCTCACTACTAAACGTGCTTTAAAATTTTTTCTGATTTCTTTCGAAAAACCCATTTTACACTTAAAACTTGTTTGTCTTTTGGCCTTTGGACTAAGTCCCACGTATTCGCTTTATCTAATGAATTTAATTCCTTAACCATTGCTTTCTTCCAATTTTCAGCGTCTGTCGAGTTTAGTGCTTCCTCGTATGATTTTGGCGCATTCAAATCCACAAAATTTGCGTATAGAATAAAATCATCATATTTCTGTGGAACTCGTATATTCCTCTTTGGTCTTTGACTTTCTAAGTCTATTTCTTCTTTTCATGATCTTGAGTTTCTACCTCGGTTTCTACGTGATCTCTGTCATCGCTTTCATCATTTATACCCTCGTTTATACCTATACACTTAATACCTGGTTCAACAATTTTTACGTTTCTTGCTAACTCAATTTTTTCATTTACCAAAACTCGATATCCTAAATCGAAGTATCCAACTAAGACTCCTTTACAGCTTTATCGTCTGATGTTTTCGTTTTTCATCCGGTACTCTAACGTATACAACGCTTCCATAAATTTTAAAGTTTTTGACACTTGGTTTTTGTTAAAGAAAATTTCAAACGGAGTCATATTTTCATACGTCGCACTGTTTCTTAATCTGTTCCCTATAAAACATGCAGCAAGAACAAATTCTGGCCAATATTTTCGGTCTAATTTTGCTTCCTTTCTTAAACAACGTACTCGATCCATTATTGTCCTGTTGTATCTTTCAGCTACTCCATTAAGTTGATGGTTGTACGCTATACATGGTGCAACGCGAAAACCTTTTTCCTTTGAAAAATCGTAAAAGTTTTTATTTAAATATTCCTTTCCATTATCGCAACGTAATTCACGTAATGGACCTTGCGCATAATTTGTTAGCACATTGTAGTAGTCTATAAATTTTTCGTATACATCTGATTTATTTTTGATTGGATACACTCTCGCAATTCTTGAATAATCTTCAATAAAAGTAACAAAATACTTTTCGCCATTAAATCCTTCTACGTCCAAATATTTTACATCCGTATGTATAATTTCACCACAATAATTCGCCCTTGTTCTTGTGGTATCGTACTTTAAATTGGATAATTTACTCTCAATACAAATTTCACACATCATATTTCCATCATCAATAAAATCAGGCAAACCATCTAAATATTGACCTTCACACATAATTTTCAAATCCTTAAAATTTACATGCCCTAAAATGCGATGTAATTTTTCTGTTGTCGACATTTTGTCAGTAACGTAATTTGCTGAAATAACATTTCTCGGTTTATGACCTCACATGTAACCGGGAAAAGTTTATTTTTAATTCTGAATAAAACAATAACTCATTGTTTTGGTTATAAATGTTTGCATATTGACCATTAAACACTACAGTTTTATTTTTCATTGTTATTGCGCTGATACTTAATAAATTTTTCTTTATATTTGGCACATAAAACACATTTTTAAAGTCAACAATTACTTCCTTATTTTCGCAACAAAATTTCACATTATATTTCCAATTTTTGACGCTTTTATAACTTGCGAATTCCCTAACTTTACTTCAGCTTCAGTACTTAAATCAATTGAACTATAAAAGTACTCATCGGATGAAACAATGTGATCGGTACAACCGCTATCCAGCAACCATTCCATAACGTAAATTTCTTTATTTTCGCTTGTAGTTGACGAATTAATATTAATATGAAAAAGTTCTACATTACCATTTTCGCTGTCATTGGTGTCGCTACTAACATTTGCATTGCCTACGAAACCACCACGATTTTGTCCTCGATAATTTCCACTGCGGCTTCTGGGCGGGAATCCTCCAAGCTGCCGATGTCCACGTCGATAAGCTCCATAACCATGACTCCTGTAGTGACTTCTGCTTCTTCCGCTGAAGCCTCTTTGATTCAGTGCCCAACAATTTTTCTGCACATGACCCTGCTTACCACAATTGTAGCAATTTTTAAAGCCATGATCACCTTTATCACCATCTTCGACTTTCGCCTTAAACACTTGTGAACTTACGTCATTTGATTCTTTTTCAGTTTTCCTTGCCGATAAGTCATTCCAACTTGTTAATTTTTCACGTATGTACTCAACAGTACGATTACTTTCAGGTAATAAATCTAATCCATCAACCAGATGCCGACAACTTGCTGGCAATGCCATTATTAAAAATCCTAATTTACGTTTTCGTGATGTGTCACCACCCGCTAATCTAAGTTCATTAATTTTTCGATCAAAATCGGTGAAGAATTTTTCCACTTCCATACCTTCAGTAAAACACATTGAATTTAACTGTTTTTCGATTAACAATTGTTTAGCTTCACTTTTCTTTAAATAAATAGCATCAAGTTTATCGATTACTTTTTGGGAGTTTCACAATCTCCTATTTTTCGGCGTCTAATGCTAATGAAAGGTAATACATCACTTTATTTTCCATTTCTTCCCAGTCTGCTTTTTGATGCTGTCGGGGCGTTCATCTTGTTCTACCACGGGTAAACATTTTTTATAACGCAATAATAATATAAATTTACACTTCCAATCTTCATACTTAATATTTCCATTCAATGGAATAACGTTGATTGTTTCAGTACTCATCTTTTGGTAATTTGAACTCTTGCCAATTACACAATAATACTTATAAGATCAAATTTCTTAATTGAACTCTTGTCAATTACTTAATAAACATGTCCCGTTATCCGCAAACCGAACCACGTTCTGCTACCATGAAGAGTTTTATTCAGACTAATTTATTTTACATGCTAATATTTACATTTTGTGCGTATAAGCAAAACTATATGTTGCGACTCAACGTCGACAAAACAAACATTACGTAATCCTACTGACTGACCGTGCATATTGTAGGTATAAACATAAATCTTACATAAACAAAAATCTTAACATGCACCATCTCTTCACTTTGTTAGTTTCTCCAATACCTATGAAGTTGGAAGCAAGAAGTACAGAACGATTATCAATCCACTTTGTCACGACAACATCCTCGTCTGCACTGAAACATTCTTCTGAGTATCCTCGTTCATTGCCCATGCATTTTCTCTTTATTTCATTGTCTGTTGAGAGTGCTGGTTTTTGAAATCTGTTGATACGTATGGTACAAGCAGCAAATATTTCTTTTTTTTAATATTTGTAAAAGATGGTATGAGGAAAAATAATTATCAAAATATAAAATGTGGCCGTGGCAAGTTATTCTTTCAGAAAGTGCCAAAACCATTGTTGCTCCTAATCCAAATTTCTGTACAACCATCTGATTAATCTCTGTTTTACTGCCTTGATATATAATAAAATCATATGCTATCCCATTGCTTCCACAAAGAACGAAAATTTTAATTCCCCATGGATTTGGTACTGCAATACAGATATTTTTCCAGTAAATGGTACCATCTGTTCATCAACGCATAACTCCTCTGGTAACTGTAATTGGTGACACCGGTTTCTTATTGAGTCATAGAGAGGTCTCACTTTGTAAAATATATCATTGCAGCTGTCGGGTCTTTCTAAATTGTTCACAAAATGAAGATTGTTCCTGAGTTGAAAAAATCTGTCCCTAGACATGTTGTTAATAAATAAAGAAATATTCAACGTTTTTTCCCAATACATGCGAACTCTAGGAAATTTTAAAGTGCAAGGCAACTAAAAATTTTATCTCAGAAGAGTTGCACGGTTTTATTGTGTGATTTGTTTGATGAGCGTATATGTTAGTAAATTCTGCAGCTTTTCGTACATATTTTCTGGAATATATTTAAAAAAAATATGACAATGGTGATAAAAGCTCAGGAATAGAGTCATCATCATCTTTGCGAAAGTGTACAACGTTTGGAGTAAATAGATTTTTGTTTTAGACCATTTTATATGTGTTTTTTCAGTTGCAATCCCTAAGAAATACATGTAATTGTTTATGTTTCAAAGGTAACAAGAATAACTTACCCAAAAATAAATACAAGTTTTCTAAATCTTCTTCTTGTTGATTATTGTTGTTGCTCTGATCTCCATTTTTACTTCCTTCTTGGTATAGCTCAGTGTTATTGTTCAAAATCTCTAAAATATTTTGGTCTTCATTTTCATTATCACTTTCTAAAAGAATGTCGTCAATTGTTTCAAGTAAATTGCTTGGTAAATCGTTTTCAGTAAGCAACTTATTAATTTCATCATCTTCATCATTGCTATCACTCAGATTTTCAACTTCAGAGTCATTTCCATTTTGTTGAAGCGATAATATATACTCTGATCGATTTCTAAATCCGCGATACATTTTTACAAAAAAAATTAAAAGTTAAGTTTGTGTTGAATGTACATAATACTGTACATTAAAATTGGTGGGTAAAATTACGACGAAATTATAATGTTTCGAAAAAATTAACTAATTAGCAATGTAAAGGCATAATTCTGAAAACGTTATTGGTAGGTGTAATTATATTGAATTGCGTAATAATTTATAAAACTTACCTTGTAAGTAGAGAGCATAAAAGGTTATGTTATTCCCGCGAAAGGCTATAACTTACATACCTAAATAAAATTTTACTACCACTCAACAGATGACAGTATTCACAAGTATAACAATTTAGTATGTACACTATACTGTACAAAAGGTCTGATTTGTACTAATCGCTTCTAAGTAGTAATAAGAACGCTTACAAATTTATGTACAGTATTCTGTACAAATGTTATCAAATTCTGTAGAAAATTGTAAATAAATCAGGTCTGAAGAGGTTAACGCGATCCTTTGAAACTTCTATAACCGGAATAAAATTTGATAGTTTGTATATATCCATATAGGTGATTGTGTGTTTGTTTTTTTTTGTTACTTATGGCCGCCCAAACGGAGCATCCCCCATGGCTGAAAATTGACTTACATCACCAAAATTTTACAAAGAGTCACATAGGCTAGGTCCTATCCCTCCCTGAACTCTCTAAGAAGAACTACAAGCAATAGTAGGCCTACGTGGGGTAAGGTAATCCGGGCAACGCAGGGTATTAATGCAAAATATGTGTCATGCATTTTAGGTTAACCGTGACATTTGCTATGTATTTTAGATTAACGGTGATTTGCTAGAAAGAATAAATTGAAGAACACACTATAATATTACATAACGAGTGGAAGTGGGAGATATACAAAATATGTGTCATGCATTTTAGGTAACACTGAAGGACGACATTAAAATATCACGTGACGAGTGGACCTACAAAAGTATAAGATCTACATGCACGGGCAACATCGGGTATTATTTCTAGTTTACAAAGCAATTAAAATCGAAGACAGTGTGTCATGGGTATAACGTTTAGCGGTGGTAGTCGCTTACAAGAAATAGTGAAATCCTTTTCGGCAACGGTTTACCTGCCGATTTCACCATACCTTGTTCTTCAATATACAACAACTTGCCATATGAATTGGACCAAATGTAACAGATGACGGCCAAATAAAATAGACATCTAATATAAATAATAAAAGTAAATACTTAAACATAAATCTCTCACGATTAAATATTCTCTAAAAAATTAATGTATACGTTTAATACTAAAATTTACAATTGCGCAATTGAATAATTAAATACGTAGTCAATATAAGTGTTTTCAAGAAACCATATCAAAACAATTGCAAGCAAGTGTTGGGTTGCGATTTGGGCATCGTTGATTAGAAACACGACTGGTCAGCTTCTTTAGAAGTTGTTCTATCTCCCGATCTTGCATGTAGACTACTGATGATTTTTGTTTCTGGCAAAGGTATATGTACATATAGAAACCACCAAGAACTTGATGCATGAGAACTACTTGACCTATAGAACATCTGAAACACACCGAGAAGTCAGCGGAAGCAGAAGATGCGCTTAGCAATCCAATCCTCAAAAACACCCGAACAGCACCTTAACAAGATAGAAATTTGACCTGCGCACCGCAAGCCGTACACCTTTTGAAATATGAAATAAATATGTCGATCGACCACGTTGATCTATAGTTTACAACACACTCAATAATTTTCGACTAGTTCACATTATTTGATTTTCATATTTAGATTAGTCGACCGACACACATAGTCGATATTGCATTTAAAAAGTCGAAATTGTATCGAAAATGCAAAAATGTGTGATGAAGTAGATACTGCAGTGGTGGGTACTTCAATAATCATGGCAGTTTTGTTGGCACCCAGCAACATCGTCATCGTCGCTTACGGAGGTTTTGGATACGGCCCAGTCTTAACAGAGAGGCAGTAAAAATATAGCACGGAGGATTGATTCTTACAAGGTCGAACGAACACCTACACATTATTCGAGTTTTTTGCTAAGATCATGAATTAAGAAATGGCGCTGATTAAATCAAAGAAGTCGGAAAAGGAAAACAATGACACAGTAACTGGTTAGCTTTGTTGGTGTAATTATCTTTTGGCCTCCTGAACTGTAAATCACATTTTTTAGTTGTTCATACTTGTCTTGAAACTTTATTTTTTACACAGTACGGCTACTATGCGGTAAAGTACGGCTACTGTGCGCTAAAGTACGGTTACTATGCGGTAAAGTTGTGGCTGATTTATCTGCTAATTGGGGAAGGTTTTAAAAATGAACTAAGGATAAAATCGGATAAATTGATTTTAAAAATTTACTTTATACAATACTTGACACGACAATGTACAGAATAAGGGCGCATTTAATGTTTTTATTGATGGCGATATTGATGTTAAACAAATGAACTGACACATATTAGGTGGTGTATGTCAAAATGGTTAAACAACCAGGCCTACTTAAAATCAGTGGAAATAATTTTGTTCTTTTTACTTTTTGATGATCGTCGGCCAAAAAATATTATACAAATTTCGTGTGTAAAGTGATTTTACGGCGCTCCACCAACAAACAAAGCTGTCACGCCGTAAAATCCTACTTTCCTAGCTCTAATGTAAATAAACTATTGATTAAACTTTTAATGGCATTTACACTTCAACAGATATAACAATGATGTGGAAGTCCAAAATGGTACTTAATTATAAATTAGTGTGCAAGATCCTATTCTTTACTTTTAATTATAATAGTTTATGCAAAATATGTTCGTTGAATGTTTTAAGTGTAACCCTGGACTTAACCTTCTATAGAGATTACAACATCGCCACTAGATCTCAGCCACTTCGCTGATTTTCTCGATTACGGTGTAAACACGTAGAATCGAATTAAATGTAAGCTCGAAAGAAAATAAGGTTAAATTTCTCTCGGTGATCGTATATGTCTCAGACTAAATATAAGTACCTATAGACAAGTAACGTGTACACCTTTGTTTTGAAGTCGCCATGATAGAGAGACGGAGGACGGAGCAATCACTGCAGTGACGCGTGGAAAAATAATTAAAAACTATTCAGCATAGTATGAAAAGGTTAAATTCATGCTCCGGTCTGTCACTGTTAACCTAAAATACATGTCAACTGTCACTGTTAACTTAAAATACATCAACATTTTGTCACGTGAAATTTTAGTGTCGTCCTTCAGTGCTGTCTTTAAGTATTCGGGCTTCATTTTTTGATATAAAGAAAATATAGCGTTACTCATCTAGGTACTTATATTTAGTTCGAGGTATATGTAGCGTCGTGGAAGTCTGAGAATCAGTTTATTTAATGTAGAAAAGTAATATAAATAATTTATTAAATATGAAAAATAAAAAACAAAATAAAATTAAAAATTAGAATTGAGTTAAACGAATCAAGTTGAGATGATGTAAACAAGATCGAACTATAAGAGAACTAACCCCACTCCGAACCAATAAATTTACTGTATAAACAAAGCCATAAAGAAGTACTGTATATAGTTAAAATCAGTTAAGCTTGTATATGTACCTTATTATAATAATTTGGTACAATGCGCTCTGTTTCTCTTTATTCATGTGTGCCAGAACAAACAGAATCAAGAAACTTCAGTTTGCCGTGTTAATATATACAACTGTAATAGTCGTATGTCGACACTTTCAATATTTTGACATTCCCCATTCAAACGTTTTGTTTTGATTGTTGGGGTTTAATATCCCTTGTAACTGCATTTAACTTTATTTCTGTTGTCTAGAATTCAAACAATGTGCATATTAGGCGTTTAATAACTAGAACTAGTACATAATTCATTAAACATTCAGGAAATTAAATATAATGAACGACTTCTGATTAAACGTGTAAACGGTAATACAGAACCCTGTATAAACAAAATCATACTTACATCGACTTACGTTTATGAAAATCAAATCAGACAGTTATTCAAATTGAGTCATACGCAACCTTATATCATTCTTATATGATTTTAACTGTACATATATATTTTTGTTTTTGTAGCTGCAACCAACGATACAAACAAAGAGTACAGGATGTATCGGAACATAAGCATGTTTCGGGCGTACATCTAAAAGATGGGTACGTGATTTTCGAGCCAACGTCTTTCGGGACTACATTCTGTACTCGGCTAATTGTTTTACCCGATATGTATAAACTTCAGGTCACTTTAGAATATCAGTCTTACATAATGGTTATTTAATTTGACTTCTATTTAATTACTTTTTTAAATGTATTAATTATATTTTGTTCTTAAATGTGTATGTTACTCTAGAAATTTTCAGTTTGAGTATATTTTTTTCAAGTATCCTATGTATAGGTATAAATTGTAACTTGACAACACTGTAACAAGTACTTCAAATTGTAAATGTACGCGTGTCATGTATGTGCAGTAAGAGAAAAGAGCCGGTAGGCTGAATAGATCATGTTGAAAATAAATACTAAAACGGGCTTAAGTAGTTTAATAATTTTTACTGTATTATTGTTAGCATGGGTCGCCGGTTTTTCTTCACGTTTATTTGCGGTTATAAGATTCGAAAGTATCATTCACGAATTTGATCCATGGTAATACATAACTCCTGTATTTACATAACACCTTTAATTCGATTTATCTGTTTGTAGGTTTAACTATAGGGCTACGGCCTATATGGTCGAAAATGGATTTTATAAATTTCTCAATTGGTTCGATGAACGAGCATGGTATCCGTTAGGTAGAATAGTTGGTGGTACCGTATATCCTGGACTGATGATTACTTCTGGTAGCATTCATTATATATTGCATTTATTAAATATCGATGTACACATACGTGATATTTGTGTGTTCCTAGCTCCTGTTTTAGGTAAGACTTCAACATCTATATAATTATAGCATGAATTTGTATTTAATTATACTTGCTTGATTACATTGAAAATTCAATGTTATCTTAATTATTTATATTTGTAGGAGATTCATTTATGATAAGAAATTAAAAATATGTCTGACTTCTTTAGCAAATATAGATAAATGATATGAAAGTATACATGAAATTTGTTGTGTTTGTTGGACTTATGTTCTTTTAATTAATTTTCTTAATAGTTATGATTATAATCAATTAATACCTGAAATTCTAGAAAATGATAAAATGCAATCGAAAACTGCATAGGTCGATCTGGTTCTTCTTGCAGGTCATAGCTTCGAACTGGGGTCATCAGATAGTATCAGCCTTGGTGTAGTTCTTTTCTGGTATAACTGGCCAATGTGGATCGAAAGATTTTATGTTGGTTTATTTAAAGGTATGTTTCTTTCCACAGGGCTGTCGAATAGGTCATCCGCATTGCAATATACGCAACTGACTGCTACTCGTGTTTTTAAATGTACCCTTTTTCTTCCAAGCTTGAGTCGCATTCAACAGACTTTAAACATAGGGCAGTACTGCTCCAACAAAAACGTAAACCGCAACTGCATGGATCCACATCCACATGATGAGGTATACTACGTTATTGTTCGTCAAACATGTCATGAGAATATTTCATGACCAAAGTCACCCCAAACCCTTGTGACAATTTTTTGAGAGCCACCTTAATTGAAATATTCAGATTATTTTCCACTTAAAAATAGATGAAAAGTACTATGGAAGCATAATATGGGCAAAAAAATGTTCGTCTTGTAGAAATAGTTAGTCGGCTTAACTGCTGTATTTTGGGACAATGTGATTCATTGTGGTGAATTTGTGAGCTGAAATTTTGAATACAATTGAATTTTTTTAAGATATCCAAAAACTTCCTAATAGAAGTTATGATGTTATGTTCTTTTATAGTTCTTGTATGATATGCAACAGAGTGCATTCATTTTCCTCGATCTTATGGCCTATAATAATTTATGTTGTAGTATACAGCCGTACGCTTTTTCTAAACCGATGAGGTCCAAATGAACGTACTTGTTTCAAAGTTCATTCCTTTAAGTACATCAACAATGCGCCTGTTCCAGCATCGAGGTGCCTGTTTTAAACCATACAAGCTCTTCTTCAGACGACAAACCCTGTTTGTTTTATCGTTAAAACCTTCAGGTTGTCTCATGTATATCTCTTCTTCAAGAGTGCCATACAAAAATGCGGTAGATACGTCAAATTGGGTAAGCAGCATTTTCTCGCAAGCAGCATTACTTAAAATGGCTCTCACTGAAGCTAATCTTGCAACATATCTAAATGTCTGATCATAATCTTCACCCATTTTCTGTGAAAACCCGCTGAAGTTGAAGGGAAATTCTCAGAAAAGTACTCATCTAGAGTGACTAACTCAGGAACTGAAAATGGTGGTTCATCGAAGATTACATCTCTTGATCTATCACGTCACGTTTTTCCGGACACCATATACGATAACCCTCATCTTCTTCGTATCCAATTAAGATGCCTTTTCTGAATTTCTTGTCCAATTTCTTTCTATACTGTTTTGGAATATGAGGATAACAAGTACTACCTATAACTCGCATATGCGTCAATTTGAGTTTCTTTCCATACCAAACGTCGTATGGAGACTAAAAGCTAACGCCTGAGAGACCTGATCTGTTCAAAATGTATGCAGACGTATTTATAATTTCAGCCCATAAGCTCTGCGGCAATCCATCTCTTGCATGCATTATCGCCCTCGCAGTCTCCACAATAGTTCCATTGTCTCGTTCTGAACAACCGTTCTGTTGGTGTGAGTAAGGCATTGTAAGTCGTTGATGAATACCATACTGGTTAAGAATGTTCTTGACTTTCTGACTAAGAAATTCTCCTCCGTTGTCTGTTAAAAATTCTTTAACCACATGTCCAGTAACTTTTATTTCGGCTAAATCTTTTTAAATGCTTTGCAATCTCTGATTTCTCCTTCATAAAATATACGTAACGGAATCTACTATAGTCATCTTTGAATAAAACATAATAATGATATCCTCTCTGAGATTTCGCAAAGGACCACATACATCGGAATGCAAAATCTCTCCTGGTGCTTTAGCTCTTTCTCGAGTACCAGATTTTTAAAATATTTGCTTTTCCATATATGCATCCCTTGCATAACTCACTTTCCAACGGCACTTTAATATTAAGTTCTCTTCAAAATCTGCTAATATGTTTTTGTTCTGGTGGCCCAATCGTTCGTGATACAACTGTAGCAAATTTTTTCTTTTCAGTATGATTTACCTCAGAATTATTGCCAGACACAACATTTTTAGGGATAATTTGAATAGACCACCATATCTGCTTCTGTTTCACACTAAAATCATTAGTCTGTCAATTTTCAGGTAACATACTTCAGATTCGGATATAAATTTACTGTTTGGTTGTCTGTCTTGTTCTGACAACACAGAAAACAAATTCTTTTGGATTTTGGGAACGTACCAAATATCATTTAAATTTAGTTCAATAATTATCCCATTAACATTTGATTCAACTGTTGCGGTCCCTTTTCCTAAAGCTCCAACACTATCACCGTTAGCTGTTGTCACAAAATGCTCATCATGAAACGGTTCCTATCTTCTTGGAATAAATCTTTTCTATTGCAAATATGGTTTGTTGCACCGTTGTCCACATACCAGTTCTCTTCATTAGATGTAGCCAACAGAACAGATGATGTTAATGCCAAAAGTGAAACCTTATTTTCTTCTTTGGATCTAGAGTCTTTAGGTTTACCAGCAGCTTTCCATTTAAAACACTGCTTTCTTTTATGGCCTGACTTCTTACAGTAGTCACAAACTATACCCTTTCTGCGCTTTGAAAATTTACTGAATTTATTGCGACTTACTGCTAAAACTTCCTGTTTACTTTCATTCTTTCCCAATAATGCTCTTTCAAAAGCACACAGTTGACTGGTTAAATTGTCTATTGTTCTCTCAGACTTTACCATTAACGACCAACTTGACTTAAAGGAAAAATATTCATCTGGCAAAGTTCCCAGTATTTTACAAATTAACAGTAAATCAGGTAAATCGCAGGTGCAATTGTTACCTGTAGCAGCTTTATCCTTAGACATCTCGACTTGTAATTCACTCCACAGGTTTTTTAACTTAGAAATATGTGAGGTCATATCATCAGACTCTTCCTTTTTGTAACGGAAAAACTCCATACACAAGTCATGCATTTTCTCCTCA
The DNA here is from genome assembly GCA_030710515.1 of Abscondita cerata. Classification (NCBI taxonomy): domain Eukaryota; kingdom Metazoa; phylum Arthropoda; class Insecta; order Coleoptera; family Lampyridae; genus Abscondita; species Abscondita cerata. Next base: position 391,752 of record JALBCR010000004.1, read on the forward strand.
CTTGCACCGTCGTACAATCTGTGAAGCTCTAACCACATTTCTCTTGCTGTGTTAAACATCAGAACTCTTTGTAAGGTTTCATGTGACATACTTAAGGTAAGCAAAAGTAACACATTACTGTCTGCCTTTCTAAAGGAAGTTAAATCTTTATCATATTTATTTTGGACTTCTTTTGTGCATCCAAAAGGTATATGCTCGGAAATTTTTAGCCTTTTCATCTAACAGAACTATTTCGATCTTGGTAACATCCATCTCCTTCAGTTCTTAAATTGAACTTGTACTCGTAGCAATAGCAACTTCTTTAACAGCAACCGCGCTCTGCTTGTCAAAGTAATAAAAGTGACTACTTCACGAGTATTAGATTGAATAAAACTAAAAAGTAGAAAACAGCAGAAAGAATTCTTTAATAAAATTTAATTTGACAGTTATATTATTTTTATATTGACACTAGCAAACCCGGCGAACTCCGTTTCGCCACCAGATGGCTTGCTTTATGTAACATTTCGTTTGGTGATTAAAAGATGAAGAAACTTTTTTTTGTTTTATATTTGAAAAGGAAAAATTTTATTTCATTTTACAACAGTAATGAATTCATTTCGATTACAAAAATGAAGTGTTATTTAGTTGAACTTCTAAGTAAATGAAAGTGAATCCAAAGTAAATACTGAATCGAAGTGTTATACGTGTCCGCAAATTATCCGTTTCATTGAAGTGCACTTTGGTAAACCACATTTTTGTTTTTGGTCTGACGTTAATACAAACAAAGCGGATGGTTTCCCAACTCGTGAACACGCAACGTATAACTGCCCATGTGAAAAACAATGATTTTCTAAATTTATCCCGCAAAACTAAGCGATTGGCCTTGCGACTTGTTAATTGTCATTGCGACGCACCGGCGTCATCTACTTAAAATATTGGTTTGTAGTACATGCTATGTATCAGAGATGGCGCTGTATGTGAAAAAGATTTTCCCGCTTTTCTTTTGACGTTTTCCTGAATTTTCTTTGCTATAAACCTCACGGGCCCGAGACCTTTTCAACGAATGCAAAACCGTGGAAATCGGTTCGTGCGTTCTGGAGTTATAGCGTCAGGAAGGAAAACCCGACTTATTTTTATATAGTAAGAAGATTTAACAGAAACATTTATATAAACAGAACAAAAACTTGAATGAATAAAAATAGTCTTCTATGAAAAACAGACTCTAACTTCTACCATAGAAACATAGGTAGGTAACTTTAACAAGATTGTCAGCTGATGTCCTGCAGGGACTACTGCTCGACGCACCTTTCACGAGGAAAATTTTTAAAACAATCGACACCCATGGTTTGCAAATTAACTAAATTTTTATTTGAAATTAGTTTTAGTGTCTCTCTTAGTAGTTTCAGCAGCATTGTCTTCGACTTGAAAATAATTTCATTAGTATGTAGGTATTTATAGTACGTGTCTCTTTTTAGAATATTTATTTAAATGCTTCACGTACGACGTACGAGTTACAACTGTCAAGTTTATAAAACACATAAGTAAAATACATGTAGGTGGCGCTTCCCTATAATATTGATGTACAGTATGTTTCAACACCCCACTACATCGATACTATAGCAATTTCAACCCAAACTTAGAAACTAATTTTTCGTGCTTTACAGTAGTTAAACTTTTAGTCAACACATCAGCGATCATTTCATTGGTAGGCATATATTCTATTTTTACTTCATCATTTACTATTGCCTCACGAATAAAATGATGGCGTATATCAATATGCTTTGACCTTCTATGGTAAACAGGATTAATTGCTAATTTTGTGCGCTCTACTATCATTGAACAATACAATACATTCATTTCGGTCTGTCAATTCATTATACAAATGTCTTAAGTACTTCGCTTCTTTGGCAGCTTCCGACATGGACATATACTCAGCTTCTGTACTCGACAATGCAACAGTCTTTTGCTTACGGCTTTCCCAAGAAATTGCTGTTCCTGCCAAACAAAAACGAAACCTGTATATGACCTCCTGTCAGACTTATTTCCCGCCCAATCTGCATCTACATATCCCTCTAAATTCAACAATGATTTATTAAAACTAACCGATAACTTCTAGTTCTCTGCAAATATCTAAGTATTCGCTTCAGATATTTCCAGTGACTTTCATTGAAACATTTGTTGAACTGACTAAAAAAACTAACAGAATATGCAATGTCTGGCCTAGTACATTAAACTTCCTATCAATTGTTGATAAGGAATATTTTTGTTACATTTAAAATTATCAAATTCTACATTTATCTCCATCGGGGTGAGTGCCGATTTACAATCTATCATGTTAAACCTTTTAATATTTGTGTTATATACGATTCCTGATCTAATGAAATTGTACCCTTATCGAAATCCCTAACTATACGTATACCTAAGCATTGTTTAGCTTCACCGAGATCTCTCAACTTGAAATTAGCACCTAATTTCATTTTTAAATCATTCGTTTCTATTGGATCATTCGAAAAATAAAGAAATCATCAACATACAAAGCTATGATAGTTATGAGATCTTGGTTTTCTTCACATAAACACAATGTTCAACGTTCGATTTTTATAACCTACTTTTAAGATGACATCGTCTACACGTTTGTTCCAAGTTCTGGAAGCTTGTTTTAACCCATAAATAGCCTTTTGCAATTTAAAAACTTTACTTTCATGGCCTGCTAAAACAAATCCTTCTGGTTGTTGCATGTAAACGATTTCTGCTAATCGACCATTTAGAAATGCTGTCGATACATCTAGATGAGTTATTTTTAAATTTAAATTTACAGATAAAGCTATTAACAAACGCAAAGTAGAATACCTTACAACAGGCGAAAAAGTTTCTTCGTAATCTACGCCCTGTACCTGCGTAAAACCTTTTGCGACCAATCTGGCTTTGTAACGCACTTTATTTTCACTGTCATATTTCCTCCTAAATACCCACTTACACTGGACCACTGTAGCATTGTCTGGAACTTCGGATAATACCCAGGCATCATTTTCTTCAAAGGATTTATATTCTTCCACCATTGCTTCTCGCCATTGTTTGCCATCTGGTCTCGATAAAGCCTCCGCCACTTCAACTGGATCTTGACCCGTTTCTACACTAGCACCACACATGTAAGTAACGTAATCATCATAGCACTTCGGTTTTGGCTCCCTTGCAGACCTGCGAGGTGGTGTATCTGGTACATTATTTATACTTGCAGCATTCGGTTGATATTCACTGTCGTTGTCATCTACAATTTCAGAGCTGTTTAACTCGTTGTCTTCATTTATGACCCCCACTGAATCTATTATTTTTTCACCTTCGTTTTCATCAAGTGAGATCAGCACTTCCTCCGTTGTTTTCTCAAAAAATATTACGTCTCTACTTGTTACAATAGTATTATTCTGACTGTCAAATAAACGATAACCCTTAATGTTTTCACTATAACCCACAAAAACCATTTTTGGATTTTTCTCCCATTTTGTTCGATTCGCTTTGGGAACATAGACCATAGCCTCACTTCCAAATATCCTTAAATGACTTACGTTTGGCTTCTTTCCAGTCCACATTTCGTAGGGACATTTGTTATCTAAACTATATGTAAGACTTCTATTTTTAAGTACACGGCTGTGTTGACAGCTTCTGCCCAAAAATATTGTTCCAAGTTAGCATCGAAAATCAAACACCTAGCCTTCTCTACGATTGACCTGTTCATCCTCTCTACCAACCCATTCTGTTGCGGTGTATGCGGGTTTGTTGTCTGATGAACAATTCCAAACCTTTTAAAGACTGCGTAAACTCTTTACTGGAAAATTCACCTCCATTATCTGATCTGAGACATTTTATTTTCCGATCCATCTGATTTTCTACCATGCTTTTAAATTCGTGAAAGTAATCAATAACCTGAAACTTGTTTTTTAGAAAATAAACAAACACCATTCGACTAAAGTCATCAACAAACAGTAAAAATATTTTGAGTTGCCAATTGACCTCATTTTCATTGGACCACACACATCGGCATGTATTAAATCTAATATGGCTGTGGCTCTTGTACCCTCATGTTTGAAAGGTAATCTAGCTTGTTTTCCTTCGCAGCAAATAACACAATTGGTCTGAATTGCACCTGCTTTAGACACAATTCCATCTACTACACCATTTTCCATTTTCTTCAGGTCTCTGTAGTTGATATGTCCTAGCCTGCGATGCCATGTAGAACTTGTTGCAATCACTGATGACACCATCATGCATGACTCAATGCTCTCAACATCCAATTTATACACATTATCAATTAATTGACCTGTTGCAACTAACAATCCATACTTGTTTCGTATTTCACACCCATTCTCATTAAACTGTACTTCATTTCCATTTTTGATAAGCTGGCTGACTGATAGTAGATTAGTTGTTAAATCTGGAGCACATACCGCATTGCTTATAATTATGTTATGCAATCTATCGTTAGCCCTCGTAGTGATTTCCGCATCTCCAGTACAAATGACTGATACTTTCGTATTGTTCGCAACAGTTATTTCCTTTAAACTTCCAGTCGAAATGTTCTTTAACCAACTTTTATTGACTGTTAAATGAACGCTAGCCCTGAGTCAACGTACCAATCCTCTTTACTAAAACAACCGCTTTGAAATACTGCACTAAAGACGTTTGACGAACTCGTCTTTTGTTCATCTGCGTTGCTTAAATTCCTGTAACGAGAATTTCTGAACTTACTTGGGCACTGATTCTTATAATGACCAGTTTGTTTGCACCTGTAACATTTTACTTCCTTTCTTTGCTTTATCTGATTGCTATTACCGCCATGTCCGCCATTGCCATTTCTTCCGCTTGTACTCACAAAAGCGCTACCTGCATTATCGACCTGTAGATCTATTAGCTTCGTTTTAATGGCGTCCGTAGTGACGTCAATTCCGGAATGCTCTATTGCCATTATCATCGGCGAATATTTATCCGATAATCCTGCTAGCAATAATGATCCTATCCACCTATCGTCGATAGCAAATCCAGTACCTTTCAACTTTTGCGCTGTATCTATTAGCTGATTGACATAAGCTTCCATCGATTCACACGTTTCCAATCTGATCGACATTAATGCACGCAACAAACCTATCTTTCTTGTGAAACCTGAATCATCAAATAGAGTTTTTAATTTATCCCAAACCTCTTTTGCTGTTCGTGCTTCTCTGATGTGTACATACAGATGAGCTTCGATCGTCAGGATTAACTTGGCTTTAGCTTTTCCCAATTTTGCATCATCCGTTATGGTTCCATTGATACATCCGGCTAAATCGTCAAGGACAAGGTAATTTTCAATTGCAAAAGCCCAATCGCTGTAGTTTTCCCTGCCTTTTAGTTTAGGAATACTCATAAACAAATTACTGGCACTACACATGATTTATACGTCGTTTCAACTCGCGATTAATAAAATAAATATACAAAAATAACTGACCGCACGTTACACGTTGTCTGGGCCCATAACCTTTAGAATATTTATTTAAATGCTTCACGTACGACGTACGAGTTACAACTGTCAAGTTTATAAAACACATAAGTAAAATACATGTAGGTGGCGCTTCCCTATAATATTGATGTACAGTATGTTTCAACATCTCTTTGAGTATCAGTACTCTAGTAGCTCTGTTGAAATGAACTTGTTGAAAGTTTTTTAGGTTTTTCTCAAATTTTCCCGACTTCACATAAAATTTCTTAGTTTATATTTGTGCTAGTTCAATTTTGGGATCTCATAGTGTGACTATTTCTATTCGTTCGTGAATGGTATCTTCTTCCAAGTGGGTATGTCCCCTTCTATTTAGCTTTAGAATCATTTGATGATTCCTAATTTGCTATGGGCGTTCACTAACGAGATTCTCCACAGATTCGTTAAGGCTAGAACATTTGTTACTTTGAAGAAACGTAAATTTTTTTAGGGGAATTTTTATTGCTATACCGTCCTCAAAGAAGCCCTACATTTTTAAGGAGTTAAGATGTTTGTCTAAATAAATACTTTCTTTTCTGGTCAATTGAGATGGGTTGATATGTTTTGTTTGCATAGTTTTCTGCTTTCATCACCTATTTTTCTTTTTTTACAATCATCTCGTATCTAACATACATTCTTCAGCCACTTTCTTTTCTTTCCTTTACTTTCTCAGATTTATAAAATTTTTATCTCTTCTTCTGTATTTTGTACTATTGTTTTTCTCGGATAAATAAGGTTTATCTTGAGATTCCTCTTCATGTTGTATTTTTTGTCTGTTTGTAAAATAGTGATTTTACGAATTGTTTTAAATACGTTACAAGTTTAAATCAGTTAAGCTTGCATATGTACCATATTACAATAATTTTGTTACAGAATCAAGGAACTTAAGTTTACCCTGTTATTAATATATGCGACTGTAATGTCGTTAATTAATTAATATTTTAACATTTCTCATTTTGAAGTTTTGTTTTGATTGTTGTTTAATTAGTTTTGTTTAATAAAAATTAAATAACATGAGCTTCATCTGATTAAATGTAATATAATTACTTGTTATTGGTAATGCAGAAACCTGCATAAAATCATACTAACGGCGACATACGCAAAAATTAATTCAGGCAGTTATCCAGAATCAGTCAAACGCAACCTTATATGATTTTACCTCTAGTCCAGTCACTCTGGCGCTTTTTCAGAGACTGTTCGCCTATCTGCAAAGAAATGTGCAAATCGCTTCGGAATAATAACGTATGAATGAGAAAAATAGTTTATTCCAAAAGTAGCGGTCGCTTTAAAAGTTATTACCGCGGATTTTATTGTTTATTTTTCTGTATCTTATTATCTATAAGTTTTAGAGAAAAGTCATTAGAAATTACTTTTTATTTAGCAATAACTATTCTATAAAATAGTATATTTTAAAATTATGAATTTATTATTAATTACAGCAAAGAACGGCAAAACATTTTTTTATCGATTTTTTCTAATGTCTCAGTTTTATATCTATTGGTGAACTTCAGTAATAATACGTGCAATTAAAGTTGACCAAAACTAAACAAAATGAGACGTCTCCCGTTTCAAAATAATTATTATTTTGTTGTAATAGTTTTTTTTAAAATGAAACTTTGGAGCCTTATAGCTAGATACGAAATTATTTTACAGAAATATCCTTTCGGTGAATTTAAGAATATAGTAACTATTTATCATTTCCATAAAAAAACGATTATATTTTGCAATTTTTAGTCCCTTTTGTTGAAAAATATAAGTTTTTGTTTAAACAATTGAAAATATTATGGAGCAAATGAATTTGAGTAAGTGGGAATCGATTTAGAAGCCGAGATATAAACAACTTATATTGTTATTGAGTAACTAAAGAATATTGTGAATTAAAAAAATGTGTACATGTCTTCGATATATTAGCAATCAAGCTACAATAATTTAAGAAGCTTAGGATTCGTAGTATTTGCAAAGAAAATTTTAACAATACCTCTCTCCGGGGAGTGCAACGTGATAAGGAGCACATCTATCAAGCGCGTCAGCGCACAGTTGGCGTGGCTTATTGAAATATCGTTTAATTCGCATTTTCTTTATGTTTTCCGACAAAACCTAAAATTCAAGTATAATTTTCAAAAAACTAACTATCAGTTACACAGAACGATCTATCTTTTCTTGACTTTATTGTCAATAAATGAAACAAAAACAATCATTACTGTTTATCGATCGTCAATACTGATACAGTTCCTATTTCTGTAAACAAGTTTCATTCAAAAGCGTCGATTATGAGGTTATCACCTTTTTTTAATGGTTTAATTTCATTTAAATATCTTCGATTGATTAAAAAAACATTATTTTAGTAACAGTTTTATTTAGAATTTTCGAAATTTTCATTCAGTGGTGTTAGTTGCGAGGTCACAGTTTTTTAATGGTACTCCGTAGCGGCTGAAAAATGAACGAACCTAGTTGGAAGTTGAAAAAGTCTGGCGTTGAGATTAGTAAGAAACTTATGGGAAAATTTTAATTTTAACAACATATAAAAGCCGTGTTGGACGAGTAATTTTGGTTTTATAGCTTTATTTATGTTTTCTATTCCAATTTTCTCAAATTTTATTTATTTAAGGGATTTGAATATTTAGACTGCGAAGGTTGGATAACGCCCCCTTTAATTAACTCACTAATTCCTGCATTAATTCATATTTTTATATTTTTTTGTTGTATTGTGTGCGCGATGCTATCCAAACCGACCAAACGAAACCTGCGTGGAAACCACCTTTATCATGCAAAAGCGACCGCATTAGTCATTGAGTCAACAGCAACAAAAACATTTTCACTTTCTGTTTGTTGCGATGTTATTAGATTTCAGCTTTCTATATCATATGTTTCAATTTTTTGTGTATTACATCAATAGTAATTAAAAAATCATTTTTTTAAATCAACCGCAGCCATACTTTAAGGTGTTTTAACTTCTTAACGAAGGATTTATAATTTTTTTACTGACTAAATCCACACATGATAAAAAAATGAAAGAAATCTGCATTGTTGTGTTGATTTTACATTCATATGGGGACACGTGACTTTAATAATTATCTTTAAGTAAATAATATACAATAGCAGTGAAAAATGATATTTTATACACTCGTATTTAAAACATGTTGTTCGAACTATTATTTTTTTGTTATCAACTGTAACCAAACTGAAACCAAGTGACGCGGAAATATTTTCAAAAAAATGGAATTTATAGCAATTTAATTTAGCATCAAGTATTGGCTTTGTCCGAAGTTATTACCAAATAAAAAAATTGTATGATATGAAAAAAAATTGAATTCGAATGTTACGCCAGGTTATTGTAACTAGTATTTAATAATAATTACAACCTTGACTATTTTCATCGCTCCCATTTCATTGTCAATTATAAATCATTTTATGTTCAATTCGGCGATTAGGTAGGAGGGTCAGCGAGAATTAAGAATAAAATTTGATAAATTGCCATAACGTACTCTGCGTTAAATTTCAATAACAATCAAATTTCTAAGTAGTGAAAAGTAAAAAATCAATCTTTAAAGGATTTTTTTGTAAAGTATTTGACCAAGAGAAAAACGGAAGTTTTGGGACTTACTATTTAAATTCAATTACAAAATTGATCACGATCAACTCGTTGGCTTTATCAGGTTTGTAATTATTGTGAAATAAAATATAAAAGGTTCGCAGTACAGTATAGACCGGAAATCCAGTACGGTGGGAAGCAATTCCGAAGCCGAACTCTTTGAATACCTTAATAAGCTCACGTATTATTCTTATACGAGCTGTATGATTCTTCTCTTACGTTTTATTTGAAGAGGAAAATCCATCTTTTAAAATTACTTCTAGTTGTTCAGGGTGTTCAGAAGTATAGCCTCTCACTTTGTTTTTCAAATGGAATGATATACTTTTTAGTGAATAATGTAAATTATGGAATGAAATAATAAGCTCTTCTTGAAGGTATTGTCAAAAAGCGTTAACAGAGCAAAAGTTTATTTCATACTACAATTGGGTGTTTTCCATTGTTTTAGATTTATTAAATATGTAACTTTTCCTATTCTAATTATTATAATATAGCTCATAAGTGGAACTAGAAAATTTAAAATTGCATGATTTGTACCCAAAAGCTTCTTGAAATTCAACTAATTTATATTTATCGGAACGTAACGCCATTTTGTGTGACGTCATAAGTAATATATATTGAAAGATATAGGCCAGACCTTTTCTCTAATTCAGTATTCATAGAGTCAACCTCTTACAAGTGACTATCAACTACTAACTACAGGTGCAGAAAAACCTTTTAAGTAACGAGCTGTGACTTGTACTAGTGACACTTATCTCTTCTTAATCCATTCATTTTACGAATTCCATGTACTCTGCATTTATATTGATTAGTCAACTGATGAATGTTAATGTAAGTGCTGAGGCCAATTATTGTTCATGACTGTCTGCTCTTTAGGAGCTAATTCATTTCTGTGACTTAATGCATGCGTAGCATGCTGGCTTTGTTTAGTGGTTACTTACATGATTCTTGACTTCACACTTCACAAATTTATTTTAAGCGGGATAATTTTTGTTTGAATTTCTAACAGTAATTTCACACTTTAATTTATTAATTTTTCAAAAAAAAAGTGTAACACCCAATTCACATTATTCACTAAAAATATACTATTCAACAAGGAATACAACAAACTGAAGTTATGATGGCATATTTCTGGACACCCTGTACAACTAAAAATCAAATCATGAGAATGTATGCCGACTGCAGACGTCCGTTTCGACTGCAGCGACGCGACTGCATTTTTGTGGTCGGAACTGATTGCAGATGTGGTTCGTGTACGGCTACTCTTAGTCAAAAACTACCAATAGTTATTTGTGTAACTAGTGCAACAAATATGCTTTTCGCACATGTTGCACACAACATTTTTTCTACAATCGAAAAAATAAAAAAACATATAAAAAATTTAAAAAATAACTATTTTGCTCTCAGTTGATGTAAAACTACCAGATAAGTATGTCGATACGCCTACCGAAACAATTGCGTTACGCACAAGTGTTTTAAAAATGTAGCAAAACACTGGGTTAGTAGAGCATTTTGCTACAAAAATATTTGCATAAGCACACAATTTCAGTTACGAGAAATCACTTTACATCCCTACTATAGCAAAATCTCTTTCAGATCTGTTAATAATTGAAAATTCGAAATGACGAACGACAGCTTTTATATTATTTTGTCACTTTTATGTAGATAGAACTACTAGCGTGCGTTGTGCACACAAATTGTTGATGTACTTACATTGTTCGTTATTTAGAATGCAATTGACACTACTTGTATTTTTGTAAATGCCGAAAAACAATTCAAATCTTCAAATCAAGTTTGACAATTAAATAGGTTAACTGGATGACAAATGTATGTATTATGTGCATTTGCATTATAGCCACAGCTTACTACTTAATTTTTGTGGTTTGAATGTCATAATATCAGAAATTGAAAGTGCGAATTTAGAAAAATATCGTGCAAAAATGGCATAAACAGATTCTTTCGGGAATGAGTGCCGGTTTGTCAGCCCCGAGTGTGCGTAAACGTGTAAATAACTATTGTATGCACGCACGTCTCATTTTCATAACAACGTTGTTAAATAAATTAAGTTTCTGGTGATTATAAAAAAATAGGCGCATGCGCATAAGTCAATACGCATTGCGTAAAAGAAATAAAACTCTAATTTTGCCGATTTCACGAAAAATGATGTGTATACCCTCTCAAGATTATTCTGCCTCGCGGCCGAGGTATACAAATAACGTATTTCGAGGCCAAGGCATACAAATAAGTATTTTCTTTCGGCTTGGGATTAATTATTACTACCTGAAGAGTTTCAACCTGCCGATTCTAATGCCTTTTTGAGGAAATCCGAGCTCGTACTTAGCATCCAAATGAATCTGTAGTAATTTATATCGCAATAATGACCAATATACAGTGTCCGCCATAAAGTTGGAACCATATGGCAATTTTTTTTATTATTGTAGTTAAAAAAAAACTTTGGGGGGCAATCACTTCTGCTCCTGAAATAACTTAAAATGCGCCAAGTCAAAGTTGACAGGTAACATCTGTCAATTGTCAAGTTCGTAATTTTGGAAAAAAATGTTACTAGGAAATTATGATGCTAATCACATTTTATGCCCATGTGCCGATTTTGAGAGAGAAATTTTGATGTTCAATAAATTTCATATTTTCGTACTTTTTTTATTCACCCCCGTAACTGGCTTATTTATTGTTTGTAATTTTGAAGTAGTCGTTATGTGTTAAGTTATTCAAATTATAATTAAAACCATTTTTGTACTATCCAACTAAATTTTAATAAAGAAAAAGTTGAAAAATAATTTCTGATTTTTTTGAAATTTGGAAAATACTTCTTTTTTAGTTGAGAATATCAATAATCATCAAAAACAACTTACGTACGAATATTATGATCATAATATGCAATGGAATGGTAGCCTTTTACTGCTTTAAACCGTTTTAAATGTTTTTAAAGCAGCCAGTTACGGGAGTGAATAAAAAAATACGAAAATATGAAATTTATTGAACATCAAAATTTCTCTCTCAAAATCGGCACATGGGCATAAAATGTGATTAGCATCATAATTTCCTAAGTTTTTTTAAACTACAATAAAAAAAATTGTCATATGGTTCCAACTTTATGGCGGACACTGTATTAACCGACTTACTTGTTCAATCCAGGAAAATCAAAGTTATCCTGTACTGCCCAATGTAGTTGCAAAAATTTGGTCTGCAATTTGATAACGTTTTTTTACTATAGCTTCGCATTATATTTAATTATTTTTATTACGCTCAACTGCTCAAACTGTTTTTTGACCTTTCAAAATGTTTTTGAATAGTGTAGAGACATTTCCAAATGTTCTGAGCAACGGCTTTGAATTTCATAATACAAACAGTTCTAAATATCATCCAAGTTTTGTTCCAAATGTTCTGAGCAACGGCTTTGAATTTCATAATACAAACAGTTCTAAATATCATCCAAGTTTTGTTCAAGCTCATATACTTAACATTTGGAAATATCTTTATTGACAAGGAAACCATGAACTTCTAGTTTCGTTATTTTGCATGTTTGCATTTTGATTAATGTTAAAACTATTTTAATCAATCATGTATTTTCAGTGGTTTAACTGCCATATCTACTTATTTGCTGACAAAAGAGTTGTGGTCAGCAGGAGCTGGTTTGTTTGCTGCATGTTTTATAGCAATTGTACCTGGTTATATTAGTCGTTCGGTAGCCGGTAGTTACGATAATGAAGGCATTGCAATATTTGCATTGCAGTTTACGTACTTCTTATGGTTAAAATCTGTGAAGACTGGTTCCATATTTTGGGCCTGTTTGACTGCGTTATCGTACTTTTATATGGTGAGTGTTGGAGTCTTATATGGTAACAAGCTTCTAATAAAATATTGTAGGTGTCGGCATGGGGTGGTTATGTATTTATTATTAATTTAATACCTCTACACGTTTTTGTTTTGCTATTAATGGGTCGATATTCGAACCGTCTGTTTACCAGTTACACTACATTCTACATTTTGGGTTTGCTCCTTTCGATGCAAATTCCGTTTGTAGGTTTTCAACCTATTCGAACAAGCGAACATATGGCCGCGTCAGGTATTTACCGATTAATTACGCGTGATTTGGATTAACATTGTACATTTTAGGTGTTTTCGCTCTCATTATCGCAGTTGCAGCTCTGAAATATTTACAAAGCGTATTATCTAAGTCTGAATTCAAGTCGTTATTTGTGGTAGGTGCTTTAGTTGCTGCTGGAATTGTGTTTCTAGCTGTAGTAGTTCTTACCTACGCCGGTTATATTGCACCGTGGAGTGGAAGGTAAATGTATTTGTAACATGTCTTGTTTTTTTAATTTAAGAAATTTAGATTTTACTCTTTGTGGGACACCGGATATGCGAAAATTCATATACCTATTATTGCTTCCGTATCCGAACATCAACCTACTACGTGGTTTTCATTTTTCTTTGATTTGCACGTGCTGGTTACTACTTTTCCCGCTGGTTTATGGTATTGCATTAGGAATATTAACGATGAAAGAGTTTTTGGTAAGTGTATTGGAGTAATGATAAAAACTTTCTAATTTGAACCATGTTTTAGTGGTATTGTACGCGCTTAGTGCTGTATACTTTGCTGGCGTAATGGTAAGGCTTATGTTAACTCTTACTCCTGTGGTGTGTATGTTGAGTGGTGTTGCGTTTTCTGTACTTCTCGATTTATTCCTCCGAGAAGAAGATACGCATCGGTCTAGTGATAGCGATGCAGATGATGAACAAACCACTAGCAGCAATAGAAGATTGTACGATAAGGTACGTTAAAAATGTCTTATTTACGAATATCATTACAAATCAGTTTACAGGCCGGACGTGTCCCAAAATGAAAACACGAACAGGTTCGCGAATCTGATGGTATCGGTGCAAATATACGTAGTATTATAATAGTAGTAATGTTATTATTGCTCATGTTATTTGCTGTGCACTGTACGTGGGTAACAAGTAACGCTTATTCTAGTCAAGCATAGTACTGGCGTCATACGGAAACGACGGTTCGAGACAAATTTTAGACGACTTTCGCGAAGCTTATTATTGGTTATCGCAAAATACGGATGACGATGCGCGCGTTATGAGTTGGTAAGGTTCGTTTAAGTCCATTGCTTTGTTTCACTTATTTCTTGAAGGTGGGATTATGGGTATCAAATTGCTGGAATGGCAAATCGAACGACGTTAGTGGATAATAACACGTGGAATAACAGTCACATTGCGTTGGTCGGGAAGGCAATGTCGTCGAACGAAAGTGCAGCGTATGAAATTATGACCTCTTTGGATGTTGACTATGTTTTGGTTATTTTTGGTGGTGTTATTGGGTATTCCGGAGACGACATAAATAAATTTTTGTGGATGGTTAGAATTGCAGAAGGTGAACATCCTAAAGACATTCGTGTAAGTAAATTTGACAAAAATGTATTTAATTTACCGCACTCGTGTCGTAAAGTGCAATTGATGTGTAAAGTGACTGGGGATTGGTGCAATTATATTATAACAACCGATAGAAATTATAATATAAATATTTTTCTAATTAATCTTCGCAGGAAGGTGACTATTTTACCGAACACGGAGAATTCCGTGTAGATGCGGAGGGTTCGCCAACTTTACTTAACTGCCTAATGTATAAATTGAGTTACTATCGTTTTGGAGAATTAAAGTTAGATTATAGAAGTCCGTCAGGTTTTGATCGTACTCGTGGTGCCGTAATCGGTAATAAAGACTTCACACTAACTTATTTAGAAGAAGCTTACACTACCGAACATTGGCTAGTCCGAATTTATAGGTATTTATAAATAGCACACAAACTAATTGGCCATATCAAACAATTTTTGTTACAGGGTTAGAAACCCCACGAATTTAATCGACCTAGAATTCCATTTTCAAATAGGGTAGTTAAAACGCAAAGTTTTGTTTCAAAAAAAGTAAGTATGCTTTGATATGGGTTAGGCGAAGTTTATGAGGGTATTTTAGAACACCAAACGTAAGAAGGGGACAATTAAAAATAAACCAATCATAGTAAAAGGAAAGAAACTATCGGCGAAGCAAGCGTAATTGAATGTTAGAGACCAACTACTTTTAAATGCTGTTTTTACAGTTTCTTGATTTGTATTTAATTTGTTGTTGTGTTTGTAATAAAAGTTTGTTACATTTATGCAATACAAATTATTGCAATCTTTTTTTAATTAATGGTTTGCGTGTATTGGCACTTTTGTCATTTATGCACCCCGATTTTCATGTGAAATGTACTGAATACGTTACTATTATATTTTTTGAAATCGTACACTAAGAACTTACTAGGACAAATTTGTGATATTTTATGTTTAAATGTCAAATTTAATATATTTTACTATGTATTGGTGATCATTGATATGATTTTGATGACCCTCAAATATCTTGTGAATATGATGCTTGGGTTGTGCATCAGTTCAAAACCGAGAATTTAACACCCTATTTTTACTTTTCTAGTTAGTAGATTATACATTTTTATAGAGTTTTGCTAAATCATGTTTTCTATACAAACAAAGTTATTTCTAATATGCAATATTTTTGAGTAAATTTTGATTCGATATTATTTTAACTAAATACTCGAGAGAGAAAGCCCAAGGAAATCGTAACAGAAGCAGAGTGGTGTGTTTAAAAATTAAAAACCGTAACATAAATATGGGTTACACCATAGCTCAGTGGCAGGGGGTGGGTCGTCAATAATAATCGTTAATGTCGAACAACTTCACGAGTTTAAATAGCTTCAGCCCTTGTTTACTGAAAGCTTGTCGGAGGGTGTTTCAGTTGACTTACTTAAGAAAGTAAATTAAAAGGTTCGTTACAAAAAAATGTATAGAATTATTGCATTTAAAACGTCACAGAAACTATCGAACAAACAAAGTATTTACGTGATTAACATTACTGAACTAGTGAAAGATCGCTAATTTTCATTAATAAATCAACTTATCTATGTGATGTAACGGACTATCATACCTTCAAAAAACAAAATTTTGAAGTACACATAATATTAAAATTGAAAAAAAAACCGCGAAATTTAAATCAATCTTAATTTAAATTTAAACTGGACGTGTCTAGGTTACTACGTAGTGAATAGTAACAGAATCGATATACTGTTTTACTCTCGATACAGACGGGGATCAGCCGCAAGGATAAATAAAACACACAATGATGGTAAAAATCAAAAATCAATTGGATTTATTATTCAGTACCATAAAAAAAACATGTTCAGTCCATTATAAATCTACAGAGGAAAGAACATGATAGAAAACCTCTGAGACAATTTAGATTTCATGTTGTAAATTGTGGTTGATAACTTGTTTGGTAATAATGTATAATATTTAGTTGATAATTTATAATACTTTTACTGCTCTTTTGTTCATAGAAAACAGTTTTCAGTTAAAGACATAAATATGGAAATACACAGATATCACATAAAAATATACAATTGCCTAGATGGTGAATCTCTGTCAAGTACGGAATATCTCACTTGTACCCTTCAACGCCACCAAGCGGAGAATATAGATAGTAAAGTTTATAGTGTTTCAAAATCACAAAAGTATTCAACCGCTTGAAACGCAATCTTGAATCAAAATAGTAATGTTGATGTTATCAAAAACAATGAACACACATATAAAATCACACAGAAAATATATAAAAGAGTTACATACACATAATATAAACCTTTTCACGGTTTAATTTAATAGTTTTAGCCAATATTTATTTGCTTTTATACAGAACATCAAACCAGTTCTATGTTGAACAATGCAATTTGTTAAAATATTTGAAAATACAATACAGCTTCAAACGTCATAAAATATTGAACAACTCACTGACAATCATTCACATCTGTATCTATTATTGGTCTCACTAGATTAGAATTATTTATTGCCTAAATTCAAGATGCCATGCAAACTTCTACTCGTTAATGTCTAAGCAATCTCATAAAACCAATAACAGTATAATACATGTTATACATACTCAAGCTTATCGTTCACTGTAAATGCGTCATAATTACTACATCTACAGTGTAATCAAAAGTAAATAAAATAACCACAGGTGAAGCGATATTGCGCGCTAATACGGTACATTATTATTATACAGAATCAACTCGGAACTAAATCTGTTTTTGGTAATAATTTTTACAAAAAGTTATTGCGGTATTGTATTGTCGTATTTAAGTTTTTAACATCATTTAACAACTTCAAACTTTAATAATTTATTGATAACTTTAAAAAAAAACAAAAAAGACCAACATTCAACTTCTTAATTCAGTAAAACATTTACCTTGTTGTTCTAAGCACTTTTACGAAAGCAACGCGCCCGTAGAACAAATGAGAAAATTAAACGGAAAACATCTGTTATTTTTATTTTCATTTCTTCTGCCCTTGTCGGTCGATTTCTGTAAACTTGACCTTAAGGAAATGTTTTTGAACATTTGCTGAACTAGGGACAAGTTGAAGAGAATTGTGGTCTTTTAAGTTATCAATAAATTATTAGAATTAGCATTTAATATTGTTAAATCATATTAAAGAAATTACCAGAAAGATATCCTGTCTTACTCAAAATATGTGTATACCAATTTTAGTGCTACTCCTATTTTGAGTGAAAGTAACGCAAAAAATAATAATTGCGGAATATCTCAAAAAGTTCCGGTCCTAACACCCAAGTGTGTATACGGGACCAATTGCGAAAAGATGGACAAAAAATAACAAAGGGTGTAAGTGCTGTGATTTTTCAAAGATGGAACTTTTTTCGCAGTAAGTGTCAGTTAACGCTGTAACAGTTGCTGCTAGACCTCCAATCATGCATAGAAACTTAAGTTATTTTTACCAGAAAATCCAAATAAGTGTAGATATACAGGATGTTCCATTAAAAAAATCCAACTTTGATCCAGTTACCTAGTTTAGAACTACCTGAATATGGGAACAATATTTTTAAAAAGTGCAACTAATGGATATCTATTAAATTAAAAACCAGAAGTCGATATCTTGTTTAATAATGGAGCAATCGGACTTTGTAGTTTGGTTGAATCACCCGGTATATTTGTAAAATACGAGTTTTATTTATTACCGACTATATTTCATAACTGTAAGTATGGGATACGTCTTTTTATCGGAGTAAGTTATACTTACCTCCATTTCACACTTTCCCTTGTTGACCTTACACATAATGCTTGGAATTTGCTTATGTCCATTTTTCTTAGTGTGCCACTAGTAGACTAAATTTAAAACTACCACTAATTTTTATTAATTAAAATGTATGCACACATTTCTACACTACCTCAATATATCATTTATTGGTGTTATTTTATCTTATACAGTTTGGCAAATTTTATTGCACTATACATTAGTAATAAGTCAATATTTAATAACTTCGTCTAACCTAACTAATCCAAATATATACAACATTTGTATAATGGATGGAATTATTTACGTTAACATAAAGTCAATTGCAGCTTAGCAAAGATATATTGTTTAAGGACGGATATCAGGATGGTACCAAATGGATATTGAAACATTAGGCAATATGCTCTAAAATAAGTATTGCACGCAGCCTCTGCCTTCTTACATTTACAACAAGAACGACAGAAATAATAAAAAAATAAAACTATACACAAAACTCCGTATATTCCTAAATGATAAAATCTGGATGTAGTCCAAAGAATTGTGTATTTTAATTTGTTAGACTCTGAAAAAGGAACGTTAGTACAAAAAAAAATAAAATAAGCGATAGGTTACCTAAAACAGCAAAACCGTAGCCAATTTTAGCAGTACCCATTCGATAAGAACACGTGGGTACAACAATTTCTACCACATACTCGTCATTCAAATCGTAATCGTAAACTTTCGAACTTTCAGGCCCAATAGGTGTAATCAACCGATCATTTCTCGAATGTTCTTCCATTTTTATTACTAGGGCTTTATGCGAATGAGCTGTGAAAATAATTTTAGGTTGTAACGATTCTAAAACCTTATTTTCAATAATAATCCGTTCGTTTTTATTGGTGAATACCTTACTTTGTCAACAAATAAAGTAGGTATTGAGAGAAGACTGAGGTGACTTAAAGCAATATCTGTATAATTTTCTTTAAACTTGGCACCTTCGCGAGTTGGAGCTTGATTAATTAACCTGTTGATTTTGTTGAAGCGTATATTTTTATAAATTACAACGTCTTCTTGAGGAAAAGCTTCGAAGAAACGTTCAATCTTATGAGCGGTTATATAATCTGCGTATTCGCCTCCTATATCGTTGTCGCCAGGAATCCAGATATACTAAATGTAAAACCGACGTTTTTAAATAATACGGGAAACATCAATAAGGAATAAACAATAATAAATAAATACAAATGCAACTTGGAATAAAAACCCAATGTCATAACTAAAACTGACCATTTTAAATATAGACTGTGTTTATAGTATAGACAGTGAAGACTTATGGTATTGGAAAACAATTGCAAGTACAATAATAAAATGAATATAATGTAAGATTGCGTATGACTAATTATGAATACCTGCCTGAATTAATTTTCGTAAACGTATCGTAGATATTAGTATGATCTTTTCTACAGGTTTCTGTAACATGTAATTATAGTACATTTAATTAGATGTCGCTCATTTTATTTAATTTGATTATTTTAATTAATGTAGTTATTAAACGCCTAATGTGTACTATTGTCTGAATTCTTGAAAACAGATAATAAATAATAATAATAATAATGGTATTTATTGTCCAACAGAAAAGAAATTCCATTTTCAAGACAATTATAAATGAACAATAAACTATTATGAGGTGTAGTAAAAATATATTAACATAAAATACTGAGTAATAAAATAATAATATAAAATAACTAACTGATTGTAACAGCGAATACTTAAATCTAAATTGTGTACAACATAGGCAGTTAATGTATTTTAGAGATAGCATTTATGATCTCGTTAAGTGTATTTTCATTTAAGTCAGTGGTAGTGCATATTTTATTGTAATTCTCGCAGATAAAAAACAATGGAGATCTTTGAAGAAAATTGGTATGACCAGCTGGGAGATAAAACGTATTAGTTTGCCTGCTGTTAGGTCTGGGTACTTTAAAGCATAGTCTCATTAAAATATCGGAAGAGTCTACTTGATTATGTAATATTTTGTACAGGAAAGTAAGACCTATAATAATTCTTCTTAATTTGCAACTTGTTATGTTGAATGTGTATACTAAGATAGATTGGTCAATGCCTCTGACAGGAAATACACCAAATGACTTATACCACAGATATTTTAAAAACCTTTGGACATTTTCAATTTTCGTATTGTATTGATTGTAGTGCGGATTCCAAATAATGGCTCCATATTCAAGTTTAGGACGTATTAAAGCTAAATATAAGTTTCGAAAGGTGGAGACATTTTTAAAAGAACTACAATTGCGAAGAATAAATCCAATTAGTTTATAACAAGAAGATACAAGCTCTGTTATATGACTGTTAAATGTTAGTTGTGAGTCAAATATTATGCCAAGGTCATTGATACAGTTGGATCGTGATAAAGTAATTGCATTAATCGAATATGAAAACTTTATTGGTGATATCTTGCGAGTGAATGTGAGTGTTTTACATTTTCCTATATTTAAAGTTAATTTATTTGTAGTGCACCAATCAGCTATCGTGTCCAAATCTTTTGTAATGTTATACAGTCCGATTCTGATTGAATAGAAGCAAATAGTTTTACGTCATCTGCATATATTAATATGTTTGAACAAATGTTGTCAGAAATTTCATTGAAAAATAATACAAATAGAAGAGGTCCAAGGTTTGAGCCTTGTGGTACACCCGATGGGGCTGTATATTCAAACGAATTATATCCGTTGTATGCAACAAATTGAGGTCTATATTGTAAGTACGACATTAATAATTTTAGATAACTGTTGCTAAAACCGTAATTAAATAATTGTTCTATCACAACACCGTGATGAAGTCGATCAAAAGCTTTAGAAAAGTCTGTGTAAGCAACATCAACTTGACCTTGAATATTTAATGTTTCCGCAATTAGTTAAATGCAGTTATGTATACAAAGGATATCAAAACAAAAGGTCAAAATGGGGAAGTCAAAATATTAATTAAGTGTCAACATACGATTATAACAATCTCATATCATTTTAACACGGCAAACTTAAATTTCTTGATTCTGTCTTTTCCTCTACACATGAATAAAGGAAGAACGAAAACGATAAAAAGACGAAAAGGAATTTGGCTGCATAAAAACTATAAACAATATATTTTGGTAAAAAATGTATAGAACAGAAGCGTGCAAAATCACAAAATATGATAAAATCGGTATGGTAACTATTTTTTCATTATAACTAAAACACGGTATTTACTTTATAGAATCACGTAATAATAATCAAGTCCTTTAAACAATGTTTTGCGCGAAAATGTGTGTAGAATAAAACTATCAATTTGACGAGGTTACAGGCTACAGCAGATCTTTTGCTTCTCCCTCGTGCACCAACTAGTTAGGTGGTGCAACAAGCCCTGAATTCCAAAGAAGGTTATGTCAACGTTTCGTGTTCCTTTTGTGATTACAGAACAATTGACGCGGAGCGGTTACGAGTCTTGTGAACGGGTGCAGCAAATTTTCAAGTTTTTCTACATAACAAGTAATTGAATGTTCTTTTAAGATTATTTTGGACGTTATCACTATATTTTAACGATTTAAAAATTTTTGTAAACATTCCTATTAGATCAGATGAGATGAACGCCCTAGGAAGATCAAACAAGAACAACAAACAAAAGAAAAAAATTATGAAGATACAGCGGTAATCATCATAAACAAAAAGGAGAGAAGAAAGGAAGGAATACCCAAAGCAACTTGGGAAAAAGGAATAATGCCTCTACTAGATATAGTATGAAAAAGTGTGGAAGTCAGACGCTATAAACCTTACTATAAACTGACAATATTATGTAAAGGTGTGATCATAAAATTGTAGCATAATTCATAACTGCGTAATGAACGTACGAAAGCAGATGAAAGTGATATATTAAATTTTAAGGGCGGTAAAGAAGGTAGGTATTTGTTTCAAGTGGCTGATTCCGAATTTGTTTGAAATATTTAAACTTCTAATTTTTTTCTTATTCGTACATTTGGAATAATGTGGTACTGCAATTTAGCAAGCAAATGCTGACAGATCTATAGCATAATTCACGCAGCAAAGTAACTATCAATTTTTGAACACGAAGAATTTGATCGTGAAACGAACCAGCACGGCAACGGAAATAAAATGGTATTTATTAAGTGTTGTGTAAAACAGTCTATTTGCGACGTCCTTCAAATACTGATCAGCCAATAGCTAAGCAGCAGTGAACAGTGCAAGTGATTGTAAACTCCATAGGTTGGTAATTTTTACTATAGTACAGTATCTATCAAAAAAATAGAGTGTAATAGAAATAAGTGAAGAGCAACAAATCCTTTTCCTTCACCTTGAAACACTTCAGAAAAAAAAAATGATAACTTATCTCTAAAAAAATATTCTGAAAGCATCAGAATTATTAAAGAGTAAACAAATAAAGTGATAAGGATTGCATGATTTATTATTAGGAAATGTAAAAAATGATAAAATAATGCATTATTAATTACATTAAAACCAAACAAATGTTTACTTCTACATCCATAGGTACAATAAGTACGAATACTGACCTGAATATCATCTTTTTCAAAGATATTATAAAATCGATCAACATAAGAATCAAACTCCTTTTCTGTAGCGGTGGAACCTTCATCTAGGAGATCCCCAAGAAATAGTACAACATCTGGTTGTGAAAATCTATAAGCGTGACTATAAGTTTTCGATAAATACCTAAAACAAGAAAGTTATTGTGAATCAAATAATAATTATAAATAATACAGACCAATCACTATCCCATATTGACAATGGTGTTAAAATATGCATGGGTTCATTTTGTAAACCAATTAATTGAGGATCTGCTACTAGAAGTATCTTGGTACACTCATGATTATTCTCACATTCTATAGGATGCCATGAAAATGCTACATAATAATAGCTTAAAATTTCGATGACAAATATAAAACATAAAATTAAATAAACACTGCAGCACCTTTTCTTTTTAAATAAATTAAGTAAGACATTGCTTGTATAACTTCGGAAACATAAGTGCAACTGTTTTGTTGGTGTAACCATCGTTGGGCAATTACTTTCATACTCATATTATGTTATATTTATTATCGGTATAAAAGATAAAACCAAACCATATCGACCTTCATTATATTTTTTCTATATTTGTTGGCATATCGTATCGTTTAGGATTTCCTCGTTCTATTTACATTCTAAAAATAGCAGAACCGGACTGAGCTAATTCAACTCGCACTACTGACATCCACCAGAGTGATTAACATGTAGCGTAGCCAGAGGCGGCTCAAATTAAAATGAATTTGTTATAAATACATTAAATTTTTGTATTTCGCAATTTTTGTAGCTTAGTCTCAGTCTTGTAGACTATACGTACTATTTAAGAATTATATAGATTTTAATAATCAAAATTGCCGAGCACATGTTTAATCTATACAACTGACAAATCAAATCTTTTTGATGCTCATTTTTAAACAAATTTAACGTAAATTCTAGCGAATCCATTATTCTTCATTTTACAGCTATCAATGATTTTTTTGAAATACTGTGTATGTTCTGTGTTTAAAGATATACTGTACGGAATATTTATAATAGAAATGAAAAGTTTTCTATAAGCTTGCTTGCATTTAACGCATTTTAGCATTTATCATCAAAGTCAATTTGTATTTTCAAATGCAAAATACATTATTGAACCACAGAGAAAAAAATGTATTAATCCATATTTTCTGCAAAAAAAATTAAAAATTTTTTGGCATACATCGCGTGATTGTGATGATCCAATCTGTTGACAAAAAACCAATGTTGTACCTACGTCTTATGAACGATTAAACATAACATCCATTCCGTTTGTTCCGTGTACCTACATAAACGTTTTCGTGTTCAAATCTTGTTCGTAGACACAAATTATGGTGCTGATCATTAAATTTTATGTAGAATTCAGATGTGGTGTCAAAATAATCATTCCATTTAGAAAAACATAGATTTTCGGTATATTCGGAAGTGTCAACATTTTGAAGATATTTTAGTTACGACTTAAGGCTGTTCTCTCAGGGAGCTATAAAGTTTATGTAAATTTATCTCGCTTATTTTTAGAAATGTATTCCTGATTTTGCATAAACATATAGCTAACATTATTATTTATGTCGTGCAGGAGCTATTTTTATTTATTTTCGTCTTCGTTGTATTTAATTTAATTAAAACGTAAAATAATAGAAAAATCGATTTCCTTATAAGCCCAAATTTCGACTCCTGCGCGACATAGATAATAATTTTCTGACAACCACTACTTTTTTTAATTTTTACTTAAAATCAATGAGAAAAATTAACATTAAGTAAACGATAAATACTGAAAACTCTTGTAGAATTGTGAAATGAATGTACTGCGGGCGAATTTTTCTGAGGGCAACAGGCCAGACTTGGAAGCCGATTAATATTAATAGATAAATAATGTATTGTTGAATTGTTTATGTCAATTTTTTTGGTACATAACGTGCATTCTAAACAGTTTTAGAAACAGAAAAAACAACAAATAGCTATTTATGTAACAAGAAATAAAAATAGTGAACCGCCTACTAGAAATCTGAAATTGTCTTGAGTGATAGAACATCCTTAAAGTAGTAATACTGTGATCAAAAAGTAAGGTGAAATTGTTTATAACCTGTAAATTCTTTATTTATTCTTCCAAATCAATTTCATCCCCTTAATAGTAATCCCCGTCCGATAAAACGCACGTTTTCAAAAGCTTTTTCCAGTCCTCGAAACAGTCGAAAAAGTCTTTTTCCGGTATAGCCTTCAAGACCTTCTTTGATTCGGTTCTTATCTCCTCAATCGTGTCAAAACGACGTCCCCGCATTGGCCTTTTGAGTTTGCTGAATAGCCAGAAGTCGGACGGGGCCAAATCAGGCGAATACGGTGGTTGCGAAACGATATTAGTCGAATTTTTGGCAAAAAAGTCGCGAAGAACCAATGCAGTATGACATGGTGCATTATCGTGATGAAGGAACCAAGAGTTGTTCGCTCATAATTCCGGCCGTTTCAGACGAATAGCTTCACGCAACTGACGCATAACGCTCAAATAATATTCTTTGTTGACAGTTTGGCTCGGCGGAAGGAATTGTCTCTCGTCGGTAAACGTTGATGGTCGTCCAGAGCGCGGTTCGTCTTCAACGCGTTCTCGGGCCTCTCGTTGTACCACTTATAAACGTAACATTTTCAATGTATCCGCACAAGAATATTCGTTCCGCAAACAAAATATGATGCAAGTTCTTTGCTCAACAAAATCACCCATTGTAGAAATCGAAAAATTCACTTTTGGTTGTTTACAAATACACGTGTAACTCGGAGATAATTAAACCTTTTGACAAACAGATGCTTGGCAATTGTTATAGACAGTCCTACCAACCTAGGAAAAAAATTTACCTGCCTTCCTAATGCCCGGGAGTTTTAAATAATCATTTCACCTTACTTTTTGATCACAGTATACAGGGTGAGCCATAATTAAGTTTAAAGTTTTCAAGGGGGTCTTTCTTGGCTCAAGTTTGTTAGAAATATCCCAACACGATCGTTTTTCTTTTCCACCGCATTCTCGATAACTTTTTGTTTTCTGTTTCACCGATATCCAACATGATTATTAACTGTAATTAGTTATTTCTTATGATCAATTTTCTCGAAAACCGTTGGACAAAACGACTTTCAAAAAGAGTACCTTTTTATCTAGAAAACATAGAATTTCAATAATTTCAAATCAATATTTCCTAGTACGCCCCTGGAATGTACGCTTCTGGTTGTAATTCTTACCATGTTTTATAATCAGCTGATAGCTCGTAATAGTAATATATAGAAATGTACCAAAATTTGTTGAAATAGGTATAGTCGTTTCAAAGAAATACAGGTTTGAACAGTTTTTGGACGCCATCTTTCAACGGTTATAACTCCGACAGTTGACCTTTTTGACAAAATTTTATAAGAACTTTTTTTAAATATTTTGGGTCAGGAAATACACCCTTGAAAACTTTAAACCTAATAGAAATAAATTTTAGAATTATTTTTTTATTATTGATTGATAAATTTCGAACATTTCTGAAGATATTCAGAAAAACTCGAAAAACTAAGTTTTTAGCAAAAGTTAATAAAACAATAAATTATAATAATGTATAGAATAAACATGCTTCCTCATCGACTGGTGTAATTCCCAACTCACTGGCCACATTACCACGTTGAATATAGTAATATAACATAACATAATACCAATTAAGATTACGTGTGTACACTGATGAAATTTAAAACTTGGACACAACAATTTCTGTAAACAAAAGTTTGCACATTGTGAAGCGGGCTTAAGGGTATCATTTACAATTCTAACAGCAGGTAGTCTCAGCAGGGGTTATCTTATAGAAGGACTGTAGAATGAATCATTACACTAAGCACGTTTTAGAAAATAGGTAATTTACGTTGCTTACTTAATTTTTTCTTTAAAGAATATATTTGAAGGTATCGCTAATTAAACACCATAGCTCGATTAATTATCGAATCAAAATTTTGTTTAGGAAATGTTTACAAAATAAAATTAGAAATAATTTTGATTTAAAAAACGTCTACAAGCAATAACTTTTAAATTAAATCAAAAACTAAACATGGTTATTTGGGTTGACTGATTATTACTTATTTTAAATAAATCTAACCTACTAATTATTGTAAGTTATTAAAAAAAATCATTAAACTCTCTATTCATAATATTTAGTCCTTACAAAATGTATATTTTATGACGTTTCATTTTTTCTGTAGTTAATATAAAAGTGAAAATAAAAACTAAGGCAATTCTTATTGTCAACGTATATATTTAGTTTTTGACAAGAATTTATTACATAATTATAATTAAGATACCAAGTTATAGTTTAAAATTAAATGAAAACTTTTTTTTAAATAAAGGTATTACTATATAAATAAATATAAGAAATCAATAATGGGTGTGACCTCCATTATTATTGATACATTCTTGGAGGCGTCTGCTCATTGACGCTATCAAGGTATCAATATAATTAATATTAATCGTTTCCCATGCGGTATCAATGGCTGCAATTAGTGCATTACGGTTTACTGGTATAAAATTTGGCCCTTGTTGTCTTCGGATAACAGCAAGTATTCGAGCCCAAACATTTTCGATAATGTTAAAATCTGGGCTTTTGCTGGCCAGGGTAACAGCTCCAAGTTATTTTCTCGTATCCAATTGCGCACAACCCGCGAAGTATGAATAGGGGCGTTGTCCTTTAACAACAAAAATACATTATGAAAATGTTAATTCAACAGATCCTGAACTATTTTTGGAGAAAGTATAGTGAAATAAGAATACTTACTTGTTGGAAAATATAATCTTCGTCTGGATAAAACACTTCGACTGAAGGTTTCATAATAGTTTCCAAAATATCTAAATACGCAGCAGAATCAAGACGTCCATCGATAGCCCAACAAACTCCTGGACCCGCGCGCTAACCCAACCCCACACATTCACAGAAAATAACCACTTCGTTTTTTTAGGACATATGTGATTATTTTCGTAACGAGTTCCTTCCATTCTAAAAACTTTTAGTGGTCCATCGTTGCGGCTATTGAACGTTTTTCGTCGCTAAAAATCACTCGATTCCAAAATTCCAAAGGTTCGTTCATATATCGCCTTGCAAATTCCAGACAACGTCGTTGATTGAAATATTGGTAAAGATAGTCAACCGCTTGTATTTGCTTGTATCACGGATGCAATTCACATATGCATGTTGGGTTGCGTTTTGTTTACTTTTTCACCTGTACTGAAGCGCTAAGTTATAATGTGTACGATTCTTGAAATAGAATAGTTCAATTTATTCCACCGTTGTAAAAATGGCGCAACATACAATCCGTAAAATTTACTTTTGTCAATACAATGTTGCAACGTTTTCAAATATTTAGTAAACGTATTAACTAGTAATTAAAAGTGACGAATTTTCATTTATGAATAATACCATTGATGATACATATCTTGGATTTTAATGACAATGTTTTTTTAATAATTTACTAAAATACATGCGAAGCGTTATTTGTTAAAACAGTTTGGTTTGGTCGGTGTTAGATAAATAAGAAACAATTATTTTACAAATTATGCTTGCACTTTATTTTTTAACTTGCAAATAATAATGTTGACATTTGTTTGTCATTTAATAACTTCGTTAGGAATAAAGTAGAACATACTGGGAGAAATACCACTAGAGTTCAGAAACGCAAAATTATTGGTTTTTGTATCTACTTGTTTTACGTGTTCAGTTGAAAAGGATTTTAAATAAAAATTGGTTTTCAAATTTTTCAATTCAAAAGGCAACAAGTTACCGTGTTTTTAGGGAAAGTGGGTTCCACTAGACCTTCAAATTTAAATTCACTTGGTAATAAAACCTATTCCTATTACTTCTAAAAATAAAAGTACTAGATTTTAGCTTGAGGTGTGTTCTATTCTTTTCTGTGACGAAATAAATGACGATTTAATATTGAAAAATCATATTACAATAGAATTAGAAAATTATTGAGGGAAATTTGGTGTTAAAAAATAGTACTCACTTTTTCCCGAGGGAAAAAAAATTATTTACGAAAAGTGACACTTTGTTATCTGTTAGTAGAGATAAAAAGTTAGGATTTTACTCTTTGAAACTGTATCAAAATATCATGGTTTCGAATTAAAATAGTTTAATTAAAGTAAAAATAGCTCATTAATTATAAACATTGTTTCAAAATTACAATCCAACTGATCTAAAATAATAGTAATAATTTACAAACAATTTACACATAAATAATAACGTACCTAATACAATGCTATACATAAAACATATCCAAACATTTACACTTATTTATGCAGATAATATTCTTATTTTACGGTGTGGTTTTGTGACATCACTGTAATTATAGCTATTAGAAATATGTTTATTAGCCTCCCACTTTAAGGTTCGATATAGTTTTATTTTAACCAAATGTATTACGAGGAGTCTTCCGGATTATCGTTTATGAGTCACATTCCTTATCGGCTTAGTCAGAAATTCTACAATTGCATACTTTTAGCAACACCTTTAGTAAATGAGTAGGCTTGTTATAATATTGTTTAGATGCAAACAGTTGAGTACGTTAGATTGTAATATAAGAAAATTCAACATTCGTTCCAACATAAAAAGGATAGCGTTTCTATGTTAAAAATTTTAATTTCAATGACCAAAATTTAGAAATTTACTTGCGTAAGCCTAATATATTTTAAAACATTTTCAACGGATAAACGATGTTAATGTAATAAATATATGAGTATGGAATTTTCAAAAGTATTTAAAGAAATTGTTTTTTGGGAGAACGTTTTTCAACGATTTCTTTACGAAATTAATACTTTTAAATCTGCAGGTTTTTTTCATAATAATAAACTTTATTCACATGTGTATGTATACAATCTTTGTACATATATGTGTTTGTCATGATGGTATAACCATTGTTATAACCTTACGTAAGAAAGATACAAATAAATATTATTACATTGAACAATTAACAGACAATAGAAAAAAAATATATAACAAAGGACACACATTTAATTAGTACGTCGACAAAAATCAATAAATTCTTGTATATTGTAGAACGCATGTTTTTGTTTGTTTGTCAACATTGACTCAATGCACCAATATTTCAATCAACGGCATGATGCATTGGCAACAATGTCGTGCCTTAGCATAAACTATCAGCAAAATTACAGTTTTCTATTTCACATTTATCGGCAATACTGTTCTGTAAATTCTACAATACAATTGACGTATTTTCTTAGCACAAAGCGATACTACCAACCTCTGATGTTAAGAACAAATTTCGGGGTCGCATAATCCCGTAAGGTTGACTATCTTTACCAATATTTCAATCAACGACAACGTCTCATATTTTCGTCACTGAGAACTTCTTTCGCAGCAGCATTATACTTCTTTATTCCAATCTCCTTTAATCTTTTTTGTGCAGTTATACGGCATCCGGGAAAATGTGTATCTGCTATAGCCCTGGAGTATGTAGCAAATGGTTGTTCTGTTACGTAATGAAACAACTCGAGATCTTGAGCACGTGTAGATACTTTAGGTCTACCACTTCCGATGGCTCTTTCCTAAAGGTGTTCAAGATTCCATTTTACTCGGTAATGCCCTACGGTGCTTAATAATTTCTTAGCAATAACATACACGTTCTTGGTTTTTAAGTTGTCATAAATTTGATATGATATAAATTTGTGTTTCTAATATTTGCCCGTTTTTTCTGAAAATAATTTGATTTTTCCACGGCATACTTAGAAAACAGACGTTTCTGCTATACAAATAGTGAGGAAAATATTTTTCCTCACCAGTGAGCAAAAACGTCATGTTGCAAGAATGTCGCTTGGAACTTAATTAAAAATTTAATTTTTGTTACACAAATAAATATTATTCAGTCAGTTTGGTTTAATTTAGTATCTTATTATATTTCAACTTTTAAACATTGTTACCCTACAGTTCGTGGGCGTTCAAGCAGAAATCACTAAGTCCAAATTAATAAATCAGTAGTTAGTTTCTGGTACTTGGGACGAGATGATAAACGAAAAACGGTACACCTTTTCCCAACATTTATTTAATAATTAAAATACAAATACGACCGGTTTCGGTAAAGACGAATTACCATTATCAAAGTAACTAGAACAAGATTTAAAAAAAAAATATATAATTAGAATGAATCGGCTGCAACTTACCAAAAAAAAACGAAGATTGAAAACAAACAATCATTATTTAAAATAATTTATATTTAAATTTCAGACAACAAAATGTCCACCCGGACATTAATACAACCATGTAAGCAGGTACCAATTTTGAGACTACCCTAGCTCCATTAATTTCTGCCCATGTAAAGCAGAAAGCGTTATTAGGAGGGGCTCCTTCGTAGATTGTTAAGTTGTAGCAGCACAGTTTGCTACTGTAATACATGGGTGATACATCACTGCACGGCAATTGAAGAACACTTTGTAAGTCGAATGTCACAGTGACGAAACTTGAATCATTAGTTGCCCGGTCCTTGTCATGCATTTTAGAATTATTTGCATCAGTTTCACGTTGCTTGTGATCATCATACGAGGACTGTAGTGCAACTTTTTGTACTTCTGCTGCCGACTGGTATCTCATACATAGAGAACACTGATCTTTTCTTGGCTTAAAGAACGAGTAGTTGTATTCCTGACAAAAAACTCTCTTGTATGTTGTCATACTGCGGGGAATTTCGCCATTTTCGGCACACACTTCTTGGTACAAGAAATACATTTTGGCTATCGATTACTTAGCATCCAAGTATTTTCTTTGTGATGATTTTCTGCAGTAATGTGACTTCGTCACAGGGAAGCTCTCGATATGTTTTTTGAATACTCTGTCTCTCTTCTAGACAGAGTTTATTGGCTGGTTTGTGTTTTCCACGTTTGTCATCACCTTGATATAGCCCTGACGTATTATTTTTATTGATAAATGCAGTATTGAGGGGCCCATTGCTGATAGCAAGAGTTTTTAGGAAGAACTTCTGACAAACTCTGGTAGGGGTATCATTTTTAAGGAAGTAGAATTGCTTCGCATTTGTTACTGTTACTGCCAGTAATTTGAGCATAAATCGATTCTTGACTGTTCGTTAAAATGCTGGGAGCATTTAAATTTGCAATTATTGCAATTTATATATTGGGGAACCTTGGCCAGTTTTGGTCCTTTTTTGTAGAATATGCTTGTCCTAAATTTCTACACTTTTTGTCACATTACGAGACCACCTTGATTCGTCTGATTTATTCCAACGACTTCTTTTTACGTTGTCCAAATTCTGCTTCTGAAAGTGCAGATACATAGTACACATTTTATCCAATTAACCTAATTTTAAAGATCTTACCAGCTTCTGAAATTTCTTCTGGGGCCACATCGCTAGTATCAGAATCCAATTCATCATTTGGATTAAAATCTTTATCAGCATCACTGTCATCAAATTGTTCAGAATCATTTTCCTCTGTCGCCTAAAATACACATTTAAAGTTTCATGAAAATCACTGTAGACTACAACGAAATAAAATTCTTACCTCATTTGAAACTGCTGGCACAGCGAACTCATTACGATTTTCTACTAGTGCAGGTGAATTTGCAGTGTTATTAGACCTAACAGCCAAGTATCGTTTACCTCTGCTACCATTCATTATTGTCAACATTTAACACAGGACTTGTACGCACTAATACTGGCAACAAGAAGCACAAAACTCATTAAGTCCGTCGAGTGACTTTTGTATTTATACATTTACACCTACAAAAGTCATTAAGTCCAGTTAGTTACTTTTGTCTGTCAGACAATTGTCTTTTTGTAACTTAGTGAGAATTGTCAACTCTGACAGTGTTTAATATATCAGTCTGTGGACTTAGTGAGTTCTGCCACTGTAAAAGCAGATTTTTGTGGCTACCACTATTATTGTCTTAATAATGATAAAATTGGACTTAGTGATTTCTGCTTGAACGCCCACGATTTAGTGGTTAGAATTACGCGGCTAGCAACTTTGCGCTATGAACAGGTTGAGATCTTACCGTGACCACAAAATAAATAAGCAAGACTATTGTAACCCTCCGATTGTTGACTTTTGCTTTTACGTAGGTGTGACGAAATCCTGTAACAATATGTTACGTTTACAATTAATAGTTTTCTTTAATTTGGGTTGGTTGGTTGGTTTTTTGGGGAATGTCGTGGAAAAAATGTTGTGTCTAACACGATGAGAAAGCCTTTTTCCACTCTTACTCTAATGCATCACGAGCTCGAGTAGAAAAAAAGAACGCTTTCCTCACTTGTTAGACAAATAACTATTCTTGCATAGTCGTAGAATTTTATCGTTACCTCAGTTTAACGGCCTACTAAAGTTTTGTGCAAGCGGGAATAATGGAAAGAAGTTTCTTTCTTTGTTTGAATTTCTGACCGAAGCGAATTTTACTAGAAACTTAACTTTTCTTCCGAATCTCTAAATTTTCTTCAGCTGGGGTTGTGTTTTGTTTTTTTTGTTGGTTGTTTTTTTTCTTTTTTTTTTACCTTCGTACGGCTGTTGGAATGATTTTTAATTACGTCTATCTGCACAAAAACGTGTGAGCAATTGTGCAGCTCGGGGTGGATAAACATTTGTGCTGTTGCGTATGTTCTGGTTAGGAAGGCCGGAAATCTTCAAAAAACCTTCATAGTTATTGTGCAAAAAGAGTTGTGCAGCAGGCTATAGACTGCTTACAAAAAATTCACCAGGAAAGGCAAAGTAATCGGCGGGGGTTGAGCGAAGACTTACGAGTATTATAAGTAGAACTTTTACCCAATGTTCTGTTCTATAGCATTTAATTACTGCTTTAAACGTTCGATGATAGGGTTCTATTTTTCTGTTGACTTGGTTAATTGTCAGTATTTTGTTGTGTTGGATGAAGAAAACTGCCTCGAATTGTCGATCACGGTCTATTGTTATTTGTTCTGGTATATCAAACTTAGCAATCCACTCGCTTAAGAAATTCCTGGGAATTGATTCGACAGAGATGTCTGCTACAGAAATAGCTCTAGGCTGCGAAACGATCAATAATAAGCGTCAGAGCGTTTGTTTGTCCGAGGTTTGTAGGAAGAGGGCCGATTAAATCCATGTGCAGATGGTTGAATCTCTGTTGTTCCAATTAGAATTGTTTGGGAGGTGATATTGTATAGCGGTGAGTCCGATGACAATCTACGCATTGTCTACTCCACCGTCTGATGTCATTTTAGGTCACACAAAGCGTTGGCAAATGAGCATTGAAGCTTGAGTGTGACATGTTATAAATTATCTTGAATATTAAATCTCGAAGATTAGTAGGTATGTATGGTAGAATATTTCAATCGACGGTATGGTCTTATATTCTCGTCGCATTAGAGTTTAATATCGGGAAACTTACGAGAAGAAATCTGTTTCGTTGGATAAAAATGGCTGTAAATCTTCGTCCATTTGTTTTCTCTTTCTTTCTTTTTCTTTCTGTTCTGTATTCTCGAAAGAGCATTAGCCATAATGTTTTCTTTTCCAGAGATGTGACGGACAATCTTGGTAAATTGTGCAATGTAACTTAGATGTCGGCACTGACGAGCAGTTCCGCTGTTCTTTTTCTTGACCAGTACATATCTGCAGGTCTGTCATCAGTAAGGATTGTAAACTCTTGACTCTCTAGGTAGTGCACAAAGTATTTGACATTTGACGGTGGAATAAGCTGCTAATAATTCTCTTTCGAAAGCGCTGTACTTGGATTCTGCGTTAGTAAGTTTTCTAGAAAAAGAAATGCAAGGGACGTGTGGATGAGTTGTCTACATGCTGAAGAACGGCTCCGATGGCTAGTCGAATGCATTGATGGTCAGCACTAGGTGATAGTCGTTGTGGGTGGGATGGCACTAGCTATAGGTATCGGTTTTGCAACGTTGGAAAACCTGAGTGCGTTTTCAATCCTCTGGATTTGTCGTTTATCGTTTTCTTGCACGAGCCGTTGAGTAATTTAGTCAGCGGGTGCTGTGTAGTGGCAGCGTTTTGGATAGTATTCGGTAACAGGAGATTCTTTAGGGCCTTGACTAGGACCACTGACTGTTAATAAATTATGTTAATAAATCCTTTCATTCAATTATTTAAAAAAAATTAGTACAAATATCTTGAATTTTGTTGGCTTCTGTGTACCGGGTGACCCAAAAGACTGTTCCTCGGCTATATCTCGGGAACCGTTTGTCGTATGACTTTGGTGTAAAAAATATTAGGTAAATCAGCCATGAAGAATCGCAGAAAATATTTTCAAGTTTTAAAATGATCACCAGAGGACGTAACTGCCATCTTAAATTTTTAAATGCATTTTCTATAAATTTCGCATAATAAACAAATTTTTTTTTTACATTTGTAAAGAGAACCAGTTTATCTATTATTTTCGTAAAAACAAAAGTAAATGGTTCCAAAATATATGGTCTAACATATTCGAATTCGGATATAGTATAGGTACCTATTTAGGTTTTTAGGCTTACTTTTTAAATGAAAGGTTAAAATTACGAGAGTAATATTAAAGTGACAATAAGTTCAAAATGCGTTTAGTCCCTTTGGAGCAACATGAATGTTCTGATGATATATATATTTTAAATAATACCTAAATGAATTCTATTTAGACTCACAATTGTCTCCTTTAACATCTTATTCATTTTGTGCTAAATTTTTAATAGTTTTAAAAATTTACAGCGCGGTCTTCGATCTTCAAACAGGAACGAGATTTTGAAAAATGGTTTTCACTGGCCTATTGGATGTTATTTGGCTACTTTACCATAAAGAAAAAGTCATATCATTCCATTGGATTTTTAATTTTTTTTAATTTGGGTCATGGTGTCAAAACTAGCCCCCTGGCGAAAGGATTTAACTAAATTAACATCTTTGTTTTTAAAATAACTGAACTTTTGTTTTTACGAAAATGATAGGGTTCTCTTTACAAATGTGAAAAAATTTTTTGTTTATTATGCGAAATTTATAGAAAATGCAATTTAAAAAGTTAAGATAGCAGTTACGTCTTCTGGTGGTCATTTTAAAACTTGAAAATATTTTCCTGCAATTCTTCATGGCCGATTTACCTAATATTTTTTTTTACACCAAAGTCATACGACGAACGGTTCTCGAGATATGGCCGAGTAACAGTCTTATTAGGTCACCCGGTACATCTCTCATGAAAAGATTAATAATCCCAAAAATGACGCTAAATTTCTGAAAACTGCCACTTGCTAGCGAGTTAAAACGCAATTATCAAAAAAATTATTGTTTAAGAATTTCTGGATAAGACTAGATAATGCTTAATTTATTCCGAAAGCGTGTTGTGCTATAAAGCCTTACTTACCTAATCTGAATGTACACGTCTGATTCATCTTCGATGTTCACAATCTTAAAATTACGAATATTACGATTAAGTACTATATTTTTATTATAAAATTAAACTTTGCTAATACAAATACATAAATTTTTATTTCTTTCATAATTACAGAATATATATCTACATATTTTTAAAATGTGATATTTTAAAAATAAAAATAGTTGAAATATTTTTTAAATTTTCTAAAATATCTATTTAATTTTTGGTACTTCTATTTATAGTGTAGAATTTAATATTATGTATATTATCAGACGCACGTAAGACTAAATCTACTAGATGCTTTTGTATCAGCATAAACATATCTATTGTTTTTTTTGTAATTTTCCAAGTTTATATTATTCTAAAATTACACCTGCAAGTTGGTAGGTAAATGCGTACCAGATTACAACATTAATGGGCCCGCTTCTTGAAACATCTAACTAGAAGTAATTTTTGCTGAAATTACAAGATAACTAAGCATTATTATTATTATTAAAAAAACCCACCACATTTTTATGTTGAGCAACAAAATTGTACTGATATGGATCACTGTTTGAAGACAATATCAATTTAAAAAGCTAATTCTACTGTCTTAATTCTTTTGTTAAATATATGTAGATATTTGTGTGATATAAAGTGTATAAACTTAGAAAAATCCTGTATTTTGTCGTTAATGGTGTTACATTTAAACAATACAGCTCCAATCATTTTTAATTATTAAAAATGTTGCACTGTATTGTATATTTCCAATATTTTTATGAAAGAAATGCAAACTTTTTCATATTGTACCTTCAATTTTATTTAGTGTCTTCTTTCTTAATTTTTTTAAAATATTTAAATTTGAACTATTGTTTATATACCTTTATAAGTAATAGCACCAAATAGTTTTAAGCTGACAGTATGTTGATGTTTTACTTAATAAAACTTCAGCTAATGATATATTCAACTGATCAGGTTTTTTTTGTTTGAAATAAATTATTTCGAATACAGAAATTGAATTAAATAATTTAAAAGACAATAACTTAAATTAATATCTTTTGCTACGTCCTTCGTGTGCTTTCTTAACAATAGCCAATTTAGAATGTGGATCTAGAACAGCTAATTCGGTGTACGGTGGTTCTTTGGTTCCGTGCAACATTAAGCTCCATTCTTTGAAGAATCCCGTTTGAGGTGTTATTGAATTGAATCTGGCCTGAAATTAAAGAATAAATAAAGTTTTACCATAATTATCGTAATCCTTCATGTGACGTTTTGCGTTATCGCTTAATACCGGTTTCAAGATAAGTTTGTTTGAAAGCTGTAATTCAAAAATTTACTAATTCAAAATAAATAAATAACGGAGAACATATTTATTTACACTCGGGCGTAATTAACTGCCTAGATGGTCGTTGGAAATAGCTTTCAAGAACGTAATTTTTTCAAACACCATTTTATTTTTATATTGTCATCGTAAAAATCCCAATGAGGTTTTTCAGTGCACTCTGCACGGAAAAGGTTGCGTTTTCAGAAAGGTAGTATTGGTAGCAGGTACTACTTAGAAAAATGGTAATACAGTAAAGTTCACCGTTTTTATAAATGGAACTGTTTGTTATTGATATTTGCATTTTTCTTAATTCCCTGAAATTTAATTTGGGCTTTTTCACGATCACAACCTGAAGTCGCATAAAAAATAATTGAAACGTAAATTTTTCGCATCACCACATGTGATTTTTACGTAACCCCTGCGTGATGATAACTTGCCCACTTTAAGAAATAAATGTTTGAATAAATTAATGCTTTTTCCGATTATTTTTTTTATCTCCAATTATCAATTTTTACATAATTATTATTTCAACTTTTCCTTCTACTTACCTCATAACATTCTTTAATATTCTACTAATCGCCTGAGGAGAAATTCCTTTTTTGATAACAATTATGTTTTGAACTCAACATTTGCAACTTTAAAACATAAAGGAAAAAAAGACGAAAACGATTGGTGTATTGTTGATTGTTTTATAGAGGGTCATTTAATATGTCACTGTTTGTACATTATAAACTTGGGGAACCTGTAACCCCTAGAGGGTAGCAGAAGGAGAACACCTTCTAGATAACGGAGGTAGGAGTAAAATGAAATAACCCTCTCGAACCAACATCTAAAGTAGCGAATCGTTCTGAATGGTTGGCTACATAGGATCCAGAATAAGTGTTGTGGCGTGAAGCCTAAATAAACAAACCTGTAGATCTCAAAAGTAAATCCAACGAAGAATTAATTATAAAATGTGAAAGTGGTAGCAAAAAGTGAATGGACACAAACTCAAAGAACATACAAGAAAGATTTATAAAAAATATTCCGGAAAAAACTTAGAAACATATAAACTTCTGAAGGAATCTATTAAAACCAAACAGATTAGAAACATTTGGAAACGTAGAAAAGAATCAGGGGAAAATGAATTGTGAGAAAAGACGTGAACTAATAAGATCCGTTCATAGAAGGAACTAAAAATTCAAAAACAATAAAAGATGCTGAAGTCAGTAAAACGAACAGAAAACCAACATATCTCATATATAGCATTAATATTTGGAAAGACACTACAACTGTTACTTATAAAGGTACTAGGAGATTTTTAGATAATTTAGAAGCAGATATAGCAAACGCGGAAAGAAGAATAAGACATGAAAAAATAAAGAAAAGTTAAACTCAATTAAAAACATCAATATAAATGGGGTGGATAGTATTACAGTACCTTCGGATTGATTCTAAAGAAAATGTAGAGAAGATAATTGGAAAACGCGATTAAAATTTATCGCATGGTGCATTATCACATGTACTATGCATTAACTGGTAAAAAGAAGAAGTCAAAACAGAGCAATACATTTATCGTTTTCGTTTACCTGTGAAAAGCGCGTAGTACAATTTTTCCAAGCAAGAGAACTCTAGATAAAGAGGCGACATTGATAAACGTCGTTAAATATAATAAGTAATAATATAAAGAAATATAGTGCATACCAAAATAAGAAACGGAATGATAACCAAAACGAAGCCTCTAAATAAGGATGATATTTTCGGAACGCGCCGTAACACATTGTAGAAGAAACTCCAAGGCTATGTTTATGATTAAGGGGAGATAGTCCAATGAAAAATATTATTTACATGATCAGAAAATAAAATTTAAAAAGTGAAGTATTAAAATACAGAAATCAGAAGCCCATTTAAATTTCTACTAGTAAAAGTACTGCATGGAAGTAAAAACTTAGCTAGAACTGATACACAACCCATAGCACAAAGTATTATCCCCTACGGGTGGGAAACGTGGGTAATCAATAACAAAAAATAAAAAAAACAATACCAACAAATGACCCATTTAATCGTAGTGATTATGTATTACAATTGCCAAAATTAGTTAATTAATTTCATCACATTCATGTTCCATTGAAATTAAGGCGCACTGGATCATTTTGTCCTCTCATTCAATTTGATCAACAATTTAAAATTAATTTAACTGCCAAAATTAGCCTTTGATTTGTTTAGCAGTAATGGCAGACAAGTCTTGGAAATGTATTTAAATTTAAAGTTTTGATTTCTGCCAAACTGTAATTAATTTTAGTGAACATTTGTGAAACTGTGCTTTTTATTTTATAACTTAGAATCAATATTGTAAAGAATTATTAAATGTATTATAAAACTGTTTGTTCTTTTATACAGGGTGTAACAAAAAGGTAGGTCATAAATTAAACCGCATATTATTCTTGGGCTAAAAATAACTAGATTGAACCTAACTTACCTCAGTACAAATGTGCATACAAAAAAAGTTACAGGGTGTCAAAGTTATAATTTTTGAAAAGTTTTTTGGTAATATTTCACCTAATAAAAAGCACGATTTTAACGAAATTTGGTATTCAGCAGTTTTTCAGCATGAGAAATCTAAATCTGATCACAGTTTTGATGTACATTGTAGAGGGCGCCACTAACAGCACTTCGCGTACATTAAAATGTTCATAACTTTTTTGCCCCTAGGTATATTGGATTGTTGTTCGAAGATTTTCATTCCTTGACGTCATGAGCTCAAAAAAATATACTTGAAAGATGTCGATTCGGTCAACCGTTTCCAAGAAAATCGACACTGAATCTTTAGTTGTTATCGAGATACGGCCTATACCACAAAAATTCCGAATAACAAAAAATAAAGTATAAATGAATTTTTAAGTTATGACCACGTCCCAAAATTTTTATTTAATCTAACTTATTTACAAAAAAAATGATAACTTTGACACCCTGTAACTTGTTTGCATGCACATTTGTACTGAGGTAAGTTAGGTTCAATGGAGTTATTTTTAGCCCCACAATATGTGGTTTAATTTATGACCTACCTTTTTGTTACACCCTGTATTATTTTTATACCTCAGGAATTTTAGGTTTTAACCCAGGACTAAATTATGTAAAGTTGAAAACTGGTAGGTACTACATCTACTTAACGTACTAAACACCATATCAAAATCCTGAACTCTCCTGCGAGAGCTTCATTGATTTATAGGTGTTTTATAGGTGTTATAGGCGTTTTACCTTTTTCCTCTAGTATTTTTTGTATTGTCTCGTTCCACGTTTGTTTAGGTATTCCTCTTTTGATTTTCCCTGTCATTTTTGACTCCCAAATCTTCTTTGTTTGTGTACTCCTTTCCATTCTTTGGAGATGTCCCCACCTCCCAAGTTGTCTTCTTTCAATGTACTTTTCAATTGATTCTGTGTTCAGTTCTTCTTTGATTATCTCATTTCTTCTTCAATTTCGTTCTTTTTCCTGTTACTACCATAATTTTGTGTTTTTTAATTCATCCTCATTCCGTTGTTTGTTATTATTTTGTTCCATACACATAAGTTTTTCTTTAGTTCATTTTCGCTGCCTGTTATTATGGCTATGTCGTCCGCGAAGGCGCCCCTGCTATCTCCACTTTTTCTATAGGTTTCTGTATCCCAATTACAGTTCTTATTAGTTTGTCCATGAAAGTGATAAACAGCAGAGGGCTAAGACTTCCTTCTTGTCGAACACCTTCCTTTGTGTGAAATATCTCTGACTGTCCGTTCTTACTAAAACCTTGTTTTTCGTCATCCGGTACATACATTTAGTCACTCTTATTATTTTCTCATTCAATTTTTTCTCTTTTAAGCATTCCCTTAATTTAGGCACAGATTAATGATGTGGTGGGGTTAAGACAGATGCGAAACTCGAGTTGTAGAGATTCTTTGCGCATGCGTTAATTCTCCATTTTATTGTTGGTGTTGTAAACAACAAACGATTTATACGCTTCAATATTTATTTATTATTGTCTAATTTTATCGTGTTTAGGACATAATGAGTATTTAGAAGTGTTTATTAGTGCAGTGCGGTACTACACCCATGTTTACTTTTAAACCTTATTTGTGTTGGTGTACCTCAATTTATTAATTATTATCTATTTCGTCTCGTATTTATGACTTATTAGTGTTTAGTAGTATTTATTAGTGTTTGCTGTTTGAAAACGTCCCTACGTGTTTTGTGATTGTGGTGTAAAATGTCTGGTAAGGGTCGTGGTGGAACTTGGTGTATGGTTCCCCTTGCAAATCAAACACTAAACAAAAGTTGTTTGTGTTTTTGGTCTGCCCAAAGAACCTGAAAGGTAAATTAAAAGTTGTGTATTTTATGAGCTTTCTTAAATTTTACTGGTAGACGTAAATTAGTTTGGAATAGAAATGTTTTTATTAAAATTAAAAATATAGGTTTTTTGTTTTCACAAACGGTTTTATTCAACTTCAATTTTCCAATTATTTATTGTTAGTGTTAAAGCAATAAAAATCCGATATCAACAAGCATGAAGTTTACTTGTTCATACATTCAGTGTATAGGCAATTTTAAAATTCCCGCAAAATAACACCAACAAAAATATGGCGTCTTGTTTGGAGGTCATGAAATAACGACCCCGAAACATCAAACAGACCGACACAGAGTTTCGCATCTGTCTTAACCCCACCACATCATTAATCTGTGATTTAGGTCTTGGTACATTGTCAAATGCCTCTTCCAGGTCCATAAAGGCTATATAAACATTTTGTCGACATTGCTAACGATCTACTCATGATTTTTTTAGTGCGAATATGTGGTCCTGCGTACTTCTTCCTTTTCTGAAACCGCTTTGTTCCTGTGATAAGATTGGTTCTACTTCTTTCCCCATCCTTTTTCTATAATTTTTCAAAGATCTTCAAAGGAGTAACATTATGCCTCTGTAATTTTACATTCCATGACATCCCCTTTTTTATAGATTGGGAGTATTATGTACTCCTCGTCTCTGGTTCTTTTTCTAGTTCATTATCACT
This sequence comes from Abscondita cerata, assembly GCA_030710515.1. Taxonomy (NCBI): domain Eukaryota; kingdom Metazoa; phylum Arthropoda; class Insecta; order Coleoptera; family Lampyridae; genus Abscondita; species Abscondita cerata. Next base: position 434,220 of record JALBCR010000004.1, read on the forward strand.
TTCTTGGCCTTTTCTCCTTCATCTTCTGTTTCTGTTACCAGTAGCTTTCTTTTGGAAGTCCTCCTTCCATCTTTCCATGACCTCCTTTTCTCCTCTTAACAAATCTCCTTTTTCGTTTTTTATAGCTATTATTTCTGTTTTCTTATTGTTTCTATGGCTTTTTAAAACTTTGTAAAATAGTTTCTGGTTTCTTTTACTATCTTTTCCAGTTTGTCTGCGAACTCTTTCCATGTATGTTGCTTGGACTCCTGGATTTTGGTTTTGACTCCTCGTAATTCTTCTCTGTTCTGTTATTTAAATACTTTTGCCACTTAGTTTTCTTCAGCTTTATTTGTTGCTTTATTTCGGTTGACCACCACGCTGTTTGTTTCTTATTTATTTTTTTTGTGTGTGCCACATACACTCTTGGATGTTTCTATGATTATGTTTTTGAATATCTTCCATATCCTTATTTTCTGTTTTATTTACAATCTCGTTTATTTCTCTCTTAATTGTTTCTTTTAAATTTCTTGACCTTTTCTTCATTCTTTAACATATAGGCTCTTATTGTTTCTATGTTGTTCTTGACTGCTTCCTTTTCTTGATCTGTTCTTTCTTCTAATCCCTGTTTCTTTATTTTGGCCACTACTAGAAAATGGTCACTGCCTATTTCAAACCCTCTTTTTTACTTTAACATTTTTAATTATATTTCTTCTCGCTCTTTCTACCATTATGTAGTCGATTATAGATTGTTTTCTTCTACTCACTACTGCTCTTGTATACTTGTTTATGTTTTATGTTCCTAGAAGGTGTTTGCTATAATCAGGTCATTTACTGTGCAAAAATCCAACAGTCTTCGTCTGTTGTTATTTCACTCACCTTCTATAAATGTTTCGATAACTCTGTATGTGTCATCCTTCTTTGCTAAACGCGCGTTTAAATTTCCAGCTACTAGGATTCCTCCTTTGGCTAATTCAACGTTTAAACTTTTCCGTTGCTGTTGTCTGTACCAGTTTTTTCGTCCGCTTCCTTATTACTTAGTTTTTTTTTATTTTCTTGGTGACCTTTCACTGACTAATCTTTTATTGTCTTTTATTGCTGGGTTTCTTTCTTCCGTATCTTGAACCTCGTTGTTAATTATTAGTTTGTTGCCGCGCTGTTTCCATGAAGTCACCAGTTAAAGGTTAGCGTTTGGTAATTTTTTTTTCGTTTGTTAGGTATTTGCGGACATCAAAATTGATAATTTATAAAACTGTGTAACTTGCTTTATTTGATCTCAAGATCGCCCTGTATAAATTTGTTAAATAAATTCATAAGTTTGTAAATGAAGGATTTTTATTATTTAATGTAGAGGAAAATGAGCAAATAAAACACTCACAAACACCCTGTAGAGAAAGTAGTTTATCAGCTCAAAATATCCAGTTTTGTATTTAAATTAAAAACCAAAAATCAAAAGCACAAGCACATTAGAATGTATTCAGTTTCTGTTGGTAATTCAAGACTACATGCATATTTCAACTGACAAAATACATCCACCCATCGTGCTATAGCCTGTTTCGAATAGAAGAACTTGACTGTTCTTGGAGCTAACGCTAAAATGCCAGCATTTATTGTTTATAAAGAAATAATATGTGGGACGACTCTTAAACTATTTTACTGATTACAACAGGGATTAATCACATGTTGCCATAATGTGATTTGAAAAAAAAAGTATAAATCTAACGCTTATGACTTCTTCAAGACAAAAGTTCGAACTTTGAAAGTTAGTCTTGAATCAAATGGAACAGAAGAAAATAACTACAAAAAAATGTGGGATAAAATAAGAAATTTTATTATTTACAACTCTTATTTGAATTATTTCTTTCTAAAACGCAATTTTTATTTTACATTTTCGAGTTTGAATTGCAGTTTTAAAACGTATTGAAAGAAATACCGAGCGATGATCTTGAACAAGTCTTAAGGATTACGCTTCGTTAAAAAGTTAGGTGTATTTGTCACACCGGTTTTTTTCACTTTTTCTATCAAAATTTAATAACTTAATAACATTTTGCACGGTTAATTTTACTTTCCGAGCAAAATGTTATTTATCGCTGCACACTTTCTATTCGATTTTACACGTTTGTTTGTATCAGGACAATGTTGAGTTCTGGGTAAGACGTTTTTACATTATTATCTTATCTTGTGTTGAAAATAATATAATAGTATGGGTAGCGGTTAGATCCCCATCTACAAACCCAGTAGAGGGTAGATCTAGTTCAGGGAAGCGACCCTGCCCATCGAGCCTGGGTTAACTTTCCAAACCCCTTACAGGGAAGAACCCATGTCATCACCTGAATCCTATCCATACCTTACTCATTCCTTCCAATCTTCCGCTCCAAACAAAATAGGAAAGGAAACTACAGGTTATGAAAAAAATTGCACTAGCGTACGGCTCATAGAATATATGAAGAGAAACCTATAATGTATGAACACATAAACCCCAGCGAAAGTGAAGGTACGAAGACTACAAACTTTCTAATAATAAGAATACAGTAATATAGAAGAAACAGGAATAAACACAACAAAATAGGCATAAAAATTACAAAAATTGGGGAGACACCAAAACCCAAAAAAAACTGGAAATGAAGAAATAAACGATGTTTTAACCGACTCTCACTGACAGAAAAGAAAAACAGCAAACAAAAACAATTTTGAGTAGAACCAAATGATGACAGAAAAGAGAAGAAAAAGAACACTGAAGAATACGCAAAAATAATGAAATGGTAACAAGAAATAGAGAAATGAACAATGAATGAGGGAGAATGTTTACATTAAACCAGGAAGATTATAAGAGTAAATTTCCATGTAAAAGACAAAGTGGTAATGAGTAGCAATACCTGGATGATAATGGGATGACTAGAAGCATTTGTTGAAACAAAAACGTCTTCCAGGACTAGACCATATCAAAGATAGAACAACTAAAACTTAGGCAATTTACATTCAGTCAGATTCTAGGGTGAAAGAGTTTTAAGGAAATACTTCCGAATATTATAAGATGTCCCTGACCTGCTACTCCTCAACCGGTTTATTTTCAATAAAATGTTTCAAATGAAAGTTGTCGTAAGGTCTACAAAATGGCATAATTAGTTTTTCACTTGTTCATCACCTGGAAGGCCATTAGAATAGTAGATTCTGTAATAAGGTTAGAATGAAAATTCGACACGAGTGGAAAATGACGAGCACGTGTTTTAGCGAGTGAGGAATCACGATCAGATCGAATTTTATTTTTAATCGAGTTTAATCTCCACGATCATATTGGCTCGATTTTTCATTCATTTTATACAATTAAATTAATATATGCCTCAAAACATCTAAAACGTTGAATTTACATTAGGCACTGACATTTTAGTAAATCATGGCTGTCTAATTACAGATTATAGAATATTCATTATGATATTGGTTACTGAATGAAAATACATGCAAAAACCCATAAGAAGCAAGTATTTTAGAATAAATATTCTATATCGAGGGCGAGAAATTTTTGTTTCTATTATTAAAAATGATTTTAGAATTACTATATTCCACTAATGATCGTGGAGAAAGTCAATTTATTTCTTTTAAACAAAACCTATATTTTTTATTACAGCATATTTATCAAAAAACTTTGTTGAAACATTGTCTTGCTCTATCTTTGAAAAAAAAAATATTGAATAACTTTTCAGAACACTGTTGAGAAACTACTTGAACGGAAGATATTTTTTTCTGTTTTTATTAATAAACGATTACAATGGAAAGAATACTACTGATATTTATTTTAAAACAAAATTAACAAGACATGTTCGATGCGCCATAGATTGCATGTACCATTTAGGCATTTTGATGAATTTGATTCTGCTGATGATAATGAAGTGTCATATAAATTCTATTTGTTAACCATAACAGTTTCGAAAGCCTTCTGTTAATAATAAAGCCAAGTTTCTGAAACTCTTATCTGAACATTTTCTCGTAAATATAGCGATTGAGGAGTTGCAATCTATAAACTACAGTTTGGGACAATCTGTATTTTGAAGAAGAATCATCATCGGTCATTATATCGGTTCTGCTTGATTAAACTTGAAACGTAAGGAGTAGGGATTACTAGGGCAAAAAATTGGTAACCATGGTCACGAAGGTCATGATTGAAGTTGTTGGTGATGATGATAGTTTAATTTGTGTTGTTGCATACGGCTGACTTAAGTACTACTTTCAAAATTAATGTCACTTAATAAAAGGTTTTTAACCTGAGCTGTGGATGATTTTATTGAAACCAAAAGTGCTCGGGTATTAAGTGCTGAATGTCTTCATACTTAATTATCAACTATTTATTCGTTTAAAAAATACTCTCACCTCTAAAATCCATGTACCTTGAGGATACTCGGCCCAAGTATGAGTTGTCATGAAGGGCCATTTCGTAAATCCATCGTGTGAATCATCGTCATTTGGTCTTTTACTCAATATCATAGATCTGAAAGTATTAATAAATCAATTAAAAACACCAATAATCAATTAAAGATAAGTATACTTTGTCCCCATCGGAGAAGTCAAGTATAATTCCAAATCACCTCTGCGCGTTGCATTAATGGTAACTACGGCTTGAACGTGTTCCAAATATTTTAATTCTGTAGCTTCGCCTTCACAAGCTTTCGTTTCAATTTTTAAGATCAATGGTTTGTTTGATGTGAGTTTTCTGAAACAAAGATAATAATAACTATAATATTAAAATACCTAAGTTTCGTATTTATGAATATTGTAGATGATGAATGAGTTGCGATTTACGCTCCATTTAATTTTTTTTATTTTTATTTGTTTTTTATCTTCTTGGTTGAAATAATTTTTATTATTTACTTTTTGTAACTTTATTTTTTATTCAAACTCATGTATAAAAAACTTTTTCAAATGTAATTATTTTTTTTGTGTAATTGGGTGTAAAACCTGTTGAAAACATACATATTATTATAATAATTATTATTAATCTTATAGCATAATAATTATCATAACAAAATCAAAATCAACCAAACTTACTCAAAGGAAATTTCTTTCTTAAATAATTTAAAAATCTTTATACATAATATACATGCGGATATTAATTTTATCATTTTTCTACAGTTTCTATTGATACTTAAAAAATACTTCAAAAATTCATGGTTTAATTATTCTAGACAAACATTTTTGTTGTTTTCAATCTGTACAAAGTCAACAAACAATTTAAATTAAACTGAAATGCGTTCTATTCACAAGATAAAATTGGTTAATTTTTCATGTTTAATTTCTAAATTGAAATTGTTTGATAGATTTATGAAGGTAAAAATAATGAAAAATTTTATACTGTATGCATACAAGAACTATTTTCACAGAAATTTGTGTAATAAAAATGAGAATAAACTTCTTTCAACCATTGAAAATATAAATAGTAAATATGGAAACTCAATAAATACACATGAATGTCAAATGCAGAAAAATGTTTATATTATACAAGATGGGATTGATTTTTAGCACCCTCGTTTTCTGTTTTCTTTTATTAAATTTGTTATAGTAACAGTATAATATATTATACTCTAATGACTTTGGCTGATGAAACGTAATACTAACTTTTGTAAAAGGTCTTCGACTAAGAAGCTTTTATGAAGCGTGACTGTATATCTTTAATAGAGCCGAAAATAACTCCCACCCATACATCTTAATGTAAAATATTTCTGTGCTTTAGCGAATATCTATTATTAACCGTATTTTGCTATAAAAAGACAAATAATATCGAAGAAAAGAAAATTTTAATTACACAACTAAGACAGTTTTAGGCTGTTAAAAAGTAGCATAATTTAAATGACTATTACGTTTTTAATGAACTGGTAGATTGTGAAACGTCAATTTAATAATTTCATTTATTAACAAAAAATTCAGCAATTTATTATTCATTTATTAACACCTGGAGTTGTTTTTTAAAATGATAAATCTTAGACCTTTTACAACTCTGTCTTACAAGGCATTCGCTAAGTTCCTGTAAACTATACTATAGTATTTTCGCTGTAGCTTTGCGGTTAAGTGATTAGCGCTAATTTCAGAAATTACATACTCTTATAGTGTTGTCCTCTTCTAACATTTTATATTATACCTACCTAAAATATTGGGCATGTCTAATCGCCTCGAGCAATAAACAGGTAAACAACACCATTAAGTATTGTTTGGTGACAATGGAATAATGAGCTCCCTTTTGTTCAAATGTAAACTTTTAAATAAGAAGTCAGGGTTCTAAACCATTTATTTTTATAATTGTTACATTATATTGATATCTCCCTCATTACCACATTCATCGTAATCAATAAAGAAGACGTTCTTTGCAACGAGTGGCGAAGCGACGTCTATTGCTTTATTTATTCTAATAATAACAATAACAAGCTCATTAGTGATAAGGAAAATGAAATAACATTCTAGCCAATTGCAATTTTAATGACGAATACCTATGTAGAAATTTTAAGTGCCACTGACTTTCACAAATATTAAACATACAGTTTGCAAGTGGAAACTAATCACTTAACCGCAAAGCTACAGCGAAAATACTATAGTGAACAACTGTGGATAACTGTGTGTAAAGTGTGATGCCTTATTACAATGTTGTTTAATTCAACACTATACCTTCGTTGGGCTACGAGACAACAAGGGTGATATTTTTTTTACATATAAAAATAATAAAGCGCCTATTTTTTTTATGTTCTCTCCGAAATTAAACGGGTACTTCCAGACGTTGTAGAGACTTGAAATTCGGGATCCGAAAACCGGAAATTTCCATTTAGGGGCGGGGCCAGGAGCTTCTCAGTCCGCCATAGGTCTAGCATTATTAAATTCATGCATTAATATATGCCCGTCAATTGACGGGCTTTTAATCACTAGTATACTGGAAAATATCAGCACTCCCCAAAAATATTAGTCCTTGCCGCGACTCCGTCCGCGAGACTTCGGTTGTATCGTTAAGTGCCCTAAATCCGTTTCTTTCAAGTACATTACGTCCGTCTTTGGGTTTCCATTTATATCTGTGGCAATTTTGATTCAACTTTTTAAATTTGAATGTGTATGTTATCTGCGATGTATACACCGATTCACCTTGTGCGTCACCAGTAATTACGATGGTTTTACCATGTTTTATGTAAGACATTCACACGCAACTTGGTTCCATTGCACAACTTAGGGTATTGAGATTTCACAGTAGCATTACTGAAGCAACACTTTGAAGATTAGTGTGGGAGACGGCAGACCAGGAGGATTGAGTGTATTTAAGAACTCCACAGGATAGTCTATAGCATCATCGGTATACACTAAAGTATCTACGGAATTGTTCTGAGACATTAGAATTGCACCTTCGCACAGCCACTCCATAGATTTGCTGTGTAGGTTGTCGACGTCCATATGTATTCTGGGTATTAGTTTATCAACAGTTAACACAACTGAAGTAAGATCTGATGGAATTGTAATCTTGCCCTAAGTTTTCGGGTGTTCGCTGTTTCCTATTTTAAGAAGGAGATCGAAAAACTGTTCAGCGCAAACATCGCCCTGCAAGTGTACCCGCATGTTTTTCTTAACGTGGAGTTTTTTAATTAAGGGCCAAAGATTTGACGCCTTAATGCAAGCCTTAACTCCGTCAGCTCGAGTTCGTCTCGGTACTAGCGGCTTGTCTGGCGGAAGTATCGACCTAAGAACACGGGAACTCCACCCATCATGTCATAATTTCCTCTGACATCTTTTAGAGTTCTGTTTAATGCTTCAAAACCACCTTTATGCGCCTTTCCGCTTTCGTCCCAAACTATAAGTTTACAATAGCACAGCATTTTGGCGGCATTATTCTGCATTGAAATGTTCCTCGAACAGTGTTGATGCAATTCTTGACTATGCGACAGCTAAGGCGATACCGCGAAACCTCTTTACTTTTGCCAATAGCAAATTAATAAGGAATGCCCAATTTCTTTCTTGCATTGCCAAGGATCTGCTGATAAACGTAAAGCTATTCATCCGTCAGTAACTCCTCATTACATGACGCCATCTCTCCCAAGACGTACCATTCTTTTCGGTTTAAAGAATCCGTATTGTGCCAAGTTTTTTCCTGCCTTTACCACTGCATCCTCAATCGATATTAAGCATCTATTGTACCACACCTCGTCTGCTGACTGATGTTTATATTAAGTTTCATCCCCTATTTTACACGCATAAGGGTAGAATTTCGAAAAATCCTGAAACACTTTTGTCTTAATTCGGTATTTTCAAACTTTTTATAAAATGTGTAAAATTGAAGCCCATACACATAACATTCGTCAGTTGTAAATTTTATTTAAATTGTTGTGTACTTTTTAAAGTGTGTATTTAATTCAAACACTGAAAATTGGCGCCGAAACTGTTCAATAGAAGGTCGTATGTATCGTGACGTTATTCCTCGTATTAATAACCTAAAATAGTAAATTAGTGGTGTTTTAAGTTAGTACTTAGTGTTGTTATACAGGTGAAAGTGTTTTTAAGTCGTGTCGGGTGTAAATTTTACTGTCAATATTGTTGTTATGAATGTAGGAATATATCCTTCATTGCCAATTCAACTTAATGGCCCCTGTACTAATTATATGAAGCACAAATTTATTTTGAAACAACATGTGTCTATACCTAATGTGAATATGTATTACTTACGCTGTTGCTTTTACACCTTTTATCTCCGCGGAATTGAATCGTTCGCATTTTTAATAAAGTCCATCACCATAAACATATGTATAGACGGCAGGTTGTTCGAACAAGCCGATGTCATACTTTTATAAACACTCGCTTTTAATTCCAATAAACACAAATGAAAGCTAAGATGACCACTGAATCAAGCGTAAAACGTAAACAAACCACCATTTATACGAGTGTTGACGTCACGACCAATGGGAACGCGTTTATTTAATTTTAAAAGACGATGTTTTGGATATTTTTAAAATGAAATTATTTAATTCTCAGCACATTATATGCTTTTTATACTTATATATATATATATATATATAATTTTTTTTAAGAATGTCTCCGCCGTGAAAGTTTCAATTCTTATATTATTTAAAAATTATTCAAGCACAACGGAGGTCACATATTGCAGTGATTGTATAATGTCATAATTGTAATGTATAAATGTAAATAGAGATATAATGTCTAGTAGTAAGATATAGAGATATATCTTGTATGTTAAGAAGATATATCGATTTTTTGTGTGTACGTGATTGAGTGAAGTGAAAGTGGGGAAAGAGACGTTCTCGGGCAGTAGATAATGATGGACGTGTAATTTTGAGTCCGTGCAAGAAACAATTAATATGAAATGTTCTTCGCCGATTGAAAGAAGTGTTGTGGATGTAGTTATTAACCCAGTTATTAAAAAACGGTTTAGTATATAAAAACCAGATAAAGCCCGCGAAGTGTTGTAAGCCTGCGAAGTAGTATAAAGAATTGAAATCAAAATGGAACAACAAGGGAAAGTTAAGGAAGTAGTTCAGGTTTGAGAGGTCATTTGCCGAGAACAGTAGAAGGTCGAAAGTACGCGTCGAATAGATTTACCAGGTTTGTTTAAGTTAGCATAATAAAATATGTGAATTAAAAATTAAATAAGATTATAACAAATTATAAATTCCGTAAAGTCGTGCACGTAACACTATTTAGAATTATATTCGTATTTGTAAGAATTATACTTTTGATTATTTTTTATAAATTAAAATTTTGTTAAATCTTAAACCACGTTATTGTTATTAAGAATCCAAGCCTTAGAGATGTTATCAACCAAAGAAAAGATAGACAGCAGTACAAATTCGCGTGTTACTTTGTCAAACGCAAAAATAAAATCAAGATAGACAGAAGTTTAGTCATAGTTCAAAATCCCGGTACAAAGGCCATGTTGGTGAAGTAGAATAATATTATGTCTGATCGGTGATCTAGTGATCAATATTAATCTGTACCTACTTGTCAAGTAGTTAACTTTGTCACAGCATCTGAGCAAAGTTGATTCAAATGTTACTGGGTTATATCTTAATAGTCGTGTCTTCACTTCACTTCGCTTTTTTCTTTGGCTATGAAAAATATGTAGTTTGTCTTTCACTAATTTTTGAAAACAATAGGTATACTCAATACTCATAGTAGTATTGGCTCTAAATCATTTAGAGCTTTACTTATATAACAGAAAAATTCATGACGCTTTTCATTGATAGGTTTTGACACATTGGTATGTTGTTTCTATTCTTCCATGTTTATTAATATCAACAGTTGCTCTTTTAAATTGCTTCTCATTGCTCTCTCAGAGAGTTAGTCCCTAACCTGGCATATAGGTTAATTTACCACCATTGTTAACTTCCGCTAGATTCTATATCCTGCCAAATTTAGAAGCTCGACTTACTTCTTCTCAATTCATTCGCCTTCTGAATCACTCTGTGATTTAGAAGTCGTGACTATTTGCATCTTGTTATCATCATGGGCAGGGACTCTTATAGAAGGCTATCAGTGGGGACAGTTGATTTCTGATTTTTTAACGAGGTTGTTTCTCCTCTTCTTCCCTTTTTTTGTGTAGCTTGTAATCATCATAGCAGAGAATTTATGTACAGCATAAAGTCTAGAACCATTCAAAAATGGTTCATAATTTAAAATGTCACAAATACAAGTTTCTCTTTCAAGTGCCAACCAATCAATGCTAATATTAATGACCTTGTAGTGAAGCACTTACAAATCTTGACTATTGCTATTCTAGACGTATGTTATTTTATTTAAAATTTCTACACATTAACTGTGAGTAATGGTGTACAGGGTGGACCGATTTCGATGAGATTGCAGGGTATTTCGGTAACTATTACTGTTAGAGCAAAACTGTTTACGTAGCATTAGGCCAGCTTTTTGAGACAAATTAAACAGCGAAAACAAAAACTTGCTTTGTTTTGACAGACGTGCTGTGTTTCATTGTTTTAAATTTGATTGCATCGCCTACTTACAAAAGTGCAAACTAACAAATTCGCTTGTAATTCCGTAGAACCTCTATAAACTATATATTGTTGAAAAGATTACAAAATAAGCTAAGTTAGCTAAGTTTATGTGGCATCTCGATTATTGGTGACCAAAGTTAAAAAATGACTACTCCATTTGATTCTACGCTAAAAACTGCACAAGAAATGTCTTTACACTTTTTCCTGAATTTTTATCAACAGATGAGATATGGAACCCTACCGAAATTTGGAAAAATTCAATTTTGGTCGCTGCATCAAAAATGAAAAAAGATAGGAATTTTGTCTCAAGAAGTTGGCCTAATGCTACGTGAACAGTTTGTCTCTACCAGTAATAGTTATCGAAATACCCTGCAATCCCATCGAAATCGGTCCACCCCGTACTTAATGAACATATTTTCAGCATTTGGTTTTTCCGGGTATAAACGATATCAGGCATGCAAATTTTCTTTCTCTTTGAAGCATTTCATCAAAATTTGTGATGAATTATGGCACCTCCAAAAAAATTAGAAGTGTAACATTTTAAAATTTATGCAATTTTAAACGAATTAAGCCCTTTCAGTTTAATTTCTAATTAATTAAAATAATAAATATATATCATCCTGTAATAATTAATTTAACTCTGGCTTGTCGAATACATGTTTACTGATTAACTTGGTTTTTAAACAATTAATTTATCATGTAAAGGTAGTTTTGAGTGTGTTTTATTGATTTTAAACAAAATAATTTTGAAATGTGAAACACCATCACACGTTACAGTCTGTTCGACTGTAAAAATTGCATCTTTAAAGTAAGGCATAATTAAATTAATAATCGTTAAAATTAAGCACTAGTTAATTGGCAGGCTTAAGCGAAAATCGCTAGAGAGGAAAAATTTACGCGCCAACAAAAAAAAATCTAATAAAAAGTAATTTCCACATAAAAACAGCTTTGACGTACTTACTACATAAAAACCTTCTCTGACAACATTTACATAATGGTTTTTTTCATAATATTTTCTAAATTGGACATTTTAATAACCTTAAGTGTTTAAAAGTTAACTACCGGTAATGAAGAGCATCATACAATCAATCAATATGTACTTTTTACACTATGTATGTAAACTCTCTCAACAACACAATTTCAAACTGTCCGTTATGAGGAGTCCGTAATAGGACGTCAATACTTAAAAATCGTGTAGTTTTTAAATATAGTAATAGGGTTTAAATAAAAATTACGCGTTAATAACATGTCCAATAATTCATTTATTTCATTATCAACAAAACACGAACGAGTAGTTAGCGATTAATGAGAAGGAAAACTGCAAAATAACGCAAAGAGGGAAAAAGCAGTTTAGTTATATTAGTAGTAGCGGCAACTGTGAACATTTACTTTAAAAAACAGCCTTTTCTACCTATTCATAATGTTCTACATAAGTTGGAATCATATGTAACAGTTTTTTATTATCGGTTTTTGACAAATGTTCTGCATGGTCCAAAACTTAAAATGCAATACTCAGATATCAAATTTTTTAAGCCGTACATAGGTTTGTCAAAAAATATAAATTTTGCTTCAGAGTATAAAGTACCATTATTTTTTACAATACAGAAGAATATTATAATGAAAAGTTGTTTTAAATTAAAAGTTATATCCAAATATGAAAGTACAGCCATTTAGCATAAAATTAAAACTTGATGATTATTTACGTTTTCATCATTTCATCAGATCATAAAAAAACGGAGAATTAGTGTAATTAAAAACGTAGAAAGATAAAATTTATCAATAAGTATATTAAAAAATTTTTTTGGGAATCTCTGTTAACTATAAGACAAATTTAAGGAGTCTTCATTATCATTAAGTAAACACACTGTATGAACATAAACGATTACAAAACTGTCATTTAAGTATGAAATATTAGTTACTAACGACATTTAAACTTACTGTACTTGAGTGACGGTTCCAGCTTCACAGTGATATCTTGGTGGAACGGTTTTCCATTGCTTCGCTAGCGCCACCATTGCTCCGGCATCTAATACTCCAAAACCAAACAAATGATTAAACTCCAAACCAACTCCATTCATAGTCCAATGAAAACGCCCTTTGGCATCAAAAAGAGAATTTCGTTTAGACGTCAAAACCGTTAGATGTTGAATATCTCTCCAGCTTAACTGTGAACTGAAGTTTATTAGTTAGTTTTTATTTGTCACGTTCCAATTATTAAATATACTTACTTGGCTTCTAAAGCTAGTGCAAACACTCCAGCAGCTTCAGGGGCAGCGGCCGATGTACCAGAATGAGTTGTTGTACATTTACCATACAAATCGGTCGTAGCCTAAAATGTTTCAACGTAGCCTTGTTTTATTATAGAGACGTTAATTTTAAATTACCACTCCAGTGTTCGGATCTTTCGCACCGTTACTAAATGTTGAAGCTAATGTAGAAGAACAACTTTCATCGTAATGCGCATTCTGACCGTCGTTTATTGCACTGTTTATACTGACAGTCCACATGCTGGCTGCGTATCCGTCACAATTACAATCGTCATCTTCGCCACCATCACCGCTAGCCCATACGTAAATATTTCCTAATCCATTTCGACCCTACAACATTTTATTATTCAATATTTTTATTTGTTTTTCGACATATTAATTAGATTAAAATTAAATGCAAAGTGATAACAAAAACTTTTAACTAGAGATTCTTGGAAAATCAAGATCAATTGAATGTTGCATCGCGACAATGTGTTTTGTCACAATATTACTATATTATGAGTTTTTGACTAGTAAAACATTTTTTCTTGTTGTGTTCGTTTTTAAATTTTTTCTTTTCGAAAAGAATAGTCGAATAGTGACTGATATACAGGGTTTTACTTATGAGTCGTTCTTTCCTAATGGCTAGCTCATTAAAATAAGTAAAAAAAGTTTATACTAAACATAATTGGTTTAAAAAGATCACTTTGTAAAATTATTTTTAACGATACAAGGTATCCTATTTTTACGAGATGCAAAAATTTTTTTTGTAATGAAACACTCTGTATATTTCAAAGTGTTCTGGGGTAGTTTCTGAACCTCTAAATATCCATTTAGTTATTTTTTGAATTGCTGCCAGTGTTGCCAACTTATAATTGTTTTTCTGAAAAATGTTTCCTAAATAGGCTTCACTTTAAAAAATCATAGCGATTTTGTTTTGAAAATTTAATAAACTAATTTTAGCAGCGACGTTAGACCCGATGAACGTTAATAGTTAGAAATTTAGATTGTATGCTACGGGGTGTTCTAAAAAAATGCAAATTTCTTAAAAGTCAGAAGATAGCATTTTTTCTTCTCTTTGAATTTTACTGAAGGTGTCCTATGCATAAACTCGGTAGTTTTTCAGATATTTAATCGTTAAAAAAAAATCAATTTTAATTTTGCAACACCTATTGTATTATATTTTTACCCCGAAGAAGGCCGTTGGTGGAAAATAAATTGCATACTAGTATGCCACATGCCGGCGTCCAAAAAAATATCGCACCTTCACATTCTTTGCAAAATGTATTCAATTATTTTGTCGGGTAAATAAAAAATTTTATGTTATCCAAACCCCAAAGTGACACTAAATCATCGCCATTGCTCTCTTGGGTGCATAAAAATGTAATTGAAATTGTTTTTTTAACTATTAAATATCTCCAAACTATGGGGTTTAGCTATAGGATACCTTTAGTAAAAATTAAAGAAGAAAAAAAAATGCTACTTATAGTGAAATAAAACAGGTTTTATTTCATTTGAAAAAAATGACTTTTTGCCTTTTGGATTTTGAAAAATTGGCAATGGTTTTTGCGAACACCCTGTAACACAAAATTTGAATTTCTAACTATTAAAATGTTGCTTGTCATCTAGTCTAACGTCGCCGTTAAAATTTGTTTATTTGATTTACCATGCAAAGTCGCTATAATTTTTTACAGTAAAGCTTGTTTATGGATTTTTTTTTCAGAAAAACAGTTATAAGTTGGCAACACTGTCAGGGAATTAAAAATAATTAAAACACAATGTAGAGGATGAGAAACTACGCCAGAACACCTTAAAAGATACAGGGTTATCCATTATAAAAAACCATTTTTTGCCATCCCAAAAAAATGGAACACCCTGTATCGTGCCTCGAGGATTGAAAAAACCGTGGTTTTCTAGCAACCCAATAATAAATTGACATTATTGTAAACAATCAGTGTTTAAAAAATGTATTGAAGTACTATTGTTACTGGAATTTAAAGTAAGTGGAAACCAATAAGCAATGATCACAATGAAATTGTACGAGATAAATGTAGTTTATTTGAGTGTGACTTGGAAGGATATACAGGGTGGGCATTAGTGTATGCACGGGTGATATCTCGAAAATATTGGGTTTAGAAAAAACTTTCTTAATAAAAGTTATGAAGATCTACATTTTAAAATTATTTTCGTTTATACATGTTGTCCATAAAAGCGTAACGTATCAAAGTTATGTTTTTTAAATGAAATTACCTATTTTTATTACAAATTTGGATTCCTTGGGCAATTCTAAAGTGACTTTGTGTATTATACATGGTGTCTAAAATGAACGGTTTTTGCGTTATTTCACTTTTTCCGGAAAAAACGACGTTTCTGAAAAAAATTGAATAACTCAGTTATTCTGGAATTTATCCAACTGCGATTTTGCAGCTTTAATATGCATTACATGTGCTAACTAAAGCTAGCTGTTCACCTTTCCAACCACGTTATTACGAAAACATTAGAGGGTAGGTTATAATTTATAATAAGAAGTTCAAAATCCGTTTTCACATATTTACGTAAATGAAAACATGAATAACTGGAGGTTTCGGCTGACTGTGAACCCTGGCTAGCTGAGATGAACCAGAGGTTGTTGTGGCGGAACGGACGACGATGGAAACGAAAACGAAAAGTTGGATCAAAATATTTTTTTTTAATAACCCTAGAACCTGGCAGGTCGATACAATGAATTCTTTTGAATAAATGCTGTTAAGTAGGAATTTAAGTTTGTGGTACGATTTTAAACGCACGCAAAACTGGGTAAGGACTTAAAGTTCCCAGCAAACTTCGAATGTTAAATTTTTCAGTCGTGCGAAGAAATATAAATACCCGCAAACTTGCGAAACGGGGAAAACACCCTTTACTATCTTCAAACACGAAATTTATGTAATCCCGGTCGGTAAGCGAGAACCGGTCGTCGACTGACTGAAAACGGCAATAATGGCACTCTTATGATGACTTGTGCACGTTCCGACCACAAAACTTTCTAGATGATGAAATTTCGAACTACATTAAGAAAATCACAATCGAAAGGATAAAAGATGCAAGATAAGGAAATTGAACAAGTATCACGTACAATATCAAACGAAAAACAATTTTTCCGTATCTATGAAATTCAACGCAATTTAAATATTCATAATAAAGACTTCGCGATTATTTTAAAAGGGAAAATTTCAACAAAGATTACATGCTAAGAAGATAGGATCTTAAACTTACATAGCAAAAAGGGGAGAATAAAAGAAAGAACATTCTGTAATTCAAAAAGTCCACAAAACATTTAAATGGATTGATATGAAAGTATTTCTTTAAACATAATATATTCCATAATTTATACCGGCTTTTGACGTTTTTATAATCATGTTGTAGTTCTAATTAGATGGACTATATCTGATTATGATAACGGTTGGAACGTCAAGGATCCTTCTATGATTGACGATACGACGAACAACCCTAAGACTTTTGTCATCCAACATATTCATAACAATATCTATTGATATTAGGCACTGATTCAATTAAAACTATTATTTGAACTCCTGAAATGTTGCATCAGATACTTAAACAATACAAAAATTGTATGATGGTATAAAAAACCTCAGCAACAATTTTAGGAAATGTGACGTAATTTTGAAATTGAAATTGAATTGAAAATTATTTTAAAATATACAGTATGTCCAAAAACTGTAGAACATCAAAGTTATATTTTTCTTATGGAATACCCTGTAATTTATTGCTTTTTGATTTTTTTTGATTGCCGGTAAAAAATAAGATATACTTTCATTAAGGTTTCCTATACCTAAACACAGAGTGTTCTGATTCGATTTTCCTTAAAATATGGAGTATCAAAAAAATTCAATATTTTCTAAGCCAATAAATCATAACAAATTTACTCTTACGTTTAAATAGTTGGATATTAGATTAATGTATTCCTTGATCAAATATTATCATCTTTTTACAGAGTGTTCAGAATTTACAGGTTAATAATTGAATCATTCAATATGTAATATGAGCTTTATTTTAAATAGAACACCCTGTATTTTACTAATTCATAACGTTAACAAGAAAGTCCTCTATGGAATGGTATAGTGTCATATGCCTTCGGCTGCAATCGAGAAACGTCACTCAGCTTTAAATTGAGCGAAGGGAGCACTCAAATTAAGCAACTCTATCAATTTGCAAATGGGAAGTCACTTAATTTGTGTGGTGCCTTCACTCAATTTACAGTGAGTGACCTTTCTGATTTGAGCCTTAGTGTGCATACGTAATCTAATCAGTTAATATCATTTGATAACATTATAGTCTGCTAATAATTGTCCATAAACAAAAACTTAAACGTTCATCATAATCGTTTTCTATGAAATACTGATGTAGGCGAATGTGATATGGATCATAGTAGTATTCTTTCCACACTTGTTTGACTGATCCCTAAATGATACCAATTTTTTTTTGTACTTATATTAGGATTTTCCGTGACAGATGTGACACTTTTCATATTCAAAGTAAGTGTCAAAATGGTTCACTTTTCTTAATTAGTTATGAAAAATTAAATTTTTCGTCACTTGTGAGTTTGCTTCGACATTTGTTTTGAAAATCGTATCATCGGTCACACCCGATTAAAATTAGAAGTGGAAATAGGTTCGTTTTCTACGGGCAATCAAAAAACACAATAAAATACAGGGTACAGAAAAAATATAAGTTTGATGCGCCACACTTTTTCGAACATACTAAATATTTCAAAATAATTTTCAACGTACTTACATGCTATTAAAATGACAAAACTTTTACTGTTCTGCTATAAATCATCGTCTACCCTGTATATATAATACAATTGAATAACAGTCTGGGATTATAAAAAAAATTTACTAACGCTCTATATTGTACAACAAAATGTATTAATTAATAGTATTTTTACTACAAGAGTTAAAACTTTTAAATCTCGAATATTCGTCAATACTATATTCCTGAACGAGAATACAATACCGAATAAAACGACATAATAAAATAACAAAAAAAAACAATTAACTATTAAATACGTCGAGATATTTCACTGTTTGAGGTTAATTTAAGAGACAATGACATAACTTAAGTCGGTAATGTAGATTTCTGTCAATTTTGATGCAACAATTTAAAAGTGAAGTGACTTTTACTACTAGAGATGAAAATAGAACTTTCACACTATGACAACCACTATTAAAAGCTTACTTTCATTTATGTGTAATTAAAAAACTTATTTATCTACTTCCAAGCTATAATCAGCACATTAATTAGAATAATTGTGTGTGAAATGCCATTTTAAATAAATTGTGCGTAAAAAATCGTGTGTAAAAGTACTATGTAATATAAATTGCACTTTCATTATTAAACGGTTTTTGTTGTCAACGATGTCTGGCAACCAAGCAATAGGTATGCAACACTCCAACTGTTTCTGTTGTAACTTAACTGTTTCTATTTTTTAAAATTAGTACTGACAGATAAAATATTGTATGAGACACGTGTGTAAAGCGCTTTTATGTACTCGTTGCTATTAAAACACTCACCTGCGGTTCTTCGTGTTTTCAACTTCGCAACTCGAGCATAAAAGCCGTACTTCATACACCTGCATTATTCGTAACCGTTTTATATTTACAAGTTAGTATTATTTTATCTATTTCTTATGTTTATACTATTTACACGTGTCCCTTATTACACGAGATGTCGCTAGACACACATTTCAACTTATATTTATCTAAAGTGTTACACTAACTGAAATAATATTTACCCGATAAAATAAAAAGTATGTAAATTTGTCATCTTGCAAAAGAAAAGAAATTATAAGTAAAATGTGTGTCTTGCGACATAAATTATATTTTTCAGAACATACTATGTTAATCTCTTTAAGTTTATTGTTTGAAGAAGCAATATTATTTTTGCATTAAGAATTAACAAATTTAACCTATTAAATGTCACTTTTCTTTTGACCATACTACCTAATTAAATATTCTTCTTTACTTTAACATTTTTTAATTACGCATAAATTAGATAATATGTAGGTACACACGTTTTTTATACAACGTACTTAAAACTTTATTTTAAATCAAAACCATCTACCTACTGCAGCATTTTTGGGAAACATGATGATTTAAAAAAGTTTTGAGGAACACAAACTATAATCTATATTCCAAATAGGTATTGAAAATAAAAAACCAGCAAAATGTATTTAATTATAAGTAACCTCGTAACTCTCTATTAACTCATTTTACAGGAACTGTCCAAATTAACAATAATCGATAATTCTTCAAGCAAAATGATTTTGAAAAGCTCACTGATATTAATCAGATGCATCTTATAAGTTTTTTAGAAAAGACGAACCTATAGTTATTATATAGTAGATAACTGCAAGTCTTTGGTATAAATAATCGAGAGGTTTTATAATTGGGTGACGAAAGCAGATTAAAACATTTACCTCATTCACTCCCCTAACAATGGCACGCATCGTCGCGTTTCTAGGTCCATCGACAGTTTTTCCATCATCAGTAGGTCCCCAGGATGCGCTATAAATATCTATTAAATTCGGTTCGTGTCCCATTGAATTAGCTTCTATTAAATCGGTCATGTATGGTTGGTCTAACATTCGTATACCTAGAGGAAACCATTATTTATACGACCAATTGCTTCTTATGATAAATTACCTGCGATTTTCGAATCGTACGCCACCCCTACACCACAAATTCCATTATCTCTTGCCGCCGCAACTTCACCGGCGCATCGCGTTCCATGACTGAAAAAAGTATACAAAAAATTAGTATGTTTAAGAAACGAATTAATTAACACTCTAATTTTTCAAACATTTGGACGAATAACATTTAACAAATTTATAGTCCTGCAAGAAAATTTGGTTCTGAGGCTTGTTCATCGATATCTTCAGGACAATATGAGGGAAATATGTAGTATAATTCGTTTATTATTTTTTAAAATTAATTTTTATCACTTAATCGAATTATTAATGTAATTGTTGTACCTACAATATTTTACAAATGTGCTTTGTTTAGTGTATAGTACAGACTCGGTTATTGTGATAACATTTCAGGAAGTCAAAAAATCATATTTCAACTCAGTAATTAGTCTAAAACTTAATTACAAACTGTAATCACTAGTTTTTTTAGTATGTAACAGACTCAAGAGTCGTTAAACACGTATTATTCTAGAGAAAATAACTTATTATTATTATTATTATTATTATTATTATTATTATTATTATTATTATTATTATTATTATTATTATTACCATCATTAAATTAGATACGTAGCAGATGGAGGTGTTCGTTACTTCATTAAATTATATTTTATCACCCGACAGAAAGCGAAGTAATTTTGATTAGATGTATTTTTGACTGTTACAAATTAGTAGTCGTTTATTATTTTATGTTATTGTATATGTCGTCAAATAATACCAATTATTAATTAAACGCAAGAAATTTCTGATTGTAATAGAAAAAATAACAATTGCAATCATATAAGCGCGTCATTTGGAGTAACTATTATCACTTACTGGCTTCCTGCATTATTTACCCAACACAAATAATTTATGTTATGGATTGTTATGTTATAAATATTATTATGATTAACTTAAATCTCTACACTTACTTTTGTTTAGAAGGCGTAGTCGCCAGTCTTAATATTTAACCCACATTAATACTCGTAGATCGGCTAAAAATCAGTAAAACAAGTTATTTTTTATAAATTTTTATTTATTAACGGAATTAATCTTCATTTATTAAGCTGTCTTCGTGTTAATTGTTGCCTAGTAACATTTTGCGCTTCCCAATCACGGTTTAATACCGACTGCAGTATTTATTTATAAACTTTATTATTGATATCATTATAATACAATTTTGTAAAGTGAATTTAATATTTTGAAATTTCAAAATATTAAACTTTATAAACCCGAATTGTGTCTTGGTGTAATGCTCACATCTCAACAGTCACATTTGGCATCCTCAAAGAATTAATACAAGTAAAGACTAAAATGATTTGAAAGGTAATTCGGTTTTGAAGTATTCACCCAGTATGTCAACTTTTCCGTGTGACATTGTTTCTAAATTCCTTTGAAAGAAAATGTTGTTTTGTTTTTGTTTTTGTGTACGTGACTCTGTAGGTTAATTTTATCTAGTAGCTGCATTTTGTTTGTGGTTCACTTAACCAGATAAGAATTTTACTGAATCAATGGGTTAATTGTAGTTTTGGAGGCAGTTTACATTAAACTGTTGCTGAAAGCAATTCTCACTTCAAGATGTAACAAGAGTTAAATAAATAAAAAAAATGTTTCGTGTTGTAATGTTTTTGGTAAGGGTCTTTTCACTCGTTTCACAATTGTGGATTATGACTGTACTTCAGACCGAAATATTCAGTTTTTGTCGTTTATAGAGGTATTCAAGTATCCGGCCCCCTTTCGCGTAATGTGAATTTGTAGAAACTGTCGAAATACATACGTAATTACTTACGCAGTGTAGGATTTTTCCGAAAAGAACCTTATCGTTATTACGACATAAAAGTTTCGGGCGAATTCTAAAAAGAATTTACGCCACGTTTTGCCAGTTTTTAGATGTTTATCTGGAATAATTATCGTCAGTCTACCTTTATGTTTTCGTTTTCTGCATCATCCTCTTCCGAAATACATCACCGTTACTATGGTCTCCAACCTCGAAACCGCCGCTCTTTGTTACGCCGGAAGCGAATTCTTTATAGATATTTACTAACTTAACTTCATTAAGTATTTAAACCTTATCGAAATTAAGAATGGCTTGGTAAAACTCGTTGTATTGATTTATGAATCTTAATGTTTTAACTGTCGCGGATTTAGGTGTAGCGAGTATGAATTAGAAATATTTCTGTACTACGCCGTTTCTTTCATGAAGGGAACATTTTATAGTATGCAATATTTGATGTTATTACGGTTGAATTATTTTTGTATTAATTCGTAAGAATATAGTTACTAGTTTTCCTTATGTATTTAGATAAATATTTTCTGAATAAAAGTATTGATCACGTGGTCAATTAGATTTTGTCTAACATCGTTAATCACACGTTTACCCTATTAACCATTTATTTGTTTTTTTTAAATGCAATAAATCTTATTAATGTTACATTGTAACGAGCCTTTTTAATTTATATTTGATCTTGTAAGTCCATCTACAGCAAACTCTGGAAAACAAGGGTTAGAAGTTAAACTACGTCGTGACGTTGTTTGGCACCCTCTTGACTTTGACGAATTTATCGAATTTTGTTGATGGTTTTGCCTCCCATTACTCGACCGTTTTATTTCACAAAGACAGTTCATCTCACGAACCACCTTCTTTTTCCGTTGAGCTATTGAATCAAAATTGTCGTAAACTTATTTTTGCACCTAAGAAAATTTATACCTATTTTGGTACAGGAAATACGACGAAGTTTGTTTGCCTCGCTACTAGCTTTGGTTTTACTAGCTTTAGTTATTCGATCAATGTAATCGTTTTGTACCATAGGCAGACTGATTATTGTAAAAAATTGAGCGATTTTCTAATAAATAGTAGCATTCGTTTCTCTCATCACTATGGTGAAAACAGAATAAAAATCGAACTTCGCGTTCGCGAGTTATGTCAAATTGTACCATTTTTTCAAATGGGACACCCTGTATACAATATTCTCAATCGATAGGAAATCGAATACTGAACAAAAAGTGTCCTATTATTTTTTATCCTAATGTCAAAAATGGCAGATCGACTATATAGCTCTAATAATAACAAAGTTAGCAATCGTGCCGACTTAAGTTTGAAAACCCTGTATATGCAATGACGCAGACTGTATAAGGTTATGTTGCAAAATCAGTCAATATCCGCCGATCTATTATACAAATACTTATTTTTATCTAGCAGTTTGTTTTTACTTACAGTAAGATTTTCTAGTCTAAAAATAAATAAACTGTTACCACTAATCATCTCCATAGACACACACAATAGGCAGGCACGCAGTTACGTAACTTAACCTATATACAGTCTGTCCGTGTAGTAGCCGCTTTGATAATGCCTTTAAAAATCGATTGTACAATTCAAAAATGCAGTAATATACAAGATGTTTTACTTAAATTAAGAAAGTTGATATGATTTCCTGTTTTCCGGAAGCCCAATATCGGAAATATATTAGAACAAAGAAGCTTATCAGTAACCCGAAAGTTTACGCTATAAACCCCTATATACCCCTGTATAATTTAAAATTTTTATATTTATATACAGGCTGTTCGTGTAGTGCATGGACTTTTGATATTACCTTTAAAAAGTAGATTAATTTAAAATCAGTTTTGACGATTCTTTTTAGGTGGAACTAGAAGGCTGGCCCGTCCTAGGGACGGAAACGTCGTCTCAGTTTGAAGTTTAATGTTCAACTTAAGTATATTTTTATTCATTCACAGCAGACTTATATTATATATTGGTATTACAATTATAGTTACAAACATGTTACATACAATTATTTCCTTACAAAACCGAATATTTGTAGATTTTATTTCAAATACTTCTATATAAACAACATTTTTCGTGAATACTTTTACGCTATTTTTCCTCAAGTGCCCTTGCTGGCTTGAGTGGATGATCTTGACCTTAATATCTTCAGCCTTGCGGACTCACGAAAATGCAACATATAATTTATTGTCCGTGCCCAAATACTGGTTCCGGTACAAATAACCCGACCTTATCTAAAGTTTGACCTTCTGACTTGTTTATGGTCATCGCAAATCCTGGTTTTACAGGAAATTATCTTCTG
Source organism: Abscondita cerata (assembly GCA_030710515.1). NCBI lineage: Eukaryota > Metazoa > Arthropoda > Insecta > Coleoptera > Lampyridae > Abscondita > Abscondita cerata. The sequence goes on from JALBCR010000004.1 coordinate 458,227, forward strand.
TTCATCTTGAATGATAATGCGGTGTCCAAAGGCGTTAAATCAATTCGTGGAATAAGTACATGCTTCCTTTTGGCGGACCCGGTAATGACTACTGCTTCGATCACATTTGGTTTAAAATGCTGCACAATCAGACGTGTTCCATTACAAAGTCCTCGCTTAGTGTTACGATTCCTCAGCAGTGATATTAATTGTTCCTTTCTTTAGAACCAGCTTATGTGGTGACATGCCAGCCAGAGACAGCGTATTCAGAAATTCGACGGGAAAAAATCATCAGTGTCCACCGTTTCGATTACTGTGTCATCGCTCAAATATGTAATCGACTCCCCGACGATAAGACTCAAAACCACTTCGTTAATTTGGTCGACGTGAATGTTTTTGGGGCATAGGATAGCCCTATTACACATTTTTTCCACGTCTTCTGGCAGTATTCGACTTCTAAATATTTCATCAAAAAGTATTCTATGTAAAATATCATAAAAGTGTGCAATTGTAGTTAATTTTAACTTTAATTGGTTTTTTAATTTTACATTGCATGTTCTTTTATTTGATTTTTTGTGACTCCATCTAACGGCAACCAGTGAAGTATTTGGTCCCTTTCACTTTTCCTGTGTGATATGAAGTTTTCTAACTTATTAGTTGAATACTCCATCACCAGGTGACTCCACCAGGGTGCGTCCATGACCATCGTGCGAATTATAGAATAGGTTTATTCGGGTCCCACTTTCATGGACCGCTTGTCAACTTTGACATTTTAAGTAAAAACATATATTTTTTATTCTGAATCTACGTGAAAAACTATGATCACTTTATGTATACGAGTCTTACTCAAAAAGTATCACTTTTTCGATTTTCCGGTGGAATAAACCATACTAACTAATTCTGCTGTTGAAAACTTATTCATTATTACTAAAAATACAAAGATACAATGAAATTGTGATATATCGGACAATTACTAACAGAACCGTGACAACAATAAATTTTTGACATTCGCATTTCATCGCCTGTTTAATTTTCCGATGAGAATTTTTGATAAAAACGAGTTTCACGGCTAACAGTGAATTTTGGTAGACAAACATGTATAGCAAAATTGTAGAAATATTTATTCTACGTCGATTTAACAAAAAATATATAGGTGTTCCATTTGATTTTATTAAGTTATCATTTTCGATTACAAAGTTTGACACTTTTTTCTCATACCCTGTATAACCGATGTTAAATCATGGACAGTTAGGGTCGTTACCGACTTACCTGTGAATATTATTTGAATTTGATATTTCAAATAACAACCTAAAAAACGTGAAATGTCTAAAGGCTGATATTAGCCCAATCAAATGTTTAAAAATTGAAGACTCGTATACATAGTCACCATAGTTTTTTCACGTAGTTTCAGAATGAAATATATATGTTTCTATTAAAAACGTCAAAGTTGACAAGTGGTCCATGAAAGTGGGAAATCCTGGTATAATTGAAAATATTTTTAAATTGTAGCCACTCAGCAACCTAAAAGAATCGTCAAAACTGGTTGTTAAAGAATTTACTTTTAAAGACAATATCAAAACTCTTACACAAACAGGGTGTATATGAATATAAAATTTTAAGAAAAATGCCAACAGTTAATTGTAACGACATGTGTGCGTTTAAAGTGCATAGCGCTATCTAAGCGACAGCTTTAATGTTGAAACACACGTGTGTCGATAAAGCCAAGTAAAACTATTACAAGCATAACACGCAACGAAAGAACACCTGATGCCGCATTTCGCTCTTATTATGAGCTCATCAGAGGTGTATACTTAAGTGCGGTATACTATTCATACGTGTCAATGTTTTACACGAGATGTCGTAAGACACACATTTGCTTATAAAATTTTAAATTATATAGGGTACATCACGTAATTCGTACATTACAGGTTTATAGCGTAAAGTTTGAGATAACTGATAACATAAACCTTCTTTTCTTCTAACATATTTCCGATATTATACTTCCTAATTTAACTGAAACATTTTTGAATTCTACAATCGAGCATAGATAAACTTTATTAGGTTATCCTAAACTTATCGTCAACGTCAAACACATTATAGGTCAAACTTGGCGTTTACACTTTAAGTAGCAAAATTGAAAAACTTTGAACACAGAAACATCATTTTCGTTTATATCCCTGAAGTTATTTTCTTTCTGGTTTTGTTTGGTTTTGGTTCACCTCTATGCTGTCTGTTCTTTGATTGTTGAATTTCTGTTGCTTTTTGATATTTGTTTTAAGTTACGTGTTTTCTTCGTCATAGTCTTTCACAGGAATCCCGTTTTTATTATCTACATCCCTTTAATTAATTCAATGTATGGCAACACTGGACCTATCTATGCGATGATGTTTGAATGAGCTAACTGCTTTTTAAAACGAGTCTTAATAGGTCTCTTGGTTTGCCCTATATATACTTGGTTACAGTCTTTACAATTAATTTTATATATTTCCGATTTATCACACATTTCTATTGGGTCTTTCGGATTGCCTAAAAGACTTTGCAAGTTGTTTCTACTAGAGATTACTGTTTTATAATCAAATTTTAAAAATATTTTTTGAAGAACTTTTGTGTATGTGGGATAATTTGGTAATTTGACATATTTTTTATCTATTTTGCTATTACTAGTTTCTAACGTTGTAATGTTTCTTATGTTAAACTTTAACTTGTGTTGAATAATTTCATTAATATAACTAAACTCTATACGAATGACCCTATGCGAGAACCTTGCGAGTATTCTATAGTTATGATTTTTGTAATTGGTTTGTTTTGCCGAAGAAATATCAACGTCTCTTCGATTAGAGGATAGATAGAAAACTCCTGTTTTAGCGTTTGGGGACAATGAAGGGCCCGATAATATTTTTTCGGCAAAACAAACCATACAGCACAAAGTAGAAAGGAATCACCACATTACCGTTATGATTTTTATCTTAGACTGGTTTGTGGCGTACCTGTCTTTCTGGTAGTTCTGGACCAATTTTTTAGTACTCTAGGTCACCATAAGTTCTCGAAGGCCTATAGATACCTAGGGTTTGGGGTAGGATTTTTTTTCACCTCGGTGAAAAGTTGACATCTTCTGTGGATCGTCTTTCTATATATACTCTATAATTTGGTCGATAGTGGGAGGTGGATTGTTTGATAGTATTGAGTCTGACCTTGACTAGTCATAAGATTTAGGGTTCGACAAGTCTCGTTCACCGGTCTTTGATACTATGATACGCTGTTGCGTTTCCTTGGTTTTGGAAAGACTTCATGTACCAGGCAAGCGTTCATACGGTTGATATTTGTTTATGGCATTGCCTTTCCTGCCTGTTGAATGATTTCAGCGTTGAGGGTTATCCACCGTATCGGTTTGTGGGTTATCGTCTGGTAAGAGGTTCTCGAGTACTGTTTCGGCTGTATCTTCTCAATTTGTGTTTGTGTTTTTGAGCTGTCAAGCAGGGTAACGGTGCTTGACTTGTAGTTTGCGTTTTAGATGGTGTTGTAGTATGTATTTTGTCTTTGGTTGTCTAGTTCTAACTTGTCATTTTTGTATGGATTTGTGCTGCTGGTGTGTGTGGCTTTTATGCATTCAAGTATTCTTTCCGTTGATTTTCTATGTCTGTTATTTACTATCTGACGTAATTCTTCTATATTTTGATTTTGGTGTTTACTGATTTCTAATAGTCGTTTCGTTAGGGTTGCTACGAGGTTTTTGGTTTGTTTGTTATATTGCTGGGGATTAGGTATCTAATATGTAGTTCGACGGTGCTAGTTCATGGAACCGTTCCCAGTTGGTCTTTTGGATCGCGTACCGGTAGGGTATGGTGGTTATTGCGGTTATTTGGGTTGGCTCCTTCCCATGTCGCTGCATGTGCTGTGTGGGGTGAACTTTTCACTATTGTGCGTGATGTGGCACACTTCGCTGGTAAGTGTGATGTCTATATTTGTTTCTGTAATTGCCGCTATATATTGTGGGCTGATTTGGTAGTTTATATCACCGCCTTGGTGAAAATATCTAGAAATCACAAATATTACCCAGGGCGATCTTGAAACGAACGCTGGTTTCGTCTGAGTAGATGGTGGTGATCCTTATTTGCGGTTTTCAACGTTGAAGTGTTCTTTGATAAGAAGGACGTATATTTTGTTTGCACGTAAGAGCTTGTCTGATGATTATTTTTCCTTTTCAAAGTTCATTTCTACGAAAGTTGTATTTTTTTTGTTGTGCTGGGTATGTTTTATTTATTTTATCTTCTAGAAAGTTTTTATGAGACTAGCATTGTTCCTTCTCGACGAAGTGATCCCTAAGTTTGCCGTACTTTGCAATTGACACAGGTTGCTCGCTGTCTTTTTTATTGCAAAGTATGCTTTAAATTCATTCGTTTCAGTAGTTTAAGAGAAATCAATGAAAAATTTTAAAAAATGGTTTGCAGACACGGAGACAAATTTAATCACAATTTTGGAGTTAGTTATCGGGTAGATGATACATATGCTACAGGAAAACGATTCTCCTAGTAGAACCTCAACTCTTCATTAAGTTTTAATCAGGAGAGACTCGAGTCCTCATCTAATCATACCCCAAACTTACACATGTAATATATTCTATACTTTCTTTTGTTCTAAAAGAAGAAAACGGTACAAGTCTGATTATCGTATAAAAAAAAAAAAAACATGCCCAATATAAATTCATGGAAATTTCTAAATGCCTTCGGAGACGTAATCGGAGAAAAAAACTTCAATTCGGTAGCAATAAAATTGACTGCGTGGGTTGGACTGTGCTGTGATTTACTAGCATGGCTAGTTTATCTTACACTAAAAAGTACATAAGATATAAATACTATTTTTTATACACTGCTTTATTTATTTTGAAACTGAAATTATGCTTTAAGAAGGGAGGCAATAAATAACTGCTACGTGATAATTTTCACGAAGGGATTTTCCGAGGGATTTTCAGACAATTTAATGTCGCTGGCAGGAATTATTTCCTAATATGCCCAGTTATACAAACAGCGTGTTATCGCCCTAAACAAATCTCAACAAACGTTGCACGACGTGACATCGTTTATAGTATAGTAACTCCCTGTGCTAAACTTAATTTTCTTACGAACTACCGATCAGTTAATTTGCATTTGTTCTACAATGTATCACAATAACAAGTAATTGCAAACGCATGTCCTTTTTAAATGAAACTTTAATCCACAACTGCATACTAATAAGTTTGAAAATCCTTTGAACTTTAATGTTTATTTGAGCAAATGCTACATACTGAATTGACTGAGCGTTTGAAACAATTTCTAAAAACAAACAACTTATGTTACTTCTAAATAATAATTAAAATAATGTATTAATTATTAGTTCGTCAATTGGCGAAAAATTAAACTAAGTTGTGAACCTAAAAAACTTATCGACTGGTTATTTGTCTTAAGGTGCATAAAGTTTTTTCTCCACAACTTATAAGTAATTAATTACTGCGATGTAACAATAACGTGGCGCTGATTGTTTTAACAATATCTGTAAACCATTAATAATAGAAAACAGTTAAAAAAATATTACCATCTATAACTTTTATTTGAGCTATTTTCTTCTAAAACTCAATTTTCTTTTTTTTTCTGCAAAAATTTGAATTCCAGGCTTACAACACAAACAAGGGAATGGACGCGCGGCAGTTCAATCGTTTTTACTTTTCTATCAGAAATATATATTGTGGCCCACTTTCTATAGATAACGCTCTTAGACGTTTATTTTATTTTTCGTTTGTTAATATCAGTACGATGTGCAAAGAATTCTTTTTACTTTCTAAAGATAGCTCTCAGATTCAGAGATTATTGCCCATTATGATTGCCCAGTCGTAAACTATTATGCAAAAATGGTTTAAATCACGTGCCATGAGGGAAATTAGCTTAAAAAACCAATTAGTATCAAAATTTAAAATTAACGACATCACTAATGTAGAATTTGAAACAGAGTAAGTTTCTACAATAAGTCGACAAAGTGCAATGATGGTTTTCACGATTTGGTTGTTTACGCTTTGCAAGCTTGTGATTTGTCAGGGTTGTCAGAGATTTCAGTCATAAGGTAAACAATTAAGTTGTTACTTTTAAATGAGACTACTTTTTTTAGTAGCTATGTGTAACCATAAATAGTAGTAGTTAATATATTTTTTTAAAATTTTCACCATTAAGGTAGTCGAATGAAGGTAATGATAATTTTGTTTAATAATAATAATAATAAAAGGAAAAACACGAACAATACTCACAAAACACAGAAAAACATCACCCAAAGGCTGCAACAGAGAGACCCACTCTCCCTCGTAAAGAGGGTGGAAGTGATCTCATTGACATACCACATTTACACAACAAACAGATAGACACACTTAGAAAATACTTTCACACAAAAACAAAAACTCATCACAACTACATAAAGCCATAATGCTTGCACATAAACAACATACGCCTTTAAATATGTCCCAAACACAAACAACACAAACACATACAGATAAGGCCCAAAGATTGTTGTCATGGAAGCAAAAAAGTCTCCATGAAGTCCCAAACACAAACAACACAAACACATACAGATAAGGGGCCTCAGAAGATTGTCATGGAAGCAAAAAGTCTCCATGAACGACATCCTCATGAGATGAGTCAACTACATGTCAACAAAGAAGCGTCGAACGCATGACTCACTCAGGGGGGTCTCTTCCCGGAGACGGAAGCTTTCATGACAGCAATTCAGGAGCAAACCATAAACACAAGAAATTACAGAAAATACATCATAAAGGACAATACATTAAAAATGATACATGCAGGGCCTGTCATAAAACATCTGAAACAATCTCAACATAGTTATCACCTCCGGATGCCAAAACACTTACACAAACAGACTATAAACATACACATGACCAAGTAGCAAAATCATACACCAAAAACTGGCCTTACAACACAAACTCACTACAGATACTTCATCATATTACAAATACACACCCTGCCCTGTTCTCGACAATGAAAATTACAAAATATATTGGGACAAGGCAATTATTACAGATAAAACAATACATCACAATAAGCCTGACATAACATTTGTAGATAAATAAAACTACATACCTCATAGACATAGCAACACCAAATTCACATAACATGCAGTCTACACACACAACAAAGATACAAAATATACAGATCTTTCAATAGAAATAAAAGACCAGTGGCGTATGGCAATGGTTAAGACGGTTCCTATTGACATATCAGTAACTGGTCTCATACCCAAAACATTATACTGACAGCCTACACACACTTCAATTAAACAAATATACATATACAACACTAGAAAAGCAACAATACTTAATACATGCCACATAGTCAGAAAATTTCTAAACACAAACACATGCTACATTGAAACACAATATGTCTTGGTCTAGACCTGACATAAAGACATAGCCCCGACCCAAAGTCGAAGTTAGAATCCAGCCTAAATAATAATAAACTAATAATTGTCTTTTATTGGGCATAGTTACTTGCTGCAATGCATGATAGAATTAAGGTACAATAATATAATTGTTTCTACAAATTACCAATAGGGCAAAGTTTTATTTGAGATTTAACCAAGTGTATTCTACAACATAACCATAAGAAATATTATTTATATAAAGAAGTCCATGGCAGAAAATTTTATTTGAACTATTTTTTCTTAAAAGGCAATTTTCTTTTTTCTCCTTTTAAGCATTTCTAGTTTTAGTCTTAAAACGTGTTTAAGAGAGAAAGAGAGAGAGAGGAGCGTCATTAGGTTCGAGGAAAGCGGGTATAAACCTCGGTCTAAATGGTGGATATTTACACGTTTGTTTTTTTTGGGTAGAGGTTCATTGTTAGACTGTATTGTACGGTACTTACCAAATTTTAAGGTCAATAATAACTTACGTAACATTTTAAAAAACAGTACAGTTTTTTGTCTACAACATTTGGTTGTTCATTTTTTTTATCAAAGCTCCCACACTTTCTTACATATTTATTAGTATCGGGGCAATGTGGATTTTGACGCGAAATGCTATATTAAATATACAATGCCTAAATATATATCCTAAATTCAGTAAAGTTGCATAAGCATCTTTGTTATTGTTAAATATGGCATAATGTATACAACTTATGCTTTTTCTTGTAGGTTCTGTCAAAAAACTGAAAATTCCAAGCAGCTTGAAGATAATTTGATTAATGGTAATGGATCTTGTGTGGACCTGTATTTCTTGCTGGTTAGTATGATCTGACTGGTAAATCTTTTACTACAATCAGTAAGGAACTTTATAGAACATTTACTTTTTTTTATTTGGACAATGACAACTGTTTTTTTTGTTTTTAGTTAGTAAACTTATAATCTTTTGTTTAAATATATTTTTCAATCCAAATTTGAACACTCTTTACCAAGAAACACTACTTTCAACAATTATACAATATTATACTGAATTGTAGTTAATAGGCTTTAGCTAAAAGACAATGTAAACTTGAAATTAAAAAAATTGATTTAGCTAATGATACAAAAAAGATACGTAACTAATAACTACACCTCATGGAATATCTCATGTGGCTCCGTGAGTTGTTCGGTAACACAGCCAAATACGATGCACTGACCGTTTCAACACTTTTCCATCTGCGATTTTTAATGACACCGTTTCTAAGTACTTTATCTGTATTACGATGAAGTTCAACAACGCGTCCGAGACGCCACTCGAAGTGGGAGGAAGTTCTCTCTCTTGTATAAGGACCACTGAATCCAGATTGAGGAGATCTGGCAATTTTGCAGCCATTTCTGTCTTTTTTTGCATTTAGGTACCACTCACGACTCCATCGACGACAAAAAATGTTGAAAACCATTTGTTGCGCTTCGTTGGTAAACTGATAAGTCGATTTGTTGGAATTGAGAGGATTTAGATTCTGTGTATGGAACTTAAGGCTCGACCAATTAAAAAGTGGTCTGGAGATAGAGGAAAAGGTCTTCAGGATCGGAAGAGAGCGTTGGACAATGGTCTTGAGTTGAGAATTGCTTTACTCATAGTTAATGTTGTGTAGAAATCTTCTCAAACGTTAACCTTGCGTCTCCTAATATACGTCGCAAAATGTAATTTTGACGGATTTGATTGTTTCCTCATATATCCCCTTCAGTGAGGCGATCTTAGGTTAATGAAGTTCCATTGAATTGATTTGTTATGGGCCGTAATTAATAAGTTTGCGCCTTTAAAATTTGTGGCAAGTTATCACTAGTTATAGATTCTGAGGAACTCTTTTCGAGCTATAAAACGTTTTAACACGTTTAAGAATGTATCAGTAGTTAGCGAAGTAAATCCAGTTCTAAACGAATAGTAGAAGTAACCATGCATACGAAAATGGCATATACAGGGTGCTTCATTAATCAGTACAGAAAATGAAACTGGAGATTCCTTGCTAAAATTTAAAGGGGGTTTAACATAAAAAAAAATTTCCTAAAGCCTCCCCTAAAGAGTTACAGCCCCTTAAAGATGTGTAAAAAAAATTCAACATTAATCGATTTTTTTCTGAGAATGACTTGAAATAAAAAAAAAGAAATCTAAACATTCAAATACTACTACCAACTAGCCTCCATAATTTCATAATTTTATTTACCCTTGTTCTCTGCAAGGGGTGAGTCTTGTACTACCCTAGAGTTTTTTTTACCAGAACTTTTAACTAATTTTTTTTCAATTTTAAAATTCAGATTTTGGAGGGCACAATTCAATTAAAAAACTTTTTGGTCTCTTTAAAATTTCACGTAAACTCAATAATTTTTTCACCAAAAAATAAATTAAGCGAACTTGCATGAATTTTTTAATTAATAAGTTGCTGTATGCAAGTTGGACATAAATAACAAAGATATTATTATTAAATTATCATTTTTAATTTAAATTAACAATATTATTTCAGAGAGTGTTCAAAGATGGGCACCATTTTCTTGAATACAGGCCTTTATTCTTTGAACAAATTTCCGTTAACGCTACCTAGCATTGCTACAGATTGTCTAACTCTTCAGGGAGGCTTTAAAGAAATTTTTTTATGTTAAACCCTCCTTTAAATTTTGCAAGGAATTCTCCAGTTTCATTTTCTGTACTGATTAATGAAACACCCTGTATATGCTCCTTTTTGAAAGACGTGCACCTTAGTGGATCTATCTTTATTAAGACTGGACCGGCATAATCAAGATCAACGTGGAAAACGGATGCTCTAAGATCAAGGTGTTTTTGGTAAATTACCCGTTCTATAAAAATGACAACCTTTGGTAATAATCTTTTTCTAAAGAAAAATGTTGAATAAGATAGTCGACCACCAACGCGGAGATATCCTTCTTTATCTAAGAAGGGATTAAGTTCCTTTATATACAAATGTTTTATGTTTTTATTGCCCTTTACAGCTTCTATCTCGTTAGCAAAATAAGAGTGTTGACATAATTTAGTCAAAGTATTTAAAGACATTTATTTTAAGCTCTTTTATTAACAAAACGCCATTTAATTTTTCTTGATTCCGACAATTATGTATAAATCTGAGGACATAAGCAATTACTTTTAAGTTTTCCCAATGTTGAAAATCTCTTAAATATTGCGTCTGCAAATGTAGTTGCGGAAGAAGAATTCTTAAGTTCCTTATCTCCATTATGAACGGAAATATAATCAGAGTAACATTGAAATTCTTTTTTTAAAAGGAAGTCTGGCCCATGAAACCACAAACAATTATTTTTTAAAGTCGTCACACTCAAGCCCCTTGAAACAAGATCAGCAGGATTGCTTGAGGTAGTTATATGGTGCCAATTTTGAATGTTAGTGCATTACTGAATTATAGCAATTCGATTAGCCACGAAAGTCTTGTACTTGTTTGGGCTGGATTTTATCCATCTCAAAATAATGTTAGAATCTGACCAAAGAAAAACTTTATTAAGTTGTATATTAAAGATTTCAATGACCTTGCAACTCCAACTTGTTAGCAATACTGCAGCGTACAATTCTAATCGCGGAATTGAAATGGTGCGCAACGGAGCAATTCTAGACTTTGCGAGTATCAAATTAGAGAAGATTTTGCCAGACGATTTGAGGGAGCGTAGGTAGAAGCAACAACCATATCCCAGGTTACTGGCGTCACAGAAACCGTGCAATTGTACTTCCGAACATTTAGAAGAAATAAGACATCGCCGTACCTTGACGTTCTTTAACTCAGATAACTGTGTCTTAAAACTAGACCATTTGCATCAACTCTAAAAGAGGTCATAGGTTCATCCCAATCAAGTTTGGATTGCCATAATGATTGTATGATCAGTTTTCCTTGAACCGTAACTGGTGAAAAAGGCCTAAGCGATCAAATATCTTAGAAATAACTGATACGAGTTTCCTTTTAGTGGGAAAAACACTGTCCTCGAATATCTCGACTGCACAAAATAAGTGATCACTTACGGAGTCCCAATGAAGACCTAACGTTTTTGAATAAGTGCGATCTCCAATAGGAATTGTCGCAAAGTCAACGTCTGTTGTACAGTTTAAAGTAAAGACTTCGGTTTTATTAGATAAAAATTTTCGAATTATGAATCCAACTGAAGAAAGAATCGCAGAAACATCATTTTTGATGCGAATAGCATTTTCAATGCAATCCGTCGATAAAAGTAAGTCATCCATTAACAATTTTTGAGATAACTCGCTAGCCTCGGGATAAGAATCTTTATTTAATTCTGCAAGATACAGCAAGCAGCGCGTTGCCAAGTAACTGGCAGCTGCAGTGCCGTAGGTAATGGTGTTTAAACGAAAAATTGAAAGATTTTGATCTGCGTTTTCTCTCCATAGAATGTGTTGAAATTTTCGAAACTCAGGGTGTACGTTAACCATACGATACATTTTTGCAATATCGCCACACACGGCAACTTCATAAGCACGAAAACGTAACAACACATGTAAAAGATCATCTTGGACTTGAGGACCTACAACTTGAACGTCATTGACTGAAAGTCCAGAATCAGATTTGGCGCTAGCGTCAAAGACTACACGTAATTTAGTTGTTAACGATGACTGCTTAATTATAGCATGATGCGGATAGAATTGTGGTGGTATAGTTTGTATATTGACGGGACCATCAGTGGTGTCGACAAAAAAGAGGAAGAACGGAAGCAATTTTGGTCATATGACTTAACCTTTCATACTCCGACATAAATTTTGAGTACTCTTGGGTCAGTTTGGGGTTTTTGCGTAATCTTTTGTCTAGATATAAAAAACGTATTTCTGCTAATCGTCTAGAGTCGCCTAATAGAGGTAACTTAGAATTGAACGGGATGCTAACGGACAAATGTCCATTCCCATCAAAACAGACGTTTTTTTGAAATTGAATTTCACAAAATTTTTGTTCAGGCGAAAGCAATGATAATTTTGAGAATGGTTCAGGATTATCCATGTTCCAGAATTTTGTTAACCACTGGTGGAGATTAAGATTTGATTCCTCAGTTTGATCAGTTGTATGACAACTAAATATGCTACTCTCGTAATTACGGCTAGTTTCTAAGTGAAGAAGTCGTCTAGGTAAATCGCCAGATACTACCCAACCTAACAAAGTATTTTGTAAAGTCGGCATACGTGCTTCTAAAGATATTTTTTCAGGAAGCAGTAATTTGTAAAACATAGAAGATCCGAGAAGCAGATCAATGTTCCCTGGCTCATTGTAAGAATTATCTGCGAGGTGCAAATTAGGAGGAATAGAAAGAATATTACTGTCAATTCTGACTGCGGGTAGTTTATCCGTAATTGTGGGAATTATCAAGCAATCAATAGTTGCCTTGAAATTCTTTGACTTTGATTGGATTTGAACAGAAGTATATTTCGAACAACTCGAAATAGCACTGTTAACTCCCTTTAAAGTAATATTAACTGGTTTGTAAGGTGAGTTCAACATCTCTTGTAAGCTCTGAGAAATAAAATTGTTTTGGGCACCTGTGTCTAATAGTCCTCTAACGGTAATACTTTTAGCTCCGCTGATAACATTAACTTGAACTGTGGACAGCAACACTTCAGAACCTTTAGAAAATCCACAAATAATATTGTTATTTTCAGAAGAAGAAAGAGTAGCTTTCTCTAGGGTTGTGGAAGAACCAGAAGCTTCTGTTGGGTTATCAGAACTAGAAACAGTTGAGTTTTTGAGACACAATAAATGGTTATGTCGTAGTTGACAGTTGTTACATTTCAGAGAAGAAGTACATTTTGACTTATAGCTGTGTTGAAAACAAACCGTGCATAGTTTAAGAGACCTTATTGTAAAATCTTGCTTTTACCGACATACTTAAAAAAGATGGACAGTTATTTAAAAATGTTCACCCTTGCATAATATGCAAGAACTGTTGGATTGCGCTAAACTGTGCACGATATTTTTGATTCAGGTGAGAACCTTTTGTTAGAATCGTGTGATTTTCCTAAGGAGTGCTGAACTGTTTTAGAGGAAATTGTTGTTTCATCAATTATATTACATCTATTTGACAGAAATTTAGAAATTTCTTGTACCGAAGGAATTTGTTTAGGGAAACGCTTGGCAAACTCTTCACCGGTACGATTATCCACCTTTGATTTGATGAGGTAAGCCAAAACGGCGTTTTTGTATTTGACAGCATCGATGCCTTCATTATCTACAGCTCTAACGTGAGTGATAAAATTGTCATAAAAGGACCTCAATTGTGACTCTTTATTTAATTTAGGAGATTCAAACAATAAGTCAAAATGGCTGAAGATTAAGGATTTTTTGTTATCATATCTTTCCTTTAGAAGCTCTATTGCAATATCATAATTGATTTCGGTTGCCTTTAATTCGCTAATAACTTGTTTTGCTGCACCTTTTAACGAATTTTTAAATATAGAAATTTTTTAACACCACTTAACTTTGGGTTTAAACCAACCAAAGCTTCAAATACTTCAAAAAAGCTTCGAAACGCTTGCTGTGCTCCATCGAAACTGGGTAATGATATAATTGGAAGTTTAACGTCATCCAAACGAGGAGAGTTAAATGAATTATTTAAATTTGTTGGGATACTTTCATTAGATGAAATCAAAGTTTTGTTCTCTATCACAGTTTCTGCGAAAACTTTTAATTGCGTGTAATTACGCCTAAATTCATTGAGCGACGGAAAATCTCCCAATTGTAATTCGACTGTTCTGCATTCCATTAAAAAATTAGAATATTGTTCGAAAAGAAGATTAAAAATACATAATTCTGATTGAACTTGTTTTCTAATGGACTCAGAAATTTGCGTCTCTTTTAATGATTCTATAAATTCTCGAAAAAACTCGTATGACTCAATAATGAGTTGACCTTTACAAGTAAAGATTTACCATTATTCTTGTTTTTATTTTGGGTGCCATCGTAATCAAACCTAAATATTTGAAGTGAATGCACAGCGATATATTTGGTTTGCGAGCTTCGAATGCGAAACTTCAATAAGTACTTGACACATACACTAATTTGTGTTTAAGAAACACAAATATATACAATGTCAAAGGTAAATGAATTATGCACGTTTTAAAAAGGAGAATCCCCGAACAGTGACAATTTAAACTTTAAATCCTTTAAAGCAAGCAATTTTAAATATAATTTGCTTAGTATAATAATTTAAATACCTTTATTTCATTTGTGACATTTAGGTATACGGGTCATCGGAATAAATGAAATGTCCTTTGAACCAGTTTTCAGTATACGTAGAAATGTCTTCCGTCTCTGATAGTTTGGTGGGGCCTTTTGTAGTGAAAGAATCCCGACGTAGGACCAAATGGATTAATGGTAATGGATCTTGTGTGGACTGTATTTCTTTGCTGGTTAGTATGATCTGGACGGTAATCTTTTTACTACAATCAGTAAGGAACTTTTATAGAACATTTACTTTTTTTTATTTGACAATGACAACTGTTTATTTTTTTGTTTCTTAGTTAGTAAACTTATAATCTTTTGTTTAATGTATTTTTTTATCAAATTCGAAACAATAATTGAAAGTACTCGAAAAACTATATTTTCAAAAAATTCTATTATCGTGAAAGTTATGGGAAACATTTTGGTAATAACCTTATTTATACTTTTTTGGTTACATTTCAGAAACATTCAGGGCAATCAAAATCCAAGATGGGTTTTTAAAAACACATTAACCAAAAACCGTGAAAGTAACTCTTTTTTTAAAATATATTATAAGTTTACGTTAACGAAACAAGGAACTTTTTGTTTCCAAAAATTTTCTCGAACAGGAGGTGATATAGTTTATTATACTGAATCAGCATAATTACATCAACATCCAACAACTAAACTTATGTCTTTAATAGTAACAAAGATAGCCATTCAGTGTTACTCAATTTGGGGCACACTATACATTTTAATTTTCTGAATAATTAGTTTTATTCAATGTTCCTATACTAATAAGATAATGATTTTTTTATTAATTTGGTTGCCAGATCAATTATTATACCAGTACGTAAAAGTTACTTTTAGACGACTGCTGTTCAAAGTGGCCATATCGCAACGCCAGTGTAGGTATATGAGAAAGTTTCGGATAAGTGTTAGTTAACATTTTAGGTAGCCCTATCAACAGCACCATTTTGTACTAAAATCAAGAAGGTTTTTAGATTTATACATTAAATTCAGTTCGTTCCTAATTTTATTTAAAATGACAAGCAGTTTGGAGATGAAATTCGGTGGACCATTATTGAACATCTGAAGAATAGTGCCAATAAATATAATTATGGGATAGACATTTTGTAATACCAAAATATTTTGAATTTTATTTACTGTATGACAGCAGCCAGATTATAAAATGTAAATTAAATTGAAACAAAAACGTCTTCCGGGATTGGACCGTGTCGAAAAGGTAACCGTAGTTGCGGAGGTATTTCCTTAATTACTCAGACTTCTTTTAGTCTAGAATCTGGCTTGGTCGACAAGTTGATTACCTGACTTTTGGTTGTCTACCCTGAACTTTCTTTTGTTTATTCTAAGCTTCTCAACCTGATGATGCACATGTTGCCATGACCCAAACTAAATAAAAGTGTGAGCTGTTAATGTTGAGTTATTAATTATACAACTATGTGTATGCATACATCTTATGATAATGGAAAGCATCATATTGCTCATTCAGTAAGAATCTAGCAGTTTTATAATTAATGAATTAAAAATGGTAGTTCAAACTTTTATTTAGTTTCATGTTATTAGTCAAGTGCATTTAGGAATTGACCCACCATTTTGGTATACATTTTTTCTCTTACCCCTCGTTTCAAAGGGTCTTCCTTGGTTAGTTTAACTCTAAGTTTACGCACCAAACCAACCCTTTCGTCGCCATCTTGGGTTTAGTGTGTTTTTTAAATTTTTATATCTCGTGTTCTGATTATCGCACAGTCATAAACTTGGTGTCTTTGGATTTGTTTTGAGTTATATTTTCAAAAATGTTATATGAAAAAGAACTGTGTTTTTAACGAGAAAAAAGTTATTGCTCTTCAAAGTCGACAGAACGGCTTAAAAACAGTGTTTTTTCGTTTTCGAGTCTTATCTTTTTTCCAGTCTACCTGGCGCTTTTTTGTAACTGATCTTTATTAAAGTAAAAAGTAATTTCAAGTATTTACAAAAAAAAATTATTCCGATACAACCACTTCTCGTCCGTCAATCGACAATATACTTTGTTCAATAAAAATTTTGTTGGAGTAGATTTTTATTTAAAAATTAACATTTCGATGGGTTTAATGATGACTTCATTCTTTCCAAATATTATTCAATTACACTGTTGCTATTTGTTACTAATTTATTGGTACAGTAAGAAATTCCTTTTTTTGAACGCAGAACTGTGTTTATATTGAAACAATTATTATTTCGACGGGTTTTTCCTTTATGAAGATTTTTTTTTCTGCTTTTTCCGAACTCAATTTCGCACCACCCTTGAGCTTGAGTTCACTGGGTGTTTTTTTTTCATGTGGTTTCCCCGATAGACCTACTCCACAGTTTTCACTTATATTGATAGCCATCGTCATTTTCATTCTCACTTATCACAGGTGATTGGCTTGCTTTTCGTTTCAATGAAGCGGTTGATCTTGATAATCATACCATTGTTGTAAGTTAGTCAACAACTTCGTCGTCTTTGTTATTTGAGTCTTCTAGATCTTCTTTCGCGCTCGGCAAGTTTCTTCACAGCAAATCTTGCACAAATAGTCTAGTCACTTTAGACAAAAAATAGCCATTAGATGGAAATAATTAATAAAGTTTTGATTTTTGGACTGTGAATTCTTAAAAGGGTTAGAAATAAGGGGGGAAAAAAGTTGCCACCTTAATCGTGGATGAAACATCTCCTTTGAACGAAAACTACCTCTGGCGCGGACTCGTTAGGAGTTTTCCTCATTTAACTTCTAAATAGTTGTTCGGTCGACAAAATATCATAGGACTAAAAATATTTGCTATAAAATTTTGCATAAAAAAGTTTTATATCCCATAAAGTTAATTCTTATAGAATTCTCGCAATTACGTTCCAAAGTTCAGGCAAATTAGACGTTGAAAAAAATAGTTTATATAATTTTAATTTTTTGACAATAATTTTTTCGAAAGGGTGGGTCACAACTATAAAAATTTCTAAATGCACTGGACTATTATGATAACATAATGCAATTCTTTCATGGATTACTAGCACTATCTCAAAAGTTTTTCAATTATCTTCAATGTCCACAGAAGAAGAAAAAATATGTCGTATTTATATCAATTGTTTTTTTAAATAAAAAATATAGGTACATACAATCATTTTTAGCTAGAGACCTACTTATTAAACTTTTTATATGACTTCAACATGACACTCTATAGATGAAAGTTTATGGTTTTATTACATATTATGTAGTTTATAGATAATATATGTTTTTTTAGTATCATAGCAAATTACCCTTTGTTATATCACTGCAAATGTCTTTAATGTGTACACTAAAAAAATCGGTCCCATTACAGAACCTTGACCCTTGGGGACTCCCAACTTTATTAGGTTTCGTAATCAGGTTGATTTTAACTTTGGTTGTTTATATCTTTGCGGAGGCGAAATCTATTGAGTCGTGGTTTTCACCTTTTAAGAATTGAAGACACGAGTGGAAGAAGGTGTTATGTTACAAACTGAGTTTTGAGAAAATAAAGGTTAAAGTTTTTGTTATGTAATTTTTCCTGTGCTAAGACTATTAATAAGTTGTGATGCTTGCGCAATAATAAAAAGTAATTTAATTTCAATCGCATAAGAACAATAAAAAAAACTTGAAAGGCTTTGCATGATTTTGAAAAAAATGTACATAACACCTTCATTCAGTAATAGATGTTCTAAAATTGATACAAATTGGTTGTGGAAAAAGGTTTTATTTTTTAAATCTAAATACAAAATACGAAAATTATCTATAGTAAATAACTTAAATGAAAACAGAAATCGTTAGTCTTCCAAGATAGGTTCGTAGAAATAGCGATATTCTTCTTGAACAAAATTGATCAACACCCGAAGGTTTTTCTTCTTTTCTTCAGAGATTGTCCCATATTTTTCACGTATTCTCTCGATTTTAATGTTATTTGGTGGATCTGAAATCTTTTTATTTTTAAGAATATTTACCTTCTTGAAGGGCACCGTTTCGTCATATAATTCTTTATATAAGTAGGAACCATACTCTTCAACTCTTATCCATTTAATTCCGTCTCTAAATCTTACTGTTTCCCGAAGTTCATCTTTTTTTCTGTTGATCAGGCGAAGTTTATCGGATAGATCCGAAATCTTTCAAAAATGTTGAGCCATATCGATGACTTGATTTTTAGACTTGCTTTTGAAATTATTTCTCGGTATCTATCGGGCACATATATTGTGTCGTTCTTTCTAAGCACTTTTTCTATTCTGCCAAAATCTCTATCACTGTCTAAATATGTATAACCAACCTCTGGAAACTTATGATCAATGCAACTAAAATACCCATTTAACAGAAGGTACTGATATAGACAAATCATCTGAAAATTTTTGTTCTGGCCTGCACAAGAATCAGACCAGATTGTCAAGTGGTTTTTATCTCTAAGACTTTCACCAACTTCAATGTATCGTAAAAGAGCTACATGTTTCAGAACTTCTTCTGGACGCAAGATCTTCAGTCCAAGTACAGAATGTGGGTTTTTCTACAGTTTTTGTTATAATGTGTATTTAAAAATTGTAGAACCACATCTGCCTAAGATAAAAAGCTTTTGAAGCAGTTACTTTTGGAAGTGGCATGGTTTGTTGAGTGTTGCATGTCTATTGTAATATATACCATGTTATTGGATTTATTTTAAACTTATCAAGAAAGTTTCCTTTCACACATTCCTCAATCTAGAACTGATACATTTTAGTTTGGTTAAGTAATGGAGAAAGATGCTTTTTATGTGGATTTCGGTTTCTGGAGTAGTGCGACTGTTCTACGGGAAACTTATTTATATGTTCAATAATGTATTGCTCAACCTCTGCATCAAGTTTATGTGGCCTGGTTGAATGTTTTCCCCTTCTATTAGGAGGTGGAGCCGAAAAACCAGTATTTATGCGATTTTTTATTACATAAATTTTTTCCTTCCAATTTGATATATGGCATGCACACAACGCTTCTTTGCAAACAGCTTCCGTCTTTCCATTAATGGTTATATTGTATTTGTATGAAGCACTTTTATGCTTGATAGCCCCTTTCGTTTCCTGTGTACAGGGTTCTTAATGATCGACGCAAACAATAAAGCATTCTTTGAGTTTACGTCGAGTTTGTAAAATTGTTCTAATAAGAGTGTTCTGTCTTCTGCAGTAAAGGTACTAAGTACTGCAATTCAGCCGACATTTTTCTCGGCACAAAAGATCTGTTTTTATTTGTTTCTTTGGAACAAGTGTATTTTTATAGGATAAATAAGCCTGTCCTGCTGATCTTGCGATAGCTGCTTTTCGTTTCTTCCAAGAATTGGGATCGCTACTACATTCTTTAGGAGGAAATGTTTTTGTTTTCTTTTACGTGAAATGTTTTCTGGTTCACTAGTCTGTGTGTGGAGAACCAATGGATTATTTGGCACAATTTTTGAAGTTGACGGTTGGTTCAGATCCGAAACAATATAAATAGATACATATTGAAAAAAAAAATACAAAAAAACCTCCAATAATGCAACTTTCACTGCATATTTTCGGGACATCAAAGTTTATTTTGTTTTCTTGGTATTTAAAAAAGGTTTCTTTATAGCAAGGCTACTATTATTACTACATGAAAATCTTCAACTAAACCACACAACTGAAACTTCATTACTAAAAACTTAACATGAAAACCTCCTTTCGTTTTGAGATACAGAGACACATATAGAAAAAACGAAATATAAAAATCCCAACTTTCTGATAGATCTTAACCTACTTAATGCTATATCATTTGCGATATCAATTTAATAAGTAAACACCTCTCTTTGTATGAAAGGTGTACGCTAATAACTTTCAGACAATTCGTTCAGTAATGATTGTGATTTTGCTAAGCAAGTACTTCTTTTGAATAGCCTGTTTAACTGTGCATGTAAGATATAGCAGTTGAGAAAGAAAGTAATAAACGATATATCTATAATAAGCAGAGAAAGTTTGTATCAAACTTACCTGTTTTATTCACAATATCTGTAGGTATTTTTTGAGGTTAGAAGTTTTAACCCGGCAAACACGCACTTTTTATCCATCTGTTTAGAACTTTTTTGCTCTTCTACAAGCTTAACCATTAATTTACCTCTAGAACACAATTTGTGATAATTTTCTAAAACGTAACAGGAGAAGTATTGATACAAATCTACAATATTTACTACGCGCTTAACTCAATCTGACAGTACATGATATGGAAGAAGGCGTCATGTTCCTCACAAACACCTTCTTCCATTCCAGAAAGATCTCAAACTATACACTGTGAATAAATGTGTCAACATCCCACAACACCTTCTTCCATGCCGTTTCGTGCAAACACTGTAACATAACTCCTTCGTCACTTACATTGGGTTTTCAACGGTGTCATGTGAAAGATAGGCACATAACACCTTCATTCACACAAAAAAACACCATTTCTAAAAATGTAACATAACACCTTCATGCACTCGTGTCTTCTAATTTAAATGTCTATTTTTTGTGTAAATGCAAGCACCCTGTTAATTTAATTTTTGTTTAGATAATACAAGATATTTGTTGACATCCAAGTTAACATCATCTGATGGTAAAAGCAAAAATTGATTAAAAACGTATTCAATTCATGGAATAAGAAAATATTTCTCTACTGAGAATAACTGGAGCTGGAAGATTGAAATATTTCTCAACGATTTTTCAGGTCCACAAAGTTTTTTCCTAAAACTGTATGATTATTATTTTCAAACCCATTCTAATTTTGTTATAAATATTTGTTATGCAAATATTAGAGCACTTGTAAATACTTGTATATTTCACATAACGACAAGCAGATTAAAATTATAGTAAAACCATTATTCGCACGTTAAGCAAACAGAGAAGCCTGTAAATTCATTTAATGAAGCGCTTACACAGCATTAGATACACTACGATATGGTAATCGATTGAACAAATAGGAATTATGTTGCACCTTTTATATATTTGATATTTCCGGTAGTATTTTACTCATATAAAATTGAGAACTTATATATATTGAAAAATAGTGAAGTTATTATTACCCTTTGAAAGTGCGGATCTATAACTGATATGTAAAGTGACATTTTTCACGATTAAAGTAGATGTCCACTTACGCTATTTGTCGTTATTTGTCATATCGTTTGACAGCGGTTTTCAAAATGATATGAAGGTCAACACCGGTTGAAGTAATCGATTAAAGTTTAATTTATATGAAACATCACTTTTATCAGATTCATAACAAAAACAGAGATTGTACCTACTTGTTTTGTTTAATTACCTACAACTGAGTTTATTTTGCTTTTTTTTATCACGGTTTCATTGCCTGTTGCTTGGTTTTTTAAAGGAGAATAATGTAAAAGCTTTAAATTCTTTTAATATTAACTTTTAGTATTTTTTAATTTACTCTCGTTGGTTGGGAAATAATTTAGAATAAAGCAGTTGTGCATAATATTAAATTAAAGTGAAGTACTGACCAAAGAGAAGGTGTAAATTGTAATAATATGCTACGTTTACTCTATTATGTATAGAATTTAGTGTGAATTTTCGTATGCAATAAATAATAAACTGTGTAAAGCGATTGGTGATAATTTCACGAAGTAGCAATACAATATTGTTTATTGAGTGGTTTTAATTAGGTTGTTTGTTGTTAACATAACAGCGGAGGATCACATATTAGCTTCCTGGAATACCATAAAATACACAAGTAACTTACAAGAACTTACACTCGAGTTTACTTACTCCTGAAGAGTCCTAAAAGGACGAAACAGCTGTCGAGGATTCTCGGTGTTTGTTTCGAGATTATTTTTGAGGTATTTTTGTCAACTCTTAGTTGGTTATACAGTGACCGGCAAAGAGTTTGCATCAAATGAGAAAATTTTTGTAATTGAGATATCTGAAAATTTCTTTTGGCAAATGAATTCAGCATATCAAATGACAAAAAAAAGCACTTTGACAAATGTCATGTGACCACTGTCATGGTGGCAAATTTAAAAAATATCTCTTAAATATGTAAAAAGTGAGTTTAGATGACAAGATATTGAAAAATGCCTAAGAGAAAAGGCATTTTTTCAGTTCATCAGTTTTCATAAAACACAATAAAACCAGCAAATAAACTTCACAATCCAGCAATTTTGATTTATTAGTCTACCAATGGACGGTAAAGAACAAAAAACATTGTTTTTAGGATGGATTTTGTTGCAAACCCTCTGCCGGTCACTGTATAATAATAATAATAACAAGGATCGACTCATGTAACTGCTTATATATATTTCGACATAGTTGTTTTAATGCAAATGCATTTTTGGACGTGTTACGATAGCACATGACGACACTAGATGTCGCAAAAAGAAAATGCAAAACTTGGAAAACCCTACGGTGTAAGTTCAAATTAGGAACATGAGCCAATTTAGTTGAATTCAAAGTTCAAAGCATTACATTTACATTAAAAATTATATTATAATTACAAATTTAACAACAAAGTTGGTTAACAAAAAAAAACAAAATAGATTGCGGTTGTCGGAATCGAACCCGAGGTTTTTCAAGTGATATTTATGCTTTGATCAACTCGACCACCAAGGTATTAGCACTAGTTATTCAATCTTGGGTTTATAATTGCGAATCCATAAATAATAACTTTTATTTATTTGAATTTTTATTAAATAGATCTTTAGATACTCATTATTATCATACAAATTGGTTCTACTTTATCCATGATTTTATCTACCTACTATGTACACTCATGAAATTTAAAACTTGGACACCACAATTTCTGTAAACAAAAGTTTGCACATTGTGAAGCGGGCTTAAGGGTATCATTTACAATTCTAACAGCAGGTAGTCTCAGCAGGGGTTATCTTATAGAAGGACTGTAGAATGAATCATTACACTAAGCACGTTTTAGAAAATAGGTAATTTACGTTGCTTACTTAATTTTTTTCTTTTTTTTTTTAAAGAATATATTTGAAGGTATCGCTAATTAAAAGGGATAAAAATAATTTTAATAAAAATAAAAATAAAATTTTAAGAGAAAAAAAAAGAAGAAAAAAAAAAAAAAAAGATTTAAAGAGTTAAAAAAAAAAAAATAAAAAAAAAAAAAAAAAGAGAGTTTTTTTAAAAAAAAGAGATAAAAAAAAAAAAAAAAAAAAAAAAAAAGAAAAGAAAAAAAAAAAGAAAAAAAAAAAAAAAAAAAAAGAAAGAAAAAGAAAAAAAAAAAAAAAAAAAAAAAAAAAAAAAAAAAAAAAAAAAAAAAGAGAAAAAAAAAAAGGAGTTTTAAAAAAAAAAAAAAAAAAAGAAAAAAAAAAAAAAAAAAAAAAAAAAAAAAAAAAAAAAAAGAAGGAGGAAAAGAGAGAGAGAAAAAAAAAAAAAAAAAAAAAAAAAAAAAAAAAAAAAAAAAAAAAAAAAAAAAAAAAAAAGGAGAAAGAAAAAAAAAAAAAAAAAAAAAAAAAAAAAAAAAAAAAAGAAGAAAAAAAAAGAGAAAAAAAAAAAAAAAAAAGAAAAAAAAAAAAAAAGAAAAAAGAAAGAAAAAAAGGAAAAAGAGAAAGAGAGGGGTATAAAAAAAAAAAAGAGGGGAAAAAAAAAAAAGGAGGGGGGTAAAGGATAAAAAAAAAAAAAAAGGAAAAAGGAAGGGGAAAAGAAAGTAGGAGGAAAGAGGAGGGGGTAGAAAGGTAGATAAATAAAAAAGGGTTTATAAAAAAAAAAAAGAGATAAAAAAGGGGGGAAAAAAGAAAAAAATAAAAAAAAAAAAAAGAAAAAAAAAAAAAAGGGTAAACATAAAAGGGAAACAAAAAAAAAAGGGGAAGAAAAAGATAAAAAAAAAAAAAAAACACCATAGCTCGAGGTTAATTATCGAATCAAAATTTTGTTTAGGAAATGTTTACAAAATAAAATTAGAAATAATTTTGATTTAAAAAAAAACGTCTACAAGCAATAACTTTTAAATTAAATCAAAAAACTAAACATGGTTATTTGGGTTGACTGATTATTACTTATTTTTTAAATAAATCTAACCTACTAATTATTGTAAGTTATTAAAAAAATCATTAAACTCTCTATTCATAATATTTAGTCCTTACAAAATGTATATTTTATGACGTTTCATTTGTTTCTGTAGTTAATATAAAAAGTGAAAATAAAAACTAAGGCAATTCTTATTGTCAACGTATATATTTAGTTTTTTGACAAGAATTTATTACATAATTATAATTAAGATACCAAGTTATAGTTTAAAATTGAATGAAAACGTTTTTTTAAATAAAGGTATTACTATATAAATAAATATAAGAAATCAATAATGGGTGTGACCTCCATTATTATTGATACATTCTTGAAGGCGTCTGCTCATTGACGCTATCAAGGTATCAATATAATTAATATTAATCGTTTCCCATGCGGTATCAATGGCTGCAATTAGTGCATTACGGTTTACTGGTATAAAATTTGGCCCTTGTTGTCTTCGGATAACAGCAAGTATTCGAGCCCAAACTTTTCGATAATGTTAAAATCTGGGCTTTTTGCTGGCCAGGGTAACAGCTCCAAGTTATTTGTTTGTATCCAGTTGCGCACAACCTGAAGTATAGGGTCATCATATCCCGATAGTTAATTATCAAATGTTCCAAGAAAAATATGTGTAAATAGTAAATGGAATCTACTAACGTAACGTTAAGTCGTTAATTATAGTTACATAACTCTCCTTTCATAAGATATAGTTCATATTAATATGCTTATTGTAAAGGTTCGTACACACCTGAACAACAAACCGAGGAACAAACAGAACAACGAACCGAACGGCAATCGGAACATTAATTTGGACGGTGCTACGTACGAATTTTAGAACAGATTCGCAAGTCCTGATTGTTCCACGAACGGTTTGCGGCGTTCCCGCAACTTGTCGGTTGTTGGCAAAAACGACATCAAAGAAAATACGCGCGAATGCGTTTGCAGGTTTGGACGAATCTAAACAAAACGGCGAACAAACTGAATTATTGGTCGGTTTTTAGAAATCTTAAACTAACTTTAATTACCTTAATCTTGCGTTTGATTTAAATGGAAAATTTACTATAAATGTAAATAATCAATATTTTAATTCAAAATATTTTTTTATTTTTTAAAATAATTTTTTCAACTGAATATGTTTGCATTTATGTCCAGAGTTGTGCTAAAGTAATCTTAAATTAAACTTTTTGACTATATAAACTTAATGTTATTGAAACAAACTTTAGTATTTGTTTTATATTATAAACCTTATCCAAATGCATACTATCTAAAATTATAACTTGTTGACAAATGTATTTAATGGAAATTAACTTTCTGATGTGTTAAGATAACACGAGTCTACGCTAGATGCCACAACACTAATTGCTATCTAAAATTAGAATAATAAAAGGTGATTAATTAATTGGAATCTTGTGGTAAAATATCCTTCTAACAAATAAAATGTTTAATTTACAAAATTAAAACTTTTAGGTAACATTAGCAACCAATAATTAACGTATAAAAACAAAACCAACGATTTTGACATCGCAGTAATAAGATCTGTCATCACCATATACAATGAGTGGGTGAATTATATTGCTTTCGCGTAGGTCACATGTACTAAGTAATTTCGCCATAAACATACAAAAGTGCGAAAACATATTTTATTGAATTATCTTTTTTATACTTTATTTGTTTTTCTTCAGTTTTAAATTATTAATATTAAATTTCTAAAGAAAATATTAAATTCATAAAACACACTTCAATCAAATAATCAATAAGAAATAAATTCTTAAATGACATGTTGTAGAATTATATTATATTGGAACATAATTTACTCACCTGTTAAACCAATCGTCCGTGTAACGTGGATAAGGATATGGATCGTTGCTGCTAAAGTCGTAACTAGCTCGGGCATTCTGAAAATAAGTCAATCCTTAGTCTGATGTCTTAAAATCAATTTTCTAATATATGTCTTTATACGTAAACATCGATATGGCGGTTTATGTAACATTTATCGAAAAGGAATTGAATTGCTATTTTCTTATATTTCAAAGTTAATTCATGACCTATCTCTGCTTATTTAATTAATATTGATTGTATGAATTGTATACATCTAGAAATGTATTCGGGTTTAGTTATACAACACGCAATCGCGATTTGATGTAATCACTTTATACTCGAAATTTGTATAATATTTTTTGGTCGATGATCATTATCAAAAAGTACAAAAAGAACAAAATTATTTCTACTGATTCATTAAGTAGGCCTTGCAGTTTAACCATTTTGACATACACCACCTAATATGTGTCAGTTCATTTGTTTAACTGACGTATAAATGGCGCCTTCAATATCATCATCAGTAAAAAAATTAAATGCGCCCTTATTTTGTACATTATCGTGTCAAGTATGGTATAAAGTAAGTTTTTTAAAATCAATTTATCGCATTTTATACTTAGTTTATTTTAAAACGTTCCCAAATAGCAGATAAATGAACCACTACTTTACCGCATAGTAGCCGTACTTTATCGCATTGTGTGTAAAAATCAAGTTTCAAGACAAGTATGAACAACTGAAAAATGTACTTTACAGTTCAGGAGACTAAAAACAAAATTATACAAACGGAAACATTTTTATAGTGCAAAATTTCTGAGAAGAACACTAACTGATCTAGCAAATAGCAATTTAAGTGTAGAATTAAAAATTTAAATAGACTGAGAAATGGAAGTTCAATTTTTTGGTAGATTTTCTTGCTCGGTCGGTGTAATATATGTAATATCTACATAACAATTTGTTAGAGAAAATTCAATGAAGTAGTTCTTTTGGAACATTTATACCGTGTGTATTCACGAAAAACCTCCCAGACTAATATGTTGACATAATAATGTTATGAATATATTTTTCCATTTCGATACGAGATAGCGGTAAAATGGATTACCGCACTATCATTTTATAGCACAATTCATTATTTGATTTAACAAAATCAGGATGTTTTCTAGTAATCATAACGGCTGAGCTCACCTAACTTAAATATTAAACTATTAAAACAAAAACTTCTTCCGGGATTGGACCGTGTCGAAAGGATAACCGTAGTTGCTAACGTTTCGCCACCTGTCGTAAGGGATTTCATCAGGGTAGAATACTTAAAACAAACAAACGAGAGTTCATGGTAGACTTCTGAAAGTCAGGTAATCAACTGGTCAACCAAGCTAGATTCTATACTCAAAGAAGTCTGCATAACTAGGAAATACCCTCATATTATCTGGAGGAGAAACCTCTTTGGTCGTTAATCTTGGTGTTGATTGGTTTAAAATAGGACAGTGGGCGAGGTTAACGATAGGAATTCACAAAGGTGAAAGTTCAAAACCGCGGTCGCGATTGAAGTTGTTGAAGTGCTTGATGATTTCTATACTATCCTTGATTTGTTATTAAAAAAGAAGGAATATTGGGCAATAGAAATCGGTCTTGTGATTAGTATCTAAATGATGCCCATCTACGGCAGACTTGAAACCATGTCCAGTTTGATCTACGTACCCTAATCTACATCAACAAGGAATACGATGCTCACCCTGAAAAAAATTATCCTTAGGGAAAAGTATTGAGATATTGTTAGAAGATGTAAAAATAGGTTTAATGCCCTTTTCTTCGAAGTAGCTTGCCTATTCCATCAGTAACCTTGGGAATGTAAGGTAGAAGGGTTGGAATTATTTCTGAAGAAATTTCTATTAAACCTCGAGGCCGAGGATATGAGTGACGTTTAATGACTTTTTGGATAACTTGTTTGCTATGATCTTTGCAATAAGAGTATTTGTTAAATGACGCAGATTCAAATTTAGGTTGTCGTGTTGACATATAGAAAATGGTCGAAATACTGGAGTATGACATTCAAAATAAAAAATATGAACTTAAGCGCTTTTGTCTAGAGTACATGTCTGGCATACAATTTTCCAGTGTTCATAAATTAGGAAGTTATTGTTATTAGGTAGATTTATCCGGAACATGTATTGCCAAAATCATGGATACCAAAATTTCGCCCAATTAAAATTAGAATTTCTTACAAATTGTATCGAAGAAGATTGAATAGACCAAGTCATTTCGAAGAGTATTTCCTACACTGGATAGGAGAAGAAATCGCATAAGTGAAGACGAAGACTGGGTTCCTTATTACACTAAAAGTGAAAGTATAATGTATTCACCGTAATTTCAATATTAAACAGATTGCGTACACTACAACTTCCGCACGTGTAAGAGTGTAAAGAGCGCATTGAGTGACAAAACATTTAACTCGAAAAATAAAATAATCAACCAAGAGCGTATAATAAGTGGAGGTGGGAATTACAGTAAAAACAGTTTAACCATGAACATATGTTTAAATATATCTAACTCTTTATCGAAGTATAACACCTAAGATGGGGTTAAAACGTCAGTCCGGGCCCCGCTTCTTTAAGAACCAGTGTTGCGTTTGCTTCTTTGAATACGTTTTAAAAGTTAAAACAAGCCGTTTTTTTCAAAATAAAATTGATCAAATCCATAAGAGTAAAATAATATTGCTAATTCGAACCACATTTTTTAAATTCAATTATAATAAAAGAGCGTTAAAATTTTCTATTTGGAAACTGTCTACCCCATATTCTGTTAATTAAGAATGTGGCCAACCTTCAGGATGTTGTTTCTTTTAATTTTAAGGCCAAACGTTTATATAAATGTAGATCCTAAACGGCTTTCTTTATAATATATAGGGCGTTAAAACAATTTTTTAAAAAACGTCTTTTGTAAATAACTAGAAGACGCAAATTAGTAGGAGGTTGAAACTTGGTGACAGTTCTTTACGTATACAGACGAATCTTTTAAATTAATAGTGGTTTAAAATGTTTAAATTATTTTACTAGTCCAGAAACGAAGCGAAGTAATAAATTAAAATAGTTCATTTATTTTACATATAAGCGGTACACGATTTTATATGAAATACATAAAAGATTTTGAAACTAGTTTTATGATATACCGCTTCCATAATTTAGTGTTTCAACGTAAGTTATTTATGAATAGTTCCTAATTCGTTAACAATGGGACGTACTTGTTCTTGAGGTCTAAACTAAAGATCATAGGCGTGTACATGGGTTTTGCTGACAAAAAAAATTACGATTGCGTTGTATTGTGTTTTATTGAAAACACATCGTTTGTTAGAAACCATTTTATAGAGTTTGAAAATTTACGGTATAATAAAATATAGCAAGAACAAACTAAATTTATGGGAAAAATAATAAATATATAATTTTAAAATATAGTTATTCTGAAAATTCATCTGTTTCTTCGGAAGAAGTATTATTTGACCGCATTGAAATTACAATAGGCTCTATAGTAACTTCTATGAAATTGTCAAGTTCCCACATTTTTTGTTCCTCTACATCGGTACGCCATTGGAATCTGTTGAACATGTTGATTTATTACTTCGCTTCGTTTCTGGACAGACTTTAGTGGCGTGCATAGAGGTAGTGCTCTATGTTTAAATTAAAAATGAATTATGGTTTTTAATTTGTTTTTGAAATTTGATAAACACTGGTTTAGCAATTAAAACCACACAAAATTCATCTCCTGAGCTTTTTCACTCAGATTGATTCTTTTCACGAAAATGAAACAATAAATTTATTACTCTATTGTTTTAAAAATAGCAAAAAATACATTCTATATTTTGAAAAAAAAAAGATATATCTTAAATGTTACAGTTCAAATTTATCATTTTCTGTTCCAAAAGTGTAAAAATCTGCATATTCAACGTCACATAATCTCACAATCGTTTTTATAAAATAATCTACAGTTTTTAGTAACTTTCCATGAAGATATATAACATAACAATTATGAAAATTTTACAAGAACTAAATTTGTATTAGAAAACTCTTACTGTTGTTCTAGAATGAACTGTTGTTTTTCTTTTATTTTTTGTGAAATGCTGCTAAAAAAATAGAGTTGTAGAAGTTTATAATCAATGGTTGTAAGATTATAATGTGATGGTACAGTTAAGTGGATTTACGTGAATTTGACGCGATCACTTGGACGAGTGACTTTCGGACACGTGACAATTGAGCACTACCGACTTTTGCGACAATAAAGTGCTTTTCTTTCATTATTATTTTTGTATAATCGCTGCGCGTACCCAAATGAATGTAGCTATAATAAAATAAAATTAAAAATTATTTTAAATAAATACAAAGAAATTTTCTTATCTCATTTTTGGCAATTTATAGTTCTTTTCGATATCTCTTGTCTTATTGAATAAAAAGAGGTCATTCTCTCTTAACTAAACATATAAAATGTAATCATTTAGAAAAACACTAGCCAGTAGAAAAATCTTCTGTAATACACTAAACTGCATTTTAAAATTAATATTAAATGAAATAGAGTGAGTTTAAAGAAGCTTCCATAAGTCGCATTTGTTACATGCGTCCAATTGTCGTACGTCCTATTACCACACGTCTCATTGATCTCATTCAATTGACCCCATTTAATGTACAAAAAGAATCAATTAAAAGTTAATTCCAATAATACCTGATAACTTATGATAAAATTAAATTTTGATTAGTTTGAGGGAGATATAATAAATGTGTATAAATACAGGTGATACGTTAGAATATTTTAAACTTTATTGGAAATCAAGTTACGGACTCTACACATCAAATTTTGTCGAAAACCTTAATTTGTAGAGAAAATAAAAAACGAAAATTAAAAAAAAAAACTTTCCGTAGAAATCGAGAAAACCTTCATCGAAAATATTGGTAAGAATTGTTACTTTTTGATAGAACAGAAAATATACATTAAGAAAAAATTCTGGTGCTTGAACTGAAATCCTGTCAAAATAAGTGTATAGCTTGCGCAATATTATTACGTATATTGCTTTAGAAAACGAGATATTATTTATTAATATGTTTTAACAAAACTAGTTTAGATGTACGTTTTTTGGTAAATAAATTACCATTATCTAAAATGAGGGTTTAATATTGCTTGATAAACGAATTTTGTTAATACCAGTTTTTTGTTAATCCTTTGCAGTATAATATTGAAGGTTAGCAGTATTAAGGTTACATATTATGCTCGGTGCTTTGATACTTTGGGGCGTCCCAGATGAGAAATAATATTATTTTTCTTACGGTTTGAAAGCTTCCTACTAAACTAAACCCATGGTTATTTTAATTAAACGGTTTGATTACAGTAATTCGAATTTATTCCAAAATTTAAAAAAAAATGATTTAATCTTATCTAATAGATTTATTTATGCATATAGGTAATTACAAAATATACTGTAAGTACATTACAATGATTGTATTGTGGTGTTGTGATTATTTATTACTCAAATTAAGCCAAGAAAACAATTGATTACTGAACAGACCTACATAATAGTTAATTACTTAATTTGTAATATCTAGTGATTGTACAAATCATATCTAGAAAATCCAAATAAAGATAATGGGAATGCTGTACTGTCATCTCTAAATAATGGAAGAAAAGAGAAATGGAATTCTTTAATGGAAAATATGAATTTCGTACATTCAAGTCGTAAAAGCTGAGCACTTTTAAATAAATTAGGTTCTGCAAATGAATCTTTTAAAACAAATACAAAAATTTCTCCAAATTCTATTGCTTCTCGGTTGGCTAATGTTTCAAACTCAGTAAAAATGGACAAATCGACTATCACAAAGATGAAAAAGTGTCTACAAAAGAAAAGAAAATCTACACCTATCTCAGAAGATATATCCAGACCTTTTACTGTAGAAGACATAAAACATACATTAAAAAAGACCAAATCAAAGAAAGCTGCTGGGTTTGATGGAATACATCCAGAATTTTTGAAAAATTTGTGAAATTATTCTTTGAAGTGGCTCCTTATGTTTCTCAATGATATCTATAATACAGGTAAGTTACCAACAGATTTAAAGAAATGTAAAGTCGTGGCAATTTTAAAGAAAAACAAATGTTCTACAGATCCAATTTCTTATCGTCCAATAACTTTGTTAAGTGTAATTTATAAGGTTTTGGAAAGATTGATTTTTCAAAGAATTAATCCGTTAATAGAAGAGAACCAAATACAAGCAGGATTTCGATCCGGTAGAAGTTGTTGTGAT
Organism: Abscondita cerata; assembly: GCA_030710515.1. Taxonomy (NCBI): domain Eukaryota; kingdom Metazoa; phylum Arthropoda; class Insecta; order Coleoptera; family Lampyridae; genus Abscondita; species Abscondita cerata. Next base: position 490,935 of record JALBCR010000004.1, read on the forward strand.
GAAGTATTGGCATTAACAACACATATCGAAGCTGGATTTCAGAAAAAACTTAAAACTGGAGTTGCCTTTTTACATTTAACTGCTGCATACGATACTGTGTGAAAAGAAGGTTTACTTTTTAAATTGTTTAACGTCATTCCTTGTTCCAAAATTATTTCTTTTATTGAAAATATGTTGTCTAATAGGAAGTTTAGAGTTTTTGTAGGAGATAAAAGCAGTAAATTTAGATTTTTAAATAATGGTCTTCCACAGAGATCGGTTCTTGCACCTATTCTTTTTAATGTATATATTGCTGATCTTCCTTCATTACAATGTCGAAAATTCGTCTACGCCGATGATATGGCAATTTCATTTTAACATTCAGATTTTTTCGAAATTGAAGATAAACTATCTGATGATTTGCGTATTATGGAAAATTATTTCAAAAATGGCGATTATGCCCCAATCTTAAAAAGACAGAGGTTTCTTGTTTTCATTTAAGTAATAGAGAAAAAGTAGAAAACTTAATGTTATCTTTAATAATACAAAGTTAAACCATAATTTTAACCCAGTTTATCTGGGAGTAACTTTAGATACGTTTTTAATTTACAAAAATCATTTAGAAAAAGTTAAACAAAAAATGAAAAGAAATAATGTCATTCAAAAATTAGCAGGAACAACTTGGGAATCAGATGCAAAGACACTTCGTACAGCTGCATTGGCATTAGTTTATTCTACAGCAGAATATTGTGCTCCTGTCTGGTTGAATAGTTATCATACAAAAAAAATAGATGCCCAGTTGAATTGCACTATGCGTATAATTAGTGGAACCATTAAATCTACTCCTCTCAATTGGCTTCTTGTTCTTTGTAATATTACTCCATCGAACATTCGACGAAAAGCTGCGTTAAAACGAGAATGGGATAAATGCAACTTAACAAAAGTTGCCAATTTGGAATGACATTGACAACCCTCTTGCTAAAAGACTTAAATCTCGAAGTCCTATATGGTTGCAAGACTACTTAAGTAGTTTGGTCAAAAGTAAATCGCATAAGAACAGGCCATTCAAAATGCAACTCTATGTTGTTCAAATGAGGTGCGATTTCTAATCCAAATTGTGACTATGGAAACGAACCAGAGACCGTTACACATATTGTAGAGGAATGTCAATAAACGAAGTTCAAAGGAGGGTTTCCAAACATTCATAATTTAACGAATGAAGCAATATTATGGCTTACGAATCTGAAGGACATCTGAAGTTCAGCAGTTTTTTGTATTCTAGTCTTGATTATCTGTTTTTCCATTATTTTGTTTTGCTATTTCTTTAACCTACTATTTTTTTCGTCATTGTCATGACTGGCGCTTGGACCGGTCCATTATATGTCGTCATGCAATGGCTGTGCTGTTATATTTTATGTTCTTATTTACCTTCTATAATGTTTACACACTTAATTAATATTATTACATGTGAACACTAGGGTGGGTAAGGGTTGTGGCATGTTTAGGTTTTAGTGGTTTTCCTAAACCTTGAAGTAAATGCTTTGCCAAGACGAACCAATCCACTATTGCCCACGGTTTCGTCACCACACTATACAGGTTTATATTGATCTTCTGGGGCACCATACATAATACTTACATCACAATGCAATATGTGTGTAATGTACCATACCAATAAATAAATAAATAAATTTTAAAAAGAACTTAATTCGAGGAAGTTTTATAATGAAACTATTTATGATATTTTTAGTTTCTGTGGAGTTGTGGAGAAATTCAACTCTTCTAACAAAACAACTCAAATCCAAGTTCTTACAAGAAAGTAACGTGACAGTACTTCACAACATTTTTACTCCTCACAGTTGTCATTAACCGAATCACCAGATAATAAATTCAAAAAACCTGGCAATATTATATAATTTCAAGAATGTCTCAAAACGTTATTAAGCTCATTATTTATTCTCATATGCTAGGAATTTGAAATTTTGGTAAAATGTTGTTCTAAAGTTTTGTAGAAAACGATCGCACTTTTGTTTGCTCTAGCAACTAACAATGTCACTAACTTTTATATTAAGTTACGAGAATTGTAAATTAATCGGTTGAAGTATATTAATGACTAAATATTAAATTATTAATGGGTGATCGACCAAATCATCAATTGTTTAAATCTATTTTATTTAAATTGAATCTTTTATATTAAGGTTAAGTAAATACCGACCGAAAACTACTAGTGCTTTTTTAATAGTTTGTTAGATCAACACCTTAGAATATTTCCAGTAAGACAACATCGAAATTTTCTACATGTTTCTGATTTTCATAGGGTCTGAATTATAAATTTGAGAAAAGCAAGTTTTTATTTTTGTGATCGCACTACTATGGGATTTCTGTAAAACTCCAGCGAATCAACAGTGGTCGTGAAAATCGAAGAGCGATTTGAAACTACTAGGTCGGTTGCGGTACATTGAACGAAAGCTCTTGGCCGTAATGTGTCGATGGTAACAATCTACGAATGTCATCTATAGCAGCTACATACTAACCATCTAAATCCACGCCTTTCTCTAACCACACTACACAAACCTATCAAACTGGCATTAAGTCAAGAGCGACATAGTGTTCTTGACGATATCAAAGAAGAACCAAAAAATCTCCAGTTTTCCGAAAGGCATACGGTCGACGTTTTCAACTTTTTAATAATCACTTTTAGGTTGCGTGAGAAGAGGTACCGCAGGAGGACATAAACCTCATCTAAACCATGCCACCAACAATAAATACCTGCATTGATGTACGTGAGGATTAACATTTTTTTTTTGGGTGGTGCATTTTATAAGAAAGTATTTTATGTTTGGTTGAACAAAAACTGTCGATAAATTTTATTAAAATTGATCAACTCATCATTTTGTCCGTTTTGAAATTTTTAAAATTTTAATATCAACCCTACCACCTAAAAAAATGTACCCTTTTAGGCAATGTCACTTGGTTTATTTGTTTGATCCCACGGAATTTAGTTGTTTCCATCGCACTTGGAGTTGTGACCTTGTGCTGTCCGAAAATTAGCTTGAATTTCTGAGAATAAAAAAGAAATTGTATAATCCTACCGCATTGCCACCTAATCGGTCTAATTGTGAATCTGAATCATCCGATGACCTACTCAAATACACCCAATAAGTATTATCAATACCTGTCCAACCGTATGGTGTTCTCAAACTAAACTTGGATGAAAATTTGTGCCCTAATCATATTTTTTCCTTTTTGTATTTCTTTTTTGCTTCCATCAATTTTTGCTTGTACTCTTATTTGTTTAAATTATAAAGGATTCTCCACAAAATGTCAGTTTTCTTTTAGTTTTGATCGAACCTTTTATTCATAATAAATTTTTTGCTATAGTTACTTGTTTCTCGCCATTTCCCATTTTGATGTTTTTTATTTTAACAACTGAATCAGCAAATTCAAATATAATTGTTTAACTGGTAGATGGTATTATCAATAAATGTCAAATTTTAAGTTTTCTTTTTAAATGGAACACACTGTAATTTGTCGTACATTTTAATATGAATATATCCCTTATTTAGTACTAATAAATGGTACCAATATGGTTCCATTAAAAAAGTTTTACCGCAAAAAATATTTTGATGAATTTGATTTGTTCATAAATCACGTAATTTAGTATATTTGAGGGATTTAGATTATTCTAGTATTAGACTGATCAATTAGAATAAATCGGAATCATCGTAGAACAATTTAATGAAAAACTTTGAAAAAAAGAGTAACTTCTATGTCAAAATGTGCTACTTATTATGTATATAAGATATCCCAAAAAAATAGGGGGTGTACCATCAACGTGTTACACACGGTATTTCCTTTTCAAGTACCCAATAATAAAAAATCGTTTTGTTTTGGATTTAAAAATATACAAGATGGATAAGAATCTCAGAAACCCTATGCGGAGCAGTTGTGATTAAATTACAAAGAAATTAGCTGATTGAGAAGTCAAAGTTATACAGTGTGTCCAAGATAAGGATGAACAGCATGGGGATTTCGGAAACCGTGAGAGATATAGAGTCGGTTAAATTTAGAAAAAGTTGCTCACTCGAGGGATCAACATTTTGCTGTTGAGAAACTCGCTGAGTTCAGCTTACTTCCCGAGATATTCGAAAAAAATCGAAATTGTGCCATTTCGTTATCATTATATTCTGAAGTTATTCGAAAGGTTACCAAAAAACTGAATGCATTTTGTCATTGCCACTCTTTCTGCTCTAGAAGATGGCGTTCACAAATTTTTACTACAACGTTTCGTTTTCAAGAAACCATAATCAACTTTATTTTTTTTATGGCACTCAAAAAAAGTACATTTTGTATATGAAAGTATTTTTTATTACAAATTCAACAATGTACTACACAATATGGTTATTCGTGATTTTTTTGAGAAAAAATAACGTTTTAGTAAATTTCTAATATTTTTAGTCTAGTGTGCGCTGTTAGTTCTGACAGAATCGATTTGATTGACATAGTAGTATCAGTCTTTCAGTATAGGGCATATTTTACAATGGAACACGTAAATTTCAAATCTTTTTGATGTAGTGTTCGTTGAAATAATTGCGGCAAACAGAAAATGTTGCTTGAATTCTTTTAGATTGGACACCAAACGCCTAAATATGGACTTTCCTGGTTGCCTTCGTTCTGGGTACTTGATCATATACAAGTGTTCGGCTTCTACAGCATGTAATGTAGCAGAACATCATATCAAATTTCTCTTCATTTGAAAACATTACTTGCTTCCATTGTAAAATACACTTAAAAACGTTACTAAAGTGATACTACTTTGTCATTCAAATATATTCTGTCAGAATTAACATTGAAAGAAATGAAGTCTCTCCGAGAGTAAGCCGAACTCAGCGAGTTTCTCAATAGCAAAATGTCGATCCCTCGAGTGGGCAACTTTTTCCAAATTTAACCGACTCTGTATCTCTCACGGTTTCCGAACTCCCATGCTGTTCATCCTTATCTTGGACACACTGTATATGCTAAAGACAAAATTGCCAAATTTTTCTTATGTATTAAAATTTTGGTTTTATTTTTAACAAACCCCGTTCATTACAAAGTGTTATTTACCCATCTGCCGTTTTATCTGTCCGACTAAAATATGTTGCAATCAGTGACATATCATACATGTTATTTTTCACGCTTATCACTAATGTCCACTAAGTTTTTCTCTAAGTCAAACATTTTTGGGTTAAAATTGAAATTGGTAACATAATCTAAAAATCGATCTGCATCTTATTGCAAAACACTGGCGCTGTGATGGTCTTGTTCCAGATTGCAATCGCTATTCGAAGAAAAGATAGTAAAGAAATGTTTAGATTTTTTTCAGATCGGAAACACCCTGTACAATATTTTAGGGGATTGAGAATGGTTTTTATTAAGGCCGTACTCACAAAATAATTTTTATCTGTACAATCACTTCTACGGTACACTAATTTCTTTGATGTTGTATATCTATTAGAATTTTTGAAATAATGCAATAATTTGAAAACAGTTGAAGCTAGAGATATGAATTACGGGTCAAACGTACGCAAACGTACGTTATTCGACGGTGTAAAATATATAGGGTGTTCGATTAAAAAAAAATCTTAGGTAGACTACGTTTTTCTGAATCACCCTGTATATATAAAAATATTTTTAAAATGTGAAACTTTTACTCTTATTGGGAAGCATGCTCACACTTTTTCGGAGAAGTAGTCTGAAAGCTCATAATCTAACAATTGCACACTAAATGGACACACTGTATATATAAAAGATAATACAGAATTACGACAAAACAAGCAGTATGATTATAACTTGTAACGATAAGGCCGAGTTTGTATTTAACTGTTATTAATTTGTTACGTATTATAAATTGTGAACCCAAAGCAAAGTACGATAGCCCCCACGCTTATGCTTTCGTGCGCACGCAGTCCCCTGCCGTAAGCCAGTTGCCCCACTTAAGCTAGGCCTTATAAAACCGTGAGCTCTTGCGTTAAACAGGCAGTTGGTTCCGGATACCTGTTCCGCCTGGTTCTGCCGTTAATACAGAGTAAGTCCTCTTTCTTTTAATTTAAACCGCCAAAGATACCGCTTTGGCTATTCCGACCACGACCCGCATGTTGCAGAGATACCGCTTTATGTTCCCTTAACTGTTCTTTTCCTATCCGTGTGTTGTATTTGGGGTGACGCATTTTCGCGCCTTAAGTATACCAGTCAAACAGTTGTCCAGGTTGGCATAGCGCATCTTCGTGTGTCAACTTGGCCATTCCGCTTTATTGTTCCTATCCGTGTGTTGTGTTTGGGGTGACGCATTTTGCGCCTTGAATACACCACTCAAGAAATTGTCCGGGTCGATATAGCGCAATTTCTTGTGTCGACTCGGTCACTCACACTACCCACCGTATCACTTAACCGACCGCCGCTCTGCTTACATTACCGAAACCCTCACCCCTATAACCGTCAAATCCGCTGACTGCTTTTGGGTTGCATGGTTTGATACATGCCGTTTTCTTGTTCCGTATTAAATAAAGAAGCTTTTGAGTTTTAGTGTGTTCTCTCTATTTCTCCGAACTGCTTCCCGAAGACGATCAGACGTCTGGAATTTTAACCTTCATTGTAGCTGCCCGACGAGCACACGGAGAGTAAATTTCGTCATCAAATCTGGCGCCCGAGATCCGTCCGCTTTTATTATTTACAGGAACTAAACCGAATTGGGAAGCAAGCGTCACAAACTGAAATTATAAAGTTACAAGTATAGATTTTTGTCTTTTCGAATCATTATCTGGTATTTACATTTATGAAAGCCATCAAAATCTATAGTAACAGTCACCAACCTACAGAGTTTTGCTATTGGCTGATCAGTATTTGGAGGACATCGCAAATATACTGTTTTACACCACTCTGAAATGTATCGTTTTTTTTCTCTAACATTGTACCGACAGCTATTTTGCTTCATGGATCTTACTATAGTTTAAAATGAAAAGAGTGAATAATTAGGTTGCCAGACAATTTTTGGAAGATTTGGTTAATAGCTACCATAAATACTGGTACAATGCTCACATTTGAAACTTGGTCATTGCTTCCTCAGATCTCAGAAGTTGCAAGAAAATAAAAAAAAGGTCTTCAGCATGAAGGTAATCCAAAGAATCAAATGTCCGAGAGTAATGCAAAATGTGTGAGAATAATTTTCTTTGAATTTAGAAGTTTGTAGGTTTTTTGGATGTAACACCTACACCCATGTGCAATATATTTGGGTGAGTGTCACATTATAGCATGTATCAGCTGTATGATAACGTTAAGTGCAAAAAATGCAAATTGACTTGAACAGATTAGGTTCTCTGCTTCTTGATAATTCAAAACTTGAACAAGACCATCAGTCGTTCTTATAAAATATTTAGTAATTTAAAATATTTCAAAAAATATATCGCGTAGTAAGAGTTGTGGTGGATCAGATGTTTAAGCGTATTGCCGCCAAAATCTTGCGATTACCTATAAGGTTCAAATCCCAGTCGACAACTCAGATTCTTGTTTTAATAAAATCATCTTCGAGATTAAAAAGTGTCCATTAATATTAAAATCTGCTGCCTATAATAATAATTTTTTTTAAATTTTGCATTTTTCATAATAGTTTAACTAGTTACGAAAAGTAACATTTTTTGCCACTTGTAAGATTGTTTTGACATTGTTTTGAAAATGGTAACCATGGTAACATCAATCACATTTGTTTGGAATCTGAATTTGAAATAGGTTTAATTTCTTTTTTAAACTTTATTTTTTTCAAAATTAGAAAAAAATATTGTATGTTGAGGCGGATCCACATCTAAGAGCATATGATGCGAGTACGCACGCATATGCAGATGTGGACGGAATATTCGTTGCTTCTCGAGGTATATGTTACATTTCGCCGCATAGGCTAAGCGCACATGGAACGAGCCGTGGGCTGGCGGCCTTTTGCACCCGCTCAAAGGAAATCATGCGTGCATTTGTACTTAGTATGGACGTGAATTTAGACAAAATTGTTTGTTTAAAATAGTCTATGTTCAATTTAAACGGCTAATTTTAAATGCAATTTGCTTGTTTGGAAATTTTGAATCAGAAGTGCAAGGTGGTAAATGAGTCTCCAGTGGCAAGAAAGCGTAAAGTGGCAACTAGTTTCACCTTTACTTTAATACTTTTACGAAATTTTGTGTCTTGTTTTGTAATTACTTAACAAAAATTAAAAACTCCCCCGAAGACCTTCTTACGAAATTTCTCCACTATTCAATAGTTTCTTCTAACAACATTTTATTTTATACTGCGAATGTCTGAATTGCAGTGAGCACACACGTATACAGTATGTCCTCGGATGGGGTTGCCAAAAAGAAAAACTTTTTTATTTTTAATTTTTCGAGAAAAATGTATTCTTCATAAAAGTTTTTGCTTGTTTCAAAACCGCGGAACCGGCTCTCTTCGTTCTAATTTTTCTTTCCATTCTAAAAAAAATGGAAAAATAGGTTCATTTAGTTGAAAAGTCCGAAAAATTAGATCTCGTTTTCATGGCAACCGGTAACAAGATTTTTGACTTTTATTTATTAAATGACAATGTTGTCGAAAGAACAACGAATTTACCTCATACAGTGTTACGGCATAGGTGATAAAGCAATTCGTCAAGTTATTGAGGAGTTTAACCAAAAATTCCCGGATGTCTTCATATCAAAATGTGGTGCACAAAAATTAATCAAGAAAATTTTAACCACCGGCTCCATATTAGACATAAAAAAACTAAGATAGTTCGGAATGAAGATGATGTTGCGGCCCTTATTGAGATGCGAATCCATCTTCAGAATAACCCAAAATTATCTTTACGACGAAGATCGCTTGAATTAGCGATGAGTAAAACCCATATCCATAGAACATTAAAACAGTTGAAATTTCATCCCTTCAAACCGATTTTCAATCATGCTTTAGAGCCAGGAGATAGTCGAGGATTGATTTTTGGTTGTGGATGGGAATTAAAAAAAGGGATAATAAATATTTTTTTAAAAATATTTTATTTTTTTAAAAAGAAAAATTTTAAAAAAAAAAAAATTTTTAAAAAAAAAAAAAAAGAATAAAAAGTTTAAAATTTTAATTTTAATATTTATTATAAAAAAAAATTTTTAAAAAAAATATTGTTGTGGTGTTTTATTTTTTTTTTTTTTTTTATTTATTTTTTTTGTTGTGGCACACCTATTCAAATATGCTGCAACATTTTCTAAGTGAACGGTTGGACGATTTACCTATTAACTATCGCGCGAGATGTTATTCCCAACAAGATAGTTATCCTGCCCATTATGCGCGAATCGTGGTAGAATGGGTGACTCAGGAATTTGGGGAGAATTGGATCGGTCGAAATGGTCCTGTTTTATGGCCACCGAGGTGCCCTGATTTGATTATGGCAGATTTTTATCTTTGGGGCCGCTTGAAACAAATAGTTTATGCAAACGATCTTCCTCCGGATGCAGAAAATTTAAAGGAGAGAATCAGTGATGCGGCGGCGTTTTTATCACTCGAAGAAATTCGAAGAAGTTATGATGAACTGCGTGGAAGACTTGAGCTCTTCGTTCAAAAAGGGGGTGAATGGATCGAATGAAATTGTTTTTGATTAAATTATCATTATTATTTCTTATTATTAGGTTAAATTGTTATTGTTCTTATTAAGAATTGTTTAAATGTTTTTGAATTTCTTGAACAGATTTTGTGCAAAATATTTTGAGATGTAAATAATACAGAAACTTTTGGTTCTTCTTGATAAATATGAAATCTGAATAAGTCAAAATCTGCCATAGTCAAATCAGGGATCCTCGGTTGCCATAAAACAGGACCATTTCGACCGATTCCATTTTCCCCAAATTTCTGAGTCAGCCTATTCTACCAGTATTCGCGAATGGGCAGGACAACCATCATGTTGGAAATAAAATCTCGCGCGATAGTTAATTGGTAAATCGTTCAATCTTTTATTTAAAAAATGTAAACGGTTCCAGTACCTTACATGATGAGATACAACAGTACTATTGGTGGAGAATGTCACTTAATCAGAAAATATAATATTTCGATAAAAGTATTGATTATCCATTATTTTAATTACTTAAATTCGTTGTTCGTTCGACAACATTGTCATTTAATAAATAAAAGTCGAAAATCTTGTTACCGGTTGCCATGAAAACGAGATCTAATTTTCGAACTAAATGAACCTATTTTTCCATTTTTCTCTAGAATGGAAAGAAAAATTAGAACCAAGAGAGCCGGTTCCGCGGTTTTGAAACAAGCAAAAACTTTTATGAAGAATACATTTTCTGGAAAAATTAAAAATAAAAAAGTTTTTTCTTTTGGCAACCCCATCCGAGGACATACTGTATATTATATTTGTAAGTGTGTTATGAGTAGGAAGATACTAATACCGGATTAGCTCTCGGAGTGGGTGTAGATTCGGCAAACAATTATGCCTACTTATCAGTTAATAAAGAGCGCCAGACTGTAATACCTACCGAGAAAAATTACATAAACCAGTCAATTTACGTAGGCTTCCTACAAATGGGTGAGAAAAACCAACATCGATAATACAACAATATGAGTTTCAAAAACTTTTCTTCTAAATCTTATCTAAAATTTTATCTTAAAAACAAACCGTGACCTGTACCAATGGATAACGCTCAATAGACTGACAGAATATTCGTTACGATTATTACATGCACACATTATAATTTCAATAATTAAGCAAATACCAAAAAACGGGCGTCTAATTAAAAGATCATTACAGTATCGATTCACATTATTCGGTATGACGCACGTTCTTTAATTAAATTTACTAGGGAAGTGTTCACAAAGCTACACTCTTAAACAGAAGCTATTAGTGTAGTGTAGTTACGATAAAATAATATGGAGTTATCTGGCCTGTTCTGAAGAAACAAAGATATATATATATATATATATATATATATATATATATACGTATTAGATATCGCTATCATTTTCGCCGTATTTATTGTAATGGTAATAATGCTTCATACGATCAGGGATTACTTATCGACGCCGCGCCGTCCAACTCGTCTCGAATATACCAGGTACTAGTGATTTATCACTCCAGATCAAGCTCCCAAATAATTCGGTAACAGTTTCAAATTGGATATTCCAAAAGGAAAAGTCAAACCGGAAAGGAAGAAAAACCGCTAAATTAGTATCAATCAAGTAACGAACGGTTTTAATCTTAGCAAATCTAAAGCATCACGAAAAATATTAATTAAAAATATTAGATTTGAATTGTTTAATTTAACATACACGTAATTTTATAGGCATGCAACGAACCGATATTTTGTAGTCGCAATTCGAAATGCAAATCTCGTTATCCACGATTTAAAAACAAATACCGAAAACATGCTTTTATAACGTAACAAGTGTTTTTATTTTTTTTTTGGCTTTTTGTAATTGTTTTAATTTTAAGATCTTTATAAAATATTCATAATGTTAATTAGGTTGACAAAATATCCATATTTAAACCCGAGTTTCGAAACTAACGATTTTCAATCCCTTCTTAGTTACACATAATTTAGCTTATTTGGTATTCTTACACCCGCTATACATTTTGAAATAGCTGGAAATGAAGCTTTACGACTACGAATTCTGTTTGATTAATGTTTTGCTAATTTAACGCTTAAATCAACAAGAGATTGGATATTTTGTGTGTTACAAAACCATTTTCTTTTCACTTTTTTCATAATGTTCAAAATTGTTAATTTTAAAGTTAATTTTCTCTAATGGCGACAACGAGGAGCCCATTGTGTTCTTTCACTTTACGTTACATTAAGATTAATGAAGTAATGTAATACAACCTTTATAACATTAACGATAGATATCTTATGCGCGTTTGAAAGAAATCTGTTTGAATAAGATTAAATTAAAGATCAAGTTGATAAGTTTCAATACGTAAGAAGATAAGAACCCTTTCTAGAACGACAGATAATATACAAAAATACGACGATAATTTAAATACCCAGATCAACATAATCTAAAAAATATATCTTATTTGCTTAAAAAATAGTATATTATGCTACTAGGAGTAGAACGCATTCTTTTTGTGTTGAGCGAAGGTATTGCGGCCGAAGCGCAGCTGAGGCCGCAAAATACTTTGCGAAACACAAAAAGGCGTTCGACTCCGTGTAGCATATACTATTTTTCTTCAAGCGTAAAAACCAAATTCTTGAAGTAATTGAGGTGGTTTTAGAATGAATAGGCAACAGCGTTAACTCAACTTTACAACTGTCAAACAACATTATTTTTGTTGTGTGTATTAACACGGTTTGTAAAAGGAAAATTTTGTATTAATTTGTAGAGTAAGAAAGAAAGCTATAATTATTTAACAATACAACAATAATAATAATTAACTCTTATTTCAGATGAAAACTTAAAACAAACATTCTTTTGTAGTAACTATATAGTGGAAAAAATACCTATTTCTTATTTATAGTAATATTAAAGGTACAATTTTGTAATGTCGAGTTAATAATATTTAATCCACTACTTGCTGTTTTAGAACTGACATTGACGTCATTATAGTCGTGATGGATTTCATATTCACTTGACTGGGATATGCTCGATGTTGCGGTGGAAGTACTAGGCCTGTTACGATCACCTGATGTTACGGTAGATGTGTTACCTTCATCGCACCCTAATATTCTATTGGCAATTTCACGTTTGTTTGAAAGGGAGTCTTCGATGTATCCCTCAGCTACATTGTTAGATTTCCATCCACCGTGTCTTTTAGAGTGGTAATGTCTCCACCATTGTCAACTAACAATGTAGCTGAGGTTCGTCGCAGTGTATGACCAGTGTATTCCTCTGGATTAGGTAGTTTTAAAAAAGTTGCCACTTGTTTTGGTATACCTGAAATTTTATGTATCCCCATAACGACACGGTGGCATCTACCATTTTGGTATTTTAAAAAGAATCTTGTATGTTGATGTCATTAGGTCAAGTGTCATATATTGTCTACATAAATTTAAATAAAAATCTCCAACTATGGTAAATGTCCGTGACTTATTCGTTTTAGTATTAGGAATTTTTACTAGTATTATACGTTCCAGGTCTTCGATATCCTGTATTCTTAAATTGACTAGTTCGTCGCAACGACATGCCCCACTAACTCCGAATATTAATACGATCTAAGAAAATAGTATCTACTTTAGCGATTGAAAAAGTTATATTTGAAATTACCTTCATGGCCAAATATTCATTGTTTGGCGCATTTTGTAAAAGTTATTAAAATGTTCTTTTGAGAAAACTTTTGCTTTTTTGGTTGATACCCATCAGCTTGGCGCTTCAAGAAGGAAATTAATTTTGCGTAATTTTTTAAGTTTATGTCATGTTTAATATTTAATTGGCACTTTAGCATGGAATATTGTGCCCATAATGACGAACTTTTCATAGTTTCCGCCAAATGGGAAAAATACGCTAACATAACATTTTCTGTGTAATTGATTATATTATTTTCTTGCGCCCATTTCAAAAATTTATTGTAAGCAAAATCATATATTTTGCGCGATTTGTTGGGGATCAAATTTTCAACTAAGGCATCGGCGATTTGTTTTATTTTAGGTGGAGTTCCTTCAATTTGCGACATTTTTAAAAGTTTAAATTTTAAATGGCGTTTCTGCTTAAAAGTGCTAATACCTCTACCGGCAAACTAAGTTACTAATTGAGCGTAAAATAATAATATTATTGTACGCCGTAAAATAATGTAGTCGTTCTATATATTCAATGCGGTATAGTAAAATTCATATTTTAGCACGCTTGAAGAAAATAGTAGATTATTTTACTAGGAGTTAAACAATTATATTTTTTAACTCCAAATTATTTTTCTTCAAGCGTTTATTGCTAATTTTCATGTGTTATTTTCAAATTTTCGAGATTCTCGAGTCTTATAGTGACTTTTATTCTCGACGAATCAAGGTGGTACTTTACTGTTACATTCATAATATGACATAACCGAGGTACCAACCTCTAAATAGTTGTGGAAACAAAATAACTGTTTTGCTTTTAATGTCTAGACAGTAAAAAGAATTTTTAGCGTCTGCCAGTAGTTCAATAATATGACGTTTTATTGTCGCTTGAAGAAAAAATAATTTTTTGCATCTTTTTTCCTATTTTTGTCTTGAAAGTTAAATGTAAATAAGCTATTAGTTGAATTAACTTAAATTAATATTCAATATTCAAAATGTAACTAAACAACAATTCAAAATTAATCTTATAATGAATTAAAAATTTTAAATAAGGAGCATAATTGGCGCCCATATCATTACAGTACCACCTCGGAAGATGTGCACTTCCTGGACATGCTGAAACCTTGATGCATTACCAGGCTGACGCCAGAATGTTAATTTGCGACTATCTGGTATTCATTCGAATCGAGCCTCATCTGAAAAAAGTATAGTCGACCATTGCTCTTGAGTCCATATTAAGTGTTCTCAAACCTAGTTTACGCAGTGTCCTCGATTTGCCCTGGTTCATTCTTTAACCCTAAAGGGGGCGTCTGGAGTAAAGATTGACTTGTCTTAAAAGACGCGTGATGGTTTGGCTGTGGTTATGCACTGCCTGGAGATGCGATATTAACTCAGTAGTAGAGCATGAAGAGTGATGTACTGGTCCTGAATAGCAGTGGTAGCGCGTCTCAACTACTTCAATCGCGACCGCAGTTTCGAAATTTTACCGTTTCTGCATTACCATCATCAACCTCACTCTCTCTCCTATTTCAAACCAATCAGCGCCAAGGTTAACAACTCATGACGTTTCTTTTCTATATAATACGGAGGTATTTCCCTAATTACTCAAACTTTTTCAGTCTAGAATCTGGCTTGGTTGATAAGTTGGTTACCTAACTTTTAGTAGTCTATCTTGAACTCTCGTTTGTTTGTTTTAAGTTTCTCGTTCTGATGAAGCCCATTACGATAGGTGCTGACACGTTGGCATCTACGGTTACTATTGCGACACGGTCGTTTTTGTTTTAACAAATAAAATAATAAATAATATGCTCCGAGATTCTGGTACAAATGCCCCTTTTTGTTCTACGAATGTGTACCTACTCACAGTTACTCTATAAATTCTTGTTGTTCATGTTGAACTTAACGCGGGCCTTGGAATTGAAGGTACACACGCACAAGGTGACGCTTGGTGGCATGATATAAATGTAACCAAAAATTGACAGGAAATGAATATTTTCTTAGATACCTTGACTTCTAATCTCAATTTTATATCAGCTGACTACTTTGTTAAAAAAATTACCAAATGTCAAACAAGCGTTTACCGCAGAACTCCACATCCCCGATAAGCGAAAATAAAATTGCGTTTTTGAAAAAAATGGTTCAAACAAAAGCTATAGACATTAGAATTTCTATCAACTTTTTTACCTCAACTGTTTTTGTAAAATTGATATTGGTGGAGATATTGTTACAACAATTATTGTCACGTAATTGTTATATCTCAATAATTACTTATCGGATCAAAAAATAGTTTAAACTAAAAAATTATAAACAACTTTTATTTGAAACAAGAATGTCTAAAATAAACATTTTTCTAATAATTTTAAAGATTCGAAAATTTATGTAGGTGTAGCTACATAGAATATGCCCAAAATCTAATCGGATCTGCGGAATTATAAATAAGGTCCATGTACAAAATTTTATAAAAATTTGACGGGTCCTTTCTTGATATCTTGTTTACATAAGGACGGGCGGCCGGTCGATCGGCCATCGGACATACGATTTTTTTCCTTCCTTCTAATTCGTCGGAATTATTATTATATTTCCTAATATGTGGATTAAAAAATTCCAAGACATACCTAACCTAGTTTTTTATTTGAACACTCGTTATATCAAACAATAAGAAACCGCTAAATAAATCGCATAGACTAAATATGGAATCCAGCAAATGCCTCTTATTGAAGGTTTGCGAAGACCATTATTGTGGAACGTACCTTATTTTTTTACTTAAATAAAAAATGTGAATAGTCGTCTAAAAACAGTGCTCCTTAATTGGTAGTAAAAAAAAGGTGGTGTTTATTTTCACTCGCATAATATTTGTTACTTTCGACCCTTTTGCTAGGAAAATAAGATTATAATAGAAAAATAACTCAAAATTGACAGCTAAAATTTTACTTAGTTTCAAGCTATGACAATATAACACGTTTGTTTTCATGATCAACTTAGTGTAGCCAACAATTGATTACGTGACACCTCTATTGTTGTATATCATTAAATCCAAGAAAAAGATTTTTTTAATTATACAATCCAATATGGCGACTATTTATAAAACTAAAGTTACTAACACTGTCTCAAAAACCATAAAAGTAATTCTTTTTTTGAAAATTATTATGAGTTTACTTTTAAAAATCAAAATTTTTTATAACTTTGACGATAAGGAATTGTTGGAATTTTCCACTTTTCTCTGCAGAATCTGAATCAGCACAATAAACTATACATCATCACCCATTTACCCAAAATTGCATTCTTATTAATAATATAGATAATGTATAATGTAGAAAATGTAGAATTTACTAAGCACCACTTTAACTAACAACGAGCGATTATCCAAATGTAGTTAAAGTTACTTGGAAGTTGATGATTACAGAATAAACAAGACACTGTCCCTAAGGATAGCATAATATTCCTTTAAATTTTTAGACACTAACACAATGCTGACAATACAATACAATACGTGCTTAAAGCTAAATAACATAAGTGTTAACCTGGAGAAATTAGCGTCAATAAGTTTAATCTGTTCCATTAATTTAATTTTTTCTATTCGGAATTATTGGAAGAATCCTACTAAATTAGATGGTTCCTAAAAAAGAGCACTAGCGAGGTATACTGCTTTGAGATCTTGAGATATCGTCTTTGTTAAGGAAACCTTGCAGATGTTCTACGCCAGCTGGTTATTTGTACCTCGTGTATGTATCAATATCTTCATAGACGAGTAGTTATGCAACTGACGGTATGAATTCATAATACAGGATTATTTCCCCCAAGAGCCCCCTTGTCTTGATTAGACGGTTAAGAAAATTATGCTTCGAACTGCGCTAGTTATCCAAGATTAAATTGTATAACAGAAAGTTATAAGACAATAACCCAAGATAAAAACTGTGATTAGAAAAGACACAAATGCTCCCACGAGTGATAAAAAAATAAAAATCCTCACCTGCGTTAACTTTATACTAAGTGCTAATTTACCTAATTCCATCCACAATTTTATACATGCATTTTGCATTATGATAACTTAGAACTTTATAGGCTAACCATTTTATTGGATTATTCTTAAGTAACGCAGTTGTAGCGTTGTACACAACTTTACGTTAGGAACGACGTTGAAAAACCTAATTTTGGAAATTACCTTTAGATTACTTTACAATAAAAACTTAACCTTGCATTTGGCGGTGTTCCAGGGTACGAATTTACAGAGCCGGCGAAAGAATAGAGACTTATCGTATAAAAATACGAGTTCTAAGTTTATCTGTATCAAGTTGCGTCACGTAGTGCAGAAGTGCTGCAAAACAAAGACACTTTCCATTCGGATTTTTACCGCAACAGACGTTCACCATACATTCATCCAATCAACAACGACTCCACAGTATGTTAATTAAGTTAAGTGTCAAAAGACATCAAGCTTCTGTAGCGAGTTTTAATCTTTTTTTTAAATAAAGAACTAAAATTTGTTAATTTAGGGAATTTTACGGTTATTGGTGACATTTATAAAATACTTAAGCGGTTTTCAAACTCACCGGTTCCAAGACCCGGTTAAACCGGTTCGGCGTCGGAGTGTTTCCAAACTGATCGATTTCGTTATGGTACAAGTTACCTATGTGTATCTAAATTAACCTGTTAAGCGCTAGATCGAAACCCGTACCGCACCGGAACTACCAGGTTTTTGAGATGGAACTTCAGTGAATATTTGCGGTTAATTTTAGTTTTGCTTTACTTGCTTGCTTATTTGCAATTGATATTGTGTTTAGAATATTAAAAATGGATAAAATTCACTGGGAGCCTGTTATCAATGACGATGGTACAATTATATAAAAACAACACGTTCAGTTAAAACTTCTAGGTTATGTCAACTGTGTTTCATCGATTGTCACCTCTTCACACCTTTAAAATTCACCGCTTACCCAAATAACCGCCTAATCAGCTGATTAAACCGGTTGAAGTACCGGTAAATTTGACCGGTGAATGAGCAGTAAGTTTTGAAAAATGGCCCTTGTTAATTTGTTGACATAACTGTGTGTGTGACAGTTACCCAATATTAATTGACATTTGACTTTTCTACCACACGTACCCAAACTACGTCGGTCTGATGGTTGACAAAAACTTAAATATTTCTATTATTAAAAAATTGTATTGACATAACTTTGTTTCTTTTTTATTTTGACCGTCTTGTCAAATGACAACGTTTAGGGTAAGATACTTTTTTATAGAAGTGATTACCTCAAAAAAAAATTTAGATGTGGATGAGAGAAACACAAGATTTTACATACGTTAAGGATTTAAACAATTTTGAGCCAGACGGACACGTTCGTTGATAATTAAGAAAAACTGTTTGTCACACTTACACATTAAACTTTGCTTCTTTAATATTTTGGAAATCGTTAAAAAAAATTAAAATAAGCATAACCAAATACTATTATATTATTCAATGTTCACAAATTGTAATAACACCTATCGCAATAAGATTATGACTAAGTACAACAAAACTTTGAAATGATAGAAGTTGGTATTCAGAATAAAGGGCTTAGTAAGTTTGTAGTTGAAATAACATTCTATCTCACAAAATTAGTGAAACAACTTCAGTACTAAAGTATTGTATATTCAAACCTACATTTGAATACCTAATATTTTTAGAGTAATAATAGTTTCAAAATTACAAAGGCACAGGTTCTTGAATAATTAGGTGTTTTAGTTCAAATTCTTGAATTATTCATTTTGATAAAAAGTTTCAAGCAAATATTAATATTTTTCAAATTCAAATTAGTTAGTAAAGTATCATAAGTACAGTAATAGCGTGATCACATTTGAAGTGTAACGCAAGTTTAATTATTTTGATAAGCAAATTACTTGCTATTTAGATTTGAGATATTCCAAAACCCAAACATAATTTTATTCTCTTTGTGTATATACGTAAGTGAAGTGGTGCGTAAAAAATAAAAATAAATTTTTCTTATCATTGAGCATTAAACGTAATACTTTTTGTTAACCATTAGAAATTCGTAAAAAGAGTGACATAGCTGCCATAGAAAATTATCGTCCGATTTCATTATAACGCAACTTTTCCAAAGTATTTTAGTCTACTATATATTTTGAAATGTATTTGTCCATAAAACACCTCATAAATATTAAAATAAGTATTAAAAAGCACTTTCACTTTTCTAAGCTACTAGATTGAAATTTTGGATGTTAAATAAGATAAAAAAAAATGAAATAACACTCATAACGAATCGTCTGCTTTTTAAAGTAAAAATGTTTAGTACATACTGCACTGAAAGTTATTTTAAATAAAAAAATTTAGAAACGAAAATTTATTAATAAAAATTTGTAGTAAGTGTTAATTTAAATCAATCATTGATAACGTAATCAAAATAAGATACGAATTTCTGGCACCAATCTAATTTCAATTAAGAAAAAGAATTATTTTCATTTTTGTAGACAAAGCCTTTTCATTTAATTAAATTAAGTAGGTAGTGAATAGAATTTGTTTGTTAGTTGTAAGCGTAAAATAAAATTATCTGCAGTCTGAATAAAAGAACTGTTTATGTGAAACGTCCGGCTGAATTGGACAAAATATCACGTATTGGATATAATATTACCGACATTCAGGCACCGCGAAGTAAGATAACATCTATACCTAGAAAACAAACTCAGTGATTATGTGTGTGAACATTTTTTGAAGGACAAAATGAAAACGGGAAGACAGAGGGGATTATTACTGAGACATGGGGACTCGATGTTAAGATGTTGAACCGCTAAGACGTAAGAATAAAAAGCGTGAGAATTCGGGATTAAAGGGTAGAAGTGTGAAAACGTTAAAGTAAAATTGAATGTTAAAATGTTGAACTGTTAAGACGGTAGAAGAAATAAAATGAACAAATAATTAAAATCGGTCGAGTGAAATTTTCAACCCATTAATTAAAGACGTTATGCATTTCCAAATAAACATGTAAAAAGTAACTTAAAAGTAAATCTCCGAAAAGTGAATAAATTTGATTGTGAATACACTATTAAGATCCTAGCGTTGATGCATCTCACGTTGTTTATTTTGCCCGCGTTGTGAAAACAAATGTGCGGAATTAAATAAAATTTCGTCAAATGGTATAGGTTAGTCTTATAAGAATTTGTTAATAAATTAATGTTTGCGTTAAATATAAATAAAATTATTCGGTAGATTTATGTTAAAGATACTTGCAAGTAAAAATAGGGTTTTATAAAAATATTTTTTCTAATTTTGACATGTAAAGTGACATTTTTCATAATCAATGTAGGTTTTGAAACCATCTACTTTTCGTAACTAGTTACGAAAAGTATGCTTAACTAGTTACAAAAAGTACACTTTTCATAACTACTTATGTTTTTATTTTTTATGTCACAAGTTGCAAAAAAACCTTATTCAAACCAGATTTATAAGAGGAAAGCAGTTGGTATTTCTGAAACCATGTTTACCATGTTTAATTTCATTATGTACTGCATATTGTGCGTTCAATTTAACGTTTACTTTGTTTTTGTCAAAATTAGAAAAAAATCTTGTATGTAATACGTAACGAAATGATTTTTTGTAACTCGCTTCGCTCGTCCCGCAATTATCACACTCGTTACAAAAAAATCATTCGTTTCGTCACTGATTACGTAAATAGCTATTATGTTATGTGTTTTGTATTTAAAGATATGGTATGGATGAAATAAATTGTTGTTAAACTAATTTAATAATTCAATTATAACGTACCCAAACCTGAGATTAAGAGAGAGTTAAAAGTTTGAAGCTAAATTTATAAGATTTATTTAAAAAGAAATTTAGAGTCTCATGCTAAATAAAAAGAATTGTTCATTATTAGCACATTAACAATTTATCGCAATACGTTTTTAATATTGAAATATTGTAGAAAAAAAGTAATATACTAGTCAAAATTCGAACACGCGTCCCCTGGGTGACAGCCAAACCTAGACCCAAACCGACTAATGCTAAAGAGTCAGATAATTTGTCATAATAATTTTTTTGCACGATTGATCATTTTTGACTGTTTACCGTGACAGATTTTACGTCAGTAGGTGACATTTACTAGCAACTCGACGGTAAGTAATCCAACTCGACGGTAAGTAATCCAACTCGACGGTAAGTAATCCAACTCGACGGTAAGTAATTCACTTACCGTCGAGTTAAATCTCTTAATTTTAATTTGTTTTTGAAAGAATAAAGGAAACTAACGAATTTAATCATTGAATATTCTGCCCAGAGGCTTCCAGGAGCTTTCAACTGCATATGTCTTTGAACGAAATATGCCAATAGAGTCTTTTCATCGATTCTTAAATTCTTGCCTTCGCACCATTTTTTAAAACTTTGGTAGGTATTTTGATAACGGATTTTAGATTTTTCGGGAATAATTGCGGAACACCCTTCTTCCCAAGCCCGTTCAATTTCTTCAAATTCACTTTCGCTCATATTTTAATTTATGATAATCAAAATTGTACTTAAAATTATTGACAACTAAATAAAAACTCAATTCTCCATTGTTGTTATGCACCCTAGTTACTACCTAACAACCAAAGTATCTATCTTGATAAAATGAATGAAACTAGTCAATATGACGAAAATGTTTAATTTTATAATTTATAATGGTATCAATCGTGCAAAAAACGTTATAAGCATGTCGAACGTTAAGGATAACCGATCTCAGACAATAATTGGAGTCGTCGCTCCGCTCCTCCTCCAAACAATTGTCTTCGATCGGTATAAAACCCTACCGTTCTCCATACTTAATATACTATTGGCGAAGATTGTGTAGTATGATATCATATACTTAATACTATATGATATCCATGTGACGTACTTTTTATTGATATTAATTTATTTCAAAACTAGTAAATTTAGAACAAGACACTGAAAATTGCGTTAAATTCCCCACGTACTCAGTTTAAAAAGACACATGATATGCATATGTGTATCATCCATTATTTTCTGCATTTTATTGATGTTGTGATGTCATTCCAACACATAACAAAATATGATTTCTCTACAATTTTACTATTACTATTTATGTTCCTCAACCTGAAATGATATCGTTTCATTATTGTATCTATATAGAACAGAAAATACAAAAAAACAATACCTTTGCGAAACTGTACTCTAAAAAGTAAACTTTTTTGACACATTGTTTTGGTCGGTAAATAACTTAAGTGTACTTGAGATGATTGCTTGCGTGCGAAGAGTATCTACATTGGGTGCACGCAAATTAACAATAAAAATCGTTTAATCAATTAGACAAATGGATGCTAACATAATCTTTTGATTTTTATTTAAATTATAATGGAAAATATACTCGACAACATTATTTAAAAAAACTTAGGGTGTCACAGAACTCACCATCTAAAATTGTATTTTCCAAAATTTTACCTCGTGGATTTGAATTACTAATATAATATTATGAAACTCTTTATGATATCAGTTCAATGTGAAATATATCCCCACTGCAAAAATATTTGTTTTAAGTAGGTACTACTTTAAGACATGACATGACGAATTGCTTCATAGGAATTGTTTGACCTAACCTAACCTTGTTTAAGCGTATGATACAGGTACATCAGTGTGACTTTTCTCATAACCAAAAATTAAAAAAGATACGATGACGTAATAAGTTTGTTTAAAAAAATCAAAGTAGTCTGATGCAAAAATAAATTCGAAATCTTGAACGAGTTCAGGTGGAATATTTTAGGACACAAGTGTTTTCATTCCATACTTAATTAATAAGATTTATTCCGATAAACCATGTTTTACTTTCCTTGATGAATTAGAGGTAGCTTGGTAAAAATCTACTGAAACTGAGACTTTTTGTTAAATAAAAGTTGCTCCAAATTCCGTTTTGTTTAAACAACGGTTGTGTCTGATGATTACATGGTAATTACCTTTATTTAACAATATGTTTATCTTCATGGGTAGAAAGATCTATCTTCCAGTACGGGATTGGCGCTCCCGAGGTACCTGAGTCCTTTTGTCCTTAAACTTTTAAGGGAAAGTTAGGAAACCTCTTAACAATTTCATTACTATAAGGGGTTGTGTAATCTAAACTGTGCTACATGGAAAACGTTTTCTTCTCTAGCAGACAATAAATTTATGCGAGAGGCATTTAAAAAAAATCAATCAGGGATGTGGAAGAACATCTATGTCAAAAAATTCTAATGGAAATGAACCCAACAGCTATACTCCGATTCCTAAAGGTGAAGAAATGATTAAAACTTTGGCTTAGTTCGTCACTGTTAGAAAAACAGGTAAACAACAAAAATGATATTGTCATTAACTGTACGTACCCCATTTACGATTTTCGCCGGAAGTTCAGATAAAAGGAAGAACGCATGGAGTTTAGGTAATAAAATACTGACGCGTTGAAAGAAGTTAACACAAAAAAGAAAAAGAAAAGAATAAAGGTAAGCGCAACTGTACTTTAATTACATCCAAATCGAACAGGAAGAAAAACAAAATCCACCTCCAAAGAAAAACCATCTGCGCTTACTAACCCACTAATATGGATTTTTCTCTAGATTTATAGATAAAGAAAATAATTATAAGGGACTCACGTAAACACATATTAGAGGATTACTACAATTGAAATTACTGAATTGTTATTGACTAAGTTAGTAACAGAAAATTTACTTCTCTCCGTGGTTAACAGTGATCGGTGAAAAAACGATCGAAAAACGACACAATTATTCCAAGCGGAGAATGAGAGAATCAACTCCTAACAACTGCTGTCATCTATTAATACTACGGCAAGATATTCGAACGCTTCGCGAATGGCCTAAACACAAGAAATATTGTTACCAAGTTCGTAATGTGAGAAAAATTAGAGATGGGTTTTAAGTAAAACTGTATCAACAGCGCCGTCACACGTATTGACGCAACGCTGGAATAGACAACAAAGTAGGTAATTTCACATGAAGCACAGAAATTGTTGAATCGTGTGTAACATATATAAATTACTGAGCGCTGTTTGTCTCACCAAAATCCGTGAATTCATATATGATTTAAAAGAGAAAGAGAAAAGGAATTTCATCCTGCACACTACAGAGTAAAAATATACAGGGTGTTCCATTTGACTTAGTTATTGCTCTTTGAAGATGTCAAAATGTAACAGCAAATATGAAACACTTAGTATTACATTTTTTAATCTATGGACACATCTTCGTTTGCTATAGTCTATTCTCTTTATGTAAACCAAAAATTAACCCGACATGCAGTTCCCAAAAAAAATAAAGGTATTTATGTGAACTTTTGCATTTGTCAAAATTTTATTAAAAAATTCCTATCTGCAGAGAATGTTATACAAAGTGATCCTAAAATTTGACGTAGAATCCGAAAACGCAATAATATACAGGGCGTTCCGTTTAAAATAACGAAGTTGATGTCGACTTCCGATACAACCGGCAGGATCAGAAAATATTTTAGTTGAGTTGGCCGTATTGGTTTTAGTCATTCTCCAAATTTTCAAATTTTTTCCATGTTTACTTTTCATTATACGGCTAATGGCGGTTCCCGGTATAATCATGCAATTTACTTCCGAAACCTTGAAATTGAAAAAATGAAAAGAGAGACAAATTACATTTTAGCATTATTGTGAATCGGGAGGAAAACGAATTTTTCCAAAAATCTGACATTGGGTAGCAACTATAAAGATGGCGTTATGGGACCGTTGACTGGTTTAATTGTGAAAAAAAAGTATAAAGCTAAAGAATACTATTTTTTCATAGTTTTCTTTAAAATTAATTTTGCACCGGTAGTAGTTTCTTTTCCAACAAAACTGGATTTTTCCATATACAAGGTGTCCCACCTTACTGTGTTGCCTGTAACAATATAATACCAAATGTGATATTAGCAACGTGTTTAATCGTACATTAGAAACATGCGTTACTTTAAACATACATCAATTTGAACAGATTCAATAAGAAATAATTTAGGTTTTGTAATTTCTTATAAAATATCTCGTTTTTATTCACTCATACATTAAATTTTTTTGTTACTAAATATGTCAATATTTCAAAAACTGTTTAGGTGCTATATACAGGGTGATTCATAAGTATTGGGACATAGGCTTAGGGGAGGGGGTATTTAGCCTAAACTATGACCATAAGACCAAATATTTCTTAATAAAATATTGCCGTGGAAAAAGATACAGAGCGTTAAATTAAATTCTTTTTTTTCATTTCTTGTTAATAATTTTACTGTAAATTTATCAATTCTCATCAAAATCGGCAGAGAGGCATAACTTTAGACCAAAAACATTATTTTATGTACTATTTTACAATTTGTTGTAGGGGGCGCCACGTGAATGATTCCTGATGTTGAAATCAACTGGTACCTTTTTTGAGAAAACTTTTAGAGATTATGATTAGAGAATATGACTTAAACATCATTTCTACACAATATTGGTACTCCTGTTTAAATATGATAATTTCATCTGTATAAGAGAAAACACAGTTAAACAATTCGTAGTGTCAGAAGAGGATTTCAAATATTACTTCATTTATTAAGGGTACGTTTTGGATTGTCAGATAATTATGTTTCTCTGTAGATTTTGATAAGAATTGATAAATTTACATTGAAATTATTAACAAAAAATGAAGAAAAATAATTTTTATTTAACGTCTTGTATCTTTTTCCACGGCAATATTTTATTAAGGCATATTGTGCCTTATGGTCATATTTTGGTCTAAATAACCCGCCCTTAGCCTATGTCCCAAAACAGTGGCGGCTTGTCCATATGGTCAATTGGTCAATGACCTCCCAAAAATGTTGACAATATATAAAAAATATTAATTATTACGTGTTTTATTAAAATAGGTAATTTACTCGCAAAAGTCGCAAGTATAATAACTTAAAATTTATCGGCCGTCGTTCGTAATTCATCCTCTTCAACCTTGGGCTGGCGGTGCGAATTGTCCCCATTGAATTAGATCTACCCGGAAAAACTCGAAAACGTGCAGCGCCCGAATAAACGCGAACGTCCGAAACAATAATCAACTTTGGGTCAAGAGCCAGATCCCGCAGTTTACGTTCACTTCGTATAGGGTGTACAACTACGCTCGATTTTTAATTCGATTTTCGTGTGTTTTAAATCAATTTAAGAATTTATATTGATATGTTTTACTGTTGTTGTGTTGTTTTGTAAAAATACTATTTTTGATTCGCGTGTGCATGCGCTATAATAGAAAGTGTCGGTAGTGCAGAAAATTAAACAACTAAAAAGTGCTAACAAACTTAATTTTACAAAATTAGTTGAATTCAAGGCAAATAGTCGTCCTTTGCCAGAACTAAGTTTACGACAAACTAGCAAAGACAAAAAATAAAGATGTTCATCGAAACTTTCGCAAGGTAATGTACGATTTAGCTAACCGGATATGTGGTTGTGAAGTATCAAATGTATTTTACTGTTTTGTTTGTTTATTATTTTCTAAAGACTCGTCAGACTCGCTATAGTGCAAATCCGGTGTAAGAGATTTAAAACATTTAAAAGAGGAAATAAAAAACATGTTTCGTCTGCAGAACACATGAAATGCTTGGTAAATTTTGCAACCGTAGGAAATGTTGATATTCGTACACAGCTAGACAATGCTTACAGAAAATCCCTTAGAGATTTTAATGAGAATGTTTCGAAAAATCGCTAATTTTGAACAAAATTGTAGATTGTATAAAATTTTGGGGTGCATTTGAGTTATTTATGTTTTTTAAAGAAAAGCTGGCTATAATTTATATCTTGGAAAGAGGACAGAAATTGGTTCCCGTCTTCTGAAATTCATTAACAATATTTTCAACTCAAGACAGTTTTAAGTAAATTTTTTGGGAAATGGAAAGATGGATTAAAAAAGGGGGTTAATGGTTTTTTGGAAACGATATACACTAAAAATGGTAACGTTTTGCTCTTACAGCCTGACATTTTGGAAACACTCAGCAGTAATTCTGTAGTAACTATAATAAGTAAACGTTAATCACATAAATCTACCATCATCGCTAGCAAAAACTATCAGAAATATTTCTATTTCATTATGGTGACTTTGATTTTTTCCATTCCCAAAATATGCTCATAAGTTAATGACAAAGGCACATAACGTGATACAAAACATTTCAAATGAGTGCATAATACACTGGGTGTTTAAAAAAGGTAAAGTTGTTTTGCCCCACCCCCCCTCACCCACTACATAAGGTTCGGTATAGTAAGAACAATACTACCATTAGAACTCCATTTTGATATCTTCGCCTTACTTGAAAAATTATGGAGCATTGAAATATCCTATATTTTACTTAAACATTTATTGTACGCTTCGAGGACAAGGTAGTCACATGACTCCCATTATACTTCATGTATTACTTATGAAAATATGAAACAAAAATGTAATTTATAAAATCACATTATCTTGAACTCTCATTTTAATCATTTTTTTGTACACGATATCGGATTTGTTTACTTCAATGATACACGTTTTGAGCAAACGTCTTGAGCTTCCCATGGTTTTAGATAAGCCCAAAAAAGTTGTTACTTCACACACATAAGGTATTTACATAATAGTTGACAAGCTGTTTTTGGACAATAAGTGAGTGAAGCTTTACTTTACTCATCGAATGGAACAAAAGGGGGTTGCAAACAACTATATTCGTATCGCATAGATGGCGATACCGATATTGTTTTCAGAAATGTAAAGTTTATCTCCATAATACTATTTTTCACGGAGATACATTTATTAAAAGTTATTACAAATTTCAGAAATTTTTACAATAGTGCACTTTCACTCGACTTCACTCACTTCTGAAGAGTCCCGAAAGGACGACACAGGTGTCGAGTGATTCTCCGTGTTTGTTTGCCATTGTAAAATCTCTTGCGAACTTACAGCAGGCGATTCTAGATTATTATTTTTGCCAACACTTAGTCAAAGGACTTATGTAACTGCTTACACATCTGTCTACAAAGTTGCCTTAATATAAATGATTTCCGGACGTGTTACGTAAGCACGAGACGACACCAGATGTCCCAACAATTTTGTTGTTCACTTACGTACATTTTTCATTACTAGGGTGCTAATTATACAAAAAAATTATGACACGAAGGAGCTTTTTTTTCAAAACGTATATGGTTAGAGGTGGAGTTTTGTGATGCATCACTTGTTTAATATTAAAAATGCAAAAGCTTCAAAATGTGCTAGTCCAAAATCCATTAGCATATATAAAAATAGTTCTGTACACTTAGAAACAACAACAATGACACTTTATATTAATTACATAAAAGCAAACGCAAAAAATTACATTAGTTTTACAATGTGTAGTTATAAGCACATACACTTTCGTATTGAAGTAAAACAAACCTTGCTAAAAGCTCATTATTTGTTCCGCGACAGTACGCCGCCAGTACGCGTACGCGAGAATGTTGATCATAAAAATACTGCTTGTAACACATGCAAGTGTAGGAGTTATTTTGACTCCTAAACAAAACAACGAAAATTTACAAAATTGTGTAAATTTAATTCTTAATCAATACTTGCGTCGAAGTGACCAGCTAATTTTTCTAAATTTTGACAAACTAGACATTCAATTAGAGAAACCGCATTTTCTTATTAATAAATTGCGCGAAAAACCTTTGACGTTATATAGACTTGACTTTTTTATAGTGGCCGGAAATAGTATTGAAACAGTTATTGACGTTTTCTACAAACTTTCTTTATGGAATTCGGAAGCAAGGTTCTTATTCCTTCAAAAATATTATGAAGATAATATTTTTGAAACACTAGAGAAGTATTATATTTTTAACGCAACTATACTTGTAACTGGTAATAGTGACATCGAAATTGTTAACGAACCAAATATTTCTTCTTGTTCTGAAGGAATGACGAAACGTGCATTTTTTTCTATGGAGAAAATTAAAAAAGATTTAACCATTAGACTTGCGTATAAAGAATTTGCCCCATTTGCTATGTACGTTAACGAAACTTTCGTAGATGGATTAGATCTGAAAATTTTCAAAATAGCAAGTATACCTATTTTTTTAGTATTAAACCACATAATATACGTAAATTCGCTTACAGGTACAAGAAGTATTGAATCTATCTGTTGAGTATGTGCACTCTTCGCCAAATACTTGGGGACGCCTTATGCCTAATGGGTCTTACAGTGGAGGATATGGTTTTTTGGAACAATATCGCGTAGACATGCTTTTTGGGAGCATTTCTTGTAGATGAAATGAAAATTATACGATTTGAGTCGACATATCCGTACACGGAAGATTTTTATAGATGGGTAGTTCCCGTAGGGAAACGTAAACCTACATGGAAGAGGGCTTTAGAAATTTTTAATTTACGTTTATGGCTGATGACAATTACTTTCTACTTACTATGTTCCAGTTCTTCTTATTTCATAACTCTTTATTTGTTAAACAAGGAAGCATCTAAGTATAACTATCTGTTAATATGCTACCAATGTTTAATAGCACACAGTGTAAAAAGACTTCCTAATTTGGGAAAAATCAAACTCATAATAGGAGTTTGGATTTTTGCAGTTTGGTAATATCTTCTTCATTTCAAGGCAAACTTATAACTGCTCTAACGATTAAAGTAAACGAAAAGCCCATTACAAGTATAGATGAAATAATTAAGTCGAAAATTCAATTTGGTTACATAAAGAAAACGAAATCTTCTTTAAAGAAGATAATCGTCAATCTGAAAACAATCAATACTTTTTGGAAAATTACTATGCTTGTCCACATTCTAACACTTGTTTCAAACGTGTATCCCATCAAAAAGATTTTGCCATGTTGGATATTGAAAAATGCTTTTTACATTGGTTAATGGAAGACAAGGAAAACAAACCAATGGTTCACTTTCTACCAAATAAGCTGAGATTTATGTATATGGTTATGGTCTTTAGAAAAGGATATCCGTTATTTGACAAAATTGATACTGTTGTCCGGAGGTTGGTTGCGCACGGTTTTGTTAGTTACTTTTTAAAAAATTTGTATAGTACTGACAATATTGGTAAGTTAATTCGCCCAGAAAAGAAATTAGTTAGTGGTTTAAGGTTGGACGAAATAATCTGGGTTCTTTACCTATGGGGCAGCCTATTATTTATTGCTTTAATAATTTTTATAGTTGAGTTAATCGTAGCAAAATGTTCATTTATTTTTTTCTGTAAATGTAGAACGCCTACAATATGTCTAAAAAAATAATTTTCATCCTGCTTGCCTTGAACACATTTTACAGATGATAGTACACTTTTATTTATTTTTTAATCTTATTTTCGAATAATATAAATTATTAGTAATATTAATTAATTAACAATGATTTTAATGATCCATTATGAGACGTCACCCTTGCTATATGCTATAATTTGAGTTTTGAAGCTTGTATCTGAAAGAATCATGAGTATTGTATACATCTTTATCACTAAATTGTTTTACTGCATCTAACTGCTTGAGAATTTGGTCGAAAATCCTAGAACTTGAAACTTGCGAATATGTCGTGTGCCGTTACGTATATTTGTAGACATTGTATAAATAAAGTTTGTGTTACCTGATCTTATGTTTGTTTAATAATATATCCAATTATTCTTCCATTATTTCAAAAGTGAAAGCGTTTTACAAAAGCAATCAATCTGATGACTTATCCTCTTTAGGAAGAAGAACAATTAAATTAAATAAGTTTTAATGGGAATTATAATAAACTAGATTAAAACCCCGCATGCATTTAATAATTTCTAGACCTATGGCGAAAATTTTCCTGAAAAATTCCCCTGAATGGAAATTTCCGGTTTTCGGATTTTTCCTGTTGGTTTGAAGGCAAGACCCATCGGCATGCCGAATTTCAAGTCTCTACGATGTCTGGAAGTACCCGTTTAATTTCGGAGACAGACATGAAAAATGTAGGCGTTTCACAATAATTCAGAAATTTTAGACGTACAAGATTTTATATTAATTTAAACTATTTTATGGAAGGGAACGATTGCGCCAATTGAGATATGTGAGAATAGTTAATATATCGTGGAATTTTTTTGTAAATAAATGCAAACAATGTAATGGTTCTTGATCGTTATAAGTTTTAAGCAAATTTTTGTTTTTGAAAATTTTCAATCTTTCACAAGAATCAAGTTTTTTATTATTATCTGCTTTTTAAATTAATTTAATTTCATCTATTCTATGGCACTTTTTAAGCATATGAATTGCTGTACTAGACTGTGACATACGATAGTTTTAAATTACGAAATGTTTTTAAAACTTTTGTTTGCCCTATATATACTTTGTTACAGTCTTTACAATTTATTTTATAGATTCCCAATTTATTAAACATTTCTATTCGGCTTTCAGATTATCTACAAGATTTGGTAAATTGTTATTACTATATATTATTTATTATCAAGCTTTGCAAATATTTTCTGGAGATCTTTGATGTATCCAATTCAATGATTTGAGATATTTCTTATGTATTTTATGTTTCTAATATTTAACTTATATTTTGTGTAATTTTTATTTTAATTTAATGTTCCAACCTTATAAGTGTACAATTACAAAGAAAGTTCGTAGTCCCATGTATTAATGAGTGAATGTATGATTTTTTTTCTAGAGAACAAATGCAGAACAAATGAAAAAAATGGATTCAACAATGATTGTTACGATACCAACATGAAATTGTTTTATTGATCAATGATTGATCAAAATCATTTGAGAAGCATATCTATGGAAATAAGTAAATCATCTGAATTTGAAGGAGAATATTAGGTTAACACATGAGAAATTCAATTAATATTTTATTAGGAGCAGATCTATTTCGGGACATATTAAACAGTTAATAAAGGAAACAGTTAAACCTACATTAGAAGATACAAATCTATGTTATACCGTTGCTAGCAATATCAATCAATTAATCAATGCAATAAAAAATATTGTAAACAGCAAAGTACTAGCTAAAGACCAATGTGATGATGATGATCCATTTTCAAAAACTTAGAGATGCAATCATTTGGAAAATTCATTGCACTATTCTTATTTACAATTATTAACTAATTCTAGGCAAAATCAGTTAATTAGATATATCTTTAGCATTGTTGATCCAATTTTTTTATTTTATTTCGTCTGTCACAAACATCTTATTCGACAATTCTAAAAATGCAGAAAAAATACTATTTGAAAAAAATATAAATTTGATCTCTCGCCCGTGCAAACAACTTTCTGTATGAATTTGACGTTCATCCATCAAGTTTAAAGGGCCAGAACCGCCCCTGTCATTCATTTAATTGCTCGAAACTTTTTTGCTTTTGACTTTTTGCTAATTTTATTCACATGGGATGAAAGATCATTTAAAAACACGCAAAAAGGTTTACTTCGTAAACACCTTCGTAAGTCGAGCCGTTTTCGAGAAAAACGACTTTAAAGTTTGTCTTGCACCAGCATACATGATACTGATTGTTTCATTTTTGACATTTCAACGAAGTGTGCCTTGAGAACAAAATAATGCTATGCGTTCCTATGGAAACAAAAGTCATAATAATATGGAAACATTTTCGACAGATTATTAGTAACTTATTTTAAATAAATTCAGTTGGTGAATTTAAATTTAGTAAAATGGATAACACATATTCCAACAATGAATTAAGGGATATGCACTATTATTACGGTGTAGCTGGTGGGAATGCGTCGTTCCCAAATAGAAGGATTCCGCAATCAAGACTCTTTAGTACTATCCACACCAGGCTAGGAGAATTCGGATCTTTTAAACGGAGACATTCTGACGCAGGTTGACAGAGACGAACCCGAACGCCTCAAGTTGAATGAGGCATATTAGAATACATCGAAAATGATCCTAAACTTAGTTTAAGAAGAATTGGTGTTCAATTGGGCAATATTTCAAAAAGTACAGTGCTCGAGGTATTACAAGAACAACTCCTTCATCCCTACCATTGCCGAAAAGTTTAGGCATTGAGTCCTCAAGATGAACATTATTGGGCTGATGAAAATCCTTATGCGACAGTGGAACGCAATTTTCAAAGCAAATTTTCCGTTAATTTGTGGGCTGGCATAGTAGGAGATCATTTAATCGGCCCATATTTTTTGCAACCTAGGTTGAATAGTGAGGCATACTTAGATTTCTTAAGAAATCAGTTGCCTGTTCTGTTGGAAAATGTGCCCCTTCACCTTAGAAATTCAATGTGGTTGTTACAAGATGGAGCTCCTCCACATTATGGCGTAGCTGTAAGGAGATTTTTAAACGAAACGTTTCCTGACAGGTGGATAGGACGCGGTGGGTATGTAGAGTGGGCTCCCAGATCGCCAGACTTAAACCCAATGGACTTTTTCTTTTGGGTCCATTTAAAATCCTTAGTGTATCAGACACCAGTAAACAGCGTAGAAGAGTTGAGGAAGCGAATTATTGTTAATTCTGAAGCAATTAGAAGAGGAAATTTTTTTTCGAGTTCGTCGTAATTTTTTGAGAAGACTTCATTTGTGCATTGACGAAGACGGGAGGCAATTCGAAAATCTATTATAAATAATGAAAGCTGTCATTAATATTAAATTGCGAAGTATTGAGGTGCCCAAAAATTATTGAAAATTATTCTTCGTTTTTGATTAAAAATAAATAAATAATTTGTTATTTCAAAATGCCTGTCTTGATCTCATAGGAGTATAAAACGCTGTCAAAAATGAAATAAAACAGTATCATGTAAGAATAAGAATAAGAATAAGAATAACTTTATTTTTCCATCGACAAAATACATTGTATTGGACACGTCAAGTAAAAAATATAAAAATTAAGTATTTAAATTACAAACATTTACAACAAAAAAATTCATCAATATTATAAAAGCAGCCATTTACTAGAAATTTGAATAGGTTACATTTAAATATCGGAAAAGTATCAGACTTTTAATGTAAACAGGCAAGTGATTAAACATTTTCTCCCTATACTTGTGGGTGACTTTTCAGATATATGCAACCTGTTTGATGGTAATCTATACAGATCAATATTTCTTAAGTTGTGGTGGTGGATGTTTTTGTTCTTAACGAACACTGTCTTGTGAAGATAAACAAATTTGCATAACTCAAAATATATAAACTGATGACTGTTAAAATATTATTTTTTTAAAAACTCTTTACATGAGTACGAGTACGGCAGACTACAAATTAAGCGCATTATTTTTTTGACATTTCAAAACATTTTGAACCATTGTAGATGAACCCCAAAATCCTATTGCATATCTAATATGTGGTACCACTATATAGTGGTATACTATGATAAGTTGTTCAAAAGTTAACACGGTTCTTAGATTTCTAAAAGGAATGTTAATGAGTTTAACTTTTTAATCAGCTTAGAGCAGTGTTCTTTCCAATTGAGGGTTTCATCAATATTTATGCCTAAAAAATTTATACAAGTTTTTCTTATGATGTTATTATTGTTAATTTGAAGATTTATTTCCAGGTTTCTTTTGTTTTGAATTGTGTGAAATCTCATATACCCTGTTTTCTCGACATTTAGAAAAAGAGAGTTGTTATTAAACCATGAGTTTAATGCATTAAGATTGTCATTGCATTGATTTCTTAAAGTATCATCTTCTTCATTTGATATTAACAATGAAGTATCGTCCGCATAAAGAATGCACGAAACATTTTCTGATAGAACGTTATGAATTTCATTAACATAAAAGAGAAACAAAATAGGACCCAACACTGACCCCTGCGGTACCCCTTATTAACTTTTATAGTACGTGATTTAATAAATAAATTTGATTTGTCGGACTGGTAATTCACCGTTACAAATTGGTTTCGATTTTTAGATATGCTTCTAACCATTTTAAAGCAACGCCTCTGATGCCGTATTGTTCAAGTTTGTTTAACAAATTATTATGCTCTACGCAGTCAAAGGCTTTGCTAAGGTCGCAAAAACTCCAACAGGACATTCTCCAATTTCTAGAAATTGTATTAATTTATCATAAAAATAAATTAATGCATCAGTTGTTGATTTTTTGGTTGAAAACCGAACTGATTAGTTGACAGAACATTAAATTTATGTATAAACGGTTGTAGTCTGCTTAAAAACAATATTCAAAAAATTTTAGCAAATATTGAGGTCATCGTGATTGGTCTATAGTTGGAAATCTCATGCATGTTGTTCTTTTGTGAATTGGTATAATATTACTTAATGTTAACAATTTTGGAAATGTTCCTTCTTGGAATGATAGGTTTATTATATATAGCAGCGGATCAATTAAAACTTGAAAAACTTGTTTGATTAAAAACGCTGGCACATCATCAGGACCGCGGGAATTTTTATTTTTAACCTTAAATTTTACTATATTTATAAGTTCATTTTTGTCCATAGGAATTAAGGCGATTGAATTATTTACTGTATTTCTTTTTACGTTGTTAGAAAAAGTGTATTCATTGTTAACGTCATAAACTTTTGTAACTGAAGGTGCAATGTTACAGAAATAGTTGTTAAAGCATTCAGCAACCTCATAACCATCTTCATACTTTCTACCGTTAAAGATTAATGTTATGTTTTCTTTGATGTTACACTTCCTGTTGGTGATAGAATTTACGGTAGACCACATGGATTTTGACATGTTTTCGGAATTGGTAATCAATTTTTGGTAATATTCTTGCTTAATAGTTTTAAGTAGTTTAAAGTGATTACTTTTTGCTATATTATATAAAGTAGAAAATTGAGGAAAGTTATTTTTAGGATATATAAATCTTTTAGATTTTTACTAGAATTAATGGTTTTATGGTTTATCCAATTTTTAGTCTGTGTTCTGTGATTTACTAGTTTTAAAGGAAAATATAACTCAAACAGATCTAAGAATTTTGAATAAAATTTGCTAAATGCAACATCCACGTCTGTGATGTTATATACACTATTCCAATGTGTAGATCTTAAGTTTTCGCGAAACCTATCAATAGCATCGCGTTGAAATGATCTTTTAAGTTTCGAAGCGATCGTTGGTTCTACGAAATTAGAATTACTTTGAAGAAAAATTGTCCTATGGTCTGAAACGCAGTTGTCTACAACGATATATTTGCACAATTCAGTATCTGACAAATAAATATGATCTAATATACTGTCATTTCGGGTAGGTTTTGTTATAAGATTTTTAAATTAAACGTACTTAATAGGTTGGTTAATTGTATGTACTCTTGAGAGTTTTTATTGGATCTACATTAAAGTCTCCCCCGATAATAATTTTGAGCTGAGGTTTGTATACAGATAACAGTATTTTGTTAAAAAACATTAAGAAATGTGTCAAAATCGCCCACAGTGTCAGGAGATCTGTAGCAACATAAAATTAAAATACATTGTTTAGGAGTCTGATACCAATATAAACCACATATTTCAGCCTGTTTTTCAATGCAAAATTGATTAAAATTTATTTGTCGAACATTTAGATCATTTTTGCTCCATATTCCAACACCACCACCTTTGCACTTAGATCTAGAGTACTGACAAATTAAGACAAAATTTGTATGCGCTTAAAACTATAATCAGTATTTAAAATATGAAACCACGTTTCAGTTAAAAGTATAAATTTCAAGTCTTTGTATAATTCATTTTGTAGATATTCTGTGCTAATATAGTTAAGTTTGTTAACATTGAAAGATCTACAGTTTAAAAGTAAGATATCAGGTTTGAAATTTATGTTACCGTTATTGGAGGCCTCCTTCGGTGAAAAAACCTTGTGACATGGATGTCCTTTGGCCAAATCGTTGGTTCTAATGCTTTGTTTAAGTTACAAAGATTTATAATGATTTTAAAAGATGCGTACGAACAGGGAACTTTACAGATAATTGGTTCACATTCTACTTCGGGAAATTCTGCTCTCAGTAAATTGGTTACATCTTCTTTCGTTGTTTTTGGATCAAATCTGGATACGAATAGATACGCCTTTTTGGGAATCGTTTTAATGCCGGAGGCATTATCTTTGAGCCCTACTACTATTTCTTTTTGTGGATTAGGTTTCCGCATTTTTCTTTGAACTACTGTTGACCAGGAGGCACCATTATCTTCGGTTAGTTGTTCATCACTTAATTTTTTTGACTCAGTAACAACTGGCAGGCATTTGCTACTGTTTGCTATATTTGAATTTGCATCCGTTACAGGGAACGATTTAGATTGTTGTTTAGCATTTGAATGAGTTTTATTATCTGTCACCAAACGGTTATTTTTATACGTATTTGATTGCATTGTTGATTTGTTATTTGTACAATCATGTTGACCTTGCGAAATTTTGGTTTGCATAAACATTTCGTTGTATTTACTTCCCAATTGAATATTTAGATTATTTACTTGATTTCTTAATTCACTAATAATGATATCTTTTTGTCTGATGATGTAATTAAATATACGTACATCAATTTTTCCATTGTCATCGGCCACAATGTTAATAGCATCAAAGAAGTCTTTATCAACGTTGCTACTATCATCATCACAACAGGTGATTTCTTGATCGTTAATGAATTTTACATTTTTAACTAGTTTTGCACAACTTACGTGAAAATTATTTTCACATTTTGAACATTTTATGCCATTTACTACTTTAGCTTTACACTTTCTACAAACGAGCGGTAAATTCACACAACCTGCACCATCCGCCATTACATTACATTGTATGCTGGTGCAAGACAAACTTTAAAGTCGTTTTTCTCGAAAACGGCTCGATTTACGAAGGTGAAACAAGTAAATCTTTTTTGCGTGTTTTTAAATTATCTTTCATCCCATGTAAATGAAATTAGCAAAAAATTAAAAACCAAAAAGTTTCGAGCAATTAAATGCATAACAGGGGCGGTTCCAGCCTTCCTTAAGCTTGATGGATGAACGTCAAATTTTGCACGTTTATGCGAATGAGCATGAGTAATCAGCGTGTTAAACTTTAAATTAATCGGTTAAGAAACAAAAAAAAATTAAAAAAAAATGTCTTAAAAATCCTAACTTTAAAGTGCTGTAGATCCTTTGATCCTGATGATCCATTTTCGAAAAAATGTTATAGAAACTTGTGGCCTTTATTTTTACTCTAGAATTAGCACCCGAAGTTTTTGCGCATAATTTCCGGACACCCTGTATAGATGTTTCAAATTCAATAAGTTAATTTTTCGTTGTCAAAAGCCTTTTGAATGCATAATTGATTATCTTTTGTGCGAGTTTGGCGTCCTTTTAACTTTGACGAATTTTTTAATGTTTGACGACCTGGGAACCTTTTAATGGGACCCAGGATATTCCACGAAGGCAGAATTCTTGCGAACCACACCATCTTCCCCTCTGAGCGTTGGTGCACACCTCCAATTAATGTTATGCTTTTATTCATGATTGACGTGGAATTTATTTTGCATGTAACACGATTCTTAACCGAAACGTCAGCACTTCTTAAAGAACATGGAGTATTGATTGATCTATCCACTTCCATACTCCTACCAGAATGCCCCATACGTTTGGAAAAACTAAAAAACTAATTAATGGCAGTACTTGCCTTTATGAATCGCATCATTTAGCGATTTGTGTTTTACGTTTTTGTTGCTAGTTTATTTAGTTCTGGTCGTTTGGAATCAGTCTTCTTAAGCTTAGTTTTACCATTGTTTTTATAAAAACAATGGTTTTACTCATAATTTGCCAACAGATGGAAGCAAAACAATTGTTATGGAAAAACCTAAAAGATCCTTAACAATGGTGTTAACATTATTTACGCAATTCATCCACTTTACTCTAAATTAGCAAGATATTTTCGTTCACTTGTAAATATGACACTACGAATTAGTTTCAGTGATCAATCTTTTAAAATATGAAAGAGCAGCAATTATATTACTTGTCGTGAAGAATCCATTTAAGATACAAGCACATATATGATAAGTTAGACAGTGAAAGATACTTTGGTTCAATATTGAAAGAATACATTTAAAAATAAAGGTTTACGACTAATAACAATCTCAAATCGTTTAGTGAAATTACGAGAAACGAAGAGATTTGTACAATTCCAAAAAACACCGAGAATCACCAACAGCTGGGACTTTTCAGGAGTAAGAATTAGTATTAGCTTATTACTTTTGAACTGTTTAGGATAACACAGGGTTCTGATAGATGTCGCAACAAAGTATTTGTCGTAGATTAGTGTTCCCACACTCGAATTATACTCGAGTTTTCTGATTTGTGAAAATGATGAAACAGCTGTGGAGTGATTCTCGCTGATTATTTGCAATTGTAAAAATATCTTGTTTAATTTTCGTTGCAGATTTAGTTTCAGAAAATAACTTTTTTTATTAAGTGATTTTAAGAAAGTTGCAATTACTGGCAAAAATAAAAACACACTAAACATAATAGAAATGACGTAAACATTACAAGGTGATCGAATAAACTACTAAACAAAAAAACTACAATTAAATAAAATAAAAGGGGAGATCAAAGAACATTGATTATTAAAAAATAGGAGGGGGAGAAAATCCCAAAATAACAGTAGAAGATATTCAAACTGCTATCAAAAGCGTGCACAATCTTTCAACATTCTGTACATTTCAAATTTTTTTTTAAAATGTATGTTTCTAGATTTAATTTGACCCTCTCAAACGAAAGATGGACAGCACAAGTCGTGTTGTTAGTGCTGTTAATTCGTGTTATTCAGGTAATTTTTATTGTGTTGATTTAGAAAAAAAAGCAATGACAATAACTACTGCCAACTCTTAATGCGTGTAGTGGTACCAACAATTTTTTACTTTCGCCGCTCTGCATACTTAAGTATGTTTTATACAGTATGTTGCATTTAAGTGGAAGGAATCTCCATATTTTCGTTATATGATCCTGGGCAAATATTCAAATCTGTATTTTTTTAAACAACGAATAAATGGGGGTGTCTTCATCTTAAATCCGACACTCTATATCGATATTTAAATAATACAGTAGGAGTTTTAGAATGATTCATAAATCTATATTCCACATACAACTGAAAAAAATCTATAAATTACAGTTCTTTTTCGAAATGATAGTTGTTTAAATCTATATTAAAGCATAAACGATGAATTTAAATAAAATATTGAGAAATAAAACGATTTTAAAACAACTAAAACTTTTGAACCGATACAATTTTTATTTCAAATATTTATTTTTAAATGCATAAATGACAGTTTAATCATTAAAATACGCATGACTGTTGTATAACAAAAAAGTATAATCATTAGTTTTGTTCATATTTATTTTAATTTTAAGGTTGTTAATACCGTAGACGGTATTTACAAAAGCATGGACAAAATCCTGTGCTTGAAAATTGTTTTGAAATAACTGTGTATGTTAATCCATGAGCTTTAATCGCAAGCTTTGTTCAAATGAAACAGTTGTGTGTATGCATCAAATTAATTAAAAACATTTTTGAGAAGTAGGAGTGGTTGAACCGAAATGTAAATTGACCAAAAAAAAAATTGTCAAAAAAAAAAAATTTTACTTGTTGATTAAAAAAAATAATGAAACCTTACTACTTACTTACTAAAATTCAATTGGTTGTCTACAGCAATTAAAACAGCTTTGAAAACTAGAAGTACCACAAATATGTAATTAAATACTTACGTAATTAAATTTTAGATCCGGATGCATGTAATCCACCCCTGAAAATAAAAATTTAGTTAGTTAATTTAAGTGTGCATTTATATAACACTTTCGTAAATATATTTGTTTAAAAAAGGTAATAAAACTGTTTAATGTAGGACGGTGCAGAGTAGATTTTCACATTGGTAAATTCCTGAACCTTAAAAGAAATTAGAGTGACGTTGAATAATTTCTTAATTATATTTTAAATGAGAATTTATTCATTAACATTCAAGGGTTACTAAATATATGTATTATAATTGATTATCTAAAAAAGTAATAAAATTGTGTTGGGTTATACATTTTTGAATTTTT
Source organism: Abscondita cerata (assembly GCA_030710515.1). Classification (NCBI taxonomy): domain Eukaryota; kingdom Metazoa; phylum Arthropoda; class Insecta; order Coleoptera; family Lampyridae; genus Abscondita; species Abscondita cerata. The sequence continues at coordinate 532,076 of JALBCR010000004.1, forward strand.
CATAAATATGGAAACGTTTGTTAGACAAACTAAATAACTGTATATCTTGCTTTAAATTAAAAAAAAATTATTTTGGTTTTACTACGATTTTAAATATACAGGATATTGTAGATCAAAAGAATGGAACACTAAAATGCAGCGTCTATTTAACAAACAGAAAAACACCAAAAACTGCACCAAAAAACTTTACTCGGACACGTGTTTTAATAGCTAAGCTATCATCATCAGGGATACCGATACTAAAATTAAAAACAACAGGAAGCTTATACAGGGTTATTCACGGTATACGGCACGGAATATTACAGACAAACTATTCAATAAAATTGAAATCGGAGCAATATTTTAAAATTACTTTCGAAATATACAGGTGTCCCAAAATACACAGAACGTATCAAAGTTGTGTTTTTTCTTATGGAATGTCCTGTATATTATTACATTTTCAGTTAATACGATAAAAATAAGAATGGATTTTATAGAGGTTTACCTTACTTAAACCTAAAGGTTTTTGAGATATTTTGTATATAATGAAAAAGTGGTCACAATTTTACCGATTCATATCTCAGCAACTATTCTCTTTCTCTAAACTAAATTAGCACTGGACTCTATCAATTGATCAGATTTTATGTAGAATTTGTGAAAAATCCACTATCATATACAGGATATGTACAAAACAAAAGTAAATAGTGACATGTTTTGAACCGCAATAACTTGCTTAATTAAAATGGAACACCCCGTATTATATACTATAGTGTCCTATAGCTAAATATTCACGTTTTCATGAAAAATGCAGGTTTTCATAATACAGACCGATTTGTAACAAATTAAATACCTATCAACCAACCTCTGAAATTTTGACAGGTAATAATTATTATCCATGTTTCTCAGTTATCAATAAGAAGGGTGGATCGATATGATTTTTTAAAGGGAGAACGTATGGAAAACTGCTTGCAGGCATCACGACTATACGTTCAAAGATTTTCTAACAGAAATCATCCAAGTAAAGTCGTATTCAAAAGACTGTTGGCTCAATTTCGAGAAACTGGAAGTGTTCAGTACAGAATAGGAAACCTGTGACAGAAAATGAGGAGACTAAATTCGCGGTGATGGCCTCTGTAATTGAAAATCCCCATATGAGTCAAAATTCAATCGCGCAGAATTTCAGTATCAGCCAAGCAATTGTCTCAATAATTCTTAAAAAACTTAGTTATCATCCATATCATATCCAACTTCACCAAGAACTTTCCGAAGGCAATTTTGAGAAACGACTGGAATTTGAGGCAGAAAATGAAAACTTTTGTAATCATATTTTGTTTAGTGACGAGTGCAGGTTTTACAACAATGGATTCGTTAATAGACACAATTTTCATTTTTATTCCGAGTTTAATCCCCATCAATTTAGAAAGAATAATAATCAGTACAGACGGTCAGTGAATGTGTGGGGTGGGATAATGGGTCGATATTTAATTGCTCCCTATTTTTCAAAGAACATTTAAATAAAATCTAGTTTTTAGATTTTTTGAGAAATCAGTTTCTAATATTACGTCAAGACATCCCTTTAAAAGAGCGTCGTGGCTTTAAATGGATGGTGCTCTCGCACATTTCCATTCGAGAATTCTTAAATGTCAATTTCCATAATTGATAGATTGAAAGAAATGGAACTCAAATTGGCCCCCAAGGTCACCTAACTTAATTTCACCGGATTTCTTCATATGGGGACATGTAACACCTCCCACAACACCTGAAAATATGAAAGAACGCATCAGAAAAGCTTTCTGAAACATAATCCGAGAAATGATCAAATGTTGCTGAAAGCTTTAAAAGAAGAATACGTTTGTGCTTAGAGTCAGGCGGTCTACATTTTGAACACAAGTTATAAGCAAATGTGTCTTGTATTTTACCAGTCTCTTATGTTTTACAATTGATCCGTGGAGCAGCATTAGACGTGATATTATTATGAAGTAAATTTGTATGTTTATTAAATTCTTGTGAACTCCATACATATTTATTTCTCTCAAAAGTTAGTACAATTGATAAAATGTACACAATGCAAATCTTCTCCTCCTTACATATACATAATATTTACCTGTCAAAGTTGTATAGTTTACTTGATAAATATTAAAATTCTTACAAATCAGTCTTCATTATGAAAATTTGCATTTCTCATGAAAACGTAAACATTTAGCTATAGGGCACTATAGTATTGTTTGGTTGGCATTTACATTTTACATTTGTTGTTAGTAGAAAATCCAGAGTGTTCCATTTAAAATAAGCAAGTTATTGGGTTTCAAACATGTCATTGTTTAATCTCATTTTGTACACATCATGTGTATGATAGTGGATTTTTCACAAGTTCTACATAAATTCTGATCAATTCATAGACACCAGTGCGAATTTAGTTTGGAAAAAGAAAATAGTTACCGAGATATGAATCGGTAAAATTGTGACGACTTTTTCATAAAATACAAAATATCTCAAAAACCTTTAGGTTTAAGTAAGGTAAACCTCTACAAAATCCATTCTTATTTTTATCGTATTAACTGAAAATGTAATAATATACAGGACATTCCATAAGAAAAAACACAACTTTGATACGTTCTGTGTATTTTGCTACACCTGTATATTTCGAAAGTAATTTTAAAATATTCCTCCGATAGGTCTCTATCCATCCGTGATATATTTTTCCAATCTTATTGAATTGTTTGGCGGTAATATTCCGTGTCGTATACCGAGAATAACCCTGTATATACTAGATAAGCTTAAATAATTCCAAAAATCCTAATGGACCGTTATCATCATAATTCATAAGCATATTTCTTATTTTAAAAATTTCTAAACTTTTACAAGAATCAAATTCGTTTTTATTATCTACCCTCTTAATTAATTCAATGTCGCCTACTCTATGACCTATGTGTGCGATGATATTTGACATGAGCTACGTGCTCTTTAAAACGAGTTTTAATAGGTCTCTTTGGTTTGCCCTATATATACTTGGTTACAGTCTTTACAATTAATTTTATATATTCCCGATTTATCACACATTTCTATTGGGTCTTTCGGATTGCCTAAAAGATTTTGCAAGTTGTTACTACTAGAGGTTACTGTTTTATAAACAAATTTTGAAAATATTTTTGACATTTACATATTTCTTATTTATTTTGCTATTACTAGTTCCTAACGTTGTAATGTTTCTAATGTGTAACTTATGTTTATGTTTTCTAATTATGTTTGTGACAATTGATTCTTGATGTATGATGCGATCTGCTTAATATTTCGCAGTTCTTTATCAAAGTTTTGTTTTGACAATGGGAAATGTAATAATCTGTAAATAAAAAAGTTGAAAGATGCAAGTTTATGTTGCATACTATGGTTGGAATCATTTCTTATAAACCTCATTGTGTTACTGTCTTTACGATAAATATCTATATCTAGTTTGTTGCCATTTCTTGTCACTAAAGTGTCTAAGAATGGTAACTTAAGGCTACATTTCCATTTTTTTAATTATGCGATTTTTCAACATTTTGGTTAAAAAAACCTATACTAAATTTCAGAAAAATGGTTTTGATAAAACGCATGTTTCAAGAACTGCAACCGCTTCTGAATTTTCGTAAAAGTAATCTTTCTTGACTTAGTTTGACTTAAAAAATTGAAATTACGTTGAAGCAAAAGTTACGAAAATTTTTTTTCGTGTAGTTTTTCCAGTTTTTGCGATTTTTGAATTTTCTTTTATATTATTATTATTCATAAATAGATTAAATAAATCAAACTTTTTCCTAAAAAAACTGTAGGCAACTAATTATATAATATCGTGCATAACAATGGAACTATTGATTATTAAATAAACTGGGTTTTACATTTTCTTAAAAATCAGTTTTCCCCCATTTTGAAAAATTGACTGAAAAATTTTACAGTTTCCGCAAAATAATTAAAAATTTTGTCTCATGTATTTTTATAAATTTCGGAAATTTAAAGACTTTTCTTTCAAGTTTTTCTAATTCCAAAAATCAAATGTAACCTAGAAGTTAGTTCGAGCATAAGTCTAGTTTTGTGATCCTTTATTTTCTAAAATAGTAGAATGTATGTAAGATACAAAAATATGCACAAAATTAAATTATAAAAATTTTGTTTAGGTAATACTTCAATAAGAAAATTAACTACATGTCTACATTTGCTAGATAGATTAAAATTGAAGGGCTCACTAAATATCACAATTAATTGTATGTAAAATTTGGTTCATTAAATAAAGTTTTCGGCGCAAATAAATTAAGATTTAACCATGAAATAAATACGGATTAAACTTTATTAATCCACGACGTAAATTTTACAACGCAAGATTTAAATTGTCTTTAAGTAAATAAATTTTAATTTGAAATTAGTAAACACGAAGGGAAAAATTAAGAAAATTTATTCACATGTATTTACTTAAAATTCCTTAATTACAATGTACCATTCAATGGTGGAAACATTTTCTCGTTGTATAAAAAAATTAAATAAACGAAATACTAAAAAATTTACCTAAAATTATTCAATCTCTCACCGGCATTAAACTGATACTTTATGCAGCAATATATTAGCACTTAAGTTTATTATAAAATCAAGCACTTTATCTTCCGCAAATTTTTATCAACATCCATGACTAAATGTAAATATCAAGACGTCAAAAGTAATTTATTTATTTATAGAAAATATTAGAAGCTACATTTGGACGGTTGGTGATAATTTTTTGTATGCACCACGTCAGTATCGTGTCTTTATCAAATGAGCCTGTTATTCACCGTGGTCACTAGCTAAGGTTCTTCCGGCACAACATCATTTTACTAACTTGGTATAACTATTACCTCCAAAGTAAAATAAAACAAAAATTAACTGTTGCTTAGCAACTTATTTTTACGTCCGCCCAGAGCGGAAATAAAAGTACTGTTAGTTTTACTGCTAATAGCAACCGGTAATAAATAATAGATATAAGTCTAAGTTAATAAATAATCCGAGTCGGTACATAAAAAACTATTATTTTGTACTTTGTACCGCATTATACCTTTAAAATTCAAACTAAAATATTTTACGAAACAATACAAGTTATTTGATTATTTTTATAATTTTGATCATTATTTTGGTGATGATGGTATGTAGGTATTGAAACATTTTCCTACATTACAGTTTCTGGTGCAATTTTTGGTTTATTTAGTCTTATATTGTTATAGTTAAAATTTGCAATTATTTATTATTATTATTTATTTGAGATTTTTCTGTTTGTTGCGGATTAAGTTTGCAGGTACAAAAATTGAATTACACTAGTACGAATTTAACCAAAAAAAAACAACAGTCAAGGGTGCAAATGGCCTGAATCAATTACAATCCTGTCTAATTATCTTTTAGTTCCGAATTTTTGGGAAGAAAACATTCCTTCATTGCTTGGTCGAGGATGTAATATTTAATGCAGCTGAATAATATGATCCCCAAATATCTTCTGCAAAATAGATAAAAAATGAGGTTTTGCCATTTTTAACCATTTTTAGAACGACAACTTGAAAAGAACAGACCTTTTTTCAAAAAGTTGCTTGAGTTTAGAAAATGCAAAAAATCGCCAAAATGTTCAAAATTATTCATTTGTTCATAAAATAGCATGACAAAAAATTTTCGACGTCTTTCCTTTATGATCTCATATTTTTGAAATTTTTTAGGTAATTTTCCAAAATGATAGATAATGCAAATGTGGTAGTGGTTTATAAATCGTGTGTTTGATAAAAAGAATTTGACTGCAAATGTTCCCTTTTACATGTAACTGATCAGCTCTAGAAAAACGCACATGTTTTTGAAAATTTTGGAGAATTTTGCAAAACTGTAAAAACTATTTTAGACCAAAGGTTGCAGAAAAAGTTTTAAATTTAATTATACTTTGGAGTAAGCTATGATTTAAGATCAAATTTTGTATCCACTAGGTGAGTAAAGTATCTTTTATCGAACGAACCTGCTACTCACCTCACTAGCTTCGTTTCATAGTGTTAGACTGGTTCAATGAAACATCACTTTAGAATTTCATTTTGGGGTAATTGATAACATTTTAATTGATTTAGTTTTCATAATCTATTTACCCAATTGTTAATAAAAACATTGGTAACTGAAGTTGTGACTGATCTTAGTGGGTTACTGGTAAGGTAGAGAAAAATCAAGGATACAAAGATTTCACCTTTTTTGAAAAATAATGTCGTGCATAAATATTAACTTGTTGTTTGTGATATTAAAAAACGACAAAGGCAAGAGTTTGGTTTTAGCGCACAAAGACACAAAACATTATTTTGCAATCTGTAGTTTCCCAGTTGCTTAGGCCTTCTAGGAGAAGATGCGGACGTTTTGACTGGAATAACGTACGTGGAATTTTAATTATACCTCATCCTTCGCATCTCCTCCTAGAAGGTCCAGGCAACTGGGTAACTACAAATTTAAAAAATTTAATAAAGGAGTTTAAGTATTGATATTATTTTGCAAGTGATAGTCGGTTTTGCTATCTTATGGAACATTGCCATTTAGGAATCTCCTAGGCTTATCTCAAACGTGATCTTTCCGCAAGACGTTTGTACACGTAACCTCTAATGCTATATGTTTTTAGTTTAGTGGTCAGATGTTTCATAACTTCATTTCAGACTTTCAAAATATAAGTTTTGCTTATATTACATCTTGTTTGTTGTCAGAAAAAAGGCAATCAATAGCTTAAAAAACCTGTTTTGTACAATGGTACGTCGCTAAAACAAAGTGCTTATAAACAAAAAGATCAGCTGAAAACTTACATTTTTAGTGCTCTTGGTAGTAATATCTTTTCCAATCATTACTGCATCTTTATCAAGTTAAAAACCGCGTTTCTGCGCTGATGTCTTAAGATTTGATGGCACTATACTTTGTTTTACATGTTATTAACTTCAAATTTGTAAATTTTATTTTATTTCAATTCCATAATCTGAGGACACCAATTAATAATCGCTTGCATGCGATTCAAATGATTAACGATTGTTTTTGTAAACTTGGTGAAGTTAAACTAAGAATACTTTACTTTTACTATAGTAATATTAACGAAGCAACATAGCTGTCATGTTTAGATTATGCAGTGTGCACGTCAATAGCCGTATCTACACGAAGAATATGATCGCGAATCAATTCACCACGGCAACAGAAACAAAACAATACCATTGATTATAATAGTGTGGTATAAAGCAGTCTAGTTGCGATGTCGTTCTAATATAATAAAAATGCTATTATTGTAACTTTGTTTAAAATGATCGATGTAATTGTAATTTAAATAACATTCATAATGTATTAAACAACTTTGTCGACAGGTATGTAAAAGCAGTTACATAAGTCGATCCTTCGATAATTATAGCCAACATAAGCGTTAGCAAAAAAAAATCTCGAATCGCCTGCTGTAAATTCAGTAAGAGGTTGTACAATAGCAAACAAACACTGAGAATCACTCGACAGCTGTTTCGTCCTTTTGGGACTCTTCAGGAGTGAGAGAACTCGAGTGTGAGTTTATTATTGTACAAAAGCGTGCTATCAACTATATTCCCTACTGGAGGGTACATCATATTCAAACTGTAGGTTTTGCTTAATGCGAACCATTGCGTACGTGACCGCTAACACGAGTCGACACTAGATGTCGCAAAACCTACAATTCATAATGTATTACGTTTTTCTTAATATTGGGAAACTTAAATAAACAAACATTTTGTAATAAAAAAAATACAACTTCTTTATTTATAAAATTAGATTATATATTATTTTAATTGATTTTACTTGAGTACAAGTTTGTTTTTCTTCTTTGTTAGTCTTTATACTAAACTTGATGTTCTTTTAAGGTCGTCGACCTATATCATAGGTGACATTCCATATAGGATGTAAATGTCCATTTCAGTATGGTTTATTCAACAAGTAAGACGTTGTTCTCAGCTGGGGTTCTACATATTTCCATTTTAGTCTTTCTAATTTTATGGCAATCTCCATTATTTTGGTTTTGCTAATACCGTCCGTGCTGATTTAATTGTTGTTTTTATTTCTGTCATTTGATTTTTTAAGTACAAGAGATTGTACCTATTGCGATGAAATGGTATTTTAATAATAAAAATATTTTTGTTTTGAATCGAAAAATGATTAAAATTTGTAGTACAGGTTTTTTATTCAAATCGAAAGTAAATTAAGGGTATAAAATTGAATTAGATTTCTAAAAACCGACCTGAATTTAACTTAAGAAAGCAATTTAAATATTTCATGTAAATAAAATTTTATTTAGATACAATGAAAAAGTTTGTAGACGTATAAATTCATTTTTACACGATAAGAATTATCCGCGAGGGTGTTGTTTAAAGGAAACGAATAAAAAGCAAAAAGTGGTGTGAAAGTGAACTCTGTAAAGTGTGCCAGAAATTGTAATAGAAATTTTTATTTAAGTGCAGGTGACATAGAAGAACTTAAATTGAAAGTATCGCAGAATAATGGATTAAACCTGAAAGCGAGAGGATGTAGTCGGAAAGTTAATAAGAAATGAAGCAGTTTGATGTAGCTGGAAAATCGATTATAAAAATTAATACAACAAAAACGTGAACATGTGTGGGTTTGAAAAGACAATTTAAAAGTTGAATGGTGGCGTTTTGAAATGACGAAATTGCAAGTTATTATAAACGTTTAATAAAACAAATTGTGTAGTAAATTAGTTACTAGAAGTTACCGTTATTGTCATCCTGTATATCTGGAAGTGCTGGAACAGTGTCACTATTTTTAATCTATGAAACGCTCTGTTTGTAGTTTCACTATAACGTGTAATAGGCGTGAAGCATCCGGTATAGGTATAGGCATTATTAAATATGGTTGTAGCGTTATCGTTATCTGTTGCAAGGGGCTACTTCTAAGCTGTTTTGTTCTTCTTAGAAATGTTAGGTTTCGGAACTTTAGATGATGGAAACTTTTAGTAACCTGAATCAGAAATGAATTGACAATCTAATTTATGAAATTGAAGGTATTTTTTAACAATACAACTTGTGATTTGTAGTTTCTCAGCTGCAAACGTAAATTGTTAAATAATTTTATAGGAAGAATGTAAAAACTATTTGAGGTTAACGCTAATTTGTGGCAGGAAATATTTATAATTGTATCGTTATTTTGGTATTAATAAAATTTTGTGTTGTGCATTTATATTTATTAAAATTTGTTATTAAATGAAACCAATCATTTTATTTGTAAACGGAGCTAAGCCCTGAGATCGAAATAAAGCCGAAGTCTCATATTTATAAATGAATTTTAAATAAGTGAAAATTGTATTTGACTTAAAAATTTAGAACTACAATACGATCCATTGGAATATGTTTGGACGATCAATATTTTAACAGAAATTAGTCTTGACAAAGCTCCCACTTACGGGGCGAAACGTCGACCTATTCTTTTTGAAGAATTTATTTTTATCCTACACCTCCAACCACGAAGGATTCTTAACAAGACCAAATTCAAGGTATCATGCGTTTCTTTCAAACAAAATCTCGTATGTTTTAAAGTTACCCTTACTATTTAAAATATTAAAAACAAACTAACATTAAGTAGGTATCATATTTGCGTGCAATGAAAAAAGTATTTTTCATTTTTATTTAAGTTCACATTTTATCGATTCAAATAAATTGATTAAATCAATTTCAATCTAAAATTCGAAGATAAATGGCGATATCTAACTTGAAAAAGTAAATATTATTTATGAACAGAATTGATATGTAAGTTGCCAGTAGGTAGAGTTTATTTAAGAAATACATTTTTTTTTGTGTTTCGGAAAGGCAAAAAAAATCTAACTTGAATATAAATGAGATTTGCTGGAGACCGATTAATCTTCCAAGTATATTTAGATTCGAAAACGGAAATTGATTTATTTCTGTTAAGTTACGAAGTTTTAGATTGTATGCAGTATTTTAAAGTAGTATTGGATTTGTATTGTGATTACTTAATAGTTTAACTTATGTCTTTTATCAATTCATAGGATTTAATTACAAAAGTGATGAGTAAATTATAGTTCATAAATCCGATTTCATATTTTTACCATTTACATTTATAGCTAACCTTTATATAAGGTATATTTTAAAATGTCACCTTTTGTAAGAGCTAAATATGTCTATATTTAGAAAATCAACCATAGTCCTGTCTTTGAAGTACCGCATACCAATAGTATTTATTAATATTACATATTAATAAAAGTTGAAGAAATGTTATTTACAAAAACTTTTGTTTCATATTTTTTGTATTGAAGATATTGTTACTTAACTTATGTCCCCAAAACTTATAGTTTGAATATGATGTACCCTCCAGTAGAGACAGGGGACAGCACGCATTTGTACAGTAGTGAACTTGCACTCAAGTTCTCTCACTCCTGAAAGAGTTCCCAAAGGACAAAACAGCTGTCGAGTGATTCTCAGTGTTTGTTTGCTATTGTACAACCTCTTGCGAACTTACAGCAGGCGATTCGAGATTTTTATTTTTTGCTAACACTTATGTTGGCTATAATTATCGAAGGATCGACTTATGTAACTGCTTTTACATACCGACAAAGTTGCTTAATGCCAACCATTTCCGTACGTGATCGCTAACACGAGTCGACACTAGATGTCGCAAAACTATAGTTTGAACATTCATAATAGACACCCCTACAATAGAAAATTTTTAATTCACAAAACGTAAACAAACATCTGAACAAAGGGCCCTATGAATAACGGACGCTACTTTTCCTATGACATGATTCACAAATTTCATTCTCCATAGCGGACAACAATACATTTAAAAACTGATCCCAAGTACATGTTTACAATTCGGTCCGGAGGTGTAACACACTTTTCCCAAGAAGATTTTTACCAACAAGGGTGTAATAACCATAAAGCCCCTTTCGGAACTGCCCCAAGGGCACGAGTTTCTTTGTTTTTTTAGGATTTTTCACAAATGTTGTAAAAATAGTTCTAACTTTATTGAAACGTATTGAAATGTGGCAAAACGACTTTTTTGTTAATTGTTATTGGTCAGTTGAGTTATTATTTCGGATCAGTAGAATGGTTCCGCCGCGCACAAAACAAAATTTTTTAACCGTAAAAGAAAAAGTGGACATAATTGATTGTGCTGCAAGTTTAAATTTAGTGTTAGACAATTGGCAGAAAGATTTGGGGTCGAAAAATCTCAACTTGTTTTTGATTGGTTTACTAAAGTGTGAACAAAAAAGATCCCATTGTCCGGACCTCTTCTTCAAGAAAAAGCTTTGGAGGTGGCGAAATTGTTAGAGCTTGAGTCATTTAAGGCGTGAAACGGCTGGCTTCAGAAATTTTGTGAATAATGGAACATCAAACTGAAAATCATTTCCGGGGAAGGGGCACAGGTTGACTTAAATGATTTTTCAGAATGGAAACAAAAATTAACATCTATTATTGATAAATATTCTCCAAAACATATTTTTAACGCGCCTGAAACAGGCCTCTTCTTCAGAGCTTTACCAAAAAAGACCCTTGCTTTTAAAAACAAAAAATTTTTGGGAGGCTGGCAAAATTTGACAGGAAAATGCAAAGACAGAAGCTCAAAGTTCTCCTTTTTTTTGTACAAACTTTTCATCCGGATATTAAATTGAAAAATATGAAATTTTGTTCCTCCAAATATGACTTCTGTTTGCTAACCATTAGAGCAGGGGATTATTAGAAATTTTAAACTCATTTACAGAAAGTTTCTTGTAAAACTTTTAACATCAATGGAATATTCCGAAAACACTTTAGCTTTGGAAAAAACAATTGCGCTCATATGGATTGATGTAGCATGGAAAAAAGTTAAACCCACGGTGATAATTAATTGCTACAGTAAAGCTGGTTTTTTGCAAAACTGCGAAGATTTTAACGACTCAGAAGATGAAGATCTGCCGCTTTCAGATTTTTTAGAAAAAACGTGTAGCATCAACTTAAAAGATTATTCAACGATTGATGATGAACTCCAGACTGATTTAGAGTTTGATATTGGTCAGTATGTACAGGAATACAAGGATCAAAAGGAAAGTTATGCAATCCACGAAAGTGACAGTTATTCGGATGACTAAATAATGGTGAATTCTAGTATTAAAAATATCAGTGAAGCTTATGAACAATTGAAAGATATGCAACATTTTTTTACGTTAAACAGTGATTTGGAACCGACAAAAAAAATTCTGAATACTTTAAGTCAAATAACAATATCTAAGAAATACATGTCTGCATGCATTATTTGTTATAATTTTCATTTAGTTGTGTAGAGAATTTTGAATAAAAATACTTACTATGTTTGTACATAAGGTATCAAAAATATACTGAACAATATTTAATATTTAAATATAAAAGTTTACAATTTTTAATTTTGTGTATTAATTAATATTCGCGAAGTTCATAGTTAGAAAGGTAGGTACATGTGTTGAGTGCTTGGTTGAGAATGAGAAATTTTGACAACTACTTCGTGGCGCTTGTATGGTAACATCGATAAAACATTGTCACATTCTCTCACAACAATGGAACCTCTCTTCAACGGACAGTTTCGGCTCCCATTGGTATCCGTTATGGGAGGTTTTACTGTATTAATTTTTGGTAGCATAAATTTTGATTATTGGGTTTTTGAAAATACTAATATATACAGTAGTTCATTGAAAAAATTAAAAGACATTTTTCGGTAACTCCACGCCTGCGTTGGTCATTAGAAAGATTTTTACGTAGTTTCCAATGATTGACGTTGCCGGTCCCAAGCCCAGGATATTAAGGAGGAGGGCTGGGGTAATGCCGTAAAAAATATTTCCAAAACCTAATTCTATGCTTTGGAATAGTACAGAAACATGCCAGACGACAAATGCTAGGAAAACGGAAAAATGAATTTAAGAGGTTGGGACATTCAAGTTATAGGGGCCACTAAAAACAAAAATCTATAATAAATTCAAGTAAAAAGAGTTGCATCGTTTTCGAGTTGTTGAGGAGAAACCTATTTTTGTGATTTTAAGAAAAAACTCTTTTTTGAACTACAAAAAGTACAAGTACCCAAAAATTGAAAGTTTTTTGATGATTGGCTACGGAGATAGGACCTAGAAAGTCTAAAATTGAAGTTTCATTATTCTGAATGAAGTATGGTTACCACCCATATCCAAAGACCGATAAGAAGATGAAACACCAGTTAAGGAAAATATCGAGCAAACACAACAAAAACACGCAGAGCAAAAAAAAATAAGTACCCCGTCAAGAAAACCCAGTCACCACACAAACAAACCAAATACCAGCCAGGTAAAACCAAACCAAAACACCCAAAAGACAACCCCAGGAACCACCGAAGAACCGAAGAAGACCCAGTTTTGCGAACAAAGAGGACCTACAGACAGAAATGTTCAAACATAGAAAACGCCTTTTCGACGAACAACGTTTAGTTAAAGGGAGGAAACGCAAAATTGCGTTATGGGCAGACAAAACCACACGGAGAGGGAAGGCCAACCAACACCAGAAGAAAGCAATGTTTGTGCAATTGTGGATTGAGTCATCTTGAGCAAAGGACCATTTGCTTCAAGAAAAAAGAAAGAAGGAAGAAGAACAGCCACCAATCCGACCGGGAACGAGCCCGAAAGAAACACGCAGCAAGACCCCCCCATCAAGCGCCGAGACGAACACCAGGCAGATGGATTGGTAGAAGAGGGCTTTTGAAAGGCCCCCCAGTTTTTTTTTTTTTAATTTTTTAAATTTTTTTATGGGGGATGGGGGTTTAGGAAAACCGCTAAAACCTAAACATGTCAACCCTGACCCACCTTTGTAATCATATGTAGTAATATTGATTGTGTAAATATTATAGAATGAAAATAAGAATATAAAATATAACAACACAGCAATTGCATGACGACATGTTTTTAATGGACCAATGGGTAATCCAAAGTCACGACAATGACAAAAGAATAGTAAGAATGAGAGAAATAGCAAACAAAATAATTGAAAAACGTATAATCAGGACAGACAATATAAAATATTATTTAACTTCAGATGTCCTTCAAATTAGTAAGAATGTTTACAAACCCTCCTTTAAACTTTGTTAATGGACAATCTTCTACAATAATATGTTTTTTGAAAACATCAACTCCAGACCATATTTTTTTCCACTCTTTGAAAAAGTCGTACTTAGGTAGTTTTGCAACCATACAGGACCTCGAGGTTATTATTGCTGATTATGAATATTTGACTTAATAAATCTTGCTTACGTGCGGTTTTACGCCTAGTGGTTAGGCAACCAAACGCTCGGGTTGAAATTTCGATTGATAGATGGCGTTCAAATCAACTTCCTTTCTAAATGGAATTCCTTGTCTGAAATGTCCGCATTTGATTTTGATAATTGGCTTTCGCGGTGGTACCACGTGCTTTCCCGTGATTTCTAAAGGTGAAATATTTTCTTTTATGAAATAAAATCCTCAAATTATTTAATTAATTGTAGCGTGAAGTGTTTATTTATTATTTACAAGCTGTAATAAGTATATCTGTATTATGTACACTGTCGAATGCCGTAAGTGAAACGAATTTTGCTGATCTATACAAGTGCCATTTTGTTACTCTTTTTAGAATTTCTATTTGAGGACCAATCCTTGAATAGCTGGAACCAAAACTATCCTACGAGTTGCGTTCCATTCTTTTCTTGTTCTGCTAGTGTTACCCTTCACAAACCTGCGTTCTATAAGGCAAAAGTTATCGTCATTTCTCTAGGAAGGAACCGCTGTACTTATCATAGCAGACGGCCTTCCACTTCGACACTTGTCCTTCGTGACGTATCAGCCAGTAGCTAACCAATCAACTTTGTTCTTCCTGTATCCGTATCAATGCAAATATATATCAAGCACCTGCCGTTCCCGCACATTAAATAAAACAATTTGACAGCTGAGTACCGTAGTGTTAAAGTCATTTATGTTTTATGCGGATAGTTTTAAAACTTCCATGATTGTAGTTGCATGTGTCGTTTCATTTCGCCACTAATTGATAATTAGCGCCTTTTGTGATTGCGGGGCCTCTCGACAAATTGGTTTCACATATGTTTGCCACAAATGGAAAAATAAACTCTGTATAGTAAAATACCTACTGCTTAGGAGTGTCACTATAACTGTAAACTAAAAGGACAAGTTTTTTAAAATAAAATACACACAAGGCGTAGCCGAGTGTGGACGACACACAAGTCAGTGATTTAGTTTGCAACGAGTGCTAGTTTTCTTCAATCCTAGCATTAAAATTAATATTAGAATCATTAATATTAATTTTAATGTGCATCAGGTTACCAAGGTGCAGGAGTTGATTCTATTTATGTAATAATAGTAATTTGGAGAGCAAAACCAACTCTTTTACATTTTTCACATTAAATAATAACAGTATACTACAGGCAAAGTGTCAACTTGAAATGTATGCAATTTTACACTTTTTCACATTTTGAAATTCTTGTTCTACCTCCTATCCGGAGGTTTGACTTTCTTAAACACGAATTCAATTGAAACAGAATGTCACTTTAAGATGCAACTAAATACTCGCCGACTGAATTTAAAAATGTTAATAAAACTTCTACTGTGTTGTTAGTAACCTCACAAGTTTCTCTTCTGCTTTCATAAAGACAATAATAAAAAATGAATGTAATTAGTGAGACGCAATTACGATGCTAAGATTGGGGCAGAAGTTACGTGTTTTACTAGGTATCATTATATTATTTTCACGCTCTCCGCCGCCCTTAACCCATTTCCTCCCAACGTTGCGTTAACGCATCAACTATACTTCATATTTTTTTTTGCCCCGCAAATATTTTTTAATAAAAATTCGTGAAGATTATATTAAAAACAAAGATCACAGTTGCCAAAAAACATTTTTGTTTAAGAATCTATTTTGTTGTTACTAAGTTACAACGAATTTAATTAAGGTAAAAATACACATATAAACGTTGGTCTCTATTTTCTTCTATAATTGAGATCATGTTTCAAATTTAGCCGTCATTGTTTAAGATTTCACTACTTAATACTTATAGATTACTTATACATACATACAAAATTTTAATATTTTCTTAGATAAAAGCATAGAGACCCGAAAATATATGCGTTGCGTTCATGCATCATTGGGAAGGTACGTTAGTCATCATCAATTGTGCAACTAACGTTTCAAAATAACTACGGTTTAAGTGCCTATTTACTTATGTTTATGCTGATTTAGTTGTTTTTAGGTTTTTTTCTTTGTTAGACACAAAATATAATCCTCTTATTGACTTACAATAACATACCTATTGTTGTTGTAGTATTATTTTTATTTACAAACTAGTAGATTTATTTAGACAGGCTTTTTATGTTGTATAGTTGTATTATGCATTTCACAAACCCTAATTAGTTACCTTTTAGTGTGTCAAAAATACGGGATAATTATATCCAATGTATAAGAAGGGATATTTCTCTAAATGAATATCAATAGTCATTAGCGCGTTGCTGAGTTTTGTGAAAAGTTGTATCATGATTTGAGACTATACTTTAGTTTGTTTTGGGTTTTTACTTTTAAAATTACTTAGAAGAACTTGAAATATTTAACACAAAGAGAACTAGAACTTGCTCTACAAGATATAGCGGAAGAATTAGAATTGGAGAGAAATGGAGGTAAGCTGGATATTGATAATACGATTACAAGATTCCTAAAAACTATGAAATGTAGATTGCGATTTACGGAATATAATTTCATATTTCAGATATTGATGCTGTTTACATACCCCCAGAAGTAGATGAGCTAACCGACGAAGAACATTTTGACGATGAAAATTTTGCACCTGAGGACAATTTAGAAAATACAGACATTGTCGGAACATTTGAATTGCAATTACCCTGTCCTTCTAACACAATAGATGATAAAGACTTTGACTCGTCGGATGACGAAACCTTAGCATGTAAGAAATGCAAGATATCATCAACTGTCAAAAGTTCCGATGAGCCCAAATGGGATTACTGGAGAAATCCAATACACGCATTCTGCCAGTTTCTGTTGAAGATGAGTCAATACGCTCGATAAAAGAAAATTTATATGGAAAAACACCTTTGGAGATATTTCATCTTTTCTTTGATGATACAGTAGTTGACATGATTGTAAAATTCTGCTGAAGAAATATGCTCAAGACAACAACCGTCATCACCTTTGAGTTTTCGACTTCTGATTTCTACAAGTTTCTAGGAATCATGATATTTTCTGGATACCATACGTTACCACAAACACCAATGTATTGGTCAATGGAGGAAGATAAAGGAGTTGATTTAGTAAAAAATGTATGAGTAGAAACAAATTTCAAAATATTAAAAGGAACTTACATTTGTGTGATAACAGCAAGCTTGACAAGAACGACAAATTTGCAAAAGTACGACCACTTTTGGTAAAATTGAACGAAAAGAATTTACAGTGGTGTTTTTTCATATAATCTGTCAATTGACGAACAAATGGTCCCTTATTTTGGAAAACATTCTTGTAAAATGTTCATCAAGGGAAAGCCCGTGGAGATTTGGTTTTAAATTATGGTGTATTTGTTCAGCTGATGGTTATTTATTTAAATCAATCCCATATGGAGGTGCGCAACCAAAGAAGAGTAACAACATCTTAGGACTAGGAGGGTACAGTGGTTACCGATCTACTTCAAATAATTTCAAATCCTGTTCAACCATCGAATATTTTTGACAAACTTCTTTTTTTTGTTCAGATTATTTGTTTATCTCAAAAATAAAGGATTTTTAGCTACAGGAACGATTAGGGATAACAGAACAAATCGATGTCCTCTAGAAACCGTAGAAAACGATATGAGTAAATTAGATAGAGGTGCTTTTTAGTACTGTCTATGATGACGTATCAAAAGTATCAATGGTGCGATGGAATGACAATTCTGTCGTAACTGTTTGCAGTAATAATATCAATGTGCAACCTTTGAGCACTACAAAAGATATAATCGCAAAGAAAAAAGGAAGTGTCTGTTGCTCAACCAAAACGTGATTTTGCAATATAATAAGTTCAGTGGGTGGCGTCGATTTGCATGATAATGGAATAGCGAATTATCGTTCCAGAATTAATGGGTAAGAAATGGTGGTGGCCACTGTTTTGGCAACTCTGTAGATAGCACTATTGTAAATGCTTGGAAAAATTTATAATTTAACAAAAATGAGAAGAGGAAATGTCTCAGATTGATTTTAAATCATTATATATATTTATTGCTCTTTTGTTTGATGAAGTCATCTGATAGAAAACGTGGAAAATAAAACTACCGTAGTTGATGAAGTAAGACTCGATCATTCCGGATCACATTATTGCTGTCTCCCAACCAAAAACACAGAAGAAGATGTAAATTATGTAAAAGTCAAACTATAAACATTTGTGAAAAATGTAAAGTTCAACTCTTTCATCTTGGAGTGTTTCAAACCATTTCATGAAAAAATAGATTACACGGTACTTCCCAATGTTGCGTAAATGGAACATAAGAAATAATTAGTTTTTAAGTAGTATACAGGGTGTTAATATTAAGTGGATTACACCCGTAACTTGCAGTTAGATTCATTGGAAAATAAAGCAACTTTTTTTAATTCCAATTTTTGATTTTTTTCTCCTGGTTCTGTATAGTTTTAGCTCTTCTTTATGTTTTTTGAAAAATAAGATGTCATAACTCCTTTGTATTTTTAGGACTATTAATAAAAAATAAAAAGTTTCTGAATTAACTTTCGATTCTCTAGAACATTTGTATTTACAACTATTTTTTATTTTTTCAAATAACCAAAATGGCGACCGATCAAAAATTTCAAACCAAAATATTTTGATAACCACTCGATAGATTTTTTAAGGTACAAAATCAAAAATTGGAATTAAAAAAGTTAGTTTATTTTTAATGAGATCTAACTGCCATTTTCGGGTGTAACCACTTAGTATTAACACCCTGTATATTGATTTATTTTGATACATTACAACTTATATTGTATTTTTGTAATTGTTAATTAAATATTTTAGCATTATTGATTGAATTAAATAATTTAATTGCAAACAATTTTTTTTAATTCATATATATTCCCAATGATGCGTAAACGCAAACATCCAAATTATTCTGATTATCAAATTAAATTTTATAAACTTAATTTTGTAAAGTATTATAAGAAACGTGTCTTAAGCAATAAAATATAAGAATTTAAAACATGTTTTACGATTTTTAATGCCTTGGGAGGTAATGGGTTAATTGAATCAACCATTTAAGTAAGTTTCACTGTTGTTTCAACGTTCCAACCTTTTCAGGTTGTGTATCCTTTTTTTTTATAACGTATAAAGAAAATTGAATCTTAAAATGAATAAAAAATGTGTTCTGTATAACCATTTAAGGAGTTTTTGATGTAATGAACTTTGTGTGTTTTTTTAATTAAACGCTAAATAATTCAGAATAACTTGTTACTGTAAAAATTTGCATTTTGAATTAAATAATTAGAACTTGAAACGTCATATAGCAACTTTACGATAACCAAATTAGAAATTGAAAAGAAAATAATAAGAACCTTAAAAATCTTGTTTAGAGGGTTGATTACTTTTTTAATCAAAGGAGGAAGTTGATTTCATTAAAATGGAAATTTGATGTTTAAACTTGTTTATCTGTCACTAAGTAAGTTAAAAGAAATGGTTCTGATAAAATCGGAGAGAAATAGAATTTTAATTAAGTTTCTGAATTCACTGTAAAATGCCTATTTAATAAATGTCTATTCATATATTTTTACATTAACAAAAATAATGATGATAAACTGAAGTCTACCCATTTCATATAAATTTTTTAATGTAATTTTTTGTAGTTAATGCGATTATAAATGTATAATGCTGACACAAAATAAACTTTATTGTACTAAAGTTAAAATATAAGAACAAAGTTATATATTCGTTGTTCACTTATAACCCGCTTTGTGATGTAAGTAAAAAAGTTCTTTCTGGTAAAATATTCCCATATCACGTACAACTTGAAAACTTTTTTTACGTATTGATCTGAAAAGGAATTACTCTGACCGAAGTACGGTTCAAATATTTATTTTATAATGAAAATTGCAATATTAACTTTAAGTCTTTTCAATACTTTCTTCTTTTACGAAAGGGTAGTAAATAGTAGGTTACTATTATTTTCTGCTAATTCAAGCAAAAATCTTGTTATGACTTTTTTATTGTATGCGTAATACTCATTTTGTGGTTGGTCCCTTCAACTTGTCAATTGCGTTTATCTAATACCCTCTTTCATAAAAGAATGCAGTATAAGATTACATCACGTTGTATTTTTAGGCGTTCTTAATTGTTGTTATTATGACTCATCATCAAGCGTCCTTTTATCAGTATGCCAAAAACAGTGTCAAAAGCATAGAATAACGGCGGATGTAGATAAGAAACTCATATAGATTTATTGGGGTTCCAATTATAATGGTTGTGGACTAGACTAATACTTTTCCCTGCAACCGTTGCACGATAACTTTTGAAAGCTAGAGTATCGCGATGAATACGACCATTTATTTATTTATTCGTATGGTACATTTTAAATATTGTATTGTGATGTAAGTGTTATGTATGGTGCCCCAGAAGATCAATATAAACCTGTATAGTGTGGTGACGAAACCGTGTGCAATAGTGGATTGGTTCGTCTTGGCAAAGCATTTGCTTCAAGGTTTAACAAAACCACTAAATCCTAAACATGCCAACCCTTACCCACCTTAGTATTCATATGTAATAATATTAATTAAGTGTGTAAACATTGTAGAAGGTAAATAAGAACATAAAATATAACAGCACAGCTATTGCATGACGACATATAATGGACCGGTCCAAGCGCCAGTCACGAGAATGACGAAAAAAATAGTAGGTTAAAGCAATAGCAAAACAAACATGGGAAAACAGATAATCAGGACAAGAATACAAACTATTGCTGAACTAGCCATAATATAACTTCATCCGTTAAATTATGAATGTTTGGAAACCCTCCTTTAAACTTCGTAAATTGACAATCCTCTACAATATGTGTAACGGTCTCCGGTTCGTTTCCACAGTCACAATTTGGATTAGAAATCGCACCCAATTTTAACAACATAGAGTTGCATTTTGAATGGCATGTTCTTATGCGATTTACTTTTGACCAAATTTTCCTTTTTTGATCAAAGCCCAGGACTTCTATTGTTGGATCATCAATGAGATGTTTATTGAAAACATCAACTCCAGACCATAATTTTTTCAGAAAAAGCCGTACTTAAGTAGTCTTGCAACCATATAGGACTTCGAGATTTAAGTCTTTTAGCAGGAGGGTTGTCAATGTCATTCCAAATTGGTAAGTTTTTGTTAAGTTGGCATTTATCCCATTCTCGTTTTAATGCAGCTTTTCGTCGAATGTTCGATGGAGTAATATTACAAAGAACAGAAAGCCAATCGAAAGGAGTTGATTTAATGGTTCCACTAATTATACGCATAGTGCAATTCAACTGGGCATCTATTTTAAATTATGAAGGTGTCAGTTTACGTTATTTTTATTACTTCATTCTTTACCAAATTTTGCTACTTTTACGGCCTCGTTTCAGTCCGGGAAAACGGAAGAAACGGATAGCTAAATCTCATATTTTTCTTTCATAGTTGCCATAGTTACCTTCACTGATCATAAACCTTTAATAATGATAACCCAATGAACTATATTATAACAAAAACCCCAAAAATTTTGTGTGCCAAAAAATGTTAAGTACAAACTCAGTTTGATTTTTTTAATCTTTAACTCGGCCGAAAACGGTACATTTTTTGGCTTTAATACCCAAATAACTGTTATTATTATGAATATGTGGTTTTTCTGATTTTGATACAAAATTTATAAATGAAGTCTTTGAAATTAGCTTAATGTTTTTAACTTTGTTATACAATTTAATATATTCAGAATTGAAAAAAAACAGATGTAGAAGGATTAGATTTAATAGTATTTATACTATAAAATATTATAACATGTTGTAATGAAATATTAAAAGAAATTCTAATGTTAGTGAACTAATAGCTTTGCCAATGACTGTACAATTGTGTTGACACAAAGGTGTCTTTGCGCCATTTTGTACCTGCGCCAAGCCCGATCTGCATCAAGTTGGGTTTGCGCCAAGTTTGCCGTACCAAGCTGGTGATGCCAAGCTGCCGCGCCAACTTGTCCTAGACTCCATGGTGACAATGTGCTACCATCAGACGTCTATTCTGGACAATGTGTCACTAATGTTCCCAGTTCGTTAAAATATATCCTGCCAGTTATGGCCTTTATCAACCAGATTTATTCATCCTGTCAATGTTTATTTTCTGAGTCAGTTTTGAGATTCATTCTGTGTTGCAGTGATCGCAAGGTCGTTGTAATATAAGAATGTAAAAAATGTAAAAACGTGTATGTATTGTTTAGTATTAGAATTATTTGTAAAAATAAATCGATATTATGTGTACGTTTTGAGCAGTGAACGATGATGGATGTGTAGTTAAAATGGTTCACAAAACAATGAATATGGAAAATTTCTCGTTAACTTTTTAAAGACATGGTTATATAGAAGTTTTATTAACCTTGTTATTGATCAATAATCAACGATAATCAATAATAAATAAAGAAGCAATAAAAAATAAAATAGAAAAATCTGAAGAGAAAACGTCTCTACAAACGTCGTGGAAAACAACCCAGAGCCGATAGGTCAGTATATAAGGTTATAATAATAAACAAGTATATGCAGAAATAATTGTAACGGAAATACTTTATTTTTAGTTGCTTTAAAACGTGCACGTTGCCTTATTTAAAATTCTTTTAAATTTGATAAAAAATTGAAGGTTTCATATTTTTTTATTGTATTAAAATCTTTTTAAAGACACAAACCACGCATTTTATTATTGAATTCAAGATTCTGAAGTTAATTATAAACAAGAAATTAATAGAGTCTCATCTTCAATATGGAATTTATTTTATTAAACACCAAATTGCAATCACCGCAATATGTACTATACATTAGTTATTGTAGCAATAATTTTTCGCTTCTGTAAATTTACTTCCTGGTTTTCACATAGAAATCTTTAAGGTTGACTATGTCACCTCTGTATGGTGAAAAATTAATTTTTTTGTAAGCGCAGATGATTTTGGTTCGTTTATGCTCTTTTGATTTGAATTAGACTATAGTTATAACGTATTTCATTTATATTGTATTGCACGTGGGTTCATGGTCATATCTGTCGGGATGTTGTTTTGGTCATTTAAAATTTTTTTGTAATTCAGTTGATTTGGGGAGCAGCTTATCGTGTTTAGAATTAGTTTGTGGGTAATTAATTTCCTAAGGAATTTTTTAATAAATTAAAATTGCATTTAGTTGCTAGATCAGGGGTTTCGGTTGTTTCTTTCTAGGAATTACAGTCAGTGTTGGCCGACGTTATCAGTTAAATTAACGATATGTTTGTCGAAATGAATTAACACACGGCTTGCGCCCACGGTCTGAATTCTAGGTAAGCGGTTTTTGTCTGTTAATTCTAAGAAAATTGTAACGCAGTAATTTTTTTGTAACGTTCGTTGTGTGGAAAAAAAACCGATGAGAGAGGTAACGCTTTCTTACCCGATGTTAGTTTTTAGTTTTTAGTTCTTAAGTAGACTCCGAACCAAGAAGATGTTTGGTTGTTAGTGAGTTAGGCTGATTAACGTTGTTAAATTTTAACAATCGCGTCAGAACTCAATTGTCGTAAATCATGTGCGTGAACTTAAAATAAAAATTAAGTGGACAGTAACCAGAAAGGAACTTTCTTATGCCGGCCTTAAGAGGATACCGATCGAATATGTGGTAGATTTGATACAGATAAGTGCCAACTCTGAAGCGTGCAAATTTTATTTTACGGCAGCAGTACTGCAAGTAAACGACTTCGTCGGATTAAGAAATGTGTTCCTATTGAAAATACCCTCGTGTTAAGGATTAATTACTCTGGTAATGGATTAGAAGAAAGAAGACAATTAACGTAAGTACGAGGATATATTGAAAAATTCTTAGCCTACTATTGAACCAAACCAGAGCTTCTATTACCTCCTTGTTGAAATAAAATGTACGACCTTTTAAACTTTTTTTCAGTTGAGGAAAGAGGTGATAGTCGGACGGAGCCAAATCGGATGAATAAGTGGGGTGTTCTAGTAATTCAAACCCTAAATCACGAATTTTTTGCATGGCAACATGAGATTGTGTGCAGGGGCGTTGCTGCAAAAACAAAACACCTTTGGATAGCTTTCCGCGTCTTTTCTCTTTAATATTTTCCCGTAGAGTGGTCAGTAATGTCGAATAGTAATCTCCAGTTATTGTTCTACCCTTATCCAAAAATCAATCATGATTACTCCATGGCAATCCCAAAAACTGAACCAAGAACTTTTCCAGCAGATTTTGGACACGAAACTTCTTAGGTCTTGGAGAACCAGAGTGTCGCCATTCCATCGATTGTTGCTTTGTTTCTGGATCGTAGAAATGTACCCAAGTCTCATCCATAGTAACAATTCGGTTTAAGAAGTCTACATCGTTTTTAAATCGAGCACAGATAGAACGCGATGCTTCTACCCTTGCACGCTTTTGGTCAACATTCAAACATTTGGGGATCCATTTTGCAGCAATTTTCTCATGTCCAAATTGACGTGAACCATATGATGAACGCGTTCGTATGAAATATTCAGTGCTTCAGATATCCGTTTTAGCCCAATTCGACGGTCTGATAAAATCATGTCATGAACTGCATCGATATTTTCGAGAACTGACACAGAAACTGGCCTTTCCGATCGGTCATCATCTTCAATGGAAAATTTACCTCTTTTGAAGCTTGCATTCCAATTTTTGACGGTCGCATACGAAGGACATTGATCACCAAGGGTATTAAGCATATCTTCGTAAATCTGCTTACCTCTTAACCCTTTTAAATACAGGTACTTGATGATGGCTCGATACTCCAATTTTTTGATTTTCACAATTTCGGTGGACATCTTTTTTTATTTAATTTATTGCGTGACTCTGGTTTACTTTTTTGACGTCAAACTTTACACTGACACTTCTAATAAGTTATTGTTCGTTGCTATGGTAACGCAATATTTTGTTTATGCAAGGAACTGGTCTAGGCTAACTAGATATCAATACATCCTCGTACTTTTCGTTTCTTCAAAAGCTTCCGCAATGGTTAAATTCGTGTGCGTGAACTTAAATTAGGATAGGTCGCGTAAAGTAGGTTAAAGTGTAATAAGATGTTGTGCAGTTTTTATTTTAGGAACCTTTATTTAGTGGTTTAAGGGGGAGGTATTAGTGTGATTATTTTTATTAAAATAAAAATAGAATTAAAATTAATGTATTTGTCGTGTTTTTTTTTTTTTTTTTTTTTTTTATGTTTGTGTATTGTTTTTTTTTTTTTTTTTTTTTTTTTTTTTTTTTTTTTTTTTTTTTTTTTTTTTTTTGTCTAAACAATTAAAAGATTAGGGTGGCGCCTGACAACACCGACTGTGACCTAATGTGAGGACCTTTAGTCTTCAAAAGGTGAGTGAGAGACAAATCTAACTCACCCGTTGCCGTTAGCTAGCCGGCATATTCGAAAATTTGATTTTCAAATTTCGTGGCGTAACAACTAAAGCTATCTTCCAGACTTGCACTACCTTGATGTGTAAACTAAAAAAAGTACCCACGCTATCAGCAATGAATAACCAACCCTCCAACAACATCACTAACACCATCCTCGAGTAAGTGGACGTATCTGGCACAAGGACCCTGAGATATGTTTCTACAAACATAACAAAGCATGCCATTGCAACATCAACCCATTGCAAACAAAAATCAAAAACACCAAGAAAAGAAAAAATAATAAAAATTATTCTCCTCTCATAATTATAAAAAATATAAAAGAAAAAAAAAACAACTACTTAACAAAAAAATTATAAAAACTATTTAAAAAAAATGTGCCTTTAGCGTGCCATTGCAATTACCATTTCCTTGGCATATTTATTTCCAACTGAAAATTATGGATGGTGTACAGTATTTTATGGTTGTGATTTAAGTAGGTACCTAGGGTTCTATTCTCGAAATATGCGACCAATTGGTTGGACAACTTTCTATCGATAAAACTTTGCATTAAAAAATTCGTATGCGATATTATTAATTGTACTCGAGTTACCTTCAATGTGCACGATTTATGCGAACTCGATTCTACTAAAACTTTGACAACATTGTAATAATTTAGTTTTTGACGTTTTTGTGTAGGTTAATTTAGTATTTTAGGTTAATTGTAATACTTACATATTTGCTACTGTATAGTTTTTTTCTCGACAAAAATTATTTGTTCTAATATTAGAAACATATTCGTTGTGACGTTATTAATTCACGTCGACGCAAAAATGTTAAGTTTTTGAAACAAGCAGTCATCTAACTGACGATTTTGGCAACTGTCAAATCATGTCAAAAATCTTAAACTTCTAGCATGTCCATGCCCCACTCGAGTTATAACGTTCAAAAAGTCATGCGTTGAGCCGTTGATACAAATCCTAAACATGAACTTTTACCTCCAATTTTATCAGTACTCAGGTCAAATATGTTTTCAAAAGATTCACGTCTACAGATTTGAAAAAATTCATCAAAAATATTTAAAACTTTGATTTATGACCTAACACATCCATTTTTGTTTTGTTTTGGGGTGGGGGTCTACCAGGAAGGCATGGTTTTATGTAGTGAAATTGTAAGCCCTACCATCCGTCCGACAGGACGAGACTTTCAACTAGTAATGATTTAATGAACAAAAGTCTCCCAAAAAATTTTTTGTGCATCTGTGACAAAGAGTGTTTCGATTTGGTTTGATTTTTTTTTAATCTTTAACTCAGCCGAAAAAGGTACAGTTTTTGACTTTGATACTCAAATAACTATTACTATGATGAATAAAGATACTAAAGTATTTCTGAAAGAATATGTTGTTTTTCTGACTTCGAAACAAAATTTATAACTGAAGTCTTTAACATAAGTTTTTTGTTTTACACTTTTTAGTATTATAAATGCTGCAATAAAATATTAGATCGCAAATTGTTATCAATTTTATTAATGCAAGCTACCAAATTATCAAAGTTAGATTAACTAACATCATGGCAAGGGTTATATTTTGTGCTTGAATTATGAAGTTATAACTCAGTCTTAGTAAAGAATACCGGATCTTGAAAATTGAAAGTACTGTCATTATTAAAATTATTATAAGTTTTTGGTTGCGAAGGTAATTTATGTATTATTAACTTTATTAAAAAGTGTAATTTTTAATTTTTACTCCACACCGTATAACTAAGATGAGGAGTTATGATGCTACGGTTCAAAAAAACCAAAAATATTGACACCCCTTTTTCACTGAAGGTCTGCCGTCTATCAGTCCGTATGTGAACACCATGTCAAGGAAACTAATGGTCCGATTTGACTGAAAATTGATTCATTGATGTTTGTTTATAAACTGGAGGTTTGATTAGATTTGTTTACACATTTTTTTCAAATAAAAGTTTCTAATACAATTACCCACAACTATTGTTAAAACTACTTTTTGATCCAATGTTTAGCTGAATCGTAATTTTCGAGTTGCACTGATCTCAAATGCCCGTTGTTTAACCATACATAAAAAAGTTTCTTTCCATTCTTAAATCGTTTTCAAATCCGCGGTTTTGGGCGAACTTTACACTGTACGCTTTCAGACGTTTGTTATTAATGGTTAAAAAGAATAATGTATTTCTTTTTATAACATTTCTAAATAAGAATATAAAAAGCTTGTTGGAAATGTTTTTTTTGTATGTGTAGAAAACATACATATACATACGTTTATAAACAATACATTAAATGTGAAATATGCAACAAACTTTCGTATTTGTTATAAAAATAAACATATAAATAAAAAACTCACCGTCATCCATAATAGCAGTCGTAACATTCTTGCCTGTCACGCCTTGCGCCCATGCAGCTTCCACGTTTAAATCCAATTTAGCTTTTCCTCCATTTTGTCCTGTGATTTTTAGATACCATTGGTACGAGAAGTAAGGATCTGAAGGATCTTTATGAGGTTTAATATTGTCAACTAAATTTTCCACTCGTAAAGGTTTATATCCCCGTTTTACTCGAATAAACCCGGTTTGTTGAATAACTGTACGTACCTGTAACAGAACATTACATTGTTAAAGTTAATCTTATTTTGTTGTGGATGCACATTTACTTGAACTTGTAACTTATTGTATTAGATAACAAAGATGAATCTAAACTATAAATTTTAACAACTCTAGGGAGTCGTTCATCTATAAAACTTTACTAAGAGCAGAAGCGAATTATCGCTATAGAAATAAAACTTTAGGTACTATATGCAAGGATAGAATAAATCTTGATCAAATACGTACGTTTATTATTTCTTTGCAGATTTATTTATTCAATGGGGTTATAAAAGTTCATTTGTTTGCAAAAAAAAAAATATTAAAAAATGTTTGTTACACATACATTATTTTTGCATTGAGCGTTAGTAAAATGCTCGTTTCTGCACGCAATTACGTGTTGTAATAAAAAGTCAATTTAGGTTTGTATTTGAATTTCATTTTGACATTTGTTTTAATATTAATTAGAGTGACCAGTCAACTTTGCTTCATAAGGGATTTTTTATTAAGAGCTTTGGCATCAATCTGTGCTACATCGAAATAAAATTATGAGTGACAGAAATTATCCAAAAAACAATGGTCATGTGATACGCATTATCTGTAAAATTTAACTTTTTTTTCAAAAAAATCTAAAAGTTATTAGAAAAATTTCTTTTAAATGCAATTTTTAGCCTATATACAAAATTTCAGCTGCATACGATTATTTAAAATTTTTTGCTCATTTTTTTTGTAAATTGCAACACTGTTCTACAGTTAGTTCTACCTATAGATAAAACTTCTTAAGGTCTTAGTACATGGAAATCGTCCCGAAAAAGAGGTGTTGCTTGCAAAAAATAAGGTAGTTCTAATTTTTTTATAAATTTGTAGTGGGAAAATAGGTTATGAAGAATCCAAGTTTTCGACCTCGAAAGCCTTCCGGAACCTTGTTAAAACTTGAAAATTCTTGAAAATTTTGCACTTTTTTTTAGTTTTTGTTAATTTTGACCACCAAGGACCTATTTTACGACAAAAATCACAAAGGGCACTTTAAAAGTAGACAAAATTTGCAATCAAATGATACTAATTTGGTATGTCAAGTAGTTTTTATGGTACAGCTCTTCAAAAATTGGCAAAATTTCCAAAAAAGAAGGAAAAATAAAAAAATATATAGTTTTTGACAGTTTTTACCCCCAAAGAGTAAGTTTATACGTAATTTTACTTCAAAATTATTAAAGCTACTACATTCCTAACAAAATAATACTAACTATGCCAACTTGCATCTCATAGTTCCTTAGACACAGCTTATTAAAGGGGTTGAGGTAACCAGTAGGTGGCGGAGGCGGCCGCGGCGCCCCGCGGCGCAGTGACCTATAGTATTGTTACAAGTAGGTACTTTCTTCATGGGGTCAGAATCTTAGCCAGACCGGATTATTCCGGTTATGGTCGTCTCGCCGGCCGGTTCCTATCGCCTCGCCTCGAGTCTCAGTCACGTCGCTCTCTCGCGCCGGCTCGGACATTGCAAATTCAATGGTAATTATGCGCTTTTAGGCTATTTAATAAAGATAAAGTAATAATGAG
This sequence comes from Abscondita cerata, assembly GCA_030710515.1. NCBI lineage: Eukaryota > Metazoa > Arthropoda > Insecta > Coleoptera > Lampyridae > Abscondita > Abscondita cerata. The sequence continues at coordinate 561,788 of JALBCR010000004.1, forward strand.
TGCTGAAACCTCTGTCGTCGAGTTTGACTGAAGATGAAGTGGTTTTGGTAAAACAGAGAGGGATGAAAACCCTGCTTGCGTGCAGTGTTAAATTAAAAAACGTGGAACATGAACATTTATTAAAAGGATCAGGCGAAATTTCGGTGCATTGTGCTTGCCAGAAAAGGTATACTAAACCCAAATTAATAAATGCTGCAATTCAACGAGGGGAGAGAGAATTGAGAGCAAATAGACATACAAGAAGCTTAACTGAGCAGTTTAATTTGAAGGATAATTGTTTTTTATGTGGGGAGGAAATAACACTTGAATTTATAGAAGCTCAAAAAAACTCAAGCCGAAAAAGAGAAATAGTGTCATTTCTGTTGAGAGTTTGGAACTGGTTTCAAACATATTGCAAACAGCTAAAAAAAGAGATGATAAATGGGCACTCAAAATAATAGAACGCATCACAGAAGACACTGATATGCCTGCACTAGATGCGAGATATTATTGGTTTTGTTGAAAACACCTGTACAGACCTGTCGGAAAAGGGCTTGAGATGAGAGGGCGTCCTCGTGACAGTATAGATAATTCCATGAACAAAATTTTCGACTTCTTAAAAAAAAACTCGGAAGAGTGCCAGTTTTCTATGACCCAGGTAGTAGAACAGCTAGGTGAGAACCCACCTGATGCGCGAACCATTAAACGCCGCCTATTTGAAAAATACGGAGATGAAATATTAATAGCTACGACATCAAACAAAACAACATTTGTTTGCTTACAAAATTTTATCAGATTCATGGTATCTTCCCATATACCATGATGGCGGATCCTGAAAAAGAGAGACTCCGGGTAGTCAAAGCAGCAGCAGATATTATCCGGGAGGATATTCGCACCCAAGTATATGAAACAAAAGAATACCCACCCTCACATTTATTTTTGCAGAATGTAGATACAGCAATACCGAATTCCCTGCGATTGTTATTGTAAGACAAACGAGGCTGTCTGGATAAGTGGCGTAAGAAATGTGTTGCTCTCTCACACTCAATATTGTCAGCGGTGAGATCTTTCTCATTCTTATTACCATTGCTCCATGGCGTAGGTGTTTATTTGTACCACAAATTTGGGTCCAGTCACCTTATTGACTTGTTGTCAACTATGGGCTTTTGTGCAAGCTACAAAAACATTATTCAGCTGGAAACTTTGGCCATATTAAGTCCACACCAAATACAACTGGATCAGAAAAGTTTTGTGCAATTCACCTTTGACAACGCAGATTTTAACATCAAGACATTGGATGGATTAGCCACCTTCCACGCTTAAGGAGGTATAATGATGGTCAATTCAATACCACAGGGTATTTTGCCCGAGTGCAAAAATACGGATCTGCCCAGCTTATGCAACAGAGGCCATCTGTGCAGTTAGCGACCTACCATCCGAAGGAAAACCAAGGTTTGGCTACCGTCACTATTGAGGACGTGGATAGTATTAGCCAAATACCCGAAGAAACTTTGCCAGCTTCTTTGGATATCGCTTGGTTGTTAGGCAAGAGTAACAAAAAATGGAGCCTAACATGATGGAATGGTTTTATGGAACAGGCTACGAATCATCTGCCTTTTGAAACGACAAAAGTTGTCTGACTACCTTTCATAAACCACCCTCCTTCACACCTATTATGTATGACACCTTATTAACAGCTCTTCGGGTGGTTAAAGAGAAGTGTGATACCTATGGCCAGAAAACATGTTTAGTGAATTTTGATCAACCACTGTACAGAAAGGCTAAAGAAATAGTAGCAAATTGTAATGATTTTGAGTGTTATAATGTTGTCGTAAGGTTAGGTGGTTTTCACCTCTTGATGTCATTTATGGGAACAATAGGTGTGATAATGGTTGGGTCTGGCTTGAAAGAAGCCTTTTCAACAATTTATGCGCCAAACAGTATTGATAATATGATGTCTGGACACTCCTACGCGCGTGCTGTGAGGGCTCACATTTTAACTCAATTGGCATTAGCAATGAAAATAGTTAAAACTGTGCATCAGACTGATGAAGATGACGTGTTCTCCGGCATTGACTACTCCACCATCTCGACGTTTCTTGAAAATAAACAATTCCAAACTATTCAGACCAAATTCGCTAATGCACTTGATGCTCTTAAGCACAACGGTCCCACAACAAAGCTTTGGATTCAATATATCAAAATGGTAACTTTAGTAAAGCAATTTATTGCTGCAGAGCGAATGGGAAGTGGGCCCTGCACCTGAAGACTATTCAAGACATGTTGCCATATTTCCATGCAGCTGGTTACTTTTTTTATGCAAAATGTGCTCATGTACCTTCAAGATATGTTGGCACTTGAAGAGAGAATGGACGCTTCGGAATTTCAAATGTACACAAAAAATGGGTATTTCACGATTCGGCGTACCGCAAATTCTGGTGTGGTGTATGGTCAGACATGACGATAGAACAGGTCCTGATGCGATCGATGAAATCCCTTGGAGGTCTGACTCGGGGTAGCGGGATGACAGACAGTGTGCTAAATATATGGACATTAGGAATGGTCTGCCTCCAATACATATGCTCAGGTGTGGAAAGCTACTTCAACATGATGAGTGGTACGTCTGAGCAGCATATTGATCTTCGACCATGTCGAATGACCAGAGATGGACAAGATGCAGAAAAACTTCAGGGTTTCTTTCAGCTTCACCCTCCATTTCCCAACTGTGGTTCGATAATTTCAATAAGTAGTGGGATGGATGGAAGTGACGCGGTTAACTGTCACAATGCTGTAAACGTCGGGAAAGAGATGATGTCAGAGGTGATTGGTAAAAACTTTGAGAATGTGAAGTTCGCCAGAAAAGACGTAGTGAAAACGTTTTTCTCTGCTGTCTGTTCTGTCACAATTAGTGAGCGAAAAGTAACTGTTAACCCTCTCATTTTGTTTCACAGATTGTGCATTTAAAAAAAAAACAACGAATAGTTGAAACAATTTTTACACATGAGTTGTCTCCATTTCCTATTTCATTATTTAATGAAGATGAAATCAGGAAGGGAACAAAGTCATCATTCTACACGGCTTTTAACCCTGTCAGCCTCAATTATCATCAACAGAGGAATGATACACATGTGGTTGTAGACGGTGGACATCTGCTCCATAAAGTTGTGTGGCCTCGTAATGTGTCTTTTGGAGAAATTTGTTCCAGATACATCGAATACTTGAAAAATTATTACGGCTTAAATATAACTGTAGTTTTTGATGGCTATCCGTTTGACGCAGTAGACAAAAATACCAAGAGCTTAGAACGTCAGTGGAGAGCTCTGTCAACGCCATCTCCTGATGTCATATTTGATAAAGCAACAACTGCTTCTGTTGCTCAGGACAAGTTCCTTTTGAATGACGGAAATAAGGTGAGACATCGAAATGCTGAAAGTTGACTTTGAGAAACACAATATCATAGCATCGCAGGCAGAGGAAGATGCTGACAGGCTAATTGTAACCACAGCGATTTCTTTGTCCTCTTCTTACGAATTGGTGAAAATTGTAGGCGAGGACATAGATTTGTTAGTATTACTTTGTGGCTTGCCGCTAGGTAACGGAAATAGCAATGTTATGTTTGTGAAATGTGGCAGAGGCAAAACTCCCGATACTACCTACTCGACAACCTCCCTTACACAATTAGCGGTTGTGATACGACATCGGCACTTTTTGGCCAAGGCAAAAAGAAATTTCTATCAACGATAAAAAAACAACCACACCTCGAAGAAAACCCAGAGGTATTCTTAAGATCCGATGCCACGCCGGAGGAAGTTGCTGATGCAGGAGAGACCTTCGTCGTTTCACTTTATGGAGGCAACAGAGAATTGCAAAATCTTAACGATCTTCGCTTCCAGTTATTCACGAGGGCGGCAGCTAACACCAATATGAATCTCGCCAGACTGCCTCCAACCATGGACGCTGCAAGATTTCACTCTACGAACGTATCACCAGGTGCCAATATTTTTTTTCTTTGCTTTTACTCGTTGCTACTTGAGACTACGTTTTTCGCTTACATGGTTCCTTATTTTTTTGCTGGTTTTGTTTTAGGTACAGAAGTGGTTGGGGAATGAGAAGAATTCTCTGGATTGGGGCTGGACGCAGAGTAAACAAGGCCCCATTTTCCAAAAGATGATGGCACCACCTGCTCCTCAAACTCTTCGAAATCTAATATCCTGCAACTGCAAAAAAGGCTGTAGTTGTGGTTGCAGGAAAGCAGGCTTGAAGTGCTCGGTTATCTGCAGCTTTTGCAGTGGCCATTCTTGTGAAAACACTGCCGAAATAGACATTGACAGTGACACTAATGATACTGATGAACCACTTCAATGAATAACTGTTCACAAGTTGATTTAATAAGTTTAATTCTTTAATAAGTACTTTATTTTTATGTAATTTTGCAGGGATATGTAGATGACTTTTCTTTGCTTTGTAGTATACGAAAACAATAATACAATAATGAAAATTATAATTTTACTAGGGTGTTTTGCAAACTCATCCAGTATACATATAGTTTCATTTACCTCAACCACTTTAAACAGCTGTGCTTCAGGAACTTTCAGGTGCAAGTTGGCATAGTTGGTATTATTTTGTTAGGAATTTGAGTGGGCTTTAATAAATTTGAAATAAGATTACGCATAAGCTTACTCTTTGGGGTAAAACTGTCAAAAACAAATATTTTTTAAATTTTTCTTTCTTTTTGGCAATTTTGCTAATTTTTGAAGAGCTGTACCATAAAAACTACTCGACGTACCAAAACCAAATTAGACTCATTTGATTGCAAATTTAGTGTACTTTAAAAGTGCCCTTCGTAATTTTTGTCGTAAAATAGGTCCTTGGTGGTCAAAATTAACAAAAACTAAACTAAAAAAATGCAAAATTTTCTAGAATTTTAAGTTTTAACAAGGTTCCGGAAGGCTCTCGATGTCGAAAACTTGGATTCTTTATAAACTATTTCCCCACTACAAATTTATAAAAAAATTAGAACTACCTTATTTTTGCAAGCAAAATAGTTATTTACGTGACATGTGCGTAAACAAATTCTTTGGGAATGAGTGCCGGTTTGCATTGGCACGAATTCCCGATATTGTTTACGCACAAGTTGCGTATCTATTTTTTGCACGATATTTTTCTAAATTCGCACTTTCAAATTTCTGATATTATAACATTCAAACCGCAAAAATTAATTAGTGAGCTGTGGCTACAACGCAAATGCACATAATCCATACATTTGTCATCCAGTCTGAGTTAACCTATTTAATTGTCAAACTTTTATTTGAAGATTTCAATTGTTTTTCGGCATTTACAAAAAATACAAGGTGCATAAATTGCATTCTAAATAACGAACAATGTAAGTACATCAACAATTTGTGTGTACAACGCACGCTAGTAGTTCTATCTACATAAAAGTGACAAATAATATACAAGCTGTCGTTCGTCATTTCGAATTTTCAATTATCAATTATTACAGATCTGAAGGAGTTTTTGCTATAGTAGGGATGTAAACTGATTTCTCGCAACTGAAATTGTGTGCTTATGCAAATATTATTGTAGGAAAATGCTCTAATAACCCAGTGTTTTTCCTACATTTTTGAAACACTAGTACGTAATTCTGTTGTTTCGGTAGGCGTATTGACGTACTTATCTGGTAGTTTTACATGCAATGAGTGCAAAAAGTACCATTTCCATGTACTATCTAGATGAAACGATTGAAAGTTTTTGGTTTTCGAATTTTTTCGGCTAACTGGCTTGATTTTTGAATTTTTTGCATCCTTTTTTACAGGTATAAATAACGCGTTTCCGGCTATGAACTTAATTTTGCTCTAGTTAAATAACCCAACTTTTCTTCGGACCTACTTATTTCTGGAGCACCCGTAATCTCGATATAAGTATTATTTGAATAGTTTCAATTCTTATTCCATATTTATTTTATAATATTTTGTTATTAGTTTCGGTTCATCAATTAGTATGATCCACCTTCATAATAAAGTTAATATCGTAGTTTATAAGCAGCCAATTAGCATTATTGAAACTAAACTACAGTTTAAGCAAAGGATATATTGAGAAAGTTTTCGTTATCTACAACATTTGTTGATTTAATTTATTGACTGTGCTAAACTTGTAATATTTAATTAATTTTCATGTTCACTAATTTATTTGTAACCTTTTAAAATCAACGGCGCGTAACCGTCGAACAATTACCCAATGACGCCATATTGATTGTGACATTACTGAATTCAAGCGCTCACCAGCCATCTTGGATCCGGTATTTCCTCTTCTTGTCAATCTTATAAACGTAGAACAGTGTGTAAAGGCGAAGTTCCGGCAACTCATGTGGTGTAAGTAACTTTCAATATTTTCAACCGACTAGAAATATATTGCTCTGGAAATTCTTAATATCTGTAAATATTATTTTTAAAAGAACTGTTACATAATGATCTCACGTGTTACCTATTTAACATTTACATTCCTTGATGCAGCAATTGATAAATAAAATTAAAAATATGCATTTTTACGTATCATATACAGGGCGTCATTTTAAAACTTTAGGTTAATGGTTATAAACATCCGTAACCAAGTTCTGTAATATGACTATTCCTTAATTAAGAAGTTCACAATACTGTAGGTATACAAGATAACAAAAAAAACTATACCAGCGTCAGCACGAGGTGTATGAAAAGATCAAAGTTAATATCTGCATTAATATGTCCATTCTAAATTTAGAGTAAATTCCCATAATTCGTGAATCGATGGTATTAAACTTCTTCTTAGCACAGTTCGAAATAGAACATGCTGAAGAGCAAGTTAATAGTTTTAATAACCTTCTGATATGCAGTTATCTTGAGCGATGTATAGCATGGCATTTGTAAATACCAGTACCGTGCTTTTTGGCGGACAAAAATTATACACACCCATAAAATCAAAAATTGTAATTGGACGAAAATTTAACGTACAACTGATAAAATTCTTAAAATCAACGAAACTGGTTGTAAATACTGAGAAAAGAGACTACAATTTAGAAGAAAATAAACTTACATCAAAATGGATTGTATACGGTACGTTTGAAATGAAAAAGTCAAATGTTTAGTTGTCAGATTTTTTAATCCACTCCGCCACTGACATAAATCATAACAGTCCCTGTAATTTTAGTACGAAAATTATTTATTGGCTGTTTTGAAATTGGAGAAGAACAAATTGGAGTTAAATTGTTTTGTAAAAGACTCGAGGTCATAACATTTTTCGTGCAAGAAAATAAATCAGTGATGAAGCGTTTTAGTACATTTATTATTAACTCATGTTTCTATTGAATCTATATCTATCTAAAAACTTTAACCCACGTTTTTGATTTAGATTAAAATTATATCAAAGTATATTAAGGTAAGTGGTTTCGTCCACTTTGGTGTTTGCTTTAAATTGTGACTTGTTTAGGGGTTGGAGGTGTAGGATATAAAAATCAACCTTTTAAGAGCAACAGGCCGACGTTTCGCCCCTTAAAGCGGGAGCTTCATTAAAAGGTACATTCTGGTACGGATTGATCGTCCAAAAATATATATTTTGTACATATTTTGTAAATTACACAATTTTTCACAAAACGAAGAGCACTAACAACGATGAAGTATAGCTTTTATATTCTAAATTTATAATTCTGAAAGGTCCTTATATAAGACAATTTAAATCAAAATTTATACCTTGAAAAAGACCAGGAATTGGTCGAAACGTTGGTCGAAAGAATAACTGTCGTTTCTATTGAGCAATCAAACCCTGACTCCTCTTGAAGGCCCACTACGTGGAAATTGAAACTTACTACTAAAAATTTATCTTGTTTAAATAAAAGTACAATAACTGCAGCCTTCAGAAAGACTCTTCTCTATAAAAAAAATAACGTATACGAGCAAAATGAGTGACTCAAAACTTGCCTGGGCAAGCCATGGAATTGAATTGATTTAATTATTTTTACATTTTTTCTGAAAATTTTGTTACGCATACCTTGAAGATGAAGTATTTATTTTTAGTGTTATAATTAATCCTTGAATTTTTTTCCCCTTTATTGTGGTTTATTCTGTGTCCACGTATTGTCATTGTCTATTTGCAGTTTGGAAACCGTCGTATACTTCGTCATCTTATTATACGTATCAAGTATGACCTCGACCGATTGGGATAGATTAACTGGGCGTAACTCGTCAACTTTATCCGGTCCCACTGTCCATCTTGTAGGGTTTAGTTTCAGCAAATTAATAAAAGTGATACAGTACTTTATTTTCCGTTTGAATTGAATTTTATTTTCCATTTTACACGTGTTTTTGATTTGAGTTTATTTAAATTATGTGATTATTATAGCCAATTAAGCGTTGGCAAATATAATAATCTCGAATCGCCTGCTCTAAGATTGCAAGAGATTGTACAATAGCAAACAAACACCGAGACTCAATCGACAACTGTTTCGTTCTTTTGGGACTCTTCAGGAGTGAGAGAACTCGAGTGTAAGATTACTATTGTACAAATACGTGCTGTCAACTATATTCTCTACTGAAGGGCACATCATATACGATCGACACATCAGTTGACAAATTTGCTTTAATGCGAATGCTTTTCGTATGTGTAACACGAGTCGACATTAGATGTGCAAAACTTATCGATATTTAAATTATAATTTTTTTCGCTTTCGTGCAGTAGGCCGAGTAAAGCGCTTTCTTCACTGCAACTGCCCGAGTGAGACCGTAGACAGTATAAACTTACACGTGGAACCCATAATATGACTGTGCCGTTTTTTTCACAAATCGACGGCATCATAAATCAAACTGTACTGGGTGTCACATGACATGACCACAGAATAATAATAATACTTCGTTGCCCACAAGTTGTACTGGATGTCGAACGTTTGAAATCGGTGATTCTACGGAAATCGAGCGCCGTACCCATGCCCAAAAATATTATTCATGACTTGAGTGGAGCGCTTACTATTTCGTAGCAGTGGCATTTCTCGATATACTGCACAATCGGAAATTGACGAATTTACTTTAGCTACTCTCCTGGCCTCAGTGGAATTTCTGTATGAACGCAATGAATATATTTCTGTGACATGACTGTCAAAACTTAATGATGCGATTCAGACAATTTCAAGTCAAATGTCTAGTAAGCATTTGTTCAAAAACGCTGTTAATCTAGAAGAATTTGAAGTTTTAGATAACTCCACTACTACTAAAAACGATTTAAAAAGAAATTGATGCATCGATTTAACTGTTCAAAATGTTTACCTAAATGTTGTATACATAGTTTAGTTTTTCTTCGAATTGAGTTCGGTATGAACATGTTGTGCATAAACTAAATCTTTATTATCACAAAGTAATCAAGTAGATTAAAGTTTGCTGACCGTGCTGGCTAAGCAATTGCTGAAGCTTGTTCAGTTGACCTGTTTGTATAATTTTGATTGAGAAAATCTGTTACTTTCTGTCTAAAGTTTGGAGGCGCGCCACCGTGTTGTATCCATATTCGTATTCTTATATTAAGAGGAACATCATCCATTGATGCTGGAATGTCATATTGTAAGAAATAAATAACAATTGGTCGTGAGATAATCTCCCGCGGATTAATTAGACGGTGTCAATAACATTACATCAAACATTCATCGAAAACTTATCTTGAAACTGGGACTCTCTTACTTGCCATGGATTTCTAACAATTAATGTTGACTCAAAGCCACCTCGAGTTATTGATAACAACAAAATCCACACGGTCACCCGGCACCTTATATTTACATTAGTGGAGTTATCTGAAACTTCAAAGATGTTCGTTAGACATTTTTTATTTAAAATTTCCTCAATAGCTTAGTTCATCGTGTTAAAGTTAAATTTTGTTATATTTTCTGTTTATTAATTTTTTTCTTAAAATATATAATTATTTGTTATATGTTATTGTTGTTATTTTATTCACATCTGATTTATAATAAATGCCTTCCTGTAGAAAATTTTAATGGGATATAAAAATATAGAGTGCAGAGGTTTTTGTCAGAGTGACTGTCAGATAGAATAAGATTTATTTTTAATAATGTGAAATATGAGATTATATTTTATTATGATTTGGAAAAATTTGAGTAGACCGATAGTGGAGAAGCAAGTCAGTAGTGAGTCGGCAACAAAAAGGTTGTTTGGTGTATTTGAATAACATTTAATCATTCACCCTCGGTGCACAGTTGCCCGACACAATGTCGTGGTTCCTTCAGGTGGGGTTGACATAATTCAGATGGAGAGAGTAGCCTTATTAGGTGTCCCCGATCTTAGTCATTGGGATGCCAACTAGGTTGAGCGTCCGGGAAAGCCTCCACTTATTTCAGGTGACTCTGGCTAGTTGTCGAAGAGTATATTAATTTATATAATTACTGTATGGAATAATTAAATTGACCTAGTTAACCGAATGATGACAAAGATAGGGGGTGGAGTCCCCAGGTGACTATAAAAATTGTTCTTTGTTTAACAGATGAGTAATTGTGATTTGCAAATCTCCTGCTATCGTGTCTGCTGTTGGAGTGAACCACTTTGTGAGAATTCACGGATTTTTGGTGAGACAAACAGCCTTCGGTAATTTACATATTTTACATTCGTAAGTTTCGATGATGATGTATATGTATAAAAGAATTGGAATGCGTGCTCCAGAATTTTAATTTTCAGTTTATTAACTGTTTTATTTTGAAAAAAACTATAGAAAAACCTGTTAATTCAACACTTAATACTAACTATGATTTTATTTAATGTTTGCTCGTCGACAAAAATAAACCCTGAGCCGTTTTAAATTTATGTGTTTGGACATCCTTTCTATAGCACTTCAGGTAAACACCTGCAATTACTGTTATGCGGCTATACATTACTAATGGATAATATTGAATCGAAATAAATGTAATTATTTGAATGAATATTTACAATGTACTATAGCATTGATACAATCCATTCTAAAATTTTAGAAGAAAACGACAAATTCTAGTTCATTTTCTAGTTTTGAATTAAAGAATTATTATTAAACAGTACAATATCGGTTTGTTTTAACAATTTAATTGAAAGAACAATAAATAATTGTGTAAAACATTGCCACTGGAATACCTACTTATAGAAACAATAACATTAATAATGTCCAGTCGTACAATCTCCGGTTCGTTTAATTTCCTAGGCGGTACTTGTTGTCACAATTGTATCTTCATGGACCAATCTTTCAGTCACGGGTTAATTTAAATTTTGGGTTTACTATCATGGTAATAATTGTTGTCACTGAAACTTAAATACTAGTCTTAGAAACTAAACCATAGTTAACGTTAAGCGAAGATTGTGCAATTGGCCCTACGTCTTGAAATATGTATTTATGTATTTCATTCTGATTAAAATCGGTTATTTTCAGAATTTTTATGTGATTTTACCTATAGAATAACACAAAATTTACTTACAAACAGTGTTTATTTATAAGATATTTCCTTTATTCTTTTTTACAAAATATATCTCGAGGCTGGTGTTTATTATTGTTGTCAGACAATCGGTTCTACTGTTATTTTTTCAAATGTTTATTTTGAAGAAACTGAGATAATTTATATCATTTATTTGATAAAAATATAGCTACGTAGATGAGCCATACCCACGTTAATTTGAAATAAACCTTACAAGTATTTTGCTACACATTTAATTAATTACTGCGTAGATTGAAAGCGCTAACATCACAAATAATTATTTTGTTAACAATAATCTGCTTAATGCTACGTTACCTCAATCTCTTTACCCTATTACATACTGAATCGAACAATAAAACATAGATGACCTGGTTTGTATTATCATGACTTGCTTTTGTATCTGCATTAAATTGCTTTTTCCAATCAAATACGATAGTACTAGATTATACCTACACCATTTATTTAAGATTTTACAAAAGAACTATTTTTAAATATGTACGTTCGCTAAAATAGAAAATATAGATGATTCTTCCAAAAATTTATTGCATAGAAACTTGAATACTTTCAACCACACTATGAAACTATAGTTTTCGCGGTGAAATAATGCCGTAATTTAGGAGCGTGTGATTTCATGTAATTCTGTTAAATACATTGAATGCACATAATATGCAAAATTTCATTTTTTCATAACTCATTCATAAAATAGTAAAATTTCAATTTCCTGCCCAAAACTAGAATTTAATAAACAGTATAACTGAAGCTTTTTATCATGTTACTAAACTTCACGTGATCATCGCTTTAAACTTACTAATAGCAAATAAAAGAGTAGTGTCTACCTTGACACACAATCTAACATCTAATGTGTATTTCTCACTTCAGACAACTAAAAAAATGAAAATATTCCAAGTTGCTCTAGTTATATGTTTATTTACTTGTTTTTTTTATTTCCATATTATCCTTGTTTTAGTCTTTGAACAACATAATACTTGTATGACTTCTTGCTAACTAAACGTACCGGTATGAATGCATTCATTGTGTTGTTCTGATTTGTCATCCGTCTCACAATTTGGCATTTTATTGACTTCTTATGAGCTACTTTTCAATATTTATTTTTCCACTTGTGGCATTGTTTTTGTTTGGGTTATTTCTTTCTGGTTTCTGTTTATTGTTTAACCTTCGTCTTTTTATCTGTCTTGTATTGGTCATACTCAGCATTTAGAACTAGCAGATATATTTACGTCTAATATGTATAAGTAAAGCTGTTGGGATCCAATCAATAATAATAGACATAAATTTACCAAATAACATGAAATGTATCATCATAGTTGTCATAGTGATTGATAAGTATACTCTTATTCATAAGTATACTCTAGGAGGGTGCACGACAACTAGGCGATGGTCTACTAGATGACGTCAACTAGGCGATGGTTTAGTAGGCGATAAGTCAACTAGGCGAAAGTCTACTTAGGCGATGGTTAAATCGGAGATAAGTCAACTAGGCGATTTTCAAGTGGGCGATAAGTCTACTAGGTTATTTTACTAAAAGGTGAAAAATATTTATTCGGTGCAATGCAATTGCCAAGAATTTTGATTGGTTCAGTACATATGATTATTTTATTGATTATTACATATTCGAGTAGCGTCCGATGTAGATAATCCCTTTATCACTAATAACAACCAAAAAAAGTTTGTTTTTGACATTGTTATTATGAATGACTTATTGTCTAGTTGACTATCGCCTAGTTGACCGTGGCCAATTCTAGGAGGAGGTGGAATAAACAAAAACAACTCAGTTGGGTACAATTGTTGTTGGGATAGACGTTTTGGCCAAGAATTTTGATTGGTTCAGTACACATGATTATTTTAACAAACTAAGCAATGCCAACAGATAACTGTAACGACGGATGAATGTTTTAAATGCAAATCGTTATGTAAGCGATAACTTTATTACAGTAAACACTCGAGTCGATAAAGCCAAGTATTTTTGTACAGTAGCATACACGCACGAAAGAACACCTGATGCACATTTCGCTCTTATTATGAGCTCTTCAGAGGTGTATACTTAAGTGCGGTATACGAGTGCACAAGAAAGCGGTTGGTCTTTTAACCTCTCGTGGAGCAATGAACATAAGTGAAATGTGTGTCTAACGACATCTCGTGTAATCAGGGACACGTATGAATAGTAACAAACTAAGCAATGCCAACAGATAACTGTAACGACGGATGAATGTTTTGAATGCAAATCGTTATCTAAGCGATAACTTTAATGCCGTAAACACTTGAGTCGACAAAGCCAAGTATTTCGAAATAAGAAAGGCTTTCAAAATATATTGGTTTTGTTCTAGGTCAAATATTCACGTCAGAAAAAAATAGTTCGTATAATAAAAAAATCCAATTTTTTCAGAAATCTAAAAAACTAAAAAAATTTCGGGGATTTTGGGGATTTCTTAGGCATTTCATTGCAACTTTGTCCCATTTAACCAAATCTGTATCTCTTACCATTTCCAAAAACTCCATAGTGGCCCTCCTTATCTCGGACAATGTTAATCTAGTGACGTTATCATCTATTGATGAACTTTAACTTTAAGTTTGACTACAAACTTAGCCTTGTAGATATTCTTGATAAAGCCCTTACAATGGTGGGCGAAACGTTGGCAATTGCAATTAACTGAGTTGTTTTGTTCATCCCATCTCCACCTCGAAGAGTATACTTATCAATAAATAAATTTTGGAGGAAACGTACATGTCGAGTTATTGTGTTATAATGAAGCAAAAACCGATTTGTCTAGAGTCCGGTCGGCTGCTAACTGACCAACCGTATGTAAACACGATATCTAAAAAATCAATGTTGAGATTTTTATAAAACTTGGGATTTATTTATTTGTATGGTACATTTTCATTATTGTATTGTAATGTAAGTGGTCAGTATAAACCGGTGGAAACGTAATCTGATCTAATCTTCTAATCTGAGTAGTATTGTATGGGTATCATACCTGTGATATATCTTTGAAAGCAGAAAATAGAGTGGAAGTTATTTATAACAAAATCGCCTATTTAAAATAAGAAAATTGCTATCAATATCTCCAAAATCTTTCTTGTGATAATCTTTTTGAAAATAGATTACCGTTTGCTTGTACAACAATGCCCATTTAACTTAATATTTATAGTTATTAATAACAAAGATTCCCAAACACTACTACTCAGATTGCGTTCTTGTATTTTTTTGTTTGTTAAATAATTCACCTAGATTTGACAATAACGTGTTTTACAATATACTCAAAAATTATATCAAAAAATGTATTGTCTATTTTTCTAGTTGAACATTTTTACTGTTCGATATTTAGCGATTGTAGAAATTAAAATGACGATCCGCTACAGTTCCTACTTATTTTAATTACATAGTCCCTCGTAGTCTTGAGTCTGTTTTTCGACTGACTTAACAATATTAAAATACAAACTTGGAGAGTGGGCGACATATGGGATATGTTTCTATAAAACCTTTGATAAAAACTGTCGAGATAAACATTTCTTTAAAGCTTAATTGTGAGAAAACAAAGGATAAAGGATTTCATGGCACCACGTCTGATTAAAAAAAATTATCAAATGGCAAAATAAAACAAATATTGAAGCAAAAGTGAATATGAAAAACATACGTGCTTTATCAACACAAACGAAGTCGGCGTTTTTAATTTTTTCTATCAGAACTTTGTAAGTGGCGGTGCACTTTTTATATGCTCTTTTATGTGACTTTTCGAGCAAAATATTTTATGCAGCTGCACACGTTTATATTGGGGTAATATGGAGTCTACGCAAAACGCCTGTTTTGTTTTTTATTAGTGACTTATCAAAAATGTGTGAATCTCTATACCTATTGTATCAAAATAAAATGAATAATAGCAATCTCGCATTTATTATTCAAGATTGAATAAAAGAAGTAATAGACATACAGTTTTATCTGCAAAAATTTTAAAATAGAAAGAAAACATGTCTAGGTAACTTTTAACCTTAATCCAGTGAATCTAAAAAACTGACTATGTACGGGTATTTAAGTGTGTGTGTGATGCAATGAAAAGTGGTGATTGATAATAATTATTATAATAATTAAGACAAAACGTCGTTCAAGTTACAAGTTCAACATACAACTCTCTACAGTTTTGTTTACTAAATATATAGTAATAGGTTTTGTTTTCAATGCAGAATAAGACTATCATTTTTCCAGTGATTGTTGTACACTGTTTATTCGGGGTACAAGCTTCTAACCGAAGTCTTTTTCCCACTCTCTTAATAAATCTTACTGAAGACTGAAGACATCACTAAAATAAAAATCACTTTCCCAGGTTACTAATGATAATCTCATTATTTCCAACATTCTCCCACCATCCAAATTAATTAAAACATTGGGGAACTTGATCACGGGCTTCACTTCCCTTCAATAACGCGTGGTAATCCTTCTTTTCTGGTTCTTTACCAACTTGTCTGTGAGGACTTTGTCCGCTGTTGGGACGTCCAGGGGAAACAAACGTTGAACTGGACGAGTCATTTCTCCCGTCGCGGTCCGAACTAGGGCAACTCGAGACACCAGATCCTTGCCAGGGAAAATTTGAATAATTTGGCCTAACGGCCAGTTCATTCTTTTGGAGTTTTCACTCCTAACCAACACCACATCTCCCACCGTGATTACCCGCTTCTTTTCCATTCTTGGGCGATGATCCACTAACTGGCCCAAATACTCAACACGGAATCGCCGGCGGAGGTTATCTCTGATTCTTTGACGGTAAGTGTATCTCCTTCCAACTCCGATTTTGGAGAACACGGACGGAGTCAACGGAACCAAGTCATCGGAATTTTTGGATATGTACGTAAGTGGTCTTGAATTAATAACTGCTTCACAGTCACAAACCACGGTACATAATTCTTCATAGTTTAGTGTATATTTACCCAACACTTTTCTCAACAGGTTCTTCAACATCCGAACCATCCGTTCCCAAAATCCGCCCCACCACGGTGCAGTTGGAAGATTAAATCTCCATTAGATCCTCTGGACTGAGGATACGGATTCAACCTCTTCCCAGTCAACGAATTTCATCGAATTATCCGAACCAACGAAGTTTGTCTCATTATTGCTGTACACGATGGTCGGTCTTCTTCTCCTAGCTACAAATCTTCTAAAACTTTGAAGAAACGATTCAGTAGACAGAGAAGTCACTAGTTCAAAATGGACTGCACGGTAAACAGCACAGGTGAATAAAAGTACATAAACTTTTTCTTTGTTTTTTAAATATAGTGGTCCAGTCAAATCAATTCCAACAATTTCAAAGACGGACGCATCCTTTACTCGATCTTCCGGTAATGGACATGAGATTGTTTCAATTCCTTTGGCATCAAACTTCCTGCATTTCACATACTTGGAAATGATGGACGTAATTGACTTTTGTCCCCGAATGATCCAAAATCTCTTACGGAGTTTTGTCAATAGCACTTGAACTCCGGCATGGCAATTCTTCGTGTGCTCCTCTCTCACAAGGGCAACAACCACTGGATAATTAGCAGGTAATACAATTGGTTTCTAAAAATCCTCTAAATCATTCCTTCGTTCAATTTTTGTTTTGATTCGTAGAATTCCATCACCATCCATAGAAAGTCCAAGTCCAGTCACTGCATCACTTTTACCATGTAAGCTATGACTCTGAACAATTTTCACCAGTAGTTTCTCAGCTTCTACCAACTCCACTACTGCCAATGGACCAGATGTTCGATTTTGCTTCTGATTACGTAAGTTATAACAAAATATCTTCATCCAAGCTACCATGTTCACAATCTTGGAATATTTCGAATAGTAGTTCCACAAAACTATTGGCTTCTCATTTTTACATAGAAGCGAAGAGACCACGGATTTTCTCTTCTCCTTCCCTACTTCATCCTCATCTACTTCAGCCACATGACTTGGCCATGACTCCTCCTTATGTTTTAACCACTCCGGTCCCTCCCACCATCTGGATTCTACTAGTGACACAACATTACAACCCCTTGATGAAAGATCGGCCAGATTCATCTTTCCAGGCACATGAAGCCAAGCATTAGGATCAGTAAGTCTTCTTATTTCATTAACACAATTTGATACAAATCTTCCCCACACATCATCTCTTTTTATCCAACTTTGGGCAGTGGAGGAATCACTCCAATTTTGGAACATCGTACAGCTCTAATCCTTCAACTGTTGCTGTTTTTAATCTACTCCCAATTGTGGCAGCCATAAGTTCCAATCTTGGAATCGTAAGTTTCTTCATAGGTGCAATTCTCGTTTTAGCTTGTACTAAGCTCACAGTTACTTGACCGTTCTTTTCTTCACACCTTGGGTAAATAACAGCCGAATATGCACTTTCACTCGCATCTACAAAAGTGTGAAGGCTCCAACTACTTCTTG
Source organism: Abscondita cerata (assembly GCA_030710515.1). Classification (NCBI taxonomy): domain Eukaryota; kingdom Metazoa; phylum Arthropoda; class Insecta; order Coleoptera; family Lampyridae; genus Abscondita; species Abscondita cerata. The sequence continues at coordinate 579,649 of JALBCR010000004.1, forward strand.
CATTACCACATGATGAAAGGTAACGTGGAATTCTCACTTCACTCAACATTTTCAATTCTTTGATCCATGTATTAAACTTGTTCTTCATTTCCTCAGTATGCTCCCACATACAAAGAAGAAAACTTGCAGTGGACATCAAATGAGTCACTGAAGTCACACAATTGTCAACATAAAAGGATTTTAACAATTTCTGTCCATTTGCTTTTAGTTTAGGAAGAGAATTCTCCAAATGATGTTGTATTACAGCTCCTAATAGAAAAGGACTGCAGTTTACTCCGAAAACAACTCTGCAGTGCTGGAAACTTTCAATTTCCTATTCTCTTCACTCTCCCACCACAGAAATTAAAAAAAAACACAATCTTCTTCTTTTACAGATATTTGAAGAAGAGCTTTCCTAATATCTGAGATAACTCCAATCTTTTTTTCACGGAACTTCAGTAACATTGAGGGAATCAGTTCAATCAAGTTTGGCCCCTTTTCCAAGCAGTCATTCAACGATGGGGAATTCTTCTGTTTGGTGGAAGCATCAAAAACTGGTCTAACCTTCGTAGTTGTACTGGATGGCTTGAATACAGGTCGGTGGGGTAAGTACCAACCGTCATCAATGTCTTGACTCACTTCTTCAATGATTGCTTCCTTCAACCACTCCAGAAACACATCATTATAACATCTAAATTGACTAGATTCGTCTAATTTTTTTGTTGCAGATAATAATCTCTTCTCCGCAACCCACTTGTTACATTTTAAAGAAGGATGTCCTTCAATCCACGGTAAGCTTACTTCATACCTCCCATTATGTTCATTTTGACTGTTTTCTTAAAGTGCTCATAAGCCGCTTGTTTTAAATCCAATTTTATCTTTGTTTCTACAGGATCCCTAATTCCAATTGTATCTAAAGTCCACAAATTTACAATGAAGGATTCCTGGGCAAGGAGTGAAGAAACCAGAAGTGAGGAAGACAATTTTTCCTTCGGCACTTTGCCAATCAAAGTCCACCCTAACTTGGTCCCGATGACTGTGAGTCCACATTTTAACTGATAGACCTTCCCAGTCAACAGTCCACCGACAACATCAGATTCAAAGAGGATTTCTATTGGAAGACAGTCATTCCCAACATCCGTGAGCCAAACACTCTTCTTCTTCAACTCCTTGAACCACGAACCATTTTGTACTTGTGGAATGTTTCCACAGATCGTTGGTCCAAGGTAAAAATCTTCGTACTGAATTTTCCATTACAATTTTCAATCTGAACTTCGTACTTAATATGATTTTGATTTACAGATTGCACTCCACCAAACAGCAAATGAACCACCGATTCTTTAACCATAACTGGAAATCCTAACTCATCCGCACAACTCTTCAAAATGTACGACCTTTGTGATTCTGAGTCCAGTATCGCTCTGGCTTTACGTTCACCATTCTTTCCTTTCCCTTTGATGATTTATTACCAGGTGAGTTGGAACAAATTACTGCGTAATGACGTTTTCCACAAATTTCACATGTTACTTTTGTCCTACAGGTGTTAGCTTGATGACCTGGACGAAGACACACAAAACAGCATTCTTTGGAGGACATAATCTGCATCTTACTATTCATTTCCATGTTTTTAGCTCCAAAACAATCCTGGATAAGGTGAGCCTTATCGCAAAATGAACATTTCTTGCTCCCACCATCTTCTCCGGAGAATACGCCCGCCGCCGTTGGAATTGGATCTTCGTTAGAACTCTGCTTCTTATATTTGCTGTTGGAGTTACCATCTTTTCGATTCAATCCAAATCCAGACCTGGCGAAGGATCTCCGCTCTTCACATTCAACTTCTTGCTTCAAAAATTCCATAAGGTAAGTCTATTCTCTCTTTGGAGGATCCTCTAATGACCCATTTCTCGTGTACAGATTCGATCGCTGCCACGCCACTAATTAATCTTCGGGGAGACTGGATTCGACCATTGGGTAAAGGAAGACGGCAGTCTGTCCCATCGTAACTCCCAAGGATTCCAAAGCTCTCAGGTGAGTCTCTAATTTATCGTACATTTGGCTAATTTTGACTTTTCCAGATCCATTCGAGTTGTTTTCGATCACCAACTTGAGAAGTTTCCTCACATATACTGGCATCAGCAACTTCGGATTTCCAAAGCGATCCTTTAAGGCCTTAATCACTTTGGGGTAATTTTCTGCAGTTTGAGGGTAACTCTTGACTAATTCCTTAGCTCTTGTACCTGGTATCATCGACTGTGACAAGTAATGACTTTTGTCACTCGCATCTAGATCCTCATCCAGGTGAATCTCGAATTAAGTCCAAAATCCAAGCCATTCCTTCAAATCTCCATAAAAGTTCTTGAGTTCAATCTTCGGAAGGTTAAAACTGGGTTTATTATGGCTCCGGGACGACAATCTACTTCCACTCCTGTTACTCCGTGCCGGAGAAGGAGATCTTGACTTCGGTCGAAGAAAGTCTTCGATCCTAATCAGCGCGCTAGACACTTTGGAGGAATACTCCACACACAATCCATATTCGTCATCCAAATCATCTTATTTTGCTTAGGAATCAATCATCTTCCCGATGATGTCTTCGATGAGTTCAGCTAATCTTGTCCGAAAATCCGTTAATTCTTGTGCATTTGTTCTCAGAGTAGTCTTATCTGGGGATGCTAGGGCTAATTCGAAGTCAACAGCGTTGGCCATCTTAGTCACTACCTGACAACTTTTTTTTACATCACTAAGATAAAAATCACTTTCCTAGGTTACTAATGATAATCTTATCATTTCCAACACTGTTGGTCATTATATGGCGAAACACTGCTTTAAACGGTTTACGTGTTTTTATTTAATTGATTCAATTTTTGTTTGAGTTAACAAAATTTAAAACACATTCTAACAAAAATGTATACTAGTTTTTACATAATACTTACCAAAGGATCGACCTTTAATAATCTTGTGTATGTTATGCTCCTTTTAACTCTGGGGGATGGTAATGCGTGACTGACAAAGTGATACTCATTTTGAGATCCCAAAATCTGTAACAATCCAAGAGTTAAGTTAAGTAAATAAACTGTAAGTAATAATCAAAAACGCGTTTATACTATTCGTTTATTTCAAAAATATTTATTGAGTGCTTTTATTGTGTGAAAAGTCAATTTTCTAGATTCTGAACATAACATTCTTGATCGTGTAATAATATTTTTTATTAGATATAGAAAGGACATAACTGTAAAGCGTGCACTAAACTAAAATTTTATGCGCATAAATGTGTCTTCAAATGGAGATAGGTATAGGTATAGTGCTACATAAAAATTTTGAGTTTCTTTACATGTGTCGTAAGTTCCATGTGAGTAAATAATAAAAGTTGGTTTCTGAAAGTTCCGTTAAAATTATTGAACCCATTGATGTTTAAAATAATTATTTGTTTTAATGATATCAATTATTATTCATATTTTCCTTAAATCAAATCTCACGATGAAGGGAACAAGTTCGATTAAAATTCAGGCGATGAATGTATGGAGAAACCATCGATTACTATTTTTAACAGCGCAAATTTCGTTCAAAAAATTTTATATACTGGGAGATCCAGATACACGCGCCGAACCAAAATTATCTCCTTTTTAATGGAACACCCCGTATATTTTGCATATTGGATTCCTTGAAAAATTGTACCTTTTTGTATATACTATTCTATATCTATCTTTAACTGTTTATGAAATATTGACGTTTGATGGTTGCATTTTGTGAATTTAAAGCATTAGTCCGAGGGTTTCTTCAAAATCCTACACCTGAATTTTAATCGAATTTTTCTTTCATCATGAGCACACTGTAGAGGGCCATAATGTGTAAGGGATTATTACTGAATACACTTTTGCAGTATTTTTTATTCTTTACGACGTCAAGCAATTGTAATGTATTGACAACGTAAGGCGATTTTTACCAAATATTCCATGAAAATTAAATTGATTTACAAATTTCAAAAATAATTCAGAAACGTTAATGGACTAATTCATAATTTAATAAATGAATCTATAATAAGGTTTAGTTATTTAAAAGACATCTGAATAAAGGGTGTTACTGATCGATCTCATTAATGAATGAAGGGGGTAATTCTGTGACCCATTTTGAAAAAAAAATGTTCTATTAAAATGAGTGCGCAAGAAACGGGATGTTAAAAAAACATTTTTTCAGCTTTTGCGCACTCATTTATTGATAATAGCAATTTTTGAATGCTAAACCAGTTTTTTAGAAGGGTTTTTTTTCACAGACAATGTATAAACTAATAAAAGTTAAAAAAAATATATTTTATAGAATTAATTAACAACGGTTACAAAAATTTTTGGAAGTGAGAACGTTTACGTTCAAATATCCGAGAGGTATTGTGGTTTGTATTACAAGATATAATAATACGATTTTGCAGTTCATCAACGGTATCTAATTGATGTAACCAAAACCAAATTTTTAAAGAAACACACAAAGATATTTAAATCTGGAGACCGAGAAGGCCAAACCTGTGAGCCTTTTGAACCTACTCAGCGATTTTGGAATTGGTCGTTTAAAAAATCACGCGCAAGTAAACCAAAATGTGTTGGGAAACCGTCGTGCATAAACCACATTTAATTTCTCACGTTTGACAAAAGTTCTTCAAGAAAACGTCGATATGATTCATTAGTTAATTTTAACGGTAAAAAGTATGGCCCTATAAGATGGTCGCCAAACATAAAAGTTTACTGATAAAGGCTCTGCTCGTATGATCTGCGAATTCTCGACCACCTACAGATATAAGACTATCAATTCTAAAAATAATACTTTTTTTAAATTTGATGAAATTTGTCCATTCTTATTTTCAAACTGTTGAAACATAGCCAGCCAATATCATTAATAGAAAATCTTTAGGTAAATAAGCTTAAAACTTTTGAATGTAGTAAAGGTAACAGTTATTACCTACTTTTTTCTCCACACAGTAATGTGGTACATTAAAATTTCCAGTTATTTTTTCCGTGCTTGTGGACGGATTGTTTTCAGTATGTTTAATAACTAAGCATAAACTATCATCCAGGAAGCAGTCATTTATAGCGTTTCCTTTAGCATTCCTAGTTTCCTGTTGTGTACAGCAATAAAAATTCTCATATCAGCGGTTATCGATTTTGGAACTCTTTCTTATTAAAAACACTAAGCTTTTACCGCATTTTCATCAGAAGGCTATGAACGAAGTGACGTCTAGAAATGCGAAAAAATTGCGTTATTGTGCGACATATTGAATTTTTATATGTTGTATATTATAAATTGTCGTTTTTCTCGTAACGGTTTTTCTAGAGCTCCAAAAGTATCTTTTACAATTTAGAGAGAAAAAAAAAACCCTACGCAACCCTTAAATTTTCGCAACTGGCATTAAAAAAGTGTTGAGTTTAGTACTTCAAATAGTTTCTGAGATATCGTAAAAAACCCTGCATCTAGGAAACGATGCGTTTCCGGATTCTAAAGATTAACCATAGAATCACTCTCTTTATTTATGACAGTGTTACGTATCAACAATAAAGAATTCGCGAAAAGGACGTATATCACCTCAATGAGGAGTTTCCAAGATCTCTAAAGACTTTTCCCACAAGCATTTTTATTTCCCTTTCCTCCCCTAATAATTTCTAATCTTCTTCATATGTTTTAGATTTTCTTTAAATTTGTTTCCTTTCTTCTTTTCCTTTGTCCCCTTAATTATTGCCCTTTATTCTGTAACTATCTTTTTCTATTCCCCTTTGCCAACATTTCTATATCACCAATTGTCACTATCTTCCTTCTCCTATTCAAACTTTTTTCTTCTTATCTTATGTGAACCCATACGAATAATACCTATTTTTGAGAAGTATTTTTGTATCATTACTGGAACAGTATTTGAAGGTAATGTTAATACAAAATTCTGTTATGTTACTTTCATCGGATTGTGACAAGGATTATTTGAGGAGAATCTACTATTATTTTTTTTCTTTTAGGTGATCTCAACTCTAGTCGTTTTAAGGTCGCAAGTCAGGCTGAAACCACGACATTGTGGGCCATTTATGTTTTTTGTTGCATGTGTTTAGTATGAAGGCTTTTGCGGTGTATGTGTGTTTTTCTATGTTCAGTGTATGTAGGCTTTTGTGTCTTGTATGTGGTATGACACCTGTGGAAGACAAAATTATTGGTATTATTATCACTTTGTTCATCTTCCAAAGAAGTATTATTTCTATGGAGAGATCTGTGTATTTGTAAAGTTTTTTTTGTGTTGATTTTTTCCATGTTGGGTATTGCTTTGTCTATTATGTATATTATGTTGTTATACAGTGCGAACGTTTAGTCTTGAATAATGGATATATCTAAGTTCCAGATTGTTTACAACAAAAACTCTCGGACTCATCAATTATGTTTTTTAAAGCGCATATTTCCTGAAATTCAAATTAATTTTTTACCCCTTCCACTTATTGCAATGACGCCATCGATGTTTTATTAAGTGGCACTACCTAATTTTTTTTGCAGTTTTGGGTAGACTTAAACATTCCGAGTTCAGACTTGTGACACTTTTGACATTTGACAGTTCGGTGGTGTTGTATTTGGCTGTGGCAAAAGTACACTGTCAGATTGCAAATTACATGACATAAACAAGCGTAAATGTAAAGAGAAGGGAGAGTTAAAATTGATAAATCCCGAAAATAAGATCTGTAACCGATATTTACGATTACACGCAAAGCGCATCTTCGAATTGGAGCCCATACGATAAATGGGACTGTACTAAAGAAAAATATGCAGTCCTGAAAACTTCTACGGACAATGAATTAGACAGTTGTCTAAGCAGGTAGACGCTTTTGTTCAACTTCATGGCAAGATCACTACCATGACAGTTCCATAGGAAAGTGGAATCCAAGTTTAAACCCAGAAATTTCACTTCGGAATAGAAACCAGCCCCAATCAAATGATCAATATTTAACAGATTAAAGACCACCTGTTTTGTTTTTACTTTATTAAACGCCATTCTCTTGGATGACATACAACCTCTAACATCGTTGATTGCTGATTCCATCACATCAATGCAAGTGTCGAAAGTTGATGCAGATACTGTTAAAACCGTATCGTCAGCAATTACACCTGTGTTCAAATCTCGTAGATTCAATTTCAGAGGCAGGTCGTTGACATACAACAAAAACAGCAGAGGACCCTGCGGTACACTGTGATTATTAAATCGGCGAGAAATGATCTAATTAAAAGACAACTTTTAGAATTAAAGTTATATTTAGATAATTCATCAGCAAGAATATCGTGAGAGAGAGTATCAAAAGCTTTGCTGAGATTTAAAAAAGATGCTAATAACGTATCCTTACGTTCCATGCTATCAACTATCTTATTAGAAATTTGAGACACCGCATGAGTCGTCAAAAGTCCCTCACGAAAGCCGAACTGGACGTTAGATAGCTAATTGTATTCAGTAAGAAACGAGGTAATTTGTGCGTACAAGGTCTTTTCAAAAATTTTGGAAAACGGCGATAGTAGAGAGATGAGTCTGAACTGGGTCACGTGGTCACAGCTATTATTTTTCTTTGGGATAGGGACATAGTCGCCATTTTCAAACTGCTAGGAAAAGAAAAGAGCGTAATACAAGCGTTAACTAATCTGGTAAATGAAATCATGATCACATCCCAAACGTCAGATACAATTTGTAAGGAGAGTCCATCACCGTCACTAGCTCTTTTGTTACGAATAGTAGCCGAGATATCTCTCATTTTATTAAAAGATACCCCACGGAAAGAAAAACCTTCCCCAACCTTAGAGGAAACAGGAACGATTTCAGAGGGATCGATTTTTGTAGACGGCAACGACTCAAGGAGATCTTGAACTAAGTCAAGAAAATAATTGTTAAACTCATTTGGCGTTAAGCTAGTCACTAGTTTGTTACCTTTAGATTCCTTGATCAGTTGCCATGCAGTTTTCATTTTATTTTTACTCTTACATAGTAAATTATTATTGAAGTTCAATTTGGCTTTTTAAGATCATTAACCTAATAGTGTCTATATTTATAGTGTGATTAACAAGTGATAAAAATTATTATAATATAATCAAAATTATAATTTTTGCTTTACTGAACCATTTTCTTAGTAAAACCACAGAATAATATATATTCTGTGGTAAAACTAAATAAATGATCGTTACCAACTGTCAAAATGGCTAACAAAGAAATGTTTATCACTTGTTTCAAAAATAATCTAGTTTTTTTAGTTTAAAATTAATATCTTAGTAACTGTCAACGGCAATGTCAAAAGTGACACTGTCTAAACTCTTAATGCTTAAATCTACCCAAAACTGAAAAAAGTTAAGTGGTGCCATTTAAAAAATATATCGATGACGTCATTGCAGGATATATGCACTTTAAAAAAAAAATGGCGTGTCTGAGGGTTTTTGTCGTAAACGATCTGTAACTTAGATATATCCATTATTGCAGATTAACGTTCTCACTGTATTGTCTATGAGTGTAATGTCTGATCTGTTGTGGTATATTGTTTTATCTGTTTGGTTGATGGGCGGGTCAAAAAACATAACTAGATAGAAAAAAATATTATGTCGGTATTATAGTATGTCATTCAAGTCGTCTTCGTCATAGTTACAATCGCAGGCACATCTTCTTCGTATTCTTTGTCATTTTTGTCTTGCTGAGTTTAGAAAATGTATTGTAACCAGATGTGGCAGCATCGTTGGCCCAGTTGCTGTATGAGAGTGTAACTAGCATATAATCAAAGAATAAACTGCCGTTAGTCTATCTATCACCCTTGGATATACTGCACATAGAACGTCCAAAAGTTTTTCATTATTTATTTTACATTGAACTCAATGCAGTTAGAACGTCTGCATAAGGTTGTAGACAAATATTCACAGATTATCCCTCCACTTTTAGTTCAAAACTTTAAATTTTGGACAAAATGCATTTAGAAAGTCTGCTCTTCAATTATTATATTAGTTGAGGTTGTCGAATGTGGCAATACACACATATTATCTTCTAAAAAAAAACCTACGTCAATTTTCTTTAGAGTTTTTTTTTGTGTGTGTTTTTTAGGGGTTTGTGGTGCAAATATAAAATATGGAAGGTGATCAGTACCTTACAGTATTCCATGGTCAACAAGAAAAACATGTTGTTTCTGAGAATCACCACTTTGGTTTCCGGACCTGGTCATCAAGACCCTCCCGGATAATTAGGAAAAAATTGACACACTTAATTAATATCATTACATGAGAATACTAGGGTGGGTAAGGGTTGGCATGTTTAGGTTTTAGTGGTTTTCCTAAACCTTGAAGTAAATGCTTTGCCAAGATGAACCAATCCACAATTGCACACGGTTCCGTCACCACACTGTACAGGTTTATACTGATCTTCTGGGGCACCATACATAACACTTACATCACAATACAATATTTAAAATGTACCATACGATTAACTAAATAAATAAATCTTCTATTAGCAAAATATGTTGCATCGTGGACAAACATTATGGTAAAAATATCAGAAAATATTAGTTATCATTAATTGATACCGAAAATAGTTTACAATAGTGTTTACACTGTCATTCTCAAACCTTGAAATTTATCAAGCAATTTAAAGTATTTCAATCACCAAATATTTTATTTTGTCTATTAGATGTGAATCACGTGTTTTGATACATGAAAAATAGATTAATTTGTTTCAGATCTAGATCGACGAATTTTATTATGTATTACGTAAAGTTTAGGGTTGCTGAATAACTATAGAAAATCTGTTTGTAATTGAAGACTTTGTAACTGTGAGCGATATCGTCAGTAATCTAATTTTCTAATTGTCTTTAAAAACTATTTAACAACATTTTTCGTATCGTATGTAAATGCTGTTTATCAGAATCATATCAGATTAGATGAATAAATATATTTTAGTTTGCACATTTTATACTCGGATAATAACGTTTATCGGCAATTTAAAATTTTAGACAGAATGACGGGTAGACACTTTTGTGATCCCGACAAATAGAGACATTTGTATGTTTGTCATTATACGATTGTTTGACGAAGCAATCTTCACAATAAGAGATCAATAATATCAATAAATTTTAATAAACACTTTCTCGTTAGTTAAATAGATATTTATTAGACAACATTTTTCAAATAATGAGAATAAAAGAAATTTATGAAAAATTTAACAGTAATAAATAGACAACCCAATTAAAATATTAAAAATTGACAAAAGTGGAGCTGTAGTATCTAGACAAATAACATACAAGACACAGTATATGCATAAAAGTGTACCTGAACTGTTCACCCTATTCTTTGTTAAACTCTAACTGATGTACGAAGATGAGGTATGCTTTATGAACTTCAAAGGAGCATGTGCTTTGCCAGGACAAACCAATTCACCATTGCCCACGGTTTCGTCAACACAGTGTATATGGTTATAGTAATCACTTGAGAACACAATATACTATTACATTTACACCACAATAAACGATTAACCGAACAATTAATTAAATAAATTGGATTCTGTGGTTTACGAAAAAAAAAATTAACAGTTGATTGCATAATAGTGTATTAGACTGTGGGAATTTAATTACAACTATTAAGACATAAGCAAGAGAATGGCGACACATGGCGACATGAACTGTATACGAGTGTCCTAATTCTCATGCAAATGTCTTTTAAAAGCTCTTGAATGTGAGTTGCATACATTATTTTCTTTACGAATAATAGTAAATAGTTACAAGAACTAGGAATTGTAAAAATTGAAAAATACAGATAGAGTTTTTCTAATTTAATAGCAACTAAATTATTCTTAAACAAACATCTAAGCATAACTGAATTATGAAGGTACTCGTATTTTAATGCTAGATTTGATATTGACTACTTACCACTGAGAAAAACCATAAACTCTATATTTTAAGTATTCAGTTACATCAACGGGTTGAAAAAGTTTGCGAAAAAGGGTTAAACACAAAGCAAGTACTTAACAGTAAAACATAAAAGCTTTATTGTAGTTTTCAATTTAAGTCATTTCTAAAACAATGAAATGAAACCAAAGCTTTATTTGCTTTTAAAATACACGAACAATAGGCGAACTTATTTGTTAAAATTAACTTGTTTCATTTTTTAATAAGATTTACCAGGTAAACTTGCAAAATATTCAATTACATTTGATTTGCTTTGCATAAAATTTAAATTCTCAGTCTTTTCAGTCAAGTCGTCGCGTATATACATTATTCATCCGGTGCTTTAACATAAAATCGTTTTTGTTACAAAGCTAATATTCCAGTTAGTTTAAGTTCTTCGTCTTCAAGCTTGAATTGATTTAACTTGATTGAAAAAAATTATACACGTAAGAATATGGCAACCAAATATAAATCTAAAATACTGTAGGTTGATATTAAGAAATTAATGATTATTGTATTATATGGAGAAGATAAAAACCTCTTAATTTGTACATGTAAAACCCATCGTAAACTAATGGTATGTACATGTTTCTATGCATAATACATTTTTTACATTAAAATTTGCATAGTGATTGCGGTCAAAGGTTTTAAGAGAAATGCGTAGAACTTCGAAGATATAAAACTAATTCCAGAATAGTGGCATGCTTTGAATATTAAATACCATTAGTTATATTACAAAATGTATTCAATTTAATCTTTTACGCAAAGTATTTTGGTACGGTTAGACGTCGGGGTCGCCATTTTGGAATGATGTTTAATACGTATTTATGAGATAGGAAAGGAGATGTGATGGTAAGGAGTATTTATTTGCTGCATACAATCATATTAAAAAAAATTTGTAAAGAATTTTTACGCGGTTTATATATAAAAATCTTAAAATTTAGAATAGTGGTCAATTTGAGTTATTTGGAACTTTGCTTAAATTATTTGTGTAGTATGTGTCACCACAGTATTACATCCAGATTTGTTAGAAACGGTTTAATACCAATCACATTTTATATTTTTCTCTCGTAAACTACGACGTCATGCCGCGCTCATTCAAATGCGTAGTACATTCTTAAGATATTCGGAAGGTACAATCGGAGACAAAAGTTTATGAAATTTTTATTAAACGAATATTATAAACATGGTGCCACTAAAGAAGATACTTGCGTCATTATTTTGCGATGTACGAAATAACGTATCGATCATTGTATGAATAAGACATAGATATGTGTAAAATAAAGAGGTAGATGTACTATATGCGTTATGAATAAAGTTACTCTATTGACTTCCATTTTATTTAAGTTGACGTTTTGTCAAAAGTCGGTCGCTGTTATTCTTGGTTCATTCTGCATTTTTGGTTATTAATTGCTGTCAATTGTTACTTTTTAAGTTTAGTATTTCAACTGACAACCACACATCTTGCCAATACTGTTTTAGTTACTTTCTAATTCTAACCAGTATATGAATGATCAAATTCACTCAGAAGTTTTTAGGGATCTTCTTTCCTGGCAAGAAGTTTAGTTATTAAATGAATGTTTTTATTATTTTATTATTCCTTATTTTTAGGGTTTTTTGAGTACTTATAGCAGGATTTAAAGTGTTGATTTCACCGTAGAACGAGTGTCGCTCTCCGATCGACAAAGTTTGATTGTGTTGACAATTGCAACTCGTGGAGTAAGACAGATTATTATATTTTTATTTATACCTCTTTACAAGTGATTAATTACGGGGACGGCAGTAGCACAACCACCACCAAACAATGATGTGAAATTCTGCGCGTTCAAGTGTTAATCTGGAAGGTAAAGGCAAGGTACATTTTTCAAAATTTCTCAGTTGCAATCAATGATGTAGGAGTAGTGTAGATACGCCTTACCTAAACAGAAAGTGAAGGCGAATGTCCTCAATTAAAAATTAACCTTGAAACCAGCACTGTTGCAAAATAATTGAAAAGTATAACGAATATGTAGTTAGAAATAATAACACTATTCTGGATTTAAATTGTCTATATTTTATTTCAATAGAATAAACACAACGTTTCAATTGCTATTGAATCTGCAATCGTCTTCAGGTGAATACTTATATATATATATATATATATATATATATATATATATATAACAAACTTAAAGACTACTGTAACTTATATACTAATACAAAGTTAGTGAAGCGATCAAGTGTACAAAGTTAATGAAAGGGGACGTTATCGTAAACTAAGATTAGTCAGGCGTCTAATTAAGGGTTTCCACACATTGTTAATCTCTACGCTGGGTTGACTAAAGACATTTTTGTTGTTTTCGATAAACGCTGCTTCTTTAAATTTTCTCTTGTACCGGTGCTCTTCTCGGTGTATAATTCTTGCCTCCGACCATTTCATTTTGTGATGTTTTTCTAAGGCAATGCCAGATTTCAAAGTCTCTCCTCTCTGCGTATGGGTTTTATGTTCCTTCAACCTGATGTCTAACGGTATTTTAGTTTCCCTACGTATGACTGGCCGCATTCACATGGGACTTCGTAGATGCAATTCTTGGAGTCACTACTGTTGTCTGGTCCGAGTAAAGTTTTTGGTGCAGTTTTTGGTGTTTTCTGTTTGTCTCTGGTTAATGTTAAACTAATGGCAAAAGTGAAGTATTTGGGAATGATTCTGTTCTACTAGGTTCGGAACTATCTGAACTTAAAAAAGATAAAGCAGGTGTTTGTTAAAAATTCTTACATTCTCATCAAGTCGAGAGGAGATCCATGAAAAAAATTGCCCCGCTTAAAGCATTCTGTCTTACTTAATGCGTGCCTTATATACTATAAGTCTGAGAAATCAGCTCATCCATTGAAACGATTTTAATACTCGTTCGAGGGCTATTTTAGAGTTTGTCTAAAGTTGCAGTTACCTTTTCGTTACAACGTACGTTTCGCAGCCTCAAGTGTCACAACCACACTTTTTACCGATCTCAAAATTTTCAGACTGAATGGAGTTCTGCAACGGTCTCCTATTTTTGTCAGAATAATACTCCATAATTATAGATGCACTGCTAAAGAAAAGCTATTAAGTGAAATATAAAAAGTGATATTAAATGATACAGATATAAATGCTGCCAAGAGTAAAATTGAAAATAAGGATCACAAGGTGCTTAGACTCAACAGAAACATTAAAGTTCTAACGTCATCCTTTATGGCAAAATTAGAAAAAAAAACAATAACAAGGATATTAATATTAAATACCTATTTACCAAAATTTTTATTTGTTTTCAAAAACCAAAAAAAATTCTTCAATGCACAAAAAACCAAAACTTTGGGCATTCTAAAAATTACACACACACAACACATAAACAATTTACCCCTACCAACAAAGACTACTGATGGCCGGTTGTACGACAAACGTCGCCTATCTGTGGATAATATAGCCGAGATCGCGCATTTATACCATGAGTGAGAGACACTCCTGAAGAGTCCCAAAAGAACGGAACAGCTGTCGAGTGATTCTCGGTGTTTGTTTGCTATTGTACAATCTCTTGCAAATTTACAGCAGGCGATTCAAGATTGTTATCTTTGTTATCTTTGCCAACACTTAATAATCGAAGAATCGTCTTATGTAACTGCGTACACATTTGTCGACAAAGTTGCTTTAATGCAAATTAATTTTCAGACGTATTACGATAGCACAAGTTGACACTAGATGTTGCAACACCTACCACATAATGTTTATCTTCTTACACTCATACTCACAAGAAAGCAGGTTTACGTTAGATGTGAAGATGAACAAATAAGTGTTAAAACTATCGAGTCAAGCATTCCGCAAGAGATTATTCTAAGCTCAACCCTATATCTGATCTGTACCTAAGATTTGCCAGTACGGCGAAATACAGAAGTAGCAACTTTCGCTGACGATACCGCAGTAATTGCACCTCACAGAGATCACCAAATTGCTTTTGCTATGGTTCAAGAGACTATAAACAAAATGGAAAACTGACTTCATATTTGGAGAATTGGAAATAATGAACGGAAATCAACGTTCCCCACAAAACGGTTAACTTGTCCACCAATACCCTTAAATAAACAAGGAACACTAAAGTAAAATACCAAGGAATAAACTTCAGTTGTTTGCCCAACCTGAACTAAATGATTTGTTCAGAAGTTTGGGAGAAAGTTGGACTGGATGGCTACAGACTCTAGGAAAAAAACATAATAGCAACAGAGCAACAAAGAGAATGGAGGTTGTTTAAAGATTAAACCAGTTCTAGTAAACATTGGTAACAACTCTGCATCATTACCTTTACTTATTCTGAACGCATGAAAGAAAGGAAAAAATATAAATTTTCATATTTCTTATGTGAATGAGATAGTAGTGTACGAGATTAGCATTGGTCTGGAAAGAATTGGCCAGGAGAAAAGAACATTGTACGGGAACATCTGGTAGATTAACACAAGATTCTGCTGCTTTCATTGCACATAATCTTAAGCCTTATTAAACGGTTTGTAAAGTCCTTACTTAAATAGTTTCAGTGTTTCAATTATCTTTGTGAAACGAATTCGTAGTTCAAATTGAAAAGAGGTTGAGCTTAATTTTAGAATAATTTGAACTAAAGTAATGATAGTAGCTTAGGCAACAAAAAGACTCCGACGCTCAAACAGTTGAACCAGTGTCGTCAAGATTCGGGTCTAAAGGTAGTTGTTGATTGGAATTTTTTCCCAAATTTTTGCTAATACGAATAATCAGTTTCTTTAAAAGTTTTTCCCTCTTCGACGTTGGATGTAGACTGACAGTTGGATAGAGAGTGTCAATACAATACCCTAGTTTTTTTTAACTGTACATTCCAGGGCACAATAGTCTTGTGGTCTTCTTTAAACCAAACTCTGAACCGTTTATCAGTATTATATTTTATTATGTGCCCCGTTTTATAACTTTCCTATCCATCTTTTTTCGATTTTGACTTGAAAATTGGCTATTATACGTTGAACCAATGATTCGAAAGTGTTTTGTTCTTAGTTTTTTAGTCATTCACTCGTTAGAACTAACATCATCTTTAGATGATTTTCCCGTTTTTTTAAATATAGATGGTTGTATTAACTAACTCCCACATCCTTTCAGGATATATGATACATGTTTTAACGTTTTGGCCTTCTAAACTTCGGTTTGTAAATGTAAATGTAAATGTAAAATTTATTGCCATCAATAGTTACATAGCATGTCAAAAATATAAATACATTTAACATACAGGGTGTCTACGATTGGACGTAGATAGCTTAAGTTTGGGTTTTGACATTATTTTAAACCGAAAAGTTCCAATGAACATGTAGTCTAAAATCAATCGTTGCAAAGTTATTGGCACAATGAAAATTAAAATTTTGAACACCGTTTTATAGGACGCCAAGGTCCCTTAATTGGACACCCAGGTCGCCGGATCCCCTACATTACTACTTTCGGTGCCATATTCGGTGAAGTGGAACACCAGACATGATTTGCTGAATCGAATAATTCATGCTTCCAATGTCATCAAAACGCCCCCGGCATTGTTATGAGCTCCGTTACCTCGATTTCACGAAGGACGAGAAATGTAACTACATTTAATTTTGTGAAACTTTAACGATGTACTTATTTAATAACATTTTTACTCACTTAATGTTAATTTTTGAACGTAAGTGCCAATAACTTTGTAACGATTGATTTTAGACTACATGTTTATGGGAACTTTTCGGCACAAGAGAACGTCAAGAACCCAACCTGTATACAGTATAAAACAGAACAATATTTTTAAGACAAACAAATCACAAAGTAGCGTTTTTCACTTCCGTAAAATGTTTTTTTAAGCAGCAGTCATTTTACTTGTATTTTGAAGGACGCTGGAGAAAATCTTTTTAAACTTGTTTGGGGGTTTGTTATACAATCTTAATGCCCAATACATAGGTGTCGAAAAAAAAGCTGTAGCTTATTTTTTTGTCGAGTGTCGTGTGCATGGGTGTCGCTGTGTGGTTTAAACAACTGCAGGTTGTTGTGGACAAAGTTATAACAGGTGAGTATGTACACATAAGTTATTGTTAGTATTTAAATACTTCCCTACAGCTCTTCATGTTGCTCATGCCGGTGAGTGCTCTAATTGCCCTTTTTTGCAAGGCGAAGATTTTTGTAAAATGGCTTGTTACCTCCAATACTAGTATCCCGTAGGTAGCGATGGAGTAGAACAGAGCGTAGTATGTTAACAAGGCACAATGGTGAGTAGCAGTCTTCTTAATTCTTCTAATTGCAAAAATTGCAGTCAGAAGTTTTGGAGTTACTTACGTGTTCCAACCAGTTTAGTCGTGAGTCCAACGTTGTACCTAGAAACTTGACGGTATGGTTTCTATAATATCTTGACAAAAACTTTTGTTTTTTGTTCGTTTACTACTAAGCGATTTGTATTAAACCAGTCAGTGCTTATTTTTAGGACATCATTGTGCTTTTTGATTGCTTCTTCTTTATCTTTCCGCTTAATAGAAATGATGTATCGTCAGCAAGAGCAAGAGCATAGATAAAGTAGGTCGTTTATGAACAAAACGAGGTCAAGAATCAATCCTTGAGGTACTCTTGACTACACTAACATTTTATCGGAAACACCCCCATACCATCATAGTAGATTGTGTGGTATTTCCCTGATTCCATAAAATTTATCTTAAGTAAGACACAAATCGCACAAGACATTTCACTAACTTTTGTTCTCTATAACCCCGTTGATTCGCATGAAAAAGGTTTTGTTTTTCTAAAAATTGTATTACTTTAGTCTTTAACCCCTTTTTCCATACTTTTGAGAAAACAGTTAAAATAGCTATAAGTCTGTAGCTGTTGCAATCATCGTCAACTTTTTTTTTTTGAATCGGTAGGTACTATTCTTGCCATTTTTAGTTCTACTAGGAAAATTCCCGTTGAAAAGCTCATATTCAATTGGTAGGTTAGAGGACCAGTCAAAGCATCACATACTTTTCTGAATCTTTTTGTTAATGTTAACCCATAATGGTCTTGTGTTTCTTTTAATTTTTTCATTCTCACTCTTTATGCTCTCTTTACCGAATATTCTAACGCTAGGTTCAAAAATTATTAAATTCTCGCTTAAGTTTAACTTGAACATCGAGTTTATATTGATGACCCCATCTTGTCTGATAAAGTTGCAGCAAATCTGGCTTGCCCTCAACTACCAGGTTTACAGCAACGCCTTGCTCAGGAACTATTGGTTTTATTGTCGCTTTATACAGAGTGCCATTTACTTTACGATTTCCACAAATTCTGATTAAATTCAGGACCTAGAGTGTTGATTAAAATGTGTTTTTCATTACAGTCTTGAGCGGTTGAAACAAAAAAAAATTTTAGAAATCTTTGGCACATACCAGACATCATTGAGAGTAATTTTTTCACTTCTGTTTTCATTTATTAACATGATTAGTATTAAACTCTTTCCTATTGCATTTAGAGATTCCTGTCTGGCAGCCTTGATGCTGAGGGGATGATCAAATGTTTTGAAAAAATGATAAAACAATAATTGATCAATTTGTTGCATGTCACCAATTCTTTTCGACTACTTCCATGGATTAAGCTCACGCAAATTATTGGGAACGCCACTATTGTTGTTCGGAAGTTATGACAAAACTCTCAAGGCCTTCTGAATTAAAACTATTTATTCTAGCGGAGAAGATACAAGATACATAAAAAAAACGTTGTTATTTGAATGACAGAATTAACAGTTATTATATTTTTTGTTTTTACACACATTTATTCAACGCCAATTCTTAAAGTAGATATGCTGATGAAACTTGTCGGACTATACTATCTCAATTTTTAATTTATTGGCAGTACTTTTGTTTTCGACTGTACCTCTTAAACTTTCTTAATAATCTGTGAAAATATAGTTTTACTATTAAGCGTAATTATTTAATTTTCAGACGTTTATTTTTTATTACATGAAATAAAAATCAAATAAAAAATTATCAATCATTTTGCTTTAATTTGATACGTGCAAAATAATGTCAGTATGTATCCACTCGTTTTCTTTATAACATAAAGCAAGAGTGTCATTTTGCTTAAAGTAAAGTAATACAATGCCTCTTTCGAAATATCCACTGTATTTCTTGAAACATTAGTTAAATTTAAATTATACAAAATTCAATAATGTTAAACCTATTAAATAGCTAAATAAATGTATTATCCTGAAAAGCAACATCTGGAAGGAATTAAACCGAAATTACATAAACTGACGTGACGTCCTTTATTGCTTAATTTTCTGTATCTGTCAACAGCATAGTGAATAAATTTCGTTATGTAATAATAGAAAATAATAATAAGGTAATTATATTCATGAATAAAAAATAACAGCTTCTGAAAAAGAAATGAGCAGTTTTTTTTACGATAATTTATTATCATAGATTTTTTCTCCTAAATCGATTTTGAAAATGTATTCTAATTTCTATACTTATTCAATTTTTTTGGAACACATGTTACCGTAATACGTTTTTCTATTCTGACGTCTGACAAGAGAACATTATATAAATATCACAGTCTTCCGAGTTTTGTGTTACTATGAACCCTGATCGCTAATACAAAATCATTAAAAAACTGGAGTAAAAATTATAGTCTAAACTATATCTAATGAATGATATATAATTAACTGAACACAATAATTTGCTCTACAAGCAGCACCTTGCACAGTTGTTTCGCCAATTTGTTTTTGCGGAAATTCCTTTACAACCTTAACCCAACCCAACCCTCTTGTCTGAAATCTCTCCAAAAATACACATTTAAATTCATTCAAGTAAAATCTAACAGCAACACATCAACAACCTTGGCCCCACGTTGGGCGCCAATTTGTGACGTTAAATAAAGAATTGAAGAAATTATTGTTATTTTGATATAAGTTGTTTGTTTTCTCTAAAAATTACAATAACAATGACAATATTATAAAAATGAATAAACTTACTTTTAAAAAACTTCAAGTGTCATTTGACATGAATGAAGAATAAAACACAATTAACACTAGAAATTAAATAGAACGCTCCTCATGGCAATCTTGCGTAATTACATTATTGTAATTATAATTACATCGACGTAGAATGTTCACTTTCTCTCCAATGACGACGTGAATTTATTTAGTAACCACAAGGAAATGCAGCGTTTAAAGCATTTAACGTGTATTGAATAAACGAGTATGGTATTCTCATTAGTCCACAAAATGAAATTATTACCAAACAACAACAAGGGTTTCGGCCAGAATTGCACATCCACGAATAGAAATCATTATATAAAATCCGTTCTATTTAAAACAAAACGAGAATATTCGCTGGCAATTAAAACTGCAATAATCTAATGATAAGATAATATTCAATTCTAATAATACTGCTAAAACTGCATGAAAAATCATTAACTGTCACAGAAAAACTAAATCTGACTTATTACACGAGTGTTCTATTGATCCAAACGTTTTCAATGATTTCTTTGTTGATAACATAAAAAAGAATACTGTACGATGCTCTAACTTTAAATTATCTTCTCATAATGTGACAAAATTTCCTGCTGTAGTTAGTGCTTACTCAGCAAGAGTGTCTGGTTAATATCGTCGTATCATCTGAGTATTGTATAACAGAGGATTAACTCTGAACGTTTAAATGCAAATCATTGACAAATATAAGAGATAATAAAGGCCTTAAAATTGAACCTTGAGGTACTCCATAATGTAAGAAACGATATTTGGAAAATACGCCGTTGATTTTTACTGTTTGCATTATGTTATTTAAATATTAACTAAGTAAAGTAACACGTGGCTTTATCGACTCACGTGTTGTTTTAAGCATTAAAACCATCGCTTAGATGGCGCCGTGCACTTTAACGCACACAAGTCCTTACAGTTAACTGTTGGCATTTACTTAGTTTATACTATTTACACGTGTCCATTTTAACACGAGATGTCGCAAGACACACATTGTACTTGTATTCACTGCTCCAGGAGAGTTTAAAAGACCAACCGCCGTCTTGTACAGTTGTATACCGCACTTGAGTATACAACTCTGATGAGCTCATAATAAGAGCGAAATGCTGCATTAGGTGTTCTTTTTTTTGCGTGTATGCTTCTGTACAAGTTATCTTGGTTTTATCGACTCACGTATTATTTTAAGCATTAAAACCATCGCTTAGATGGCGCCGTGCACTTTAACGCACACAAGTTTTTATAGTTAACTGTTGGCATTTACTTAGTTTATACTATTTACACGTGTCCATTTTAACACGAGATGTCGCAAGACACACATTTTACTTTTAAATATTAACTGGTGAGCGTAGTACAAGCATTATCAAAATTATAAAATTATTTTCAATTTACTTAAAAGAAAGCGATGTGAGACGTTATCAAATACCCGAGAAACATCTAAAAAAATTGCTAGAATTGATAAAACTGATATTGGCTTCAGCAGTGCTTTTTCTTTTCTGAACCAAATTTTTTTTTATAAAATAACATATTACTTTTAAAATGTCTAGATATTTGGTTGTACAGAACCTTTTTAAACAATTTAGAAAATATTGGAGATGGGGCGATAACTTCTTGGATCATTTCTATCTCCTTTTTTATAAAACAAAATGACTAATGATCTTTTAAATTATCTGGAAAAGTACTATGTCGTAAAGATGAGTTAATTAATTTAGTGAGAAGTCTTACAAATTCAGCATACTCTAGATAATGCAAAGACTATAACACTTTTATTGAAGCTTCGACCATATAGTTTCCAGAACCAAGAAATGACCAAAAAGAAAAATACTAACATTTATACATTAAGGCATTTACAAGACAGTATTTCTTTGAAATATCTCAAAATACCGTATTTTTAGGGTCAATCAAGAAGCGCAATATTATACATAGTGTCCCATAAAAAAATTATCATTTTGCATCACTTTCAATACATGTGGAAACATACGCAATGCATATGAATAAAATGTTACAAAAAAATTGCTCAGACATGTAGATGACTCGACCGTCAGTTTAACTTCGCTCTTTTTATTACTTGTGAAAACTAACGTATACACACTTAGTCATTGTCATACGAATCAGAAATTCCGATACAACTACGACGCCATGTCAACGACAATGACGAAGCAACTAAATAACTCAGCTTGAATTGACGGTATGCCATATTTCCATAACTTTCAATCAACAATTATACAATGAATAAAGGTGTTAACGAAAAAATCGATCTACAAAAAGTATTTGCTTTAATTTTTCCCAATTTTCAGTAACAGGGTGATTTTTATACTGTTTTAACGAAGAGTTTAGCCTTATTTCAAACTTTCAAAGTTTTTCTTTGAGATTTTGTTAAAAAATTGGCAAAACAAAAGTTTTAGAACTTTTAATTATCTACAACTTTTATATCGATACGAGACCTACTTTTGTCAGAAATCGTAAAAACCACCTGTCACTATAAATAAATTTCTTTTCCATTCCTAATTAATTAAAGTTACTTTACTTATGTTAATTTGGCAAAAGTTCACGATGTTGCATTATACGTAGAAGTGTAGGTAGTACAAAAGCCAGTTATATGCAAATATTATCAATATAATTAATTTTCCAAAAGCAACTTAAACATCAGTTTTGTATAAAACTAATTCAAAATGTATAATTCGAAATAAATTGATCACAAAATAAAATTTATGGTGAAAATTATGTTTTTTTTTTACTTATTACATAATTGGATTTATTCGATATACTGTTGGAAGATATGAAAATTTTGCAATAAAGAACGTCACTTTATTTTATGTAATTTCAGTTTAATTCCTTCCAGATGCTGCTTCTCGGGGTAATTTTCTTTAGTATTATTGAATTTTGTGCTCGTAATTTCTAAAATTTAAATAGCGTTTCAAGAAATGCTTAAGGTAGTTCAAAAGAAGCATTGTAAGCAGTAATTACTCTACGTTAAACAAAATAAAGGTTTTTAAATTTTTTATTAAAAAATGAATATTTAATATGACTGAAGAGTAAAAGTACGACAAAGTTCAAGCGGATGACAACTACAATAGCAGTATTTGTGATTTTATTTTTATTATGTAATAAGCTTATTTTATATGTTTCAGTTGTTTTTATGTTTTACATTAATATCCTTTAATATTCCTATGTCTAGAGTAAATGTAAATGTAGATAATTTAAAATATCTACTATTAATTAATTCTTCCCCCTCGCCGCACTGATATTTAACAATCACAACACAATCTCAATTTTAGGTTTATCCAGCTTTCGTAGACAAATGAGAACTCAAACACAATACCTTTAAAATTTCATTTATTTTTTGTAAAACAATTGCTTCCAACTTTAATCAGATCATCGCGTCCTTTCATTAAATTCATGAAAGTGCTTATACATTTTTCTGATTTTGACATACACTGTATGTCCGCATCATATATGGGATCTTTAACTTTGTGCTAAATTTGAGTTGCATCAATTTGTGCTTTGATCAAGGTAAAAATGCTTAAAAAAATAGTAGTCACGTGATACGCGATATCTGACAAATTAATTTTTTCCAAAATGTATTATTTCTCAAAATACATAAAGAAGTTATTAGAAATTAGCTACATAAGACAATTTAAATTTTTTTTCCAATTTTTGTAAATTGCAACGCTGTTGCAAAATAAATTCAACCTAATAAAACTTCTTAGTTTTTGTAGTATTTTATTCCAGGCACATTTTCATTAGAATATGTATAGCCATAAAATAAGTAATTGTTGAAACAAATACTTTGTGTTTAAAAATAATGTACATATTATTATTGCAAAATAATTTAATTGAAAAGGGTTGTGTATTATTTTCAAAAATACTTAGCTTATAAAGTTAACTCAAAAAAAATTGCACCAAATGTTTAAAAAACATTATGTATAGAATAAAATGTTGTAAAAACTAAAAAGTTTTATCTAGGTTCTGTAAAATTTTACTTTGCAACAGTGTTGCAATTCACAAAAAAAATCAATTATCTTATGCAGTTGAAATTATGTATATGAGCTAAAAATTGCATCTAGAAAAACTTTCTCGCATCATTTTTTTTTAAATGTTGATTTATCATGCGTGACCACTATTTTTTTGATCAATTATCAACCTGATAGGAGCACAAAATTATGCTAAACTCAAATTTCAAATAAAGGTTTTAATAACAATAATCCCATATTTTAGATTTAATTAAAGTATTGGATAAAGATCAACTTTATTTGGTCTGTTTTTATCATTTAAGTAACCAATACTGATTGATCAAGTGTTAAAATATAAGACGAGATAATTTGATATTATACAGGGTTTTTATAAATGATTTTCTCATCAGGCGAGTGTTGGAAAATTTTAAAAATGCAAATTTGCCGTTTAAATTGATAGTGAATTAATTTATGCTAATGTCATCATCTGTCAGTTATTTCATCGTTCCGTTGTAATTATCATTGTGTTCTTCCTCGTTTATCGTTAATTTTATTCACTTAATTGATGAGACAATCATTTATAGAAGTAGATATAGTCCAAATATTTATGGATTTAACATGAACGTTGTTTGTCAACAAAACAATGATTCTCTACATTAATTAAAAATAGTAACCACAATTAACTGTTACATTCTGTCAAAATTGGCAATCACATACATAGAGATACTGAAATGATTTTAACTTCTGCGTTTGAAATAAAAAAAAATTTCAAAGTGAAGGGTCCGTCGACCCCTCTTTCCATAAAATGAAAAGAGTCACCACAAAATGTCGCCTAACTATAATTTTGAATTCGTATTGCAGTGATCGCAAGGTCGTTACCATGTATGAAATTGTAACCTTGTGTATTGTGTAGTAATACGGATAAATTTGTGTATTGTATACTATGAGGATAAATCAATGTAAGGTGTACGTGCTAACCCGAACTGGAAGTCGGGAAGATACGCTTTTGAGCAGTGAACGGTGATGGTGTGAAGTTAAGATAGTGCATCAAACAATGAATGTGTTAAAATTATTGTTAACTTTTTATAGTTTTATATAAAAATTTGTATAAGCCAGCTGTATATCTTGAAACGGCACATCGTAGTCATTCCGCGAATTGTTATCAACTTGCGCATCGTAGAAATAGATTTAATGGGAATAAAACCCATGACCAATAATAATAAAGTTCAATACGAAGTAAGTAATAAATGAAGCACTAGTAGAAAATAAATATGAAAAATATGAAAAGTAAGCGTCATCAGAAAATGTGGTTAGTACAATAAGTATGTAATAGAAAAAGATTGCAACCCCTTGACCTTTGAATCCTGTGTTCCCCCATTTTTTCTATATGAGCGTTCAATTTTAGTCCAATCTCTGATATTTTCTATTTCACATAGTTTTTTGTGTATAGGATTTTTCCGTCGATTTTTCTGAGTATTTTTATCTCTTATAATGTCATAATAGGTCTTGTGGTGCTATTATATATTTTTGATTTTTTTTAACATTTAACTGTTTATTCCGCTATCCGAAGTTTGATAATTGAGGTCAATCTGTTACTTTTACCTTTGTCTTGAAAGTAAGTACATTATTACTTTGTTACTATAGTAGGCTACGATATAATTTTTTCTCAGATTATCAAAAACATATATACAATCTTGTTTTTAAAGGTAATTAGCTTTACAGTCATTAAATCTACAAAATCTAGATATCCCTGAATTACTCAAAGAAAACCAAGCCCCTTGGCTTTCGTAGCTTTGTTGTTTTGAATAGATTCTTTTGTTAAACTAATTACAGCCAAAGCTAAAATCTTACAAACTATAAACATTTTGAAAAGCTGAGAAAAAAATACTATTAAAATAAATCATCGCTACTATGTTTCTGAATTAAAATAACGAAGTTGGTCTAATGAAATTGAATATCTTCATGGAAGAATATCAAAAACTGTAATACAATTTTCTTGGTATTCACTTCTGATAGCTTCAAATTAAACAAAAAAAGGGTAAAGTATAAATGATATCATGCTTCTTCCTGTAAAATAGAGATAAAAACTTCTAGTTTTCACCAATAGACATCTTATAAAATGGACCAATTTGTAATATCATGTACATACAGGTAAGTTTCCTCAAAAAAATGATTTATTGATAAGTATACTCTTTCTAGGCCCTTCTAAGTGGAGGTAGGATAAACCAAAAACAACTCAGTTGGTTGCAATTACCGACGTTTCGCCCACCATTGTATGGTCTTTATCAAAGCTATCTACAAGACTGAGTTGGTAGCCAAATTAAAATTAAAATTTATCAATAGACGATAACGTCCATTGATTAAAATTTAAAAATTTAAAAACAAACATGTGTAAATATACTCTAATTATTTTTTTTTAATAACACAACGCATTTGAGTACAAACGCCTATTAATGTGAATGTAGGTACTAGTCATTTATCTTTGGCAAGTAAACCTCGGCAATTGCATGATCATGGAACGTCCGTTCGAAGTATAAAATGTAGAACGCCCAAAAGAAAATGCTTTTTGTGGTACGATTTGAAATGTGCTATGTATGCAACCGATTCTGTGATACTGTAGCTACTGCTTTTATATGACAAATAAATAAATAATTAAAATGCTCGAGAGAGTAGATTAGGCAGAAGTAACATAGTAGTATAAAATGAACCATTTATGCCGTATCTATTCGGAATATATATTCCAAAAAGCAACAGAAAATGCACAAGACGGCATAAAAATTAATGGTAGAATACTAAACAACCTTAGATATGCAGATGATACAGCCATAATTGCGGACAGCCCGGAGGGACTCCAACGTTTGATAGATAACATAGTAAGAGAAGGCTATACATTGGGATTAAAAATAAATATAAACAAAAGAACTATATAACAAAAAAATAGAACAAGTGAATAAGTACAGATATCTAGGATGCTGGTTAACGAACAAAATGGACCCAGATACAGAAATACGTGCAAGGATCGAGCAAGCAAGATCAACTTTCATAAAAATGAGAAATCTACTGTGCAATACGGGTATGGCAATAGAAGTACGATATAAGTTTGCAATGTGTTACGTACACTCGGTTCTGCTGTACGGAATGGAGGCGTAGCATAATGCAAATAAATCGTACATAAATTCGGCCATTAAAATTCTTTCTTCTTCTGATACAACCGGTGTTATTCAACCCCATAACACTACAAGAGTAATCGCATACATAGCTTAAGCAAATAGAAACCTATTCTCAGATACCACCAATCCACCTAAGAATGTCCATCAATTTTTAAACTAGTCATACAAATGCTAACGTTTTATGTTTGTACTCAAACTTACTGCTTTGTATAAACATATGCCAGATTTTTTTAATTTATCGTCAAAGTCAGAAGATCTACAGGATGTAAATAAAATAGTTTTATCTATGCCGCTTTATTCATTTTGTCTAATTGACAGTATAAGTTGTTAATTTTGAAGTTACTTCAATATGTATTCCGCATGACCATTTTTATGGACCGGTACTTTCTATTTTAGCTGAAACGGCACTCTGTCCTTAAATGAAAATCATTAATACCTTGTACATTTATTCACTGAAAAAACCTTTTTTAACCATAATCTGCTATTTTATACAGAGAAGTAGAATATTTTTTGTAGGTTGTACTTTGCACGTTTATTGAAGAACGTTTTGGATCGTATAATATGTTAACAGAAAAACAATATTTGACGTCTTATGAACGAATAATCAATCACCCATGACGTCCGTTCCAGGAACGTATATACAATGAACGTATACATATACTATTTGGTTATGTGTCCAAACAAGCATTTAATAACAATCACCGTTTACTTTTAAAACTAAATTTAGTTTTAATTTAGTGGTTTTATTTATTTGACAAAATTAATAAACAGCACTGCTTTTACCAAACAAAACAAAATAAATATCGTTTTGGTGTCAATTTGATAGTGATTATATATTAAAATTGCTTTTAATTGTCATATAATGAATTTTTATCGTTACTTCAAACTTAATAATAAAATAATTAGAATTCTATTCAAAGTTAAAATAAAGTTTTTAAGTAAACAAAAAAAAATGTCATGAACAGAATTTTAATTAAAAAGTGTGTTGAATTAAATTTTTAATTAAATTGCAATAGTCTTTATTACATTTGAGTTTGCCCAGAAACTATGTAGGTGAATAACTAAAAAAAGATCTCAAATCGCCTGCTGTAATTACGAAAGAGATTTGTACAATTGCAAACAAACTCACGCTTGAGTTTTTCACTCCTGAAGGGTCCCAAAAGGACGTAGCAGCTGTCGACTCATTCTCGAGTTTGTTTGCAATTCTAGAAATCTCTTGTGTAATTACATCAGGCGATTTGAGATCGATTTTAAGTTAACACCGTCGTTAACAATTATGACCGAAAAGTTGATTTCTTACACTATCTGTGCAAATATCTGAATTAATAATAATTGATCTCAGCCCAAAATCAATTTAGTTTTATACCAAAATTTAATTAAAAACTGCTCCTGAAATAATTTTTAGCGTACACCTATATTATTTTATACGGAGCTTAAGTGATGCTTTTTGTAGTGAGGATGTTGGAAGTGACATCCAAAGTGACACTTAAACATTGTCAGTTCAAGCGTTTAAGTGACATTTAACAAACGTTTGAAGAAAATAGTATTTTACTACACGAGATGAAGTTTTGTTTTTTCGTGAGAGAGACATTTGCTCACGAACGAGAGCGAGTGCGGGTATGGCAATAGAAGTACGATATCACCTCCTAAATTTTTTCCCGTCACTTAACAACTTATTTTCAACTTAATTAATTGACTAATATTTATTAACTTTACATTTATTATTAACTAATATAATATTATGATCAAATCATCTTCAAATACTGGAGACCATTTCGAATAAATTACGTCAACGAAATGTCGAGGAGAGTGGGGCACAAAGAAATACAAATTTGTTTTTAAAGTTGTTTTCCAATTTAAGTAAATAGCTTTGAAATTTTTTTAAAAGATGTTTTTGCCTAATATAGTTGCCGCCTCGAACCATGGAGTAATCATGCGGTGTTCAGGAGTTTTTAGCTAATGAGACTTTTGTGTAAGAACTTTAGATCTTACTATTTAATGAAGGCTTATGCATTATGCAAAAAGATGTGATTATTACGCAGCTACATCATGAGTTCCGTATGACGAGCCATAGGAACATATTGAAGTATAATTACATTTAGTGACACATCTAAAAAACTTACTAAAAAATTAAAATACAACAATAATGTGGAATTGAATTGATTTAATTATTTTTACAGTGTGACAAAAATAGTATATGAAAATAGCCGCGTTGACGTGTATAATATATAACCTTAAAATTTACAGATATCAATGTTTTCTTAAGTATCTTGGATTCTAACCTAAACTTTGTATCAGTTGACTACTTTGTTAAAAAATTTCCAAATGTCCAAGAAAATTAAAAACCTACCCAGCCCAGTTTTTTATTTGAACACCTGTTAGTTACCCAATATTAAAATATAGGTAAATAAATTGGTTTTGTTGTCTGTTTGCAATTATTTAAAATTTGAGCTCCATTTTAATTTATGTTCCATCAACAAAATGGTTGACGGGTTTAAGTCATCATTTGGTAATTCTCTATGTGTCTTTGTCTATTATTTTTTGTTAATCAATTTCTATTTTCGCAGCTGCGATTTCTTTGGTAATCGAAGTCATTTAAGATAAGATAAGGACACGTGTGGCACATCTTTCGGTATTTTGTGGTTCATTTGTATATTGTAAATTTTTTGATTATTTCGAATACATCCTATACTTCGACATCTCTGAGAACAAATATGACATGAAGCTACAATATAATTCGATTTTCACTGCTCAAAATTTTGTCAAGAACTTTTCTTCACAATTAGTCGAATTCATTGTGGGGGTAGTCTCGTCTTGTGTCTAGGGGTACTTTCGACCATTACACAGATTTAAGGTTTAAAAATTATTTGTAATGACTTAAAAAAAAGTATTAACATGGGAATGTAAAAAAATGTTTAAATAGTTTTCTGGTGATAAACAAAATCGACCAAAACGAGTTAAATTTCTGGAAACATTTAGAGAAGTTTATCGTTCAACGTTTGCTTCGCCTACAACCTGCGAAAAGTGAAGTTTTACTGCTGTTACAACACCCTAAGAAGATTATTTTAAACGTTGGCTGTTTTGGATCAAACAGTCTTCCATTCTTCCTATTCAGTGAATTGTGAATTTTTTGTAGCAAGCTGTGCAGAATTTTACGTCTAATAACAAAGGAAGCTCCTTGCAATATTCGTGTCCTGCATCAGAAATAACAGAATTGGAAGAGTCTTTCAGTTATTGACTTTTGACATATTTTCCTTCGTCTTTATCTTTTTTGTTCTACCAAAATAAATCACGTATGATTTCATTTTTTGTTGAATCTGTTCGTTGCTTCTTTCTGTGTAGCACTTCTTCATTTTTGTGCATTATCCGTTTGTTTTTTTAGAAACGGCAAAACATCTGCAGGAGAAGCTAGCATTCTAATTGGAAGATGATTGTTGATTTTGTCCTGCTAATCGATGGGATTCATATTTTCAGAATTTTCGAATGGACCCTTAGTAAAATAAACAATATTCTTCAAAGCCCAAGATGGTTAGAAATCCAATTATTAAATGAAGAATACATCGAGTTTTAAGCAGTCTAAATATCAAGTGGTTGCATCCGATGAGAGCAGTGAGGTGGCAATGAAATAACAAGGAACTATTTTTTTTACAATATTCTAGAGCTTAAATGCTGATATGTAATTGTGATTGTTTAAATCTAGGAGCAATATTTTGTGTTCTACTGAAGCGGGTGTGGGTCCATTTTTTTATATAATCGGTAGTGTGTCTCACATGGAAAACGTATACCGTTTCAGTTGCACATACAAATACAGTTAATCTCTTCTTATTGAGCAAGATAGAGCAATACCAACTTTTACTTTTTTACGCTATTATTTTGACAGTTTTGATCACAGTACTTACACCCGACTCGTCAAGATTGAAAATTCATTTGGGTTAAATTTTGATTTTTCTATAACCGATCAAAATTTTATTGGCATTGAATCATCAAACTCTCAATACACTAGTAGTTTTTGGTTTTTGAGGTTCAAAGTGTTGTATCTCTTTAGAAAACCTTCTATCCAGTAGTTTCCAGCCATCCCAATTTCGTGTCCTCGCATCGGAACGGCGTAATTAAAAGCTGGAACTCTAGTTTGTTTTACAATTAACACGAGAACACTTATCTAAACATAGTACAAGTTTTGTCTCTTTATTTTTGATGAATATTTGTTCAAATACTTATCTTCTGTTTCGTTTTCTTTACTATAGTTTACAGAATCTATATTTTGAACAATTCCTGTTCTACAGCCTGACGAGAGGAAGTTCCATTTCTAGTATTGCATCTTTAATTTGAAGTTCGTAGATTGATTGGTTTTCTTATTACAGTAGAAGTCCAATAATCCGGCACGTTAATAATTAAACTACAAATACAGTATGCAAATACGTACAACAAAGTTTATTTTACATTTCATATAATGTATGTACAGTGTACAGGTACTGTAAAACATATTTCACTTAGATTTAAAAAAGTCACGAATGTCTTTTTTTTGTTGACTTTTGCCGTTTAGTACGAAATTTATTTCTAATGAAATGGAAATTAATAATTTCTGAAGCACTGTAGCTAGTACTAGCTTCAGCAAAAGAGATAAACTTATTTAGTCATTCTGCAGCTTCTGCCTAGCTGATTTTTTTCCTTTTCTTCCGTTTCGGCATCTGAGTCACTTTCTTCAAGATTTTGAGTAGGCTGAGGGTTTACTACAATGTTGATAATGTCTTCATCGGTTAGTTCTTGCTCAACAGGCTTATTCTCGTTGATTATAAGCCACTCCTCTACCTCATCTTCAGGCAGGTTTTTCAAGGGATTCTCAGCACTTCTAAAGACATCCAAAACTTTGGCCAGAGCGTCTTGATGGTTTTCTTCCTCATCAGTCTGTAGAGTTAGGTCAGATGCAGGGTTTGCAGATGGCCAAAGTTTTCTCCAGCATTTTTGGAGTGTTGTATTTTTTACCTGGTTGCAAGACAGTGCAATAGCAGCACAGTCGGCATTTAACAGGCCTTCAATAAAAGACCTCCTATAAACGCATTTAAAATTTTGAATAATCCGTTTGTCCATGGGTTGAATCAAAGATGTTATGTTAGGTGGGAGCAGAGTAGCAACAATATTTCCAGAAACTAACTCGTTTTCTGCCGGGTAGGCTTTGCAATTGTCCAAAAGAAGGATGGCTTTAGTATCTTCTGGTAGACCAAGGTTTTTAAAGGATTCCTTGACCTCAGGCACAAAGTGGTGAAAAAACCAATCTTTAAAGATGGCGGCAGTCATCCACGCATTTGATTGAGCATCGTATTGGACAGGCAAGTGTGTAACATTCTTAAAAGCCCTGGGTTTTGCAGATTTCCCTATCACAAAAGGGGTTACTAGGTGGTTTCCAGACGCATTAGCACATATCAAAACGGTTAATCTGTCTTTGTTTTTTTAAAACCCTTGGCTGCTTTTTCTCCTCCCCAGCTAGTGTAGATGTTGGTAAACATCGCCACAATAGCCCTGTTTCATCAGCATTATAAATCTGTTCAGGTGTTAAATCATTATCAGCCACGATTTTCTCAAACTCGTCTTTGTATTTTTCTGCAGAGTTTTGGTTTGCTGGAAGTGTTTCTCCAGTTACATCAAGTCTTCGAATTCCATGCTGAAACTTAAAGTTTCTGAGCCAACCATCAGAATAATTACATTCACTTTCAGCAACTGCTAAATCTTGGCCGAATTTCCATTTGAACAATACACTATCTAGCTGTTCCAGTTTTGTTTTTTTTAATGTTTGTCTAGAAGCCAATTTTTCAGTTGTTACCGATTGAGAAGCAAACTTCATTAGTTCATCTTTTTGTTTTTTAATGTCATAAATAGTTAATGAGCAAATATTATACTCATTCATTAAAACATTTCTCTTCTCGCCTATTTTTAGCCGTTTGATGATTTCTAGTTTCTGATTGAAAGTCAGTGTTACGTGTTTTATTTTCTCTCCTTTTGAACTCGAAGGCTTAGGTTTTGAAAACATGGTCACTGTACAGTTAGAACGAAAATCACTTTTTTTTATAAACATTTCAAAAGTTACGTTTACTGCGATGTGAAAGGACACAAAACAACAACGCACAAAAAAATGGCGAAGACGCTTCGTTATTGATTAACGGAGCTGCACTGCACCTGAATTTGTTGTGAACCACTAAAATGTGCACTACAAACATAATCAATGTATTGAAAAGAAATTATATTGATTATTTAAAAAAAAAATTGAACATAGTTTTGAAATCACGTAATATTTATGAAGTTACTATTAGTCCGACTAAAATGTTTGAAAATTGGTGGTCCATGATGCTTCCAATGAGATTTAATTGTATGCAAGAATGATCAGTGGTGCAAACAATAACCATAAAAATCCACCACTTTAATAAATTGACTAATTTTATAACATTATGGGATTTTTATGGTATAATTTATGGTTATTGTTCGCACCACCGATCATTCCTGCCGATTAAAATGATTGAACATCACATTTTTCGAATGAGTAATTTCAAAACCGGTGCTCGATAGATACTTTGTGTTGATTGACTTTTTCTCTTGTTTTTTCTACTAAAATACTAAAATTAACGTTAATTTATCTAAATTACACACATAACACACTTGACTTATCAGCACTTGATTCGTTCCCCTAAAAGTGTTTAATGTTGTTATTTTTTAAATACTCTACTCTTTTAATTTTGGTAGCAATTTGAATGTAAGAAGTAGAAAAATTACGAAAATGAGCACTTTTTATTAACATTCACTAGAGATAAACCTGAAAAAAGAATGATTGATGAAAAAAATGTTAAAATTTTAATAATCTTCTAGATATAGTTTAAAAAGAACGTGAAATAGACTGCGACTGTCATAAGAAAGAAGTATATCGTAACGCATAGAAGCAAATTATGGTATTAACAAAAAGAGGCACAAGGTATAGAAAATCCTTTCATTTTTTTCTTACTTTGTACTTTTTATTCAATTTTCGTGCGATAAAGAATAATTTAGTGGAACGATGGGGATAGTGTGTAAATTTCATTCATATTATTACAATAAAACAAGGAATATGGGGTGTTAATTGCATCCACACACTAAACATTACTACTGGTAGGCTTTATAACCCAAAAAAATCAAATTGAAACTCTAAGGAATGATTTTGTGTTGAGCGATAGTATCTAAACTTAATATTTTTTATTTAAAACCTGATAGATTATTAGGAGAATTTTGATTACAAATTACATGCTTATCGTTTGTTAAAATATGTACCTTTCTAGTTGGTATCAGCAAGATAATTGTTATCTTTATTGTTACAATATACTAAATCAACTATATGAATAAGCGAAGGTGTTTACTAATGACGTCCTTATAATTCAAAGAACAGCTTTTAATGGTACGGTTTCCCACATAGAAATCCTTTGTTATACGTAGAGCCTGTGTAGTTCAGTGGCAGAGCACTGGTCTTGTAAACCAGGGGTCGTGAGTTCAATCCTCACCGGAGGCATGTTTTGAGTCGTTTGTTTAGTTTTTAATTAAAAATAATTTTTTTTTATTTTACACTCTTTAAAACCAACAATAAATTACTATTTGGATGATTTTTAATGCTTGTGTTTAAATTTTATTTATTTTTATAATTAATAACATTATAATTTTGTTTAATTTTTATACTTTTATAAGCAAAAGTTGTTGATAATTTGTTTTTCTTATGACTCGCATGTTGGTTTTTAAGTAATTTTTATTGGTATAATTTTTTGCATGGTTTTATACGTGGTCGTAATTATTGATTAATTTGTCCTATATAGCCATCCTTACAATCTGTACAATCAACTGATAAATTAAACATAAAGAAAAGTAATTTACGTTTGGTGTTTTTGTAGGAAGATATTATGTTGTGTTTTGTTAATAAACTGTTAATTTGATCAGAAACTTTAGATAAGTTATGCTAAGAAATATTCTTTTGCTTTTACTATTATTAGTAATTTAATATCCCTTTCTTGTTAATGAATTCATTAATCTTTTTTGTTGCTTTAAACAAATAGAGTGTTTTGTTCATATTTTGTTGTCAAAACTAGATATTTAATTTTGGTTCACTCGGTATAGGGTAAAAGCACTAGTCGTGATTGGCCACTTAAGGGCATTTACAGCTTTCATGCGCAATAAATGACAGAAAAATTGCCTAAATCACATAAAGAAAACTCTAAATAATTGAAA
The DNA here is from genome assembly GCA_030710515.1 of Abscondita cerata. Lineage (NCBI taxonomy): Eukaryota > Metazoa > Arthropoda > Insecta > Coleoptera > Lampyridae > Abscondita > Abscondita cerata. The sequence continues at coordinate 614,865 of JALBCR010000004.1, forward strand.
ACTTTTATTTATTTTTAAGTATACTTAGGGAAAATACAATAAAAAAGTTAAAACTTGAAAAACCTAAAATACAGCAGTTATTGGCCACTTGTGACAGTTATTGGCCAAAGAATATACAGTGATTGGCCATACATTTTCAAAACAAAGAACAATTTCTAAAATTCGTAAAATAGGTAGCACTATTCATTATTCTTACAGTTAAAGCACACAAGACTAGAGTTGGGGCATTTTGGTTCATCCAGACACAAAATGTGGTAGGTTCTAAGACAAAAGTCACACCTGACACCGAGTTTAGATAATGTTAAGTTCAATATACAATTATAGCACATGCTCTTATGAATTTGATTTTTGTAGAAATTAGTCTCCTTTTTAAAATTATTCAATTTCATGTTTGATATCACACATATCTTTGATTCTTTATGTGACTCGTCATTAAATAAATTCCTTTTGATCGAGTTTATACTGGGAATAATATTGCGGTCCCTTGATGTTGAAGATATGGAACTAGTTTCTTTCTGATACCTTAATAAAGGACTTCTGTTCTTTATCTTAGCTTCACAGGACGTATTTTGGTTGCTGATCAAGTTTTCGCATTGATGTTTTTCGTCTTATTCGGGGATTTCGACTACTTTAGGATAACTAGGACTTGTTATTTTTGGCAAGTGCACTTTAACTCCGTTTCTTAATATCGTGCTCTCAATAAGATTCTCTTCCTCAAAATTAATTTCTTCTTGAATGAGATCTGTTTTTGTCTTGCTTTTCGTTTCTTCTTGTAAATGCAGGTCAACAACATTGAAGTCTTCTTTTTGTTCAGGACAGTATGAGTTTTTCGCTTCTTTAATATCCAACTTTATCTTTTTAAGCGACCCTTTCTTTTCAGCCGATACTTTATTTTTAGCTGATACTCTTTTTTTGGAGCTATTATATTTTTCTGTTAGTTTTTTATTTCTCTGCTTTGTTTTCGTTCTTCTTTTAATCTTTCTTCTTCCAGTTTTTTCTCCATTTTTTGCCTTTCCTCGTTTCTGCGATCTGACGACTTAATAACGAAAGAGGATCTTTTGGAATCTTTTCGTTCCAGTTTATTGGGACATATAAAAAATTTTTCGATGCTTGTTTGGGTTCTACAAGAAGGCAAAAATTTGTCAGTTATTGTGGTCTGATAGGCTGTTGTTGCGGCATTTGTATCTGGTTCTAGCTCTAAAATACTATCGCTATTGAAATTTGTATATCTCGATGAAGGCCCAGGCTCTAGCTTCTGGGCAAAAGTTTTATCTCATACACATTTTTACTTCCCCTTACAGCCACAACTCTTATATTTTTAGGGCACAAAAGGAAACTAGTTTCGTCTCCGTTAAATACACGGGAGCAATCTTCCAAAATATATCTATATCCTTTCTGAATCAGATATGTTTCAATTTCGAAGAACCACGATCTTATATCCTTTTCGGATATGTTAGAACTTGCAGCTGTAATGGTTTCTGGAGATCTATAAGTTATATCTGGGTGTCTTTTAAAAAAAACCTTTACACCACCCTCTTCCTGGACGATTATCAATAAATGGATTTGTTCTAGGATTTGCATCTAAAAAACTATTCACAGACGCAATAATGTCTTCTGCTCTAAGAGGGAATCCCTTTTTCTGACTCTCAGCTATCCATTCTTTTAGACAATTTTCTTCATCAGGGGATAAAACAGGACTTGGACCCTATGAAGTTTTATTTCGAAACTTCTCACTAATTCGGAATTGCAGGGTGCCTCTAGGAACATTGAAATCACGTGAAGCATGTCTTTGTGGCAATCCACTTCTTACAGCTTCAATAGCTTTAAGAACATCAGCTTCAGTATAGCTTTTTGTGTATTTCTTGTTTTTTTTTGAACCTTTGGCATTTTTCTGAAAAGAAAAGTAGTTTTTTTGACTATTCATAAGTATAATGAAGTAAATGTTAATAATATCTTCCAATAATGGGATTAGAGAAATAAAAAGTTAGTATTTTACAGCTTAAACTGTTTTTTATTTGTTAGCTTTATAAAGGTAAACTTAATAAAAAATTAATCAAAAAAATTAACCAATCTTTTTTTATAGAAAATTATGTGACAATTCGCAGGATATTCAATTTATTTATAATTTTTTAAGACGGCTGATGCTAAAATAACCACCTGGCCAATAATTCTATGGCATACAATTTTCCTTGTTACAGTTATAAGCCGCCCCGCCCCGGCCAATAACTACACGACGACAAAAAGAGCGAGACAGTCATAAGCCACCTAAATTAAGCGCCAAAATATATAACTTCATTAAAAACCTATAGAATTATTGTCAGATAACGCAATTACTAACTGCTAACACCCAAAAAGGTATTATTAACCAAAAACCAAAGAAAATATCACTAACCTAGTTTAGCCATTTGCTTAAGAAGTCCTTAAGGAAAAGCACCAAACTGGTAAAAAATGGACACGACCGTACACTCACATAACCTATAAGTTTTATTTACTACACTAATAAAGCATAATTGCCGCTTATTATTAAAATACTTAAAAACACTGGAACTTTTTCAGAAAGCTTAAAATTACCAAATTAAAATCTGGTGGCCAATCACTAGTACATGGCTGACGACTGGTGCTTTTACCCTATGAGTGTTATTTCATTTTATTATGAAATGTAATACCCAGACGCTTCCCGGTTGCGCGAATACGTATTAATTTGTAGTGCAAAGCAAAAATTCGCTAACCTGCCTTAGTAGAAGAATGTTTGTGAGATGCTAAACTTCTACATGTATCTATTTATGTTTTTACCTAAGACCTAAATAATAGACTATTTTACTAGAAGTTAAACAATTATATTTTTTAACTCCATGTGAAATTTTTTTTTCAAGCGTTTATTGCTGGTTTTTATGTATTATTCTCAAATTTTTAGATTCTACAGTATTATGTGAAGCATTGATAATGTTAGGAAATTTAAAGTTAATATTTTAGTAGTTACTCTTTTTATACAATCGATGAATCTTTTATATTTATTATACAGGGTGTTTAAAAAATACGTTCCGGTATTTTTAAGTTTAGTACACGGAAGTACTCGGTTTGGGAATGCTTCAACATAAAGGCCTTGCCATACATGAAATGCATGTCTGCCATTTCAGCATTGGTATATTCCGCATTATTTGAAAATTTCAACAATGAGTAACAGCAACAACAACTTCAATAGCAACAATAACACTAATAATGACAGCCACACAAATCCGGCAACTAGACTGACAGAAACGAACAAATTTTGTTTTGTTATTTCCATAGCTGACGTGATAAATACGACGAATCACTCCAACTGGGCTTAGTGATTTTAATTTCAAAAACTGCTTGTATCTCGGAAACGGTTGAATTTTGGACTTATGTTTATTTTGACTTTTTTGTTTGTACTGATGAGATCTATAAGTGGGCTAAATATCGGAACGTGTTTTTTAAACACTATGTATAGACATACAGTGTATTTATTGTCTGATTTGGACTAACTTTTTTTTTTAATTATAGAGCGTTTAAAACTATACTTTATGATACATTATTATCTCACTAATTCTTTTTTCTCGCTTGATCAAAGGAAATAGATTCATAAGACTAAAAATTTGTAAAAAATGTTCATATAAGGGTTAGCCCAACCCAGTAATGTACTAAGATTTTTTGAAAAAAAAAGTCGCTAATACAATTTCTTTAATTTTCATCTTTAAAAAATTACCAAAAAGTACCAACCTAAATAGCTAAAACTATTATATGTCACGACAGAAAGGCATTTGCAGACTTCGGGTGCAGGCGCTCCCCATATTTTTACCATTTAAAGGAATACGGATTTAAATGTTTGCAGAGTGATCGGTCACATTTTTTTTAAATACTTAAGTGGAACCTGGACGCTAAACTCACCCTACAACCACTAATATGATTTCTATATTGATTTACATTACATTATTTTACTGAAACATACATTAATTTGGCCAAATTAGAAATTGGTTTCTTTCGCCCTACAAATCCCTAAAAGTTCTATAATTTTATCCGAAGCCATTAAAAATGTTTGGTTCATTTTCTATTTTTAAAACTATAGTTAAATTTTGATAGATTTTAAAGAATCACTTATTGGAAAATTGGGATGATAAAGAATTTACCTGCAAACCGGGTTTCCGTTCTAGGAATATCCAAGCTGTATTTTTCATCAAAATATATGGCGGGAATGGAATTTATTTTTGTACGCACTGCAGATACGGGTTTATTTTTCATGAATAAAGCTAATTAGCACTAAAAATGAAGTTTTTTCTTTTGTAATACACCATATGAATTTACAACTAAAATTATTTACAGAGCCTTTGTAGCTCAGTGGTAGAGCACTCGGTCTCATAAATCGAGGGTCGTGAGTTGAATTCTCTCCGAAGGGCGTTATATGTGCACCCTAACAAAGTTTTTGTAGCGAAGAAGTTTAAAGTATGACTAAGACTCAGAAATTACTGACAATCTACAAAGTATTAGAAGATTTTCTAATAATAGATCTTCATAATGATATCAGACTTTTTATATAAAATGTAACTTAATTTTGAATCCCCTACAAATATTGCCTTGAAAGGGAACCCCAAACTCGTCCATATACAATAGTATTCAGCTGTTACTTCTGTGAATATATTCCGTTATTATATTTTTCGTTGACTTTTAAAGAAACATAGGAGGAGGGCTACTGGGCAGTGATCTATCAAATCTGAGTCTTTTTTCTAACAAAAAGTTTAATAACGCCAAAACGAAAAGTGCTAGACTCATATTATTCTGTACAAAGTCCCATTATTTTATATGTTAAAACTAATTATGTAAAAATATACAAGGCGTTCCATTTATAAAAAAACATAACTTTGGTTTACCACCCTGTATAGGAACACTCTGTATATAATCAAAATATTTTTAGAATGTGTAGCATACATGTGCTTACTTCAATAACAAAAAAGTTATGGACCAATTACATTTTCCTGAGTCATCCTATATGTATGTACGCTCATGGACAAAAATTAAACTTGATGCCGATTTTTAAAATGCAGATATTTAGTTGTTTAATACTCGCGCTTGATTGTGTTCGTTTTATTATTCTAAGAGCAACAGTTGAATACGAATGATTGGTCTTACATAATTATGTAAGGATATAACTTATATATATAATTTATGTTTTCATTTGCATTAAAGCATTTTCCATAGTTATTTTAATGGAGTTTGAAGTACATCTCCAGTTATTTTAAAAAATACTTTCTGTTAACAAACAATTTACCTACAAACAGTATTTTACTTTGTATGGATGTCTAAGTTGTATGTATTTTTTTTTAACAAATTTCGTACAAAACAAATTGTACTTTATTTTTGTCGCCTAGGGTACACGAAGGCATCATATTTACAGATAATCAATGCCAGCCTAGAAACAATACTCCACGTATTAACTGAAATAGGAATACTGTGAGTAATCAATATTGTTACAGAATGCTATTTCTGTCTATGAAATATTTTTAGTCTGGCACATTACGCAAATACAATTTTTTTGTTAGAAACTTGCTCAACTTTACTTACTATAAAATTGCACGTAGGTGTAAATATTAGAAATTTAAAGTTCTTGTATGTAGCTGTGGTTTAGTCATTTTTTAAATGATTTTTCCTTTAACATTTTCTTTAAGTACAATTTTAATCGGTCAGAAATTCATTTTCTCCACGGCGCGACCGTTAGCGGAATATAGTAATTCTGAAATTATTTTTAATAATAGAAAGAAAAAATTCTCGCCTTTGAGGTCGAATATTTATTCTAAAACACTTCCTTCTTATCAATGAATGAATGAATGAATATTCTGTAATTACATTCAACAAGATAATTAGACACCCATGATTTTCTGAACTGACAGTGTCAAAATGTAAATGCAATTAATTAAATTTTATAAAATGAATGAAAATTCGAGTGAATTAGAATAGTCGTGGAGGGAACACGGTCTGTCACTCAATTAAAATGAAAATTCGAACCACGAGGTTCCTCACTTCGCTAACGCTCGCGCTCGGAATCTTCCTCTCGAATCGAATTTTCATTCTAACCTTGTTACAGAATCTACTATTATTATATAGAAATATTATATTAGTTTTTGTTATTTCTCCACTACAATCTTTCTGACTCTACAAATTAATTGAAATTGAACTGATTTAATTAATTGTTATACAGGGTTTTTATAAATGATTGTTTCATCAAGTTGGCAATTAAATAAACAAATTAACGATAACCGACGAAGAACACAATTACAACTTGGGATAATAATTACAACGAAACGATGAAATAACTGACAGATAACGACATAAATTAATTCACTATCAGATTAAGCGGCAAATTAGCATTTTTAAAATTTTCCAACACTCACTTGATGAGACAATCATTTACAGACACTTTGTATTTGTACATTATTTTATGTTATATTTTGTAAATCTTCTACGCTTTTAAAAATTCATTCGGTTAACTATGTGTAGCAGTGACAGAAAAATCAAACGACAAACGGCTGTTTAAAATTTTATCTTTGAATTGATCTCAAACTTAAAAAAAATGTTTTGGGGACGCTTCGCACTGTATATTGCCAGTGCTTCCTCAAGCCAGTACCAGATCAGATTGTTATAATTGTTACAAACGTTGGTATATTATTTTTAGAGTCTTAAGCACAACTTTATCTTTAGTTTTTTTGATAAGTACTTGAATCTTTTATTAATAATTTTAATTAAAATTATTGATTTTGCAGGTAGAATGAAAGTCACTGGCCCGAGGAAGCACCCGCAATATAGAGTGCGAAACGTCGCCAAAACTCCCGAGCTGGTTGTACTTTTGTTTACCAAATATCTTCTACTATAATAAAGAGTCCATGAGCTGTTAATTTCTTGGCGAATATACCCAAAAAAAAAATTTCAATAGTTTTTTTTTTTTTTTTTTGTAAACATTCCTATTAAAAATACTGATAACAAGTTGAAAAAACGAGGTAACAGTCTCAATACTTTGTTTTAGGGTCTAGTGGCATCAAATTAAAAGATTTTAAAATATTTCTGGCTTCTCCTCAAGCTGAACAACATTTTTGCCAAAATTTCTTGTTTTTTTCCTTTTATGTGACATTTATGCTCACTACATCAGTTGAATCAAGCATTCAACAACTATTCAAATGTCTATGAATTTGACATAGAGGTGTACGGTTTAAGCTTCAATGGTATTTCGATGTCAACGGCTGACCTAAGAATGACCACTTGAGTTTGTTACGGAACACCAACACAAAAACACTTGCTATATGAACTCACAACACCTCAATGACGATTAGTTCTTCGGTCCAAATTTTTAAGGGTTTTATCAAGGCTGTAATTTATTGAAAAAAACAACACATAATTAGAAAATTACATGAATAATGAATACATGAACGCGATAACCAAACGGTATCACTTAAATGTATATTGAACATAGTAGAACGAAATTAGTACAAATTCACCACATTAAAAAAGAACATTAAAAAAGAAGAAGAAAAAAAAGAAGAAAAACAGAGACCAAAACTTCTTCTTCTTCTACTATCTAATGTTACCTAACCCAAGCCGCCACAATTATGGTTCCATGGTAATTTGGATGTTCTATCACACTTGGGACAGACTCGTTTCTAATAGATTTGGCTTCTACCATTATCGCCACGGCAAACTATTGAAAACTTTTTTGAACGAATACATCTCCATTTGTGTACCTCCACTTTCTATACATTGCCACGATGCTTTCCCGCTCTCATGCTTCTTACCGTCTCTTGAAGTTCCTGTCTGCTTTATTTTTTACATTACCTTTTTAGCAAGTTCATTCTACATATGTTCATCTGTACTCCATCCATGGCATTTTTTGTATTTCACTTCTATATTTTCTCTCTCACTGTAGATTTTCTTGCACACGTTACACTCCTTGTCAAGCATTCGGTATTCTTTTTCTGTTATTCGCACAGTTTTTTCTTATTTTTGGAATATCTTCTGTGCGCCAATATTTTATTGATTTAAGTGGCACACCTAAATACCGATGTAACACAATAAAATAATCTTAATTAGAGATAATATGTGTGAACACCACATCTCAAGACCCACTAATCCATTTTTTAAAATTTTGATATTTAACACCAAAGATTTGATTAAATTTTAGACATCATCCCTATAAAAAAAAGTACCTTCACTTATTCATGGTTTACTGCATTTCCATGTTTGGACTTTGGTAATAGTTTAGTCTTAATATTTTAAGGACAGGGTAACCCTAAAACACGAAACAACTTTTAGTAGCTGACATTTGATTATTATTGCATCTTGATTACTTCCAAATCTTTCGCATAAATGTTCATTTCGGTGCAGCTTTTATGTTTCATAGGTAAGTGTTTAGGTAAGGAGAGCCAAACATTTTTTTATCTGTCTGTCAGCATTTTTACTCAATAACTTTCGAAACACTACACTCTATCTTTCGAAGAACTCTAAGGGGAGAGTGAAAAATGGGATCTTTCCACGCACTTTAATTTTGTTTTGAAGACATTGGTCCACGGTTAATTAATTTTAATTAAATTTGTGTGGTTACAATTACTACTTATTAATTTATTCGTATGGACATTTTCATTATTGTATTGTGATGCAAGATTATATATAGCGAAACCGTATTGTTTTTCAGTTTTTGCCTTTTTTCTAAAAACCCTGTTTCTTTAAATAAGTAGGTAAAAAAAACAAGTTACGAAATTTTTATTTTAACATAAATAAATTTTCACCAGTAAATAAAGAAGGTTAAAAATTGCTATTTTTGATTTTTAATTTGTTTTAAATTTTTGAGATATTAACAAAAAGTACTGATTCAAATTATACAAAAAAATATTATGAGACACAAATTGTTGGAATTTATTGTTTAAACAACTACTGTTTAAACATTTTGTTGCGTTTGCATTTCTTGTTCTAATTTTTTTTAAATTAAGACATGCAATAAGTTTTAATAGAAACAAATTTGTTACAAAATTTATATATTTTATGGAGCTCTATGAAAGATGTTAAAGGTACCTTAAAGTTTTTTTCTTAAACTCCAACATGTCAAAAACTTTCTAAAATACTTATAACAAGAAGACGTCTAACTAGATGAAAAATTGAGTGCTGTCCAAAAGATATATTACGGAATTTCTTTTAATAATGTGTATTTTATCTTTTCAGACCCTTATCTTTTGATTTAAAATGATTGCATAAGATTAGCTGTTTTTGTAATTAATTTTAATTCTATATATAACTTCTGTTTTCTACAAACAAATTTAACTTAAACCGCTTTATAAATGAACTAAATTAATTGAAATTTATTTAAAGTTTTTATGTTTTATGAAATATACTAGAATAGTATATTTTTAATACATTACATGTAGAAATTAGGAACAATTTTTAGAACTCCACATTTTCATTTCAACTTAGTTAATAATTTTCCGATAACAGCTTATTCGTATTTTGTTTATTATCTCTCGGACCCAAGTTTTCTTAAACACATTTCTTTTATTTTTATTAGAAAGAAATAATACACTGTTTTAATTATCCACGTGTTTAATCGTTATTTGGCTCACTGGTCCAGAAAAAGATAATTTGCGAATGCGGGTGCTAGCGTATACCAGGTGTCCCGATAAGGATACGGAGCGGCCGTATCTCGACAATGGTAAGGCCTAGAAGTTTAAAAAAAAAATTCTTATATATAAAGTGGTCAAGAGGAAAAGCTGGAAAGTATTTTGAAGTTTGTCAATCGACCGCAAGGGGCCAAATGCTATGAAGAAACATAAACTTGATGCTATTTCGGAAAGTTGGACGAAAAGCCCCAACTTTGAAAATATTGTTTTATTGCTTGTGTTATACGGCATCATTTTGTCTTAACATGTTTTCCGTATCTGTCATAATAAGGGAGGGAGGTCAAATTATTTTTCAGTGTTTGAATTGCAATATCTTCTGAACCATTAAAGCTATTGAAATATTTTTAATATCGTTTGTAAGAGAATTTTATGGTCTTTAAGAATATATTTTGTTGAATCATCTTCAAAATTTGAATTTCTGCAAATAACTTTAGATAAAAAATGTTCGTCGTATTCAATTTTTTAATAAAATCATTTCACAATACTGAACTCTTTTCTGTTCGTCCCCAAGGCGGAAAGCTTGTAATGTTTCCTTGTAGGAATGCATTCTATGATGTTTTAGAATGCGATGAATTGACATTGGAGAATACACAATTCACCAGAAGCTGCAACTATCGAACTCGGGGATGAGCATGAAAATAAGCCAGCACATTTACTTCATTGTCTTCTGCTTCAACGACAAGTTTTCTGTAGTTTTTTTACCGTAACACTTTACTTTTGGTAATTGGCGATAGATTAGGATATCGTTCATTAAAATTTCTACAAGTTATGCTAAGTATTTTCCATATTCGCCCTGGATGTAGAATAAATTTAAAATATCAGTATTGGAATATTCAACTGCTTCCATTTTATAAAATAAACTTTTTGCTTCAATGAGAATGACAACCAGAGAAACATTCGTTTATTTAATCATACTCACAGCCTACTTCCAAATATGCTTAGTTGTTAAGTGCAGTTTTAATTAATTAAAAAATATAAAGAAAGAAAAAACGTGACTGGCTAGTTTCGACGTTGTTATAATAGTTTTAATTAATATTTGATAAAAAGCGTTAATAATGACAAAACCATTAAAGATAAGTATAGGAATATCTATAGCATATCGATGCGTAAATTAAATCATTATCTAAATATATAAAAAAAAGTGTTCGATTTGAAAAAATGACTTTCTTCAGTTTTAAGTTTGGACGCCCTGTATAACTTGTGATAGACTGCAACTGTATTTAATGAACCGTTAGTGAGACAAAAGGCTATTAAACACCCCTCCCCGAAACACAAAATTTGTTAAAAAATCACAATAACTCGAAAACAGTTGACCATAGGTATAGGATAACCTAATACAGTGTATCGTAGAATCGATTGTAGAATCCAAAAATGCAATAATATACAGGATGTTTTATTTTACTTAAGAAAGTTGATGGCAATTTCCGGTTATTCCGGAATAAATAAAAAAATAAATAAAAACATTATTAGAAATTTAGATCTAAAATGTTAAAAACATAAACTTAAAATATATTATCGATAATTATTACCAACTAGAAACGCAATCTAATAAATATTAGAAGATAATTATACTAAAGTAACCAAAAATTTAGTTTAAGTAGTAAGCAACATTAATATTTGGCAGTTCCTTAATGAGATCTATCTTATTATTATATTCCCAATCATAGTAATTAACATTACAGAAAGAATTAGCAGTTTTTATCAATCTTAAAAGAGGAGAATGTAGAAGATACTTAGTTTTACTAAAATTTAAAAAGAACTGGTTAGTGCTACCTAGATTTTTACTAGGAACGTTAAGATAGATTTCCTGTAGAAGAGATGGGCAGTCAATAATACCATTTAGTAATTTATGGAAAAATAATTGGTCTAGTAAAATTCTTCTAGCTTTCAAAGTATTAATATTAAAACTTGTTAAAATTTAGAGATAATTTGAGGATGAAAGTCTTGCTTTATATGAGAGAAACCTTAAGAAATGATGTTGAACTTTTTCAATTTTACTAATTTGTGTTATCAGATAAGGAGCCCAAACTGTACTGGCATATTCCAAGTGAGGACGAACTAACGAGGAATACAACAATTTGATCACAAACGGATTAGTGAATTGTAAGGAACATCTAATTATAAATCCTAAAACTCTACTTGCTTTGTTATTAATAAAATTTATATGTAAATTAAAATTTAAATTTTGTGAAAATATTACTCCTAGATCTTTTATGTAATTCGTAACTTGCAAGGGTTGACTATTGATATTGTAAGAAAACTTAATAGGGTTATTAATACCATGGAAGGAAATCGTACAGCACTTTTTTTAAATTTAGTTCTAACAAGTTTTGAATACTCCAATCATTAATACGATCTAAATCTTTTTGAAGCAGATGACAATCCTCCAAAGATTTAATAAGTTTAAAGATTTTAACATAGTCAGCAAATAGGAGAAAATTTGAATGTCTGAACACTTCTTTAACATCGTTTAAATAAATTAAAAATAGTAAAGGAGCAAGATGCGAACCTTGAGGAACACCCGAATGAACAGGAATTGGATGTGAAAAAACCATTACATTGAACTATTTGGACACGATTGAAAAGATAACTTTTAACCAAGAAAGTAATGATCCAAGAATTCCAATATTTTCTAGTTTAGTAATTAAAATGGAATGATTTACCCTATCAAAAGCTTTGGCAAAATCGGTATAGACAGCGTCCATCTGAGCATTTTGTTCAAAGGCTGAATAAATAGAATGTTGATACAATAACAAGTTAGTAGTAGTTGAACGTTTTGGAAAGAACCCATGTTGTTCATCAATGATAAAGTGTTTTACTAAAGGAAAATTATTAGAAACAATAATTTTTCAAACAGTTTAGAATTTCAGAATTTTTTGTTATAGGTCTATAATTCTTAATGTCCGATTTATTTTTGTTTTATAAATGGGAATTACAAAACTAGTTTTCCAAGAATCAGGTAATTTCCTGATGACAAAGACATAGAGAAAATAATATGTAACGGATGAACTAATACGTAACAACATTAAAAAAAATAGGTGGTATATTATCTGGCCCACATTTGACTTTGTCAGGAAGGTTATTTAGTTCTTTTAAAATATCAGCAACACTAATGTCTACTTTATGAAGATTAAAATTATTTGATGAAGAATTAGTTTTTGGTTTGTATAGATTACCATTATTATATGATTCATGTACAGAGCCAAAGTGTTGAGTAAATAGATTAACTATTTCCTGACCATTGTCAATGTTTTGGTCAGAACAAAGCTAACCTTTACCAAGTCTAGAGAGGGGTTAGACTTGCTCTAACCCAAATTTCGCCACTAAGTATATTAAGTTTTAATCGATTTGATTACAATTCGATCAGCTTTGATAAATATCAGCTTTCTTCAGACTAATAAAAATATTTACTTAATCAAATACGTTATAGGATTTATAATTCGTTTCGTCACTTATCACTTTCTGACTTCAACACCCGACCAGTCCGTTCTAGTGTAAGTAAAGTCAGTGGCGCCTATCTTTATTCTTTTGTTTTGATGTTAACTTTCCTCATCACGATAGTACTAAGTTGATTATCTAACGCCATGCGCTCCCCGAGAAAATTTTTTAATCTGATCTCCCGGCAAGAATTGTAACTGTGTACAGTTAACGACAATATTTTATTTGTTTTTTGGCTATTACTTCCGACTAGTACGCTACTGAATCATAAACCGTAGCAATGTTCTGGGTTGTTGATTTAGACCTGGGTCCCCCTAAAAACAAATTTCAGTTTATATCAGTTAGTTACCGGAGCAAGAATTGGTGGACAACAATAATATCAATGTTTCAAAAAATAGTCGAAAACCACTAGTTTAGTTTCATTTCATTTCCTAAGGACAAAATAAAAATTATTTATTGTTTTTAGTACATCATTTTGATTTGGATACCAAGTAAACGGTAAATACTAACATTATATAAAAGGGTACGTATTCAATTCTAAGATGACAATTTGATTTAATAGTTGAAAATAATAATTTGTTCAATAAAACTTAATTGGGATTCAAATCAGTTGTAGGAGACGATTCTGCATTTATTATGGAGAAAAAACGAAAATAAAGTAATTCGTTGAAATTGTCAGATAAGACCTTCTTCACTAACTTCATCGACTACTTTTGTCTACTCTTTCAAACGCGGTCTATATTACAGCAAATGCCAACAACTATCTACATATCAAAAGAATTTTTAACTTCCTCTATTAAAAATTTATTCTTACAGTAGTCAAGATTACGGTTACTTTTTGTTATGTTTTTTTAAATGTAGTATCTACTGTTAATTTAAACAACAAAATATGAATCGGTGTATTAACTTCTCTCCCAATTATCGCTTATTTTTTTAATTACTTATCCATCATCACTTTACAGCAATTTACTAATTTTACTAAATTCCCAACAAAAACTTCAACCGATGGTCTCTGTTTCAAATAACTATATTTACTTCTTTGTGTAAATCTTATTAACGATTGCGAAGTCACCTTTATCAGAGCTCTATTTCTTTTTCAAAACTACAACCAAAAACTTTTTCTCACTTGTCATTTTTTTTAAACGATAACGCGCCTAAATTTGTATTTTCACAAGGACGCATGTCGGACACGCGTAATGAAATTCACTGAAATGTCATAACGTAGAAAAAACGAGTATCAGACGCAGGACGATTTTCTACATTATTTAAACCGCGACGCAAACGCCTTACATAAAACTCGAAATTTGTTTAATTTCTTGTTATGCTTCTTTCTTAAAAATTAAAAAAAAATTGTATGCAACACGTAACGAAATTCTTGTGATATTACGGTGCCCGTTATCATAATATGTGAATAGTATTGGAGATTATTACATTAATTAACAATTGTACAATCGGCAAATTAAATTAACGGCCACTTACAATATAGAATTTAGGCAACTAAACTTACAATAATGAATTACCAATAGTGTTGATTGAAAGGTTTAAATTTTAACAAGGCGTAAAAATTAAAAAAAATGAAATTTGATTCAAGCTTTTCAGTATTGTCATATTTGATTGCATTTGTGGATTTTAATTATTTATTATTAGATAAGAAATTGTAGGTTTTCATATTAATTTTGATTACATTATGTATATTTCATCTGCGTATTGCAAAATAAAAGTGTACGTAAGACATAGTAGTATATCTGTAGGCCGTAGGCTCAGTTTTTAAGAAAGAGATCAAAACCGCATTAACAATGAGAAATGCGTTATAGTGCGAGACCGGCACATGAAAAAATATTATACGTTAACGCTGTTAAGATAAAATTGAACCATCATTTACTATCGAAGAATAGAACATTTTATTCTTATCGGCACTGAGTGAATTTTAACACATATCTTTATTATTACTCTATTATTATTTCGTTTTGTTGCCAAATTTATCAATTTGAATTACATTGAAAGTTTAGTTGCCTAACTATAAATAAAAATGTCCGTTTATTTAATTTGCAGATTGTACATATCTTATAGAAATTCTGTAAACTTGGTGCTCTGTAATTACGTTTTTAATACTTTTCTTCACATGACTTTTATTATTCAAGGTGACTAGAACCAAAAAAGTAAGCTAATTTAAACTTCTAATTATAAAATTCATTAGAGAACCATATAAGTTACTGTTTTCATTAAAATTAGCATATAGAGAAGTTTTTCATGCAAAAGAAGCTGTCCTACAATAAACACCGTAAATATCATCATAAAACTTTTTAATTTTTGCATTCATTTGAAATTTATTATATAATTATATGTTCCAAGTGATAAGATATATCTTTTTATAAATTGAAAGCTGTAGTAACATAATTATCGTCATTCTCTTCTATGTATGTAAATACATCAAAAACTTGAAGTTCTTTCTATAAAGCGCATTAAAATTTTTTAATCCATAAAGCCGCACGACATGACGGAGTTTTTAATATCATTAAAAAAATAGAGTTTAGTAGATGGTTTATTAGAATTTTTATGTAAACTAGATTTTTAAAGTTAGTGATCTAATTACTATGTAGTTTGCGAGCGTCTCGTCATTTCGTTTCAAAACTAGAATATATTGATTTTGCAAAATTGACAAACTACGTGCGTTTTTAAGAATAATATTTTTTATAAAACGAAATTCAATTAGGCGTACAAATAATTTATAAGATTGATACAAAAATTAAGTTTTCGTAGTAAATGAAAAGTGATAACAAAAGCGATAATTAAACAAACAAACCTACACAAAATCAATATCAAAAAATTAGCTTATTTAATTATATCTTAAGATTTATTTGTTCAGATATTTGGATAATTTGTTTTTCTTTTGTGTGAAGCTCTTAAATATATTTATTCGACAAAGCAAATATTGTGAAAGCGTCTCTTTCTCTTTCAAATAATTTCAAAATTTTAATGAAACTGAATAAAGGACTACTGAATTTATTACAATTATTGAAGTACATTTTTAAGAAGGTTTTTTTAGTTCAAGTTCATAATATCCGCTATTTTCATTTTTATCCGACACAAAAATATAAAAGCTGAAAAGGTCGGCCATTGTTTGCTTAATCAACTTGATCAAACATGTCACAAATTTAAGTTTAAAAGTGTTATAAAAGCGTTAGTTGCAAATTTCTTTTTATTGTACAAACACACTTAATACAATTACATTTTTTAATGAATTTACTATTCTAAAAACTATACAGGGTGCGGCATTAATGCGTCGAAGTACGATATATCGGTTATTAAAAAAGATATCACAAAAAGTTGTTACTAAAAATTATAGGCCGCTTCAAACTTTACATTTTAAAATTATTTTTGTATTTACAGGGTGCTACATATTACCAGAGTGATCCAAACATATTTTTTTTAATGGGACACTCTATATATTATTTCAAATTTAAATTAAGCTCATATCCGCCGTACTTTTAATATGGGATTTCATTACCTTATACAGGATATTTCAAAGTTATAGTCAATTGTATTCTAAAATCATGGTGATTTCAACCTCCCTATAGCTAAAGTCGTTAGTTTCTGAGATATTTATAATTTAGTAACAGAAACCGATTTATTTTTAAAATTTCTATAATATCAAGTTAGCAGTGAACAAATGACAGTATATTATTCAGTAATTACTAGTAGCCTGTCATTTCACAAATTTCTTTGAAATTGTGTAGTGTTTATTAAATTGTAACTACTTAAATATTGTTCGAAATGAACTATCCTATTGAGAATTAACAGACATCATATGGGTACTGGGAGAATGTATGAAAACTTGTGTATTAGCACAAAGATTTTACAAAGTGAAATATCCCGGAACGAAGACAACCCGAGAAAATAACGTTGAAAAGTGTTTTAATCGTACGGGTTCAGCAGTTTATGAAAAAAAAAAGGAAAGGACTAAACCTGTACTTAACGGAGAAAATGAATTAAACGTGATGCTTGAAATTACCCATAATCCACTTGTGAGTACACGTGAAATCTCGCGTTATCATAATATTAGTGACAGGTCTGTCCGAAGAATACTGCGTAAAAATAAGATGCATCCATACCAGTTTCATCAAGAGTTACTTGAAGATGACTATCCCAGAAGGGTTGCATTTTGCGAATGGGGTCAACAACAAATTCATAATCAGACGGATTTATTTGATTTTATCCTCTTTGGAAACGAAGCCACATTTCATAAATATGGAACTGTGAATAGACACAATTTTCATTACTATCCGACAATCCCCATTTTATAGAGACTCATGGTCAAACTAGGTGGTCTTTGAATTTATTTATTTAATCGTATGGTACATTTTAAATATTGTATTGTGATGTAAGTGTTATGTATGGTGCCCCAGAAGATCAGTATAAACCTGCACAGTGTGGTGACGAAACCGTGTGCAATTGTGGATTGGTTCGCCTTGGCAAATCATTTACTTCAGGTTTAGGAAAACCACTAAAACCTAAACATGCCAACCCTTACCCACCTAGTATTCACATGTAATAATATTAATTAAATGTGTAATGTGATTGTGTTTTGTGAAATTGTGTTGTACATTTTATCCTAATTATCCGGGAGGGTCTTGATGACCAGGTCCGGAAACCAAAGTGGTGATTCTCAGGAACAACATGTTTTTGTTGACCATGGAGTACTGTAAGGTACTGATCACCTTCCATATTTTACATTTGCACCAAAAAACCCATAAAAAACACACACGAAAAAAAAACTCTAAAGAAAATTGACGTACGTTTTTATGTTTAATTCCGGAAATTTGGGGTGTTATATTTTTTTAATGGAATAGTAAATGGTCAGATTTATTTGAACTTTTTAGAAAATCATTTACCATTACTGTAAAAAAACGTATTAATGTTGAAATGTTAAGAAATGTCAGTCGAGAATTTGGAGATCGACTGCAATATTACATTGTTGTTTTTGGTGGAAATTTGATTATAAAATGACTTCACTTTATAGGAATTTTGTCTTAATAACGAATATTTTTTTAAGTTTTTATAATAATAAGACACAGTTTTATTTGTTCATGGCTAACTTGTTATAATAGAAATTCAAAAAAAATCTGTTATTGAATTGAAAATATCTCAGAAATTAACAATTTTAGCTATAAGGAGTACTAATTCAAAATAAAAGCATATAAAGTCTATTTTCACTTTTTAGAATAAAATACAGGGTAATTCATTTGAAAAAATTGACAAAATCATAAAATCGTGTGCTCGCGTTATGGCTCGTTCTATATTCCATTAGTGAAATAATAAAGAAATAGCACTTTCTTGTAACACTGTATCAATGTCAAAAAGTTAAGCTTAAAAAAAATTATAATTTGGCAGTTTTCTCTAGGATATAGAGCAGCTTGAAATAAGCATGATTTTCGTATACAATTAACTATAACTTTTGAAATATCCTGTATAACGTAATAAAACCCTATATTGAAAGTTTAATCTAAATTTGAAATAATATATAGGGTGTCTCATTTAAAAAAAAGTCTGTTTAATTCACCCTGGTAATATGTAACACCCTGTAAATACAAAAATAATTTTAAAATGTAAAGTTTGAAGCGGCCTATAATTTTTGTTAGTAACTTTTTTTGATATCTCTTTTCATAACCGATATATCGTACTTCGACGCACTAATGCCGCACCCTGTATATAAAAATAAAATTAATTGTGTGTATTTATTAAATCTTTGCAATGTAAGATTGATTCACTTGAATTAAAGCTAAATAACGTAAGTATGCCAAAAACTGATCCGCATACGGAGACTGTATTTTTCGAGGCAGTTGATCGTATTCAACGATCTAATAACATAATAATGCGAGGTGTTCCTGAATCTTAAAATGATGGTGATGCTGTTAACGCTATTTTAAATACATTAAATTCTGGGTTCCTTACTCCATCGTCTGTAATAAGATTAGGAAAACCTGATGTTGATCGTAAATTTCCTCGTTTAAAAAATGACATCTTCCCAAATGCGCAAGGCGCAAGAATAATATGATAAAGAACAAAAGAAAACTGATGGGTAGTCAATACAAATCTATTAAAATTGATGATGATAAAACTCAGGCTCACCTGCAATACTTACAAGATTTAATGTCAAAAGGGAATCTCTTGTATAATTAGCACTTCCTCCTCAAAAAACTAAGTTTTAATTTGTATCAATCGGGTTTTATGTATTCCAATGTATGTTCTTTAACAGCCACATTTTTAGATCTCATGGCTCTTGTTCAGCATGAAAACCGTTCTTAAGGTAACTGAATCATGGCTATCCAATTCTATTCCAAATTCATTAATATCGATACCAGGTTACAAAATTTTTAGGACCGATCGAATTGGGAGAGTTGGGGGTGGTTGCTGTATTTATGATAATGAACATCAAGAATAAATATAGCGGATGGTGCTGGTTGTGTAAGTGCAACGCTCGTGTGTATGAAATGTAAAGCAAAAGTAGTGAATGGTATAAAGTGTTCAAAATGTGACAACAACTTTCATGTAAGTTGTGCAAAACTAGTAAAAACATGAAATTACTTGTTGTGAGGAAGATAGCAGCAACTTTGATAAAGATTTCATTGAAGCAATGAACCTTGTGGGAGACGTAAATGGTAAAATTGATTTACGTATTTTCAATTTTATCATTAAACAAAATGATATTATAATTAACGAAGTACGATTTCAAATAAATAATTTAAATCTTCAATTAGAACCGGTAATAAACAAGGTTAACAAAACTTTTCTGTAAACAAATCAACAACACAATCAAATACCAACAATAACGAACCGTTAGTGTTAAATAGTAAAGTTAATGCAAATAATTCTCATTATCAAAAATCAAAATCGTTTTCTGTAACGGATTCAAGTAAAAACGTATCACAAAGTAGCAATTGACAGTCAGTTACGGCAAAAAAAAAGATGATCATCTGCACTCAGAACAAAATGAAAGATTCTGGTCAACAGTTGTTAAAAGAAAACCACGAAAGCACAATTCTGCAAAAGAAATGGTTGTAGGTCTCAAAGAAAATGTATCTGACATAAAGCGATTCCCAAAATGACGTATCTATTCGCATCGAGATTTAAGCCTAAAACAACTAAAGAAGCGATAATTAATTTACTTAAAACCGAACTTCCGGAAGTCGAATGTGAACCAATCATTTGCAAAGTTATGCATCTTTTAAAATTACAATAAATCACTACACACTATAAACTACATTAGCACAGAATAAACATATATACTTCTGACGGAAACGTGGTTTCATCATTTGTAGAGTGACAAGAATTTAAATCGTATACAAAATTTTATATTATCCAACCAGTATTGTTGATCTACATGTAAAGGCGGTGGCGTTGAAATATGGATCAAAGACGGTTTAAATGTTAAACAAATAAATCTCAATCAGTGTTGCATTAATAAGTATGCTGAAATATGCGGTGTATATTGCTATAAGGCATCAAAAAATGTGTATTAATTCACATTTCTAAATGTCCTTAACAAAATACTGTTATCATTGTATAAACCTCAACTTAATATTATTGTTGGAAGTGACTCAATGTTGATCCAATAAAAAATGTTCAAGAGTACGTAGGAACTAAGTAACTTATTGCTTACGTTTAATTTAAAAAACATTGTTGAAAAACTTACCAGATTGGATAGCGTACTTGACCATATTTATGTCAGAACCAAAGTAATTTAATTGAAACTGGTTCTAATAAAGTTTTTATGTTTAAAGAACATTTCAGTCAGATGCCATAAGTGAGTTTAGTGTAAGTTTAAGAGGCACAAACTGGGATATGATATATAAGAAAAATCACATAGATATAGCGTTCAATAAATTTTATAACACGTTTCTTAGTCTATTCGATCTATATTTTCCATTAAAAGTAGTAAAGTTTAATAAACAACCTAAAAAATAGGTAAATCGTACCTAATATAATTAATTCTATAATAGATACATTCAGCGAACACACGAGGTTAAAAGCACTCCTTCATAAATTTGTGATAATTTGAACCAATAAATGCAATGTAAGCTATGTAAATGTATATAAGCAAAAATAATTTATTTATACTTTATGAAATATTAAAGAATACTGTTTTGTCAATTAAATAGAAACGAGAGCAAACTACTAATCAGATAATAACTAAAACCCATGTGAAAACCAAAATGTCAAACAACGCAGCTAATACTGATTTTAAAAATTAAACCAATAAAATAATTTTATTTAAATTTAGCACCGATTTGTAGGGAGTGGCTTAACTCCATGTGTTCGCTGAACGAATTATAGTAATCATTTAAAGGATTTGTTTGTATTAGAAACAATTTTCCTGAATTACCTAACTGATATAATAATTTAAAAAGTAATCAGTTTAACTTATTACAAAGTACCAATATTTACAAAGGTTGATTACTAATTCGGTGAACATATTGGTACTGTTTTTAGACGAGTATTCTCGAAAGTAACCATATCACAACACAAAGTTGTGTCCGAAAATGCAAAATATCATAACTCTTTCAAAACTGTGTGATAAAACTCAAAAGTTAATAGTTTACACTCATATCATCTTAGTTATGCTTAGCAACGACCTTCGCATCCATTTGTTCCCACTTAATTCAAAAATGCCTCTATAATCTGGATACCTTAAACCGTTGCTATGGTCATGTTGTTTATTATTTTAAATTGTTTCTTATTGTCACTGTGAATTTCTGAATTTCTAAGGCTGGTATGCATAGACGATCGCCGAGAGATTCGCCCGGCGAATGTGTGGCGCGCAATTTGTATTGCATAGTCGATCTCTCAGCCGGCGCTTCATTTGTTAATAAGCAGGCGCATTTCACTTATTTAGCCGGTAGATTATTCATGTCGTGTAATAAATAACCTAAAAGTTTGAAAACAGTTGTTATGCGTAGTTTATATTTATTGTGGAATTATACGTTAATATAATGACAGTAAAATATTCTGCAATGGATAAGAGCTATTTATTCAAATATTGGGACGTTATTCTATCATAGAGGATAAAAGAACAGATGCCAACAACATTGACAAAAGAAGAAAGCTTGGGAACACGTTTCTCTAGAATACAATGCGGCGACAGTTGAAAGGTAATATAAGTAATATGAAAAAATATATACCTATAATACATAAGTATTCATAACATACTTGAGATTCCTAATATTTATTAGACAAAATTATAAGCCACTGCACTTGTATGGTATAATACTGATTAAAATATTATAGAGAACAGTTATCCAACTAAAAGATTATGGGACAAAATAAAAGGTCAAGAAAAACGCCTAACGGAAGAAAAGACGGAGATGATGGCTACAGGGGTGGACCGCCTAAGCCTCCACCTTCTCGTATGCCTGAAATTGATAAACTTATCCCACATTTAGAGTTTGAAATTGATGTGGCGGATGATTCTGATGGGATTAATTTACAGAATATTGCAGGAGGTAACTACATATAAATGATAATAAAGAATTATTATAATTTTCAAGTATTGCATTGCATTTCAGTTTTCTTGTCACAAATGTTGATTTTAGAACAAACAAAATCAAATCAAAATTATCACAAAATTACTAATAAAAATGAAAGCATATACTACACATCCAGATGTGATATTAATTTTCTTTGGAATTATATATCAGTATTATAAACTTAAAAAAATCTAATTGAAATAATTGTGCACTACAGTGGCCTTCATAAGATTTCCTATACCTTGCACAAGCAACAATAATGTAACAAGAAGTGGAAACTTTTGTACTAGGGTAGACTGGGTACGGTTGTGCCAGGGTACGGTAGTGACAGTCGCTGTATTGTCGAAAATATAGGGATTAGCGGGGGCGTGCAAGGGGAAAGGCGGGCACCTTGCACGTCTCAACCTGTGTCACAGTGTTGCGTCATCCGACGCGCAGAGTGTACGTGACCAGGAGCACATTTTGATTTTGAACGCAAAAAGTAAGTATTTTGATTCATTATTATTTCGTAATTGCCATTACATGTATACTGATAGGGTATTGAGTGTTGTTCATCGATATAAATCAAATAGTAGCAGTGTAATATCAGTGGTTACATTTATTGTAGGTTATTTTGTTTTGACGTGGTGGTGTTTCTCTTATTAAAACGATCTGTGGGTACAGTTGTGACATTTTTACTGGGTACGGTTGTGACATAAGTAAAAGCGGTTGTTTATTGTTTTAGATGCCTAGAATACGCAAACGAAAGACTACAAGAGCACAGTGCAGCTTGAATCAGTATGAAGATGCTTACAAAGAAACTAAACGCGGGACTTCTTTGCGACAAGCTGCGGAAATGCATGATGTTAATCGCATGTCACTATTAAGGTATGTTCGAAAACGCGATAGTGCCAGCACGGGCGATAATGAAAACAATAGCATTAGCATGGGGTATGTTGCTCACAATAAAGTGTTTTCCGAACAACAAGAGCAGCAGTTGTCAAAATATTTACAGCGTTGCGCGGACATTTATTTCGGACTTACTCGAAAAGAGGTGCGGAAGTTGGCTTTTGAGCTTGCAACTCAATATAACCTAAAGCGACCTGCTACTTGGGCTGAGAATGAGATGGCAGGCGAAGAATGGTTCCGTTCATTCCTGAATAGAAATCCTTCTCTATCTGTTCGAGTAGCTCAAGCTACAAGCCTTTCAAGGGCAACTAGTTTTAATAAAACAAATGTGGAAGCTTTTTACGACAACTTGCAAGTTGTTATGGATAGACATCCTTACGAGCCACAGGATATCTACAATGTCGACGAAACAGGCGTCACTACGGTCCAAAACCTGATAAAGTCATTGCAAGACGTGGTACGCGGTAAGTGGGAGCCGTTACTTCTGCTGAACGGGGCACGTTAGTTACGGTAGCTTTGCAGTGAACGCCTTGGGAAATACCATGCCTCCGTTTTTATTTTCCCTCGTGTTCGTTACCACGACCACTTTGTGAGGACGGACCAGTTGGATCTGTTGGAGCTGCAAACCCTTCCGGCTGGATGCAAGATCTATCCTTCTTAGAATTTCTTAAACATTTTAAGAAATTTTGTAATGCTTCACTAACTCACAAAGCGTTACTCGTGCTTGATAATCATTCATCGCACATTCACATTAATACTTTAGATTATTGTAAAGAAAACGGGATCACTTTACTTTCATTTCCCCCACATTGCTCTCACAAGCTTCAGCCTCTCGACCGGTCTGTCTTCGGACCTTTAAAAAAAGCTATTAACACCGCTTGCGATGGATGGATGCGAACCCACCCTGGTAAAACGATGACAATATATGATATACCAGGTATCATCAAAATTGCTATGCCTCTGGCTCTTACACAGGCGAACATACAGGCTGGTTTTATGAAAACTGGGATATATCCATACAACCGTAATCTGTTCGGAGATATTGACTTTGCACCCTCTTTCGTAACCGACAGACCAAACCCTGATACTGAAGACAATATTCCTGCAGTACCGTCACCTGGAAGAACTAGACCAAATCCTGACACTGAAAATAATGCTTCTGTAATACCATCTCACACAACAAGCAGAACAGACACTGAAGATATTTCTCCTGCAGCACCATCACCTGTAATAAGCAGACCAATCCCTGACAATCAAGAGGATGCTCCCATAGCACCATTTTTAGTAAATATTGCCAACCTTGACTGTATTCAAGAAGAAAATTTTGTTACTGAGAATTTTGGACCTAATAATAAAAGTCCACCACTTTCACCTTCTATATTAGACAATACACCAAGCCAAAATTTTAGCAGTGTTCAACCATCAACTTCTGCCATACCATCAGTTTTTTCTCCTGAAATTGTTCGGCCTTTTCCAAAAAGCTTTCCAAAGAAAAACGCGAGGACCTAGAACCAAGAAGTCTACGATTTACACGGACACGCCTGAAAAGAGGCAGTCAGGCAAGAATATGAAGCAAAAGAAAAACGACTGAAGGCAAAGGGCATCAAAAAATCTGAATGAGCCGAAAGGAAAAGGAAAAAGGTAAAGCAACGAAAGGAAACAATCACCGTCAATATCAGATGAAGAAGAATATTTTTGTTTGGTATGCCTTGGTCCATATTCTGAAAGTAGGCCTGGCGAAAAATGGATTAAATGCCAAGGAAAGTGTAACCTTTGGGCCCATGTAGACTCTACAGATGGTAGTCGGTATTATATTTGTCACAACTGTGATGAGTCGGATTAGATTAGTTGTCAAACTTACTTTTATAAATAAATAAATAAATATTTTTTTGCAATTAAAGTGTTTTATTGGCATTTTAGAGTATTTTATCTTGTTTTGTGATCATATTACAGTATTTTCATCGTGTCATTATTGACCCCCAGTACTGTCACAACCGCCCTTGGGGTGGGTACAGTTGTGACAATTTACCTTTTTAAATTTCAATTTATGAACTAACCATTTGATTTAGACATATACTTTCATGTTTATACGTTAAGCAATGAATAAACTTCATTAGAATACATTTTTGTTCAGATTAATAGCATAAATAAAAGCTATAGTCAATCATTTGAAAATTGTCACAACCGTACCCAGTCTACCCTACGACTTAGACAAGGGAACAACCGCTTTATAACGCCAAAACATCGCTCGACAACATTTCTAGTTTGAATGTGTGCTTCATTATAACGTTGCTCGGCTAGTGTGTATGGCTCTCGAAAATGAGTTAATAGGTACGACAGACATGGATATCCCGCATCACCAAGCAAATACCCAGGTATTTCCCTTCGCTGAAATTTTTTTACAGAACTACTGTTAAAAATATGGCTATCGTGACAACTTCCTGGATATCGTGCAAGATGTCAAAAATTTCCAGATTAGCCCCAGCAACCACTTGTACGTTGATAGAAAATGTTCTTTTCTATTTCTAAATAGTTCAGCATGTGGTCCTTCCGGATTAATGATGGGAATATGACTGCAATCAATGCAGCCAGAAACATTACGAAAATTGGCAATTCTATAGAATGTCCTTTGCATGTCACGTAATCTTTGATCATTGTCAGGGAATTTTATGTAGTTTTGACTACGTGCCGAAATTCTTCGGGTAAACCGTACTATGATACGGCTCACTGTACTCTGGTTCAGCCCTCGTAAATCTCTAGAAACCATCTGCAAAGATGATAAAGATGATTTGACATGCTTTAATATAAATATAGTCATTATAAAATAGTAAAAAAATGTTTGTTGGCAAAATAGGAATTTAAGAAGAGCAAAAAGAAATTGATTATACCTACTTAAAAGTTTCCGGTTGCATAAAACCGCAATTTACAAGAAGACCAATTAATACAGGAACAGGTAATCCTCTGTTTGTTATTGGCTGGGGAATTTCAATCATGGGCAATAACACGTCACGGACTACATTTTTTCTAAATCTAAACCTCTTTTTAAATTGGTTTCATTATACCTTTCCATTGGGTTTTCCATATCTCGAATGTATCTGTAATGTTTTAAAACAGAAAAGTAAATTTATACTATTCTGATTTGTTTATTTCTAATTTTCATAAAATGATATTTACTTACTGACGAGAATATAAAAAATTGGTAGGTGTAAATCATAAATATCTCTATTTGCATTGTACAATACATTTAAATCCGTTCTATTTCAAAAAACATAAAATTTTTTGACAAGTAATCCGGCGAGTTTTCGGAGGTGCTATGAACTATCGCCGGCGCTTCTCCAGCTTTCCGCCAAAATGGAACTTCTGAGCATGCGCGAAGTACGCGGCGAACGACTGTGCATTGTAATTTAGCTATAACGAATGGTGACTCGCCAGCGAGTCGCTGGCGATCGTCTATGCATACGGCTGTAAAAAGTGTGTTATCTCCTCTAAACTGTAAACGATAAAATATTGATAGTGATCTGTAAACTCTGAAATATGGATAATGATGAAGATAGTATTTTGGAAGCAGCAAATGAAACCAGCCTCAAGTTGTTTCCCCTAAATCCCGGCAACGCTATGAGGAAGCTTATATCAAGGTTATGAAGTGGCGAAAGCAAAACAGGGCAAATTCTTCGTTTTCGCAAAACGTCCTGATTGCGTATTTTGGAAAAAAGCACGCTTATTGTTTACCAGAATACTAATATTAGTCAATATCCTAAATTGAAAGCCTTTCTCAAAAGAATGTCGCAAGGATACAAACCGAAAAAATCGAGAACTTTAACTGCTGAAGAAGTTAATAAATTCATAAAAAAAACCGCCAGACGGCAAATGTTTGTTACAGAAATTAAGTACATCCCTATAAACAAAAACCCTTCATCAATTGAAGTTTCAATTTTAGGTAATTTTGGTGTTCGGAATTAGTGGAGCCATTCGAAGGAACGAATTGGCCCAATTAAAAATTGACGATTTAACTGATGTCGGTTCGGCCGTAATTGTAATTAGGTGACACCAAAAATAAAAGGATCGTGTTTTCACGATAGCTGACGAGTTTTACGGTATCTATCGCAAATATGCTGCTCTTTGACCACCAAATACGTCTGAAAGTCGCTTTGAATTATCAGCAAGCCAAATGCACTAAACAGCCCGTTGGAATCAACAAGATAGGTAGCATGCCAAAATTGATTGCTACCTACACGAGCCACTGTATGAGGCGATCATCTTCCCCCCATTTTTGTGGATGCTGGTGCCACGATTGAAGATCTGAAACGCCACGGAGGATGGGATTCTTCATCAGTGGCGGAAGGTTACATAGCAGAGTCTATTGGACGCAAAATGAAAGTTGCTAAAACAATCACTTCGGCCGTTAAAAATTCGTCAGAAAATTCGTCAGAAACCTCGTCAGAAACTAATCCAATTACTGATAACTTGAACAATGAAGCAGAATCATCCATCATGACAACTTCTTCAACAATTGTCAAATCATCAAATTTGGCAAAAATGTTTGAAAATTCAAATAAAAAAGTAATACATTTTAATAACTGTACATTTAATAATGTAACTTTCTAGTTCTATTACTAAAAGATTTCATTCAAATAATAATTGTGCACAATTATTTAAATCCTAATGATCCAAATTTGTGTATAAACTATAAAACTAGAAAATTGACGATCAGAATAGGACTTCATCCATTGGCCGAATTCATATCATGCACCGTGAATGATATGAATTATTTCCTCATATTAGTCAGTGATATTTTGAAGTTTCGATCTCAGGTTGCTACCTTGATATGTGTCACTTTCGTGACAAGACGTCCTAAAAATAACTATTTTTAAAATTAATAATCTTATAAATGCAATGTATATTGAACTTCATTGTGAATTAACATCTGTATCACTCAATGCACTAGGCATTACAATTATAACAATATATCGCTCTCCTAATGGAGATTTTACTACTTTATTAAATGTTTAAATTCAATGTTGAATGTAACACTTAATTTTAAATACGTTGTTATACTAGGAGACTTTAATGTAAAGTTTAACGCCGTCGATAAACACGCTTTATTACTGTGCGACTATTATCTTCTTTTGGTTTCTCGCAAACGCTACCAGGCATCGTAACTGTCTTGATAACATTTTTGTTAACTTCAATGTTAGTCTCACTGACTGTCTCAAATGCAGACAAATAACTGAAAAAGGATTAGGTGTATTTTTACTATGAACACATCTTTCTGATAAAGTGGAAATATTATAACATTTACAAAAATGATTATAATCAAATAAATCTCTTGCAGGATAAACACCAGTTGCTTTGAAACAGACATATTTTCTAAGTATTCAAATCTTAAATGCAGACAAATAAGTGAAAAAGGATTAGGTGTAGTTTTTATCTTATGAACATTTGTAACTGCCTTTCCAAGTAAAACATTTCATGTTCGAAGCCAAGATACAAACGCAGTATGTTTCAAAACTAGATTAAAACAAATGAGGAAGCGATTTTCTGTAATTGACGACATGTACCGCTTCACAAAGTCTGACCACTTAAAAGATAAGAAATAATCCAAACATGCTATTAAGAACGCTAAATATCAAGCAAATGATAACATTATCCATCAATTCTAATAATCCCAGTAAGGCTGCTTGGAAAATTATCAACTCGCATAAATCTTAGAATCTCAAATCCTGTAGCACCTCAAATTAACATTAATGGTATAAATCAGAGGTTCCCATACTTTTTCTCATAGACCACTTTAAACATTTGCTGGATCTGGTGGACCCCCTGCAGCTATTACATTTACTAACTTACTTCCAAAACCCGAAAAAGTATATGTCTATGTAAATCTGTGTTGTGGCTATTTTCAATCAACTATGAGTTGAAAGTTTTCGAAAAAAGGTGAGAATTTATATTGCTTTGATTATGCTGTGAGTATTGTCATTCAAGCTAAGTTTCAAAGCCAGTCTAAAAGCGTCTTCATCCAACAGTTGGATTCCTACTTTACTTTTTGTATTCTAAGATTGACTCACAGTACAAGAAACCAATAATCTCCCACTTCGGAGTGGTAAAAAGTAAAAGTAAATATTTTCTTGTTTTGTAGCTATTTATTCAAACACAAAAATTACTACACTTTTAATTATGTTGTTATAACAGCGACTGTTTTTAAAATAATAATCATTATTAGTTTTGATGTTAACTTTTATCTCAGATTACCATTGTAATCTGAGATAAAAGATTATAATTTAATGGGAGGGATGTACTTGGTGAATTGACAGCAAATTATCAATATTTGGCTTGAGTTTAGTTAAGTATAACCGTAAATCTCCTCGCTCTGTAATATTTAATCTGCTCCGTTTTTTGTCAACAAGTTTGTTACGGCACTAAAACTGCGTTCGACAAGATATGACGAAGGAAACGCTATGAGAAATTTTGCACAATTCCCCACAGTCCTGGATATTTTTCAGGTATTTGTGCCTGCAGCCAAAATGATTGATACCCTCTTTTGAATGCTACTTTGAGCTCCTCATTAGTGCTAAGCTCGAGTAGCTCTTCTTGCAGTACCACATTTTCCACTTCAGTTTCATCATATGGATTTATTATCCATGGTGGTATATCCATCGACAGAATGTCTTCAAATCTGATTTTAAAATCATCATACAGGGCAATCAAATGTTGAACATACGTCTGAATATCTTCGTCGAGGCATTCTACCTGCGATAAATTTGGAAACTGGGAAAATTCACGTCGACCAATATTTTGCTTCATAAGTTTCAGTTTACCAAGAAAAGCTGAAATTTCACTCTTTGTTTTTATCAAATTTGAGGCTGTCCCCTTGTAACTGTAGGTTGAGGTCATTGAATTTTTGAACAAATCTGTCAAATACGCAATGTCTGCTTTGAAATTCATGAGGTTTTCTTTTAAAACAGGATCTTTAGTGTTCAGAAACTCTAAAACAGAGTCGAAAAGCAAATAGAATCTTGATAGACATGCACCTTTCGACAACCAGCGTACTTCGGTATGTAGCAGCAATCGTTGGAAGTCCTCATCATTTTCTTCGCACAACTGTGCAAATAAGCGCGTATTTAATGCATTGCTTCTTATTTTGTTAACTGCATTAATCACAAATTGAAGCGCTTGGTGCAATCTATCACTCAATTTTTCGCTACTAGATGTTGTCGGTGGATGACACAGTGAATTGCAATTACCTCTGGTATAATCCTTTTAAGATGACTTATAAACCCACGATATCGCCCGACCATGGCAGGAGCTCCATCTGTTGCCACCGAAATAATGTTTGTGAATGCAATTGATTTTTCCGTAAAAAATCATTCAGAACATTAAAATTGATTCACCTTTAGTGTCAGTCTTCAAAGTTTTCGCGAATAGTAACTCTTCAAACATTTGTTCGCCTTTGATAAATCGAACATATGCCAATAATAATGCTTCATTGCCAGGTAAAGTTGACTCGTCCAGTTGAATAGAAAAATGAGTTGTTTGCAGATAATTACACAAGAAACTTTCAACATCAGAGCTCATTTCATCAATACGTCTTTGTACAGTGTTGTTACTCAAAGGAATTCTTTTAAGTATGTCAAATGAAGATTTGTGCAGGACAGTTTTAAGACCTCTTCAACAGCAGGCAAAATTAACTCCTCTTCAATGGTATGCGGTTTCCCAGATTTTGCTATAAGTAATGAGATATTGTAAGATGCCCGCAAGCCATCGTCGTTGCTTTCAGACGTTGAAGCGAACATACTATGCACGGTGGGTCTCTTTTCATACTTTTCCTTCAATGTTTGGAAATATTTCAAATCCTTACCTATTTTGTCAGGATGACACCTTCTTAGATGATCTTCCAGCTTCGATGGTTTCATAGAGTCATTGCTCAAGACTTTGTTGCATAAAAGACACATGGGCAATCGCTTGTCTGTATTTGATGGAAGAAAACCAAATTTCAAATATTCAACACTGTACTGTCGACACTTCTTCTTAGATTCAGCCATGTTTCGTATCAATTACTTACCTGTAAATATGAAAAAATGTTTGTTAAGTAATCTTAAAATGATTTAACAAACATAATAGAAGTGGCTTTTTAAGATACAAGTTGCTAACAAATAGATAGGTAGGTACTTACTTTTCCAACACTGGCAAACAATAATATCAATTCACTTTAATTTTCAAAAGTCTGAAAACTACTTCCGTCACTGGTGAACACTTATATAGGTACACTTTCTTTTTGAAATTCCGGAAACAACTGAGTAATGTTTATCATTCGCATTCGTATTTATATTAAAGAAAAATCCAACAAGTTCATGCAAGTTCAGACACGACTTTAACTAGGCGGGCGGGCGGCGCGGCATCGGCGAGTCTTGACACGCTCTTTCTGAATATGGAATATGCAAGTTCTTACAAAAACAATTGCTGAGCTTCTTATAATATTGTCTTCCTATATTCATAGGAGAAGTCAAGCTTCTTATAATATTGTCTGCCTATATATATTATTGTCTCCCTTATTCATAGGAGAAGTCAAGTCGGGTCACCTAATACATTTTATAGACCCCCGTTAACGAGTTGTGGACCCCCATTTTTTTCCACGCAAGCGTAGACCCTATCGGGCTCCGTGGACCCCTGGGGTCCACCTGGACCACTTTGGGAATCTAGGGTATAAATGAATACTTCATCTCATCTGTTTCAGATTCCCAAGCTCAAGTTAAAGGTCGAGATCTCATTGAATTGTGTAAAGCCAATACGTCTTTTAAGTTGAATGTATTTTTTTTTTCGTACTGTCTCCGAAATAGAAACGAGAGAAATCATAAATTATCGCCAACTAAAGATGTATATGGTATTACTACAAAACTGTTGAAGCGGCTATTAGTTTACTCGTGACACCTTTACAAAGCTAATAAACTCCTCTTTCAGAGCAGAATCTTTCCAGATGCGCTTAGAATAGCCATAGTAGTGCCTGTGCACAAAAAAGGCGACGGAAGTTTATCGGAACATTATCGACTCATTTCTATTGTACCAATTATTTCCAAAGTTTTTGAAATGACAATCTATAAACAAATGATAGAACATTTTTAAAAAAACGGCATCTTATTTAAAAACCAATATGGTTTCCGAAAAAGTAGACGAACTTCTGATGCAGTGGGCAACTTTGTTAAACACTCACTAAAATATTTCGAATACGGGCAGTTTTCTATGGCTATGTTTTTAAACTTTAATAAACAAATTAAAAGACGTCTACAAGTGTAATTCTGATAGCTTATATCTTTATTAAATCGTATGCTGTAAAGGTAAATGGAAGTTTGTCTGATTTCCTAACTATGATAAGTGGTGTTCCTCAGGGATCAATCGTAGGTCCACTCCTCTTTATCATTTATAATAATGACTTTGCTTCTCATCTAACAGATACAACAATCTGTCTGCAATATGCAGACCACACTACCCTGATTGTTGGTGACACGGATCTAAACTGTGTTAATATTCAGGCGAGTTTAATTTTAAAAAAGTCGAAGAATGGTGCAGTTTCAATAAATTGTATCTAAACCGAGATAAAACAAAACATATGTTAACTACGCTTAAACACCATAATTTTATAAATCCATCTAGTGTAAATTTTTTAGGAGTAAGTATTGACCCTAAACTTTCTTTTAAGATCATATCAATGAATTAGCAAAAAAATTAAATCGTAGTATATTTCTTTTGCGACGATTATCCAAAAATATCATGCTCAGTACTTAAAATAGCATATCATGGATTGATTCAATCACATCTACATTACTGCAACATAGTATGGGCTAACTCTCCCAACGCTTTAATGCATTACCACATCATATAAGAAACCTACCACTTTCTAATTTAAAATCTAGAGTCAAAACGTCCTTCTTAACAACGCTTTTTAAAGTATTGATTAATTTATCAACGACGACTTAAATATTATTTAGTCTGTTTGTTTTATATTGCATTTTACATTGTGTTTGACTTCTGTAAATGTATTTGTATAACATAGTAAAAGCAATAAACATTATTATTATTATTATTAAAACAAGCTCTTAAAATGTATAACAATCCTAATGAGATGCTTTAATAATTATTTCTGCGACATTGCATCCTGAGTTTTAAAAGACAATGCAACTCAAAGTAAGAATAGTGTAACTAATAATTTTACAAGAAATACAATTAGTCAGTTTATCGCTCTATTCCCAATAGATAAAAATGAAATTTTAAATATAATGAAAACCAGGTTAAACATAAATACTCGTCTGGCCCTGATGTACCGACATTTCTAATAATAAAAATTTATCAGGTCTTAGTTGATCTTTTATTATATCTAATAAATCTTTCATTCTAATTATGTATATCCCAAAAGCGTTGACATTAAGCAATATTGTACCTTTACCCAAAAATAGATATCCACACTACCTACCGATTACTATGACTTCAGTATTTGCAAAAATAGAATATTATTTTTTAAGTAGACTGCAGTAGTTTATAAGCAAAATAAATATTTTTTTCTCAATTTTTGTTTCTTTTCTACATAAATGAAATTAACAATGTAGTATCTGAAAACGTATTATGTACTCTTTATGCGGATGATACTTTGTAAATCTCACAACGACACATTAAGAAATATCTGCAATGATAATCTCAAATCAATATTGTCATGGTTTATTAATAACTCACTTTCCTTAAATACCAAGAAAACAGGCTTCATACGATTTCATACTTTTCAAAACAAAATAGATATGGATCTAAGTTTAACAATTAGCTCCAACAACATCCTAAGGCAATTTTTTAGGTCTTAAAATTGATGAAAATGTCAATTATAAAGTACATTTTTCAGAGTTAATTAAAAAATTAAATTCAATGACGTATCTTTTTAGAAATTTAAAAACTGTATTAAGTTTGAACAACTAATAGTATCATACCAGTCTTTAGTTTGACCACACATTAGGTATGGTATCGGCAGTGACTATATATCCTAGACTTTCAACCGCTTTAATTGGAGACCAATACCGATAGATGTCGTAGGACCAATAGGAGTCGCATCGCCACTTACAGTGGTATTTAATAAACATTGAAATTTATTTAAAAAATCATTTTAATTCGTTTATTGGTGTTTAATTATTGAAATATATAACAAAGATTCCGTAAACATGCACACGACATCTATCGGTATTGGTCCCCAATTAAGCGGTTGAAAGTCTAGGATATATAGTCATTGGTATCAGTTTCTGGGGTTTATCAACAATGGCTGAAATAGTATTTGTATTACACGATAAGAAAATCACAGTTTTCATGCGAGTGTGTTAGCTGCACAAGGGTGGTAGCCCAAGCGCTGATAATCACAAGCAATGAAACATGATTTTATCCTCAAGTAATACACTATACTTTATCCACAAACAGTATGTAGTATCTATGAGTTTTCATAGTCGTGAAAAAAAGTTTTTAAATGTCAAAAAAATGTACTACGAATAATTGGTAGTTTACCTTACACATACTATTCAGGGAGTTTTTTAAACAACAAAACATTTTAACACTTGCAAGTTTACTAATTTTTGAGTTGTGTAATAGCTATTTATGTAATCAATGACGAAAAGCATAATTTTTTGTGACGAATGTAAATGAGTTAAAAAAATCATGTTTCGTTACGTGTTACATACAAGATTTTTTCTAATTTTGACAAAAACAGAGTAAACGTGCTTAATTCAATATCATATTAACACATTCCCATTGTATATATAAATTTAAAAAAGCTAAACGGATGTTATCCATATAACTTCAAACAGTAAACATGGTTTGAGAAATATTAACTGATTTTCCACTTTTCGTAGCTAGTTACGAAAAGTAGATGGTTTCAATACTTACTTTGATTACGAAAAATGTCACTTTACAGAATTAGAAAAATATATTTATCTTAATTCTGCAGAATACTTAAAAATAAAGAAATCCACAAACATAATTTAAGAAACAATCATATGTATAGAATACCCTCTTACAAGCTAGAAGCAACTAAAAGGTCACCCACAGTTATAGGGAGAAAAATATTTAATCAATTACCTGATCACATTAAGAAGTCTGACTCTTATTCCATATTTAAATGTAAACTTTCTGCTTTTCTAGTTAATGG
The DNA here is from genome assembly GCA_030710515.1 of Abscondita cerata. Lineage (NCBI taxonomy): Eukaryota > Metazoa > Arthropoda > Insecta > Coleoptera > Lampyridae > Abscondita > Abscondita cerata. The sequence continues at coordinate 650,543 of JALBCR010000004.1, forward strand.
CTGTTTTAAAACAAATTCTTGTCACTATGATTAGTAGTATTTGTAATTTTAGTACTTAATTTTATTCTTTTATGACGTGTACGATACAAATATGTTTTTTGTCTGCCGAAATAAAGGAACTTTCGAAGATTTTGTACCTAATTAAATCTGAAAACTTATGAGGGTATATTATAAAATTTCACATTTAAAAATTTACATTAAATTTTACAGTAGTCTGTATTTATAGACCTGGTTATAGCCCTCTTGTTAGTGTTGTTTATAGATTTTCTTGAAAATTCAGGATTTTAACAGCTGTTAACTGAACTCACTTGTTTCCGTGTTAATCAACAACCATCCACTCTTGATTTGCTGTTAGTAACAGATCCATACCTTGTATCTACCGTGGAGGTACTGCCCCCAATAGGTAAATCTGACCATTCAGTCATCTCTGCCCCCGTCCAAATAACGAAACCAGGACATTTTAGCAATAACACCCTAGTTAGATACAAACAAAAGTAAATACAATCTTATAAACAGAGATCTCGGAACTATTGATTGGATAAATGAACTTTATGGGAACGTATCACAACAATGGAAATACTACAAAACTATCTGAAAAATTACATCAATCACAGAAGATTTTCGAATAATGTAAGCCTCACTATTGCCAAAGTTTCAAAAATAAGCTGGCATCTAATAAAAGTAAGAAGCCACTCTATAAATATATTTGGAATTCTTTTTGTTCTAAAATGTCTACACCAATACTAAGAGATATTACTTCTGGTCAGCCAATTACAAATAATGGCTGAGATTTTGGCTACTAAGTTTCAGGAAGTATTTACAATTGAAGATGACTTTGCAAATTCATTGCCTGTTTTATCCTCGAGATCTTCCTCGAACCCGAAGACATAAAAAAGAGAATTTGATCTCTCAAAACTCATTCATCACCGGGCATGGTTGTGATTTCATAAATTTTACTTGAAAAATGTGTCGATTCAATTAGTGTCCCTATCTCTATCATTCTACAAACATCATTTAGAACACACTCTTTATCTTCTTCTTGGAAATTATCTAGTGTGAAGCTCATTTATAAAAAGGGAAACTACTGACCCATAAGTCTAAAATCAATAATAGTCAAAATTATGGAATCCATTACATGTGAAAAGCTGATGGAATTTTTGATAAGGTACGACAGAATTCCTCCATCCCAACACGGTTTTGTACCCAGTCGATCAGTCGTGATAAACTTACTCAACTTTTGGATGTGTATCATGTGACTTCTATTTTTTATTATAATCAATTTTCATCTTGATTAAAGTACAAATTGATGTTAAAATAAAATGTTAAATAAAGTTCTTAATAAAAATCCCATATAATGCGGAATTTACTAGTCACACAAATCTAATTCTTAAATAAAATAAATTAATTTTCTATTGTGTAGATAATTTTAATTCTTTAAACAAGAAATAACTGAATTTCCATTACGTACATAATTTTAATTCAAAATTAAATTCATCACTAGATTCTAGAGTTTTACTTTTATACGACCATACGGTTCATCGTCGAGTACATAAAACCAAAAATCAATCAATCTCTAAACTTTAAAGATAAATTTGAAAACATTTTCATGTTAAGAATTAAAATGGCGCACATAATAAAATTTTTTTTTTTTTGTTTCAATTAATTTCTATTTTAAGAATTATTTTATAATAACTATAATGGAAATGCAAGTCACTTTTATTCAAGAATTTAATGATAAACATAATGGAAATTTGAGTATTTTATTGAATTTAGTTGCAAACAATTTTAGTAAGTAAAAATAAATTATTCACAACAATGATTTAAGATTTAGAAAAATTGCTAAAATATTTTAAAATTGTTAACAATTTTGTAACTGTCTAAAATGTTTCTTAGAATATTTCTATACTGATCATTTGTGACACCGTATTATTCTTATACACATCAACACAATGATTGAATGTATATTTGGCAATCATACGAATAAATACGTTTTAAAATACCATATTAAATATATCTAGACTGCTGTAAATAAAATCAAAATACTACACATTTAATAAAAAGTGGCAATAATTAACCTTGCAAACAACGCCATTCACTCCCCATCATGCCCGAATATATGAAACAGGATACGTTATCGAAATACGTGTTCGAATTAAAGTTTTTATTAAAAAGTCAATATAAATGCAATTAGTAAGACGCAATTTACGTTACTTTTATCAAGCGTGGGAAGCAATTACCTACGATGATGAGGTTCAGAAGCAATTTAAAAAATAAACGATAATTGGAACACAGTTAATTCAAGTAGATAGAACATTTTTCTTTTAAGAAAAATATAAATAACCTGACCATAAGATGCATGTTTAATTGCTTTATCTAAAAATTATATTTGTTATATCAAATATATTGCATTACCAATGGTTATAGTAAAAAAGGTTTGATGGAATACATCCAGAATTTCTGAAAAATTTGGGAAATCACTATTTGAAGTGGCTACTTATGTTACTCAATAATATTTATAATTCAGGTAAGTTACTAACAGATTTAAAGAAATGTAAAGTCGTGGCAATTTTAAAGAAAAATAAATGTCCTACAGACCCAACTTCTTATCGTCCAATAAGTTTGTTAAGTGTAATTTATAAGGTTTTGGAAAGATTGATTTTTCAAAAACTTAATCCGTTAATAGAAGAGAAATTACCAATTGAACAAGCAGGATTTCGATCCGGTAGAAGTTGTTGTGATGAAGTATTGGCATTAACAACACATATCGAAGCTGGATTTCAGAAGAAACTTAAAACTGGAGTTGTCTTTAATGCTGCATACGATACCGTGTAGAGAGAATGTTTACTTTTTAAATTGTTTAACGTTATTCCTTGTTCCACAATTATTTCTTTTATTGAAAATATGTTATCTAATCGGAAGTTTAGAGTTTTTGTTGGAAATAAAAGCAGTAAATTTAGATTTTTAAATAATGGTCTTCCACAGGGATCGGTTCTTGCACCTATTCTTTTTAATGTATATATTTCTGATCTTCCTTCTTTACAATGTCGAAAATTCGTCTACGCCGATGATATGGCAATTTCATTTCAACATTCGAATTTTTCGAAATTGAAAATAAACTATCTGATGATTTGCGTATTATGGAAAATTATTTCAAAAATGGCGATTATGCCCCAATCTTAAAAGACAGAGGTTTCTTGTTTTCATTTAAGTAATAGAGAAGAAAGTAAAAACTTAATGTTATCTTTAATAATACAAAGTTAAACCACAATTTTAACCAGTTTATCTGGGAGTAACTTTAGATACGTTTTTAATTTTAAAGATCATTTAGAAAAGTTAAACAAAAATGAAAAGAAATAATGTCATTCAAAAATTAGCTGGAAAGACACTTCGTACAGCTGCATTGGCATTAGTTGATTCTACAGCAGAATATTGTGCTCCTGTCTGGTTGAATAGTTATCATACAAAAAAATAAATGCCCAGTTGAATTGCACTATCGTATAATTAGTGGAATCATTAAATCTACTTCTCTCGATTGGCTTCCTGTTCTTTGTAATATTACTCCATCGAACATTCGACGAAAAGCTGCGTTAAAACGAGAATGGGAAAAATGCCAACTTAATCAAAACTTACCAATTTGGAATGACATTGACAACCCCCTGCTAAAAACTTAAATCTCGAAGTCTATATGGTTGCAAGACTACTTAAGTACGGCTTTTCTGAAGTTGAAGAGTGGAAAAAATTATGGTCTGGAGTTAATGTTTTCAATAAACATCTCATTAATAATCCAACAATAGAAGTACCGGGCTTTGATAAAAAAAAAATTGGTCAAAAGTAAATCGCATAAGAACAGGCCATTCAAAATGCAACTCTATGTTGTTTAAATGGGGTGCGATTTCTAATCCAAATTGTGACTGTGGAAACAAACCAGAGACCGTTACACATATTGTAGAGGATTGTCAATTAACGAAGTTTAAAGGAGGGTTTCCAAACATTCATAATTTAACGGATGAAGCTATATTATAGCTTATGAATCTGAAGGACATCTGAAGTTCAGCAATATTTTGAATTCTTGTTCTGATTATCTGTTTTTCCATTATTTTGTTTTGCTATTTCTTTAACCTACTATTTTTTCGTCATTGTCGTGACTGGCGCTTGGAGCGGACCATTATATGTCGTCATGCAATGACTGTGTTGTTATATTTTATGTTCTTATTTACGACGAAAGGTAAATATTTCCTCCTATAAATTATCACTAATTGGATTGTTCTTCGTTGAGGAGGGGTTTATTAAAAAGAAGGAATACATTTAACGGTAAGTTATATACATAAACATCATATCCTTAATACATTAATCTAAATTATAGGTGATTGACTCGACTACTTACTTAAACAAATAAATGGTCCGCCACTTGAATAAGTGTAAAAAACACATCGATATTAAACAAACACAAAATAAATTAACAATTAAATGTAATAAAATATCTCTAATAAAACACACACTCTATACGTAGAAACGAACAAACATGAATGACTAGATAACAAGATGATAATGGGAATTTCTTCTTCTATTTTATTTTAGTGATTAAATTTCTATAAATATTGCTTAAATTTTGTGTGTCCGTGTTATAATTAATGTTATTATTGTGTTTGATGATGTATATCATTTCAGCTATTAAACGTTTTTATAATTCCTTTCTACATTTAAAATCGTAGGATTATCAAAATTAAAATTATGACCCATCTCAATATGGTGTACGGCTAACGCAGAGTCTGGTTTTTTGTTTTGCAATCGTACTTATGATTTTTAATCCTATTACGTGTTTTTTGTTTGGTTTGGCCAACATAGCATTTATTACAGTCAAGACAGTCTATTTTATACACTACATTGTGTTTGTCAAGAATGTTTGTCTTGTCTTTTAATTGTGTGTAGATAATGTTGTAAATAGTATTGTTATTGTATGTAGCTATGTGGACGTTAGTAGTTTTTATGGGGATAAGGTGTTTAGTTTAATAAAACATATTATCTCGAATCGCCTGCTGTAAATTCGCAAGAGGTGGTACAATAGCAAACAAACACTGAGAATCACTCGACAGCTGCTTCGTCCTTTTGGGACTCTTCAGGAGTGAGAGAACTCGAGTTTAAGTTTACTATTTTACAAATGCGTGCTGTCAACTATATTCCCTACTGGAGGATACATCATCTTCAAACTGTAGGTTTTGCGACAACTAGTGTCGACTCGTCTTAGCGATCACAGTTTGAAGAGCGACAACTCGGTTGGAGTTGGGCGCTGTAAAATACCTAACACACGACATTTGTACTATATTTTTGGCCGAAAAATCATATTATTGATGATTATAAAGCAATGTTTTGACAATGGTTTCATTTTGACAGTTGGCAGCCTGCGTTGTGTTTGATTTGATATTGACAGCTATCCTGTCAACGGTTAATAATCGAAACCGATTTTGTGTGTAATTTCGTATTCTTAACTACAAAATATGCTATGTACAATTAAAACAAGTCGTAAATATCCATTTATGTATCTACGTAAAAAAAATTTACGCAAGGAATGTGACTTCTCAAGGAGATGTCACGGATTTTATAACCAATGAAACTAAATAAGAATAAGGACAACTAAGTACCTTTAAGCTGATTATTGCAATAGGAAAGTAACCCAATACTTAAGTTTCAGTTGTAAAAAGATTCCAGCCAGAGTCATTGTGAAAAAAGCTCTTCCGAAGTTAGATTGTGTCCAAATGGTAAAAAGTTTAGTTACTTTGCTTCTGTTTTCAATGTGCAATTAAGAACGAAGTAGGTTATTACAAAAAATATTCGAATTAACTTTTATTTTAGTTAGAGCAATCAAGAATTGTTTATACTCAACTTGCAGAAGCAATAGATTTGAACGTGTTAATTGTTCTTGTATCCTCAAAGTTTTCCATTTCACAAGAATTGAAGGGTTACACAGTTTTAATATAGAACAGATATGCATGAGAAAAGCCGACACCTGGGGTACTATTCTTGAAATCATGAGATATAAAGTCTTGTGATATATCAGTACAAATTCGAGCAATTTGTTTTTATTCTAGCGATAGGGGAGTCGTTCGATGAATTGGCAGCATGATTCAAGAATATAGGACCTCTGATTGATATTGATAACTGGTTAACCACTAGTCGCAGGCAGCTTACAGTAATTTCTAATATGCTTTTCCCTGTTACCTGTTTACTCGACTTACATCGAAGTTTGATTATAATGATATCCTAACATTTTCTCTATAAAGTTTAAGATTACTTCAGCAGTAGGCAAATTGAATACTACATGAAAATGTGTTAAATAACAAATAATTTAAACACTTTGTAATTAAAGTGTATTAATTGTTGATGTCACAACAACTATCTGTATTAATTACCTTTTTATAAATTATATAATTGTACATCTCACCTTTTCTTATTATACATATACTCATAAACACTTATTTTTATTGTAGAATTTTAATTAACAAGAAATTAGTGGTCTGTGGAAACAAATGTTATACAAGCGGACATCTTAATTACATAGTGTGATAATTATTAATAATAGCGTTTTTTTTAAATAGAGTGATTTAAACAATAAAATGTCCGATTCAGAGTTGGAGAGTGAATTAAATGTAACTCCAGAGGAAATACGATTAATAGCAGCTAATTTAAATTCAGATTTATTACCTGAAAAACCTAAAGAACGGTACTTAAATCAATTCAATAGTTTTAAACGGTGGTGTGAAACAAAGTCAATTAGAACATATTCTGAGAGTGAAAGGAATTTGTCGATAAAAGAAAAAAAAATCTCTTTAGGCAATATACTCAATTGGTGGAATTAATTCCAAAATTGCTGGTTTTTAAAACTTAAATGTGCTGCAGATTACACAGGGCACTGCTTCCGTAGAACTTCAGCCACGTTGTTAGCGAATCGAGGTGGAAATCTTGTTGATATCAAAAACTTGGTGTCTGGAGATCTTCTGCGGTGGCAGAAGGCTACATTGAACAGTCCACAAAGAGAAAAGTTGAAGTTGCAAAAATTATCGGCGATGAAAGCCCTTCCACATCAAAAAGATTGTGTTCAGAAACCACATGAATTTTCTGCACAATATTCCTGTATGATTAATGTAGATTTACAAAACAATACTCTACAATCAAATAATTTAATACCAGGACTATTCTCTAATCTAGAAAACTGCAACATTACCGTTAATATTTTCAACAATTGCAATGTTGATAAATAATTTCTGGTACCCACAATTTCTTTGTTCGTAATAATCGTTGTAACCCAAATTTCTATTAAATACATTGTTGTGTTTAAGTACTATGTTCAACTGCATTATTACGGGTATTATAATATTAGGTTATGTCGATGATGCAAGCAGAGCTGCCAACATCAATTATGAATCAGTTGTTTTATTATTTTAAAATACTTGTTTTTTAAACGTACACAAACAATATCTATGAAAAATATCAGTAAATTTGATTTTTATAAACAATTTATAATATGAGTAACATGTTTTAATTTTAAGCCATAACTAAACGTAAAATTTTACTGGGCACGCTACCCCATCGGTTCAGTAAATCGAACCTACTTTGACTGACACTGACAGGTAATACTGCATTTATAGTAGGCGAGGCCAAAACATTATTTATTTTCGATATTGAAATATTTAGTAGCTTTCGCTTTTTGTTGATAGTGAATACCATTTTTCTAAACCTTAAAATGTTTTCATCAAATAAAAATTAAAAGCGTTCACTGGATGTGACTAAAGTTCGAGATGAAAGTAATTCGCTTTAACAGACTCTAGTTGTTTTTTAGAATATTATAAATTATTGATCATAGTAAAAAATCCATACATGACAATTACAGAACCAGCAAATGTTTATTATTTTTATGTTACCCCAAATATATTTTTGTATTTAAATATTGAATTTTAAACTTCATTTGTAAAGGAAATGGTATGGTATTTTTTTCAAAAAAGAAATCGATAATACATATTCAAATTAAGTCTTCCTGCTATTTTATGAAAACGAAAGCAAAACGTGTGAAGTTAACATCAATAACTTTACCTTCCATTCAAGCAGTATCCCATATAAAATTTATTTTTTATCTTTTACTCGTTTCCCTTCTTTTACGTTAAATTGGAAGAAAATTTTGCTTGTTTGCAGGTCATAGTATTATTTTATTCTTGATCCAAAAGCAATTAAATGTGCTTGAAGAAAAAAGTGTTTGTTAACGATAATTTAATTATAGGAACAGCGCAGCGTAATGTAACGATATTTCTCTTATCACCGGAAAGTACGACTTTAAAATGTAATGTCTAGTAAAAATGATTTTGCAAAATATTTATATCATTCTAAACTAAACGATGTTACCTACATAACATACAACGTTGACAATTTCACTCTCACTAACCAAAAATGTGTTCATATGTCTCCGAAATTATTACACTTATTCAACATCAAATTGTCTAAAAATAAAGAATTATTCATGAAATTATCTTAAGAACTTTGCTTTTAGATCTACAATATTTTGAGAATATTATTCAAGATAAATCCCTCGTGCTTTATCAGATTATAAATGTCAACTTTGATTTCTTACATGGTATAAAAGGCACTTTCGTAATAATCTCACAATAATAATCGATCTAGGAACGAAGTCTAGTAAGGAATATTACAAGACACATGGTTAATAAACTAGACATTTATATCTTTGTTGGTCGTATTAATAATTGAAAGAATAACCAGTTCATTTCAAGTTTTTAGATTTTGTCTACTTAAAAAGACACATTGAAAAATTGAATAAATACTACGAAAACAATGCCATATAGCCACGATATTATGAAAATATCTGTTTCTTCAGAAATATTAACATTTGACACCTCCAGCATAGGTACTGTCAGTAATTTTTTTAAACTGTCAGTTTTCTTCTATTTTCAAAATAACATCCTAAGAATGAAAATTGCTAGGTTAGGTTTGCTATTTCACTCTTTGAAAATGACTTTGAAATTAGGTTAGGTTTACATACCTACTAGGAACAATTGTGTTATTATACCTAGTTTAAAAAAATGTGCAAATTCTTGGCCTTTGTGGGGTGCTAGATCCCCTAGGTGGAGGATGGGGTGGGTGCCGACTAAGTATGGGTTGAACCGGGAAAAATACACAGAAATTAAAAAAAACTAACAATTAATTCACTATCTACTAATCAAGTACCTAAAGATTAGTTTGTTGGGTACTCAACGCGGGAAGGTATCGATAGGAACGGTGGCGCAAGAATCTTTTCAGATTATTAGCAGCGACCAAAGCGCAAGGAAATTGAGACACTCACCAAGACGTCCACCGCCAAATTCTCCCCTTACCAATTAAATTAAATGTGAGTTAATAAAACACAAGTACCCGAGGACGGATAGAAGTATAAGAATCCAAAATTTCTCGCTGAATTATAGCCCTGCCTAAAGAATTTTGGAGAGGCAAAAAGCTAATTACAACTCATTGAAATTAAAATATAATATAGTTAAAGTATAAGGTTGCGTATGACTCATTCTGAATAACTGCCTGAATTAATTTTCATAAACTTATGTCGACGTTAGAATGATCTTTTTATACAGATTTCTGTATTGCCGATAACATGTAATTATAGTGCATTTAATCAGATGTCGCTCATATTATTTAATTTCTTGTATTAATTTTTTAAATTATGTGGTTATTAAACGCCTAATATAGATTAGTGTTTAAATTCTTGAAAAAAATAAAGTTAAATGCAGTTACGTATACAAGGGATATTAAACCAACAATCAAAACAAAACGTCAAAATGGGAAAGCCAACTCGGAACGAGTGGAAAAAACTGATAGAATTGCCTTGGAGAAACCGTATATTATATATTAAAGCATTTGCTTTATAATAAATACAAACATAGCCAACAATTTGAAAAGATAAATCAAATAGAATGGGATATCTAATACCTAAAACAAAGGGCAAACCAAACCTACAAAATACATGCTTCAATATTAACTTGCCCAGAAAAAAAGATGAACCTTTTCATGAACAAAGATAATACCCGATATAATTTGATTATAGATGATTAATAATTAACAAATATATTTAAAATAACTTTTGACCATTTGACAATATTTTTAAACATTTTTTTTTCAAATAAATTTATTTATACAGAACTTTTGTTTAAACTATTTTTTAATACAATAAATAATTACTGAGATATGACTATCACGTGACAGTAATTGTTTCAACAATATCTCCAAGAACATTAATTATACCAAAAATTATGAAAAGAAAATTTGATTGTGTGTAACTTTTATTTGGACTATTTTTCTAAAACACAATAATTCTTTTCTCTTTCTCTAAAAGGTATTCAAAGAGCAAGCAAGCGACTGACTTTTTGAAGGGGCAGGAAAAACCTCTTACTAATGAATAATCTTCGTGAAGGGTTTTGCTTTCCTAAACAGGGTATGTTTACACATTTTTTGCCAACGTTTATTCTCATTTTGCAATATTCATTACCTACATTCCCTATTCTTGAAATTTTATTTTTTTTTATTTCTTCTTCAAATAATAGTTGTTTGTAATTTACTTATACGGAACTTTTGTTGAATGTGAAAGGAAAGTTGTTGAAAATGTTATTGTAACTTTATTTGAACTATTTTATTCTAAAATGAATTTTTTTCTCTTTCTCTGAAACGTATTCAACAAAGCAAGCGGGCGACTGAGTTATTAAAGGGGCGGAAAAACTAAGACCTTATCTGAAAGGTTATGCTTTGTTAAACAGAATATTACACATCTTTCCAACGTTTATTCACATTTTTCAATATTCATTGTTAAACTGTCTTTACGGTACTTCCCTAATGTTAAAGTAAATAATAAATTACGTAACATCGGTTGTTTTTACTTTTTCTATCAAAGTTTTAAGGTTAAGGTCAGATCAAAACTTTCAGGTATAATATTCAATTTCATTGTAAGTTGGTTTGAAATTAGAAATATAAAATGTATGAAGAATAAACTTTGTTTTTGCTTTTTAGACATGTTTTATTATTTAACGTTTTACCCGTAAGTTTCTATACAGTGTATTTACTGGTTATAAAAGTTCACATTTTATTGTGTGTCACGTAGTTTTATTAAATATATAAATATATATATTTCTTGGGAAATATATTTTATATTTAAATCACTCTTCAAATTTTAAATTATTTATAATCCGAATTTACATATTAATTATTATTATTACATATGATGTTTGTAGTTTAGAAATTTATGAAGAGTTGTACATAAATGGTATTCTTGACTTTGTGTGTGGTGCAGTGAAATTTTTATTTGTTATAATGTTTTAGTGATTGTGGTAGTGAAGTTATGTCTGCATTTGCCAAATACCACTTCGATTTTAAAATAGAGTGAATTGTAATATACTTTTTTCTGTATGCGAATGTTACATCGAATGGTTACTGAAAGGACGCCGTCGACCATATTTGTGTAACAAATAACACACGATATTAAAAAAAAAGCAAATGACTAGAATAAATATAGTTTATTTTCATTACTGTAATGTAATATTGCATGTTTTATTTAACATTTTACGACCTTTTCTACGTATTTAATGTAGCTTTCAACAATTGAAAGCTTCTACCAACAAAATTTATGAAAATGAGTTTGTGAGCGCTGTCTTGTCAATTGAGTCAATAATTTAATTACTGAAATGTAGAAAAAATATTAGGATAAAAAAAAGGTATGAACATCTTTTTTTTCCGACTCTTTTCGAATCATGTTTAATTATTACAATTTTATTTTTAACATAAACCAAACACACTGTAAATAAAGCTAAGTCTACTTTTTAAATAATCAAATCAATTTGTTTTAATAAATAGCTTTGTTTATATCGTTTCCCCGCCACTTATAAACAAAAGTAACGCCATTTGCATAATTAGCTTAGTAATCCAAAATACACTGCTGTGTATTTAGTATGCTGTGGATTTATGTTAGTGAAAATATTCAATTGCACGCGATTGTAAACGATTCCAGGAACTGTGTTCAATCAAAACTCGGAGAATCTGATTGATTTCAACGAACTATGGTTTTTGTAGTAGTAGTTGGAAAAATTTCTTGTACAACACACATTTCACGTTTAGTATGCAAATTTGTGAAAAATCTTGCATTTTCAAAACATTCACAATATACTTAAAAAATGAAAATTAATTAAAATAATGTTAAGTGCCATTATTATTTTTATTAATGTATTCATTCCAAAATGCTCCAAAAAGAAAGAAATATTTTTAGTACAATAAATAATGGGGATCAATTTGCTCAACATGTTGAACCATCTACATGTCGGACCAATTTTTTAGTAACATTCCATTCATGCGTTGTGTATCGTTCTAATTTCTCAATCAACGCCTAAACATTTCATCTTTTTTCAATAAAAGTATTAGTTTATTTATAGCATCAGAGGTATACTTTTAAATTAAATCTATTAAATTTATATTTACTATTAATTTTGTTTTTGTTGTATTAATTAGCTTTAGCACGCAACGCTTTGGAATTATTCAGGTAGTTCAAAAATTCAAAAACTATGAACAGAAGCATAATTTTTCTTTCTTGATGATGTTGAATGGGATCAATAGGTCAAACAATCGCGTTTACAACTGCGAAGACATTGATTATATAAAAAATTAATTATAATGACGGTAAATCATGTAAGCACCAAAACTTGATTTACTAATAATATGTAGGGGAGACCGGGTCAGAGTAGACGTGGGGGAAGAGTGGTCACTAGCAATGTTATCCTAAATAACGATTCGAAATTCGCGCCATTTACAAATTCTCTGTCTTTCTGTCTTATGGACCGGTTTAGTAACGTTGGCGGCATTCAGTTGTGTTTTTCAGCTACCAATAATTCATTTTGTGTTTGTTGGTGTTGAATTGGTATATTTGAAAGGTTCAAAACATATTCATTCTTGGAAAGGTAGGTAGGATGGGGGAAATTGGTGGAAAATTTTCATTTTTAAAAATTATGTTCAACTATCAACAGTTTTCTCATTTAAAAAATGGATATATCAGGTTTTATAAATGAAAAACCTTTTTCCCAATAAAAAATTTAAATAAAAATTATCTCCGATTTACCCCAAGTGGGGTATTTTCTAAATTTGAATGGTATAAGTTTTTGAACATTAATATATTTTTATTAATTCTAATTATATAAGCAACATTTTGGCATTATTAAAATTTCTAAAATAAATTTTAAAATGGGTTTTCAAAAGTTTTCAAAAATTAACCTCTGATTTACCCCACCACCAATTTCCCCTTTCCTGCCTAAGTTATATTTTCAAATATCTCATAACGCCACTTAGTAACATTTCACATCATAGTAACATTTTTGAGCAAAAAGGTGACCGATTTCACTTTCCCGATGTTCCAGTTAGGTCGTCTGTTGAGAGAAGCAATATTGTATCATTATTATCGGTTCCGATGGCGTCAATCACAGAGAGACAAGGGCGGCTTTTGAAATTTGACATACAATTTCATGAATATTATGTAGAATAAGTAATAAACTTATATAAATGACGTTAACTTCATTGTCCACTTTAGCCCCAAGAAAATATAATTTTGTCCACAATGACCCCAGATTGGGGTCGAAGTGGACAAAAGACATCCATATAGAAATTATAGTATAAATTCAAAACTATAAAACTTATTTTGAAACAGCAGGCTTCTATAATAAAACGCGTGATTCAAAAATTTTTCATCAAACTTTGCCATGAACCACAAAGCAAGATATAACAGGTGTATCTTAGCTTAGCTTGTACATTTGTCAATTCTGACAGATTTAATTTCAACACATCCAGTTTTATGTATTTAGAGTACGTGAATTTTTTCATGGTCCACTTTGATGAATCATTTTTTGAATCACGGGTTACGAACACTATATTAATTTGGTGTGTGAGAGCTCATTTGTTGAAAATGTACATTACTTTTTAAAAATCACATTTGAATTAAAATCGTCCAAACTAACCCCGGTCTCCCTTACTATACTTATTTAGTTTGTGATCATCTTTTGACAGGTAATGACGCGAAAAAGGTAGGAATTTTGTTTATTCCAACTTAAATCGACAGAAAAAGCTCGAAGTCCTGTATGGTTGCGAGACTACCTGAATCATATGTTTTACTGAAGTAATAGTTCAAATGGTTTAAAACACGAGCCGCAGGCAAGTAGTGCTCATACGTGTCTTATACAATATTTTATCTACATCACCTATTTTTACATTGAGAAACAGTTACTACAACAGAAAAACACATGCGGTTTAACTTTTTTTTATTTCGAACACGGCTTGGTTACCAGGCATCATCGTCAACAAAAATCGTTTAGTAATGAAAGTCCGATTTAAATTACTTTAAGAACGATTTATTTAAAGTAACCAACTTACTACTAAATATACAGTTAGGTCAATCATAAGTTCAATTGTAATAATTTATGAAAAATTTTAAGTGGTAGTCAAATATATTTAAGTCTAGCAAAATTTGAAATGATGAACTCGTTCTAGATAAGCATTTTGCCTACGAATGTAATATGAATCATGTAAATACGTATTACAACTCGATAGTAAGACAGTTGGAAATCATATAGTATTTTAACGAATCTTATCTCTTGTTTGTTTTTGTTATCGTATTTAAATGCAAGATTAATAAACACAGCGGAGTTACACTTATTCAACATACAGTTACTTAAACATCAACTATTACACACGTTTTATTTATTTCAACTTAGCATTAGGAATCATAATTTCGAACAACTCCTAAATTTATGATGACGCTTTTATGTATGAAACATAATATTCTAGAAAACAATTGAATGTTCTCGAATGGAGTTCATGAAACGCAACAATCATTCTAATTTATTCTGGAAACTCCAGTGACGTAACAATATAGTATGGTACACGTCGTGTATACGGCAGTCGGTAAGTCTATCATTCTACTAGAATGATAAATGGTAATTTATAACCACGTCGTTTTTCTATTTTCAAAATATGTATTACACGCCAGTGCCAAATACTCAAAAAGAAGTTAATAATTATTGTGGGAAAATACATTAAATTCCTTTATTAATCATGTTGAATTAGCTACCTTTACAAATTTTATCATCTACACTAATTAGCTTTCAACTTGAACTGTAAAATATTGGAGGGCCTAATTTACTGCATGGCTTACTTTTTCAAAAACACATGTACATATAATATTAAAGAACCGTATTTATCTGTAAAACGTAGGGTATATTACCAGTAAGTGTTGCGACATCTAGTGTCGTCTCGTGTTATCGCAACACGTCCGACGTCGACAGATATTTTTAATAGATATTTATACAGGGTGGTCCTTTTGAAAACGGGTGATAGGTTAATGGTTTTGGTATCAAAATGAAGCTAAAATTAGTCCGTATAGCTGTTGCTATTAGGAGTTGTTTTCAAAAATTTGTCAATAAAAATAAAAGTAAGTTTTGATAATAAAAGAAAAATAGTATTGGGTTGCCTAAACAATCAACATTCCTACGTTTTGACAATAAGGCTGAAAGGAAAGTCATTAATAAGCAAATAAAAAGCTTTATTCCGAATAATTTTAGCTGCGTTTTGATACCAAAACCATTTTTGTCACTTGAAAGGACGAGCAGGAATTCGAAAAAAATCAGTTCACAATGCTAAATCCCTATGACCCGTTTTTAAAAGCATTATGATGTCAAAATAAATTTTGATTTTTTATAAACTAAACTCAAATCTCAGGGTTTTAAAATAAATGGATACAATGAAGAAGTTTTTTTTAATTTTAACATACCAAGGGACTTTTTTCATAATCAAAGTGTCACAATGATCCACATTAATTAAGTTTCGCTAACTTTAAACTGTTTTGGTAGCACTCATTCATTAGAAATAAATGTCAACAAGATAAAAGTAACTTAACAAATAAGATTTCATTTACTGGAACAAAAGGAAAATGCCATAATATCTTATAAGAGATCCTCACAATGTTGCCCTTGTGACTCCAAACATGCCGACGTCCTTCTCCAATTCCATCTGATCCGTTCAAATATTTGTGGTGCATTTGAAATAGTATTAAAGGTCTACACGATTTTATTCCAGTCCTAAAGAATTTTAAGAAATTAAACTGTTGTCTAACAAGGCGCCACCTGCTGAATAAAGGAAAGAAATAAAACCGACCAACAGGAGATCAACAGGTTCTACTTAAAGCGTAATACGTTAGATCAAACACAACAAATGGTCTTAAGAGAAAGACAGACAATTTAATAAAACAACAAACAAATCTTATAGTAATAGGTAAATGTGACAGAAAGAGAGACTGTCGGATATATTCACATACGTTAGCAGTAGCCTCGCTTAATAAAAAGCAATTTTCGCAATTAATGTGCCGGATTCACAAGTAAGCTTTAGTTACACCAAAATTAAAGTTAACGTTCCAATTTTCTGAATTTTGCAAAAAAAAATTTGATAATAATTCATGATCTAGAGGTATTGGCTAATAGGAAAACTCTGCGTACACATATCACTAAAAGTGTGACATAACATACTACGATATGTGAAGTAAAATTAAAATTTCATATTATGGTCATAAGTTTGACATTGTAGTCAGGTTAGACGATTTAGTCAATGATGCCTTTGACGTTATGGTAAAAATTTCGAATTTGACATTGTAACCGGTTAACATTGTGGCTTAGGCCTAGTGAGCCGGACTATGACAAACGTCAAAAATATCAGTTTGAATACATAAATATAAGCCCAGATCGTCTATATACCAGTCCGATGCAACGACAAACATTAAAATTTAATTTAAGTTCCGTATTTGAAATTGCGAACGAAGCAACATAATAAATTTGCCACAGAATGAAAATCCTTAGTGTGTATTTTTTAGAATGTTAATTGTTATTGAAACTGTTATCGACTGCAGTTGTATATAAAATTTTAGTATGTGTTGAAATAAGGAAAGACAAGTTTACTTCATGTAACGAAACTGTCACGAAAATTCGAAACCGATTTGATTTTTCTTTAAATATATTGGTAAACTCCGTTTTTATGTGCGGATTTTGAGCTTTAAGAGATAAAATTTCTTGTTAAAGTATACAAACTTTTCTTTTCAGATGAAATTATTTACTGTATTAAACATATAAAAGAGAGATTTTCTATAATTTTCTAGTATAAAAAATCATTATTTTTAAATCTAAAATATTCATAGTCATTGTAGAAAAAACAAAAAGTATATTTTTGATTTTAAAAAAATTAAATGGTAATATTTACTTACAAAAAATTTAATATTATTTTAAACTAATTTTATGTTTTAAAACTAAATTTAATTGTTGCAAAAATTAAATTAATTGTTTATTACTAAAACAAAAACACATGCCTGGAACTTTAAAAACAGATTCTTAAAAGACTTATTTTTATTTATAATATTTGACGTTTAAAATGTTTTATCTTTTTTTTTAATTTAAGTAATTCATAATATTGGGTTTTCTTCATATTTGCTGGTTGTTTTTAAATGAGCCGTAAGTTTAGTTAATAAGATTTTAGTTCACGCACGACTTTGAAGTTTATGTTGCAGATATGGAAAATATGTTCTGATATGTGTGATTAAAGTGTTATTCCTATTTTTCAATGTAAACACATCGATATTTTTGCAATCAGTTTCATCAAATTTTTATAATTGAGTATTGAATACAATAAAAACGACACTCAAACATTGAACATATGTTTATGTTCTTACCGGTCCCATGTTGATGAAACCATTTCGACGTGCAATCGTGTGTGCCTCGTCAGAATTGATGTCTCTTCGAAAGCGCACAAGAAACGAATTACTGAAAAAATCAGCAGTTGAAGAGGATAAACACACCAAATACAGAAACGAAAAAAGCCTCCAGTACAGAGGCATGTTAAACCATTAATGTAGATTTAGATCTCACTGCGACGCCATCGACGCGCAATTCTGACGTCAGCACCATCGATTTTATGAATATCATCATATAAATTTCACGTTTAAACTAAAGTGCAAAAAGATTTTTATTTAAGGTGATTGGTAAAAAAGTTAACAGGAAATTACGTGTTTCTTTAAAAAAAATTGCTGTCAAATACTTATCTTATTTTTTTCATTTAATTATTTTATCATAAAAATGACTTAAGTGAATACATAGATGGGTTACGTTGTAGTTAATTTATATCTAACACAATTTGTAAATTTTGGTAATACACTTACGAAGTCGAAACTTTAGCAATTCAACTTTCTATGAAAACTCCATACCATATTTTTAAGTAGGTTCCAATTAGGGTTTTATAAAGTTATTTTCTACGTGAATTGGTTTGTATTGGTTTTATTACTACTGTTAAAGTAAAACCAATAGTATTTGATAAAATTATACATACAGTGTATGCAATAACTCCAAAAAAATTATAGAGCATAGAGTTACGAAAAGTAGAAAATCAGTTAACATTTCTCAAACCATGTTTACTGTTTGAAGTTATATGGATAACATCCGTTTAGCCTTTTAAATTTATACAGTGACCGGCAAAGAGACTTCAACAAATGGGAAAATTTTTTTAATTGAGATATCTAAAAATCTCTTTTGGCAAATGAATTCAGCATATCAAATTACAAAAAACACTTTGACAAATGTCATGTGACCACTGTCATAGCGGCAAATTTAAAAAATATTTCTTAAATATGTAAAAAGTGAGGTTAGATGACAAGATATTGTTGTTCAAAATTAGATTATACGTCTATGTGCAAATTTTCAAAAAAAATAACAATTTTCAAAATTTCAGTTTTTCGGCATTTTTTCCGGAAATATTGAGAAAACAAAATTTTTTGCGTTTGATTTGCATAAAACACCATAAAACCAACAAATAAACTTTACAATTCAGTCATTTTTATTTATTAGTCTACAATGGAGTAAAGAACAAAAAACATTGTTTTTAGGACGGACTTTGTTGCAACCAAAAGGTTGAAATTACAAGTTTAAAATTATTTTAAAATAGTTCTAAAATGATCAATTCTTCCATTCTAAACCCAATTTAAACAATTTTTACAATTAAAAGAAAAAAATAGCTCAAAATACGAAAATAATACTACACTGTAGTATGTTTTTGTATGAGCTTATTATCCAGGCAATATTGTAAAAATGTTTAAATTGGGTTTAGAATGGAAGAATTGATCATTTTAGAACTATTTTAAAATAATTTTAAATTTATAATTTCAACCTTTTGTTTTCTGTAGGCCATTGCAATAAAGTCCGTCCTAAAAAAAACAATGTTTTTTGTTCTTTACCGTCCATTGGTAGACTAATAAACAAAAATTACTAGATTGTGAAGTTTATTTGTTGGTTTTATTGTGTTTTATGCAAATCAAAAGCAAAATTTGTTTTCTCAATATTTCCGGAAAAAATGCCGGAAAACTGATATTTTGAAAAGTCGTTATTTTCTTTTGAAAATTTGCACATAGACGTATAATCTAATTCTGAACAACTTTTCTTAGGCATTTTTCAATATCTTGTCATCTAACCTCACTTTTTACATATTTAAGGGATATTTTTAAATTTGCCGCCATGACAGTGGTCACATGACATTTGTCAAAGTGCTTTTTTCATTCGATATGCTGAATTCATTTGCCAAAAGAAATTTTGGATATCTCAATTACAAAAATTTTTCCCATTTGTTGCAAACTCTTGCCGGTCACTGTATATACAGTATATACAATGAGAATATGTTAATATGATATTGAATTAAGTACGTTTACTTTGTTTTTGTGAAAATGAGAAAAAATCTTGTATGTAACACGTAAGGAAACATGATTTTTTAACTCATTTAATTTTGCGGGACCTCGCTTCGCTCTTCTCGTAATTATCACATTCGTTACAAAACTCATGCTTTTTGTCACTGATTACATAAATAGCTATTTTCTAATTTTGACATTTAAAGTGACATTTTTCATAATCAATGTAGGTTTTAAAACCATCTACTTTTCGTAAAGTTAAGTTACGAAAAGTATACTGAACTAGTTACTAAAAGTACACTGTTCGAAACTACTTATTTTCTTATTTCTTGAGTCACAAGTTGCAAAAAGACTCTATTCAAACCAGATTTATAAGAGGAAAGCAGTTGGTATTTCTCAAACCATGTTTACTATGTTTAATTTCATTATGTACTGCATTTGTACGTTCAATTTAACGTTTACTCTGTTTTTGTCAAAATTAAAAAAAATTTTTTGTGTAATACGTAACGAAACATGATTTTTGTAACGAATGTGATAATTGCGTAACGAGCGAAGCGAGTTTCCGCAATATCATGCGGTTCGTCACTGATTATATAAATAGCTATTTTTTAATATTTTGGATAGTACCTTTTATTCTCTTTACAACTATATAAAAAAATAAGGGTCTTACATAAGAATTTTTTCAGAAAAATACGATTAATAGTTGAAGCAGAGTTTGCCATGGAAATAACTGATTTTTGTCATTTTTATCTAGAAGCCTATAAAAACAATGCGTAAAGTTGGTTGTCAAACTGATTTCCTTAATTTTTTAGTGTTCTGTTTATCATAATAAATATGAATTATACCAATTCCGAAATATGCGACATGATGCTAATGGATTATTATTTTTGTGATTATGTTATAATAGAAAATTGTATCTACTTATCAATACAAACCTGGGGAATGATCTCTGGGACACCCTCTATACTGTTGCATTTGAAAAAACAATGTGAGGTTATGTTGGTTAAATTTCTGGTTACCCTGTACAACTAAAAATAATTGAGGAGAGAGAATTCCATTAATACCAAATTTAAAATCGATAAAACAAAGAAAAAACAGCAACTTACAAATAGCGTTCGAAAAAAACACACGCGGTTCAGACCACTTACAAAAGAATAATGTTGATAACGAATAGTGTTATCTTGCTGGAAATTTCTCCATGGTTTGACGATCAAAAAAGTACATACGCTACCAATGCGCACATAAACGTAAATAAAATTAAAATTCTTATTTTACCGTCGTGAAAACAAGACTTATAGATTTATGTTACAAATTGCCCCATTACGAAATTGAAAATTCGGTAAGAACACTGCAAGACTTTCGAATCAGAGAGTCACTAAACTTGTCAAGCGTCGAAGATTATTCCGTTCGGGAGGTAACGACATTCATTGGTTCACCTAATACCCAATCACAGTCATTTTCGTGGAATGATGACTTTCAAAAGAACTAAACAAATTAGAAACAATAAGAAAAGCATAGTGCTCGAAAGCAGAGAATCCACTAAACGCCTGAGTATGGTACAACCAACAGGCATTTGTAACACACCCTACCGTGAAGCAGTGAAGAGGATTTTTGGCAACACGCCCTGAAAACCCATGAAACACCAACTGTAACAGCACACCAACCTTGACTAAAAACCCTAACCTAAAGAATCCCAATGGAACGGAGTAAAGAACGGTAGAAATAAGAATAAGGCTGAACCCAAATGTAGACGTTAGGAAAAACCCTAGGAAGATTATCAGTGTACCGAGCTTACATGAACGCCACGAATGCCGAGCAAGTGGGACTGAGGCAACACTCCCACCAAGTCCATTGTTCAAAATGTCAAAGCGCGCCGTCGGCCCCCCAGTGTGACTTCATTCACACGTCACCCGAAACGTACATTACTCCCTCTTCTCTTGATAACTACCCTCCCACCCAGGATAGGATTTAGCAAAAAGGCTAAAAAAACCCTCCAGTTTTAAGAAATGGAGTTCTAAACACTCTAAGGAAGTCCCCTACCCCATAATATCAATGATTCAAAAATGTTGCCCAAAAATTTCCAAAAGAAAGGACTGTACCAGTCTTGACACAGTCTGTGATTCTGCTGTGTCTACGGCCGAATATCTGTCGGCCGAGGTTAATGGGCCATCGGGATACCCTAGGTTTTGCACCCCCCGTCCTCTCACACGGTCCCCAAAAAGTGGTTTGCCTAGTAAGGAGCAAGCTTACCAAAAGCAAGAGCTCCGACACCCCCTCACTCCGATACCAACCAGTCCCCGGCCAATGCAGTATCACCTGGCAAGAAGAGACAGATAATAGTGAAAGACGAGTAAAAGACCAGGAAACTTCATTTTTCTCCTCGTAGAAGTAGTGATGTTCAACACGCACACATCCGACAAAACCAACAGGATTACGACATGGCTAGATCATGAAGCCGGAGCCTTCTAAAACATGTGAGAGTCACCAAAGTAAGCTCCTTCAAAAACCCTACCTACAGTCCAAAATAAATTTAAACAAGCAAAAACTAAAATAAAAATAGCGCATAAAACACTGAAGGTGTGTCAAAGTCTTCCAACCGGATGAACAGATGAAATCCTCAAAAAAAACTCACTTACTTAAATACGTAGATTAACCTAAAGTTTGAAACAACTTAAAGGTGTCTTCCTTCTATGTGGAGGTCGCAACAAAATATAACAATCTTAATATTACATGAATGCCGACGTTTCGCCCTAACTTGTGAGGGCTTTATCGAGGGTAATTATAATTCATAAAACCGTGTGAGTCACATAATTTAAAATAAATTATCAATTATTTATTGATGATGTCAATTAAAATTAAAAATCCAATAAATTATATACGACACACAGGTATTTTTATAACGAACGAACGACTAAGCAAGAAGTAAGTCGACATAATGTCGCACGTCCTAACATAGGAGGATACTAATCAATAACTTAACAATCCCATCAAGCTAGTAGGTACATGAATTGATAAATGGAATCAACCAAATCGTAATATGGAAAACAAAAGAAAGGTTATCGTAGTAAAGTCAACGTGTCATAAGTTGATTTAATTTACGTCGTTTTCGCCGTCGAGAATAGGAAAAAGAGACATTATGATTCCTACGACTAGTATCAATTGGTTGATCTAGCTCCACATGATTTACGTACGTAGGTTTAGGTTTTTAATGTTCCCAACACACCACCAAATGAATCCACCAACTCATACGTCCAAGCAGAGACTACTGTTTCTACCTAATCCGCTAGAGGATAGAAAGATGTTTCCAGACTGAATCATCCACTTATAAGTCATATATTGGATTTCTCCGTTTCACAAAAATTTGGACGAGTCAAAGTTCTATTCATACTTTTCCCCGAAAAAATCGGACTAATGGTAGTTCAATGTTTTGCCGAAGAAAGGTATCGGTAGAACTTTTTGACTCGCCCAAACTGAACTTTGACTCACCCAAAATTTGTGAAACAGAGAAATCCAGTGTATGAGATAATAACACTCACTAATGTGGTATAATTACTTTACATAACTATTTCGTAAGTTATACCGATTGCACACATTATGATACTTAGCAAAGACCTTAGCCAACTTGTTGACGAATAGGTTCATAATTGCGAGGAGCAACGGCAAGAACGTCGGACTTTTGCTCAACACCTTCGGGTTTGTGCAGTGGATGAAAATT
The DNA here is from genome assembly GCA_030710515.1 of Abscondita cerata. Lineage (NCBI taxonomy): Eukaryota > Metazoa > Arthropoda > Insecta > Coleoptera > Lampyridae > Abscondita > Abscondita cerata. Next base: position 674,035 of record JALBCR010000004.1, read on the forward strand.
GTTTCCATAATAATATTATGTTCTCTACCAAACAATGCGAATAATGGAATGCATTCTGTAACCTCATGTTACTCATACTTACTTAATTTAATTTATTCTTTTACTGCAATAAATTAAATTAAGTAGGTAGATTGTTTGCAATGGCTTGTTCGTTTACAAATCTATTGTTTTTGACAATAGGTATATAAATAAACAAATCATGACAACCAACCAGTCTACTTAATTTTGGTAAAACAATAATTACACAAATACTAAACATTTCTGAAAATGCTAATTTCGGTGCAGGGAATGTAGATACCAAACGAATTTGCATTAAAAATTTTTCAGAACAAATGATAAAATACAAGGTGTTCGATTTAAAATAAGCAACTTTTAAATGATTTTAGTTGGTATGCTGGCTTTTGAGTTTAAAACACCGTGTAAGGGTTATCGATTAAGTTAACGTCAAGGATTAATTTGCAAGATTTACATGTTTATTAATTACAGTTTCAACTCAGTAACTTTATTAATAATGGAAATATCGTTATTTCTTGAGAATTTGGTATTTATATAAAATTTGTTAAATATGAAAATATTTCAATAATGGTTAATTGTAGGTATAGAATATGGTACACAAATTATATCCAAAATTTACCGCATAATACTAAAATGAAATAAAAAATAATATAGTTTCTTGTAAGAATTGAGGATTGAGGCTTCGACGACCGGAGTCATTGATAAAACAAAAACATATTCCGGAAGACGTTTTGTTTTAACATACTAGTTTCCATTTACAGTAAGGAAGATGGACTCCACTTCTGGTATAAGCGGAAGTGTTTTCAGAACCCACTGGTGTAATTTCAAAAATTCTTCGTGTTACACTCCGTACTAATCGTGCATCACTTTTAAGACTGCAGAAGGTACTATTGGAATTTTGCAGACGTGTTAGCAACCGATGACAATACAATAATATCTTAACTGTAGCTTAATATCCTATCCAGGATCATCAGGACGAAAGTATTTACAGATTACGATGTCAATTGATAACGAGTTCTGGAAGATACATTTCCCGCATGAGCACTTTGTTTGCCGCACGACCGTAGGGGAAATTTCTTCTCGAAAAAGTTATGTATATTATTTTTTGTTACGGGTAACTGTAGTAATAATTCATAAATAAATAAATTTACAGCTGCTTAGTTTTTTGTGTTTACAAGAAATTTGAGTTGGTAGCACTGTCCCGTCGATTGCGTGACAATTTGCTTTGCGTTGTCAACTAATACCAATCTAACAAAATTTCCCTATTCCTTCGGAAACTAAAAACACAGCGGTACGGGAAATGAAACTTCCGTGCATCGAGAATAACCGGAAAATCAGTAATCTTAGCCTAGGAGTACAAAATAATTATTTACCTAACGAGTTTGGGAAGGTACCGTAGAGAGTGCGGCATTAGTGCGAATGCTTAGTTTTTGTGTTTACAAGAAATTTGAGTTGGTAGCACTGTCCCGCTGATTGCTTGCCAATTTGTTTTGCGTTGTCAACTAATACCAACCTAACAAAAATTTCCCTATTCCTCGGAATCCCGGCATCAAGAAGAACCGGAAATCAGTAATCTTAGGCTATGAGGACAAAAAGTATTTAACGTGTTTTTCTTAGACTTCAATTATATGTAATGCTTCTTTTTTATGCATTTAAAATATAATTTAAACACAATTTATTAGACTCAAATCTTTCATTTGAGTTTTTTAAGACTAGGGCTAAAATTCCAGTAAGAAAGAATAAAAAAGGCTTTAAATTGCAAATGAAACCGTTAACAAAAAATTACTTTAATATAAAATTACATAGCTTTAAACTTTGTAATATTAGTGTGAATAAATTAAGGCTGTTGTAGGGATTCTTTTGCCCTGAGGTCGACGTAAATGACTCTGACCCTCTTTGACCAGAACACTGAATGTTGACCCAAGGCAATATAACCTTGTGACCTCTGTTGCATAAATACCTATAATTTTATATAAATAGTTTGATCTATATTATACCTAGTAGTTAGTAATTTCTGACTCTTAGATATAAATAATTTAACATTTATTGATTAACAAGTCAAAATAAATTGTTGCTTTGTTTTCCAAACGAAAAGACTCTCAATAAAGTGCTTTGATCATATTTATTCAAGTAAAATGTAATATGTGTTATCTAGGTACATATACGTAAAAAAATCCTGAAAAACGTTGTATTATTATTACTTTCAGTCCAGAAATAGTATGTTTGAGGGTGTAAATGCTCACAAAAGCATTTCTAAAAATACTATACCTACACAAATTGTACCCACAATTTTAATTTATACTAAGGATTGGGTTTTTAATTGGTAAAATGATTTAGATGAAACTTCTGTAAACAAAAATTTAAAACAATGTTTAATTAGAAAAAAACTCCCGCACACCGTTACTTGATATCTTTTTTAAACAGAATATATTTACGGAATGTAAGCAAATTACCGGTATAGAAGCTGAACCTCGGACGCCGCGGTATGTGTTTACCCATTGGATTATTTTAGATTTAAAAATCAAGTAAACAATGGAAACAAAAAAAGTATGTTGATGTCACAGTATGAAAACTGTTCAATACTTTTTATTCATTATATCTTTTTTAATATGGACTTGTTCAAAATTCTTTACAACTTTCGTTTTGAAAAATAATTTCTGCACGAGAATAGGATGAATTTAAAACCAGCATGTTACTATGCTTTAATAACAATAACTTTATATTTAAATTTTCTTCTTCACTACGCTTTACTACATTTTCAGCTTACTCTCCCAATGCATTTCCTCTCGGGTAATCAGGAGTGAATGTTATATTCTTAAAATTCCACGTTTCAAAGCACAAAATTTCCTTTTCTTCTACATTTATTTCTTTTACTTTTCTCCTATTTAACTTGTGTGTATGTACATATACTTGCAAAATGGTTTTGGATTCCACACTTAGTACACTTTTTTCCCAGCAATTTCCCATGGTCACTTTTATTCAAAATATTTTTTTTTCTAAACTGCGATTTATTAGTTTCTGATATACAATACGGTCGGTAAACTGGAAATTTCCTTATTCTCCTCGATACCGTCGTACCCTTTTACCGCCATCATTTTTCCACAAACAAAACTTAGATTCGTCACTAAAGTCAATTTCATTCCACTTATGAAACCAATCATGTCACTCTTGACACCGTGACACTGTGATGGGGTTAGAGGAAGATGTCAGTTTAGACGATATACATGTATTCCAACAGATGAAATTTGTCGATAAATTGTTACCATCAACACATGACTGGAAAGAGCTCTTGTCCAACTTACATGAACTGACCTTGTGCTTTGAAATCGGTCTTGTACTGACAGTCGCCTAAGAAGTCGATCTTTAGGAACCATTGCTCTTTGCTGAGGCGTTTTTGGCAAGATAATATTACTCTGTTTTAACCATGCAGACCAAATTCGTCCAATAGTAGTAGATAATTCAACCTGAATCAAAATCAGAAACAGGAAACAATTTTGACGTAGTTTTACTGCAGGCATTCTTTGATGTTGATCTAAGAAATTATTAAAAAAGCACTGGCAGTTTTTAGTTAATTATTTAATCTAGTTAAGAGTCCTCTCTCTTTTTACTAAAATCGTTATATCGAATGGCTAAGAACTATACTATTTTTTTATAGAAAGAATGTTAAAACAAGGTCACGGACACGTTTAAAAAACTAGTTTCAGGGTTTACCGTTCTGTAGTGTTGCTTTACAGGGAAAAATTACATGTTTTTGAAGCGACAAAATAACACCCTTATACAGGGTGTTTGGCAGAAGGGTGAACACAGGAAAATGACAGGTAGGTGGGGTCTTCTCCTATGTGCTCAGCCCATAAAATTTGACCTAGGCCCTACTTTGGGTTTTACCCGATTTTAAAAAAAAAACCGACTTTCGCCACTTTCACACCTTTAAACTTCCATAAGTTTCCTTTTTATTGACAAGTCTGGCAACAATTATTTTTTTTCTGATCTTGATACATAGTAGGTCTTCAAGTAATCAATATTTTTTTATAAGAATGCCGGTTAACAAAAATAGCAGCTTCTAAACTATAAAAAGAGGTAAGAAAATTAATTAAAGACGAACTTTGCATTGCAATGAAAAAACTAAAAGAGATCGATGGCTTTAGATTTTATGTAAACATCTCTACTGTATGCCCTTTCTAACGGTATGCGACTTTATGTTTTTTTAAGAATAACTGGAGTTATTCGTAAATGTTTTCAAATCGGACGATTTTGACGAAACTCTACTTTTGGAGAAAATTAAACAAAAGTAGGACCTACTATGTATCAAGATCAAAAAAAATAATTGTTGCCAGATTTGTCAATAAAAGGAAACTTACGGAAGTTTAATGGCGAAAGTCGGCTTTTTTTTAAAATCGGGTAAAACCCAAAGTAGCGCCTAGGTCAAGTTTTATGGGCTGAGCACATAGGAGAAGACTCCACCTACCTGTCATTTTCCTGTGTTCACCCTTCTGCCGAACACCCTGTATACAATTCAAATATTCTAAAATATTATTTTTCACATTCTACAATGTTCTTTCCAACTCAGTGCGGACGCTTTTTTTTTATTCAAAATTAATAAATTGGGAAGAATTTCAATATTTCACGACAAAAGGTGTAAAAACAGTCTTATTTTCAAAACGTAATTATAACAAATCAAAATATTTTAGAGGAAAAAAGGCTCCTAAATTATACCTAAATTATACTTAACGATTTCAACGGCGAAGTTTCTTAAGCTTCCAGAAAAATGTAGGCGAAAATAACAGATACATTGGATCCCATACCAGCATCTGCAATCTGTTAGTAAAAGGTTTTACTTATGAAAAAGAAATTGATGGAAAAATATCATTTTTAGATGTACGATAATTAAAATCTATTCATAATAAAATATTAAATTAAGTAATGCCCAGTTTCATAAAAAACGTAAAACAACTTCACATAATACTTAAAAAGTATAACTACCCTACAAAGCTAATAAAATTATCTTTGCATCCTAATGTGCTAGACTAACCGACAAATTAAGGAAATCGTTGGAGTAGAAGAATATCGGTGTCAGATTTAGAACGGCAAGAAAAATCTAGCAACTACTACCATCTAATGAAGATATCCTGTCGAAACTGTCAAGAAAAGGAGTCTACCAAATTGACTGTTTATGCGGAGAGGTCTACATTGGTCAAACCGGAGGCAACATACAATGTAGATTGAAGGAACATCACCGAGACATCAAATCCAGAGCGGTAGATAAATCAGCAATCGCAGAACACCTACACGAAAATGGACCACGATATCTTACATTCACACAAAATATGTACCCTTGTATTTCGGTGTCTGTTCGGTCAGACAACAAAGTTGACCAGAGAAATATACACTAAATTTTCTTTCCGATAACTTTCTCTTAAAACTTTTTTGCTAAAATGAATATAAAAAAATGTGATAGTGCATAAACTAAAAAAAGTGCTAAAAAATGGCAGGTTTTTGGTCCTCTAGGTATTTTTCGGGGGAAACTTCGATATTACACTACTAAGTGGTATTAAACAACACCCCAAAGTTTTCCTAAGTTTGCATTTTTTGGAAGCTATAATTCCCCAGCCGACTTTATTAGGGGTATTAATTTTCATACATAAACTGCATTTGGAAAAGTGATGAAAAACGAGAAGAAAGGTGATAGATCGTATTATCCATTTGGATAACTTTGAAACTGATTTAGTTTCAGTGAATGCCGAATACCATCGAAAATGCCTTCAACAATTTTACACGATGCCTATACGTGGCGTAAAAAGGGGACGTCCTTGAGATCCAAACATTGGCCAAGCAATGAAACTGATAAAAAATAAGCGATGAATGTCAGTTCACCCTCACAAACTTGATTAATAAAGTTAATGAAGACGTTTGTTCTGAGGTGAGGTCAGTGAAAAATAGACTGAAGGAGAAATATGCAGTCGACATTATAATCAGTTATTCTAATAGAGGGTGCATCATCTGTTTCAAAAGCACAGGACATAAAATTCTCACTGATAACTGGTATTCAAATGAAAGAAAGGAAGACTCACGAGAAGAAAAGCTTCGAATTGTTCGAATAATTACAGATTCAATAATTTTGGTTGATATTCGCTCTTCTATTCATAGAAAGAGGGATGTAACGAATGCATGTTCGAATGTAAGGTTGCATACCTATCATAATGAATATACTTTCATATTGCTAACATCTGTTTTAAGTGCGTTCTTATAAGAATGTAAGCATAACTCGTACGCTTATTACCCTAAGTCGGAGAAACACTGAAATCACAGAAATTGGGAGTTGGGGTCAATGAAAATTAAAAATAGGACAGACTCAATTGAGCCTGTGACAAAAGCTCACTTATAATTACTTTATGTATTTTTTTTTTATCAAATAAACACTTGTATTGTTTTGGTTGAAGTTTGTTCTTATAGTGCAGCGCGGAATCTCAAAAAGCCTGTGTCGACCGTGATTTTGATAGTTTTTAGAAGAAATGAAAGTGGTCTGTGTCTGATTATACGAGGTGCAAGTGTTATAGTTTGATTGTGACCATTATGGGAAAAGAACGACTTAGAAAATCATTGTACTCCGATAAGAATAATAGAAGTAGTAGCCACGATGAACGTCATCGACGGCGTAGACGATCGCGCTCTCGTTCACCGACTCGTTATCGTGATTGCATCCGTGAGGGTGATCGAAATAATAAATCTAATGGAGATTCGCGGTTAAAATATTTAGAATCGATTGTTGCAAGATTGATAAAACGTGAATCATACCCCACTAAACATAGAAATATTACATAAACGAAACTTTAACATCACAATGTTACATTGTAACCTTTCCATTTAAAGCAGTTCAACATTTATTAAATGTTGATATAACTGATTATGTCAAGGTAAAAATGTTAACAATTGTTACATTAAAAATGTTTGCGATACTGTTAATTTAACTGCTTTTGTAACATATTACCGACGTCGTAAAAAATATTGTAACAACGTGTACAATAAAACATAACTATTTATATTATAATCACGTTATTGTAATCTTGATTTGCCTTTTTTAAATTGGCTCGATAAAATCTCTCGCTGTCAACTAGATTCGAACCAGCGCGCCTGCGGTGGTTTAGTTTGTTAAATTGACGCTTCTATCGCTAGGCTACGCTCCCACTGATGGTTTGGTCCCACAGCGGGGACATACCTAACATTAATTTAAATTTTCACTTAGTTATCGGAAGTAATTTTGAGCAAATATAAATCAATTCAAAATAGTTACAAAAGTCAAAGACGTCTAATTAATTAAATTACTTCAAATTAAGTAAAAATAAAATGTAACCTAAACATAATGTGCACGCAAATGTTTATTACATCTTATAATTATAAATAAGATTGGGGAGTTACGCAACGGTTTCCAAACAGAAAATTTTAACATCCCTATTTCATCCCTATTTTTTTCACTTTTTCCGACGAATTAGAGTTAGTAGGTACGGTATAATGGAGTAAAGAAAAATTTGTCTGGTGCACAGATGACTGGAGGGAGATATCAAAGAAACCACCGAGTCGATTTTTACGAAACTTTGCATATAATAGCACAGATCCGATTTGATTTTGAGCATAATCTGTTGACCCAAAAGGGCGGTACATAGATTTTCCCATTCTTGGAATATTTGCAAAAATATTTATATTACACGTTTTATCTTAAAATTAAAGTTTTTGTAAATAAGTTATACACAACTTTTGTATAAACTATTTTTTGATTCGCTAAGTAATTACTGAGAAACATGACAATCACGTAACATTATAATTGTTTTAACGGTATCTCCAAGAACATCAGTTATACAAAAAGAGTCAGGAAAGGAAAGTTGTTGGTTTTTTGCAGCGTTTCTCTCAAAATTTTGTTAGTTGTAATGTAACGCTGTTACACATTTTTTTATCTGTTTTATGTCACTACACGTTTTGTGATACTCTTTCACAAGTTTGTTAGTATCAGAACAATGTGGAGTTCTGCGCGAAAAGCTTGTTTATACTATGCACAAAAAAATTACTTACTGTAATGTCGTACTAATAATGTTTTAATAATATTTTTGTACTGTTACTTTGTTCAAATATTACAATTCATTTTTTTAATGTTCCTTGTTTAGTGGAATCGTGAAGTGTATTTTTGACTTATGCAAAGATTACAGGTTTTGGAAACACTTTTATTATCTTTCAATGTTTCAATTCTTCATTTCTTTTCGAGTAAACGACTGTCTAACAAAAATTAATTTTTTTTTCATTTTTTAAGTGCAATACCCTATATTATATGTCATATTGAATTAATAGTATATTATACACCAAGGTTGTGAAGTCTGTCATTATTGCCTTAGCACCAGAAATAAGGTGCGTAGGCAATAATGGACTTCACAACCATGGTGTATATACTATTTTCTACTACTAGCCAGATTTAAGCGAAAAATAAAAATAAACATTTTTCTTGTAAAAATCAAGTAGCACAGGAATGCAAATAAATCAAAAAGCATTAAAAGCTACATACGTTGATAAACCAACTGCAACTGATTCACTAAACACTTGTGTGACATATTTCACCTTCATTTTCTGAAAATTATTCGGAGTGAGAGCCAATCGCGGCGGTTTAGATTTGTCTGACATGTAGAAATTTTTAATGTCTTTCGAAGATGCTTTTTGTTATTAAAGATTATATCGTATTTAATCAAGTTATTTTGCACCGACTTCAATAAATAGGAGACATCGTAGAAATAATAGATTTTCTTATCGTTTACGAGAAGGTTTGGTTTTTAGGTGATACTTACATATATTCTTTTAATTAGGCTTAGAAAATTTTACTACTGCCCTAACATTTGCACCGCATTGTAATTGTAGCTTTTCTATACAGTTTAATACTATCGACTTCAATTTGTCACCTTTACATATCGTATTTGTAAAGATGTAGCACAAGGGTTGTTTAACTTTTATATATAACTCTAACCATGATCACGTAGCAGTTTGAGCTGGCAAAAATTTAAAACTTACTTTAAAATTAACATTTTGGGGCTCGTAAAATATAATTTTAGTGAAAATTGTTTGTATTCCTCTGTTTATCTCCTGCTTCTTAGTGGTTTATTTTCGGCTGTCACAATTTGTGTTCTGCTTTCGGGAAGTAATCGTTAACTTCAATTGAAGTGCTTTCTTTTCACGTTGCAATTTAAGAATGTTCCTTCGTAATTTTCTTTACCTAACAGTATTTGAACTGCAAGTTTGAGTAGTTTTGGATAGCTAGAGATGTTAACGGGCATTTATTGCTTCGCCAATATACCTTGCATCATTTGAATATTGGGTTTCAGAAATTGACACTTGTAATTCATTTAGGAATGGCAAGTGTTCACCACATACTCGTTAAGTTTTTAGAGTCGAGATTTTTATGCAACAGATCGGACCTTCCAGATTCTGTTAACCATTCAAAACACCTACAACAAAATGTTTGTAATTTACTTAAAATTCTTCATGTAACTTAACTCGCCTGGTTAAATCTCCTTTGGAAAACCTGAAAAAACTGATTCTACCATCATATTTAATAAATAAATAAATTCAGGTTATGTATTTGCGGTTATGGGATGGGGGCGCGAATTTTAAACTAATGGAATTTTTATTCAAATAATTTTATCGTGTTAGGTAATTTTAAGCAGCAAATAAGTTAAAGATAATCACCTGGATATACAAAATTATGTTTCACTCGTTTTTGTTAAACAACTATTCTTAGATTCTCAAAAAATTGAAATTGTCCATTATTAACCTAGGTCAACAATAGAAAAATTATTAACCACTAATAGAGAAATTCAACTTCTCACTTGGCTAGGAGACGCAATAATTGTCCACTTCACAGCTAGTAGTAGAAAAACTATTTTATGACTTTTCAGCGACTCACCCTTTTGTTTTACTGAACACGATGGTAAAAAAAAACTAAATGTGAGGGGCGCCGTAAAACGTTTAGCACCGTCATATGGATAATTTAGCTCCTTCGACTTGGATAACCTATGACAAACTAAAGGAGAAACATTTCAATAAATTTAAAAACGGAGAAACCACAATCCTAAAAACAACACGATAACATATTTAATCGAAAAATTTGGAATAATCGGATTGATATAAACCTTCAACACTGTTGTTTGAATTTTAATTGCTACACTTCCAATGTAAGTGCTAAAAAACATGACTTAATAATTATTTGTGCCCTTTCAAAAGAAAATCGACTTGTCCGGGAATTTTTTGAATCACTGACTTTTTTAGTATTGAAATGTTTGAAAATATGTTACGTCATAAACTTTTTGGGTTATCCCCATTTGAGGGTGACACACACATGATTAAAACTATGAACAATATTTGTCTCCCCTCCAACAGAAAATCGACATGTTTGCACATTTTTTAGATATCTGGATGAAAGTTATCGAAAACCTGTGTGTGGATCATAGACTTATATAAACGCTTCTTCTGAATGTTAAAATTTCAACTTAAGTGTTCTGATTGTCTAAAAAGTTATTAATAACTTAGTAACAAGTCATTACGCTTTGTGCAGCAACATTATTTCCTTGTTTTAACAATAAAATATAAATGTTGAGAAAAATCCTTTGCACCACTATATAGATGCAAGATGATGATGAGATTATGATGAAGATGATGATGATGATAATGATTATAATGCATTACATTTCATGCTAATCTAGCATATTTTTGTTAGTATTACTAAATCCTACGTTTTGTGAAGATTTAACGACTTTAGTATAAACATAATGTAAACATATTTAATAGATAAATGTAAAGGGATTGGCGCAATTTTGTTAATGTGTTTGGTTCGTAGTTTTTCAGTCAATCGCCTAAACGTTGTGATTACTTACAACTTTTTTTCACATTAAAAAATGTTCTTAATCGAAACGTTACACTAAGTATGGATGCAAAAAATGTCAATAATAAGTAGCTACATTATATTGAAAAAACTTTCAGTAAATTAAAGCGTTATATTCTTTTAATTTTTGAAATTGAAATTTTAACAAATTAAAAATTTTACGGTAAACAATTTTATTTGAAATAAGTGTCGGTAGTCCTGCTCATAAATTATTAATTCCGTCGTGTTTATTTAATTTCAATTTTCAATGTATTTTGCAGGGTCTTTTTTAGTACTACATGATTTAAATTTTTTATACTAACAATTTATTTTTGAAGATGAATAATGTATAATATCCATGGACTACCAGCTGACTTAATCTTTACATAGGGTTCTATTGTCTACCGGACCTATAATAACATTTATACTTGGATAACGTGCCAATTGTATGATCAATATTAGAGTAATTTTATTTATAGATTGATAAAATATAAAATTAACATTAAGTAACTACATGTAACTACATATGTTTCTATACCCTCATTAAAATTAGCATAATATTTAGAGCTTGATCGATCAGTTTAGATAAGCTTTGTTTTTAGTTAGAAAATGGAAATTTATCTTGTGCTGTATTGCGTTTAATTAATCAAGTTATTTTTAGTTGGTAATCTTATGGTAGCAACAGTCTGTAGCAAATTTAATGGATTATTTCAGTTGGTTTCAGAGATTGGTTATAGATTTTTATTGAAAATTACTTAAAGGAAATCTTTAACGCGAATTTGTAAAGAATTATTTGGAAAACGTTTAAAATTTTAGAGCCTTGTTTTATAAACAAAACTCATCAGTAAACCTTCAATCACGCAAAAACAGCTGAACCGAATTAAAAGATTCTTGCAGGTTTGATAACGAATGCTCCAAGGATGGTTATAGACAAAAATTATCACAATTGTCCCACTACAAATTTAATATAAATATTTGAAAGCCCCATGTTAAGTCTATATTGAACTTAAAACATTCCAACGCATGCGCGTTTAGACGCCAAAATTGTCCCATAGACTTATCATTGCATTTACTTTTCTCGGCGACATGAGTGACTAGAGCAGAGTCCCCTACAGTTTCGGTCGTCAATCAGACACGGCCGTAGTCAGTTGTTTATTTTTCAAGAGTGCTTCACATGTTGATATAATTTTGCCCTACGCTTTTATTATAGATTAGTCGAGTAACTGAAATAACATTCCAATTATTTTCCATGTGTTTTGTGAATTTGTTTATATTTAGGAATTTTGGAGTTTCGTTCAATCTCTCGTTTGTTTATCTTGATTTTGTAGATAAAACTGCGACTTTCAGTTAAAAAATGATTTTATTTTTCTGCATAATCTTTCTTGATTTCAACACACTCCAGCGTGTGTCTCTAACATCAGTTCCCGGCAGTGAAAGTCTGGAAGGTTGTAAAAATATTCATCTACGGCTCTTTCAACTTCTTTATTGGATAAAAAAACGCTTCCCAGAAACAAAGTTTTTTAAGTTTAGAAACAGATTGAAGTCTGAGGGTGTCGCCAAATCAAGAGAATAAGTGTGATGGCCGAGCAAATCATACCCCAAATCCTGCAGTTTTCCCATCGCCAACACACCCTTGTCTGCAGGTGCTTGTCTGGTAGAAGATAATTTTTTTCTTCTTCAAGCCAGATCTCTTCTCGCGAATTTTGGCATCCAGCTAGTCAAAAATATTGGTGTAATAATAACTTGTAATTGTTCTGCATTCGTTTCGCATCCGAAAACTTGCTGACAATGACATTTCTGGCAGTGGTGATACACTTCCCCTTTTTTTTGGCGCTGAACCTCCGGCTTCCACCCACTGCTTTGACTTTTGTTTTGTTTCTAGTGTGTAGTGGTAGACCATGTCTCATCCATAGTCGAGTCCTTGTTGAATCGGTCCAAAGATTGCTGCGAAAATCGTTTTTCCATTTGCTTTTGATTGGCATTCAGCAAATGCGGCAACCATCTTGCGCAGCGCTTTCGCATTCCTAATACTTCGCAGCCTTGTTTCCAATATCCCCACAGCCTGAGCTTTCTTACTCATCTTCACTCGCCTATTGTCCAACACGATATTATGCACTTTTTTGCTGGTTTCCGCTGTAGTTCCCATTTTCGACCGTCCTTCGTGTGGGGCATCTTTGAGGGATGTGCGACCACGTTTAAATTTAGCTGCCCACTTTTTTACGATTGAAATGAAGGAGCAGAGTTTCCGTAAACTTGTGTCAACTCCGGATGAATTTTTGTATTGGATGATCCATCCAAAACGAAGAATTTTATAACAGCACGACATTCAAGTTTATCCATTTTAATAAAAAACACGAAAGATGTATGGTTACGTTGTGACTTCTATTTTATCTTTTGTTAATTCTCCCCATTAAACGATTTTAATGTACACATTTTGTAGTGGAAACAATATATATTTCTCTTTGATTCACCCCGTATATGTTTTCTGCATTTATTTATATCTATGGAATGCAGGGGATTCACTCTTCTATAGTTTCTCCAAAACATAATAGATATTTTTATTTATGTTAGCAGTGAAACGCATGATTTTTTGTAACGAATGTAACACATTTTAATTTAAACTTTTGACATATACTTTGATTATGAAAAATGTCAAAATTAGAAAATAGCTATTTATGTAATCATGTTTTGTTACGTGTTACATACAAGATTTTTTCTAATTTTGACAAAAACAGAGTAAACGTGCTTAATTCAATATCATATTAACATATTCCCATTGTATACTGACTTCCAGAAAAAAAGCAACACCTAGAAGTTGTAGAACGATTTTAATGAAATTTTCAGGAAACGTCTATTTTCATTAAACAAAGTGATGATTAAAATTTGAATAAAATCTAGCCAGTAGTTTTTGTTTTTTTGCCTGTTGTTTTCATAGCACATAGTAACAATAAATTTGAAGTATTAGACCATTTAGTAACTGTCAAGTTTGCAAATTGTTGTTGTTTCTTCACAATTTCATTCTGACCTTGAAAACAATGCCGAGAGTACGTCAACATCAACATTTTGTCCAATTAAGTGTTTTTGCACGTGGCCGTATTATTGGTATGAGAGGCCGGACTTTCTCTAAGAGAAATTACTCGTCGTGTAAACCGAAATGTTTCATCGGTATTGAGATGTTGGTCCAAATGGTCCAAGGAAGGGGTTCAACATCGTCGCCGTGAATCTGGACGTCCTCGAAGGACTACAGATCGCGAAGAACGTCGCTTAAGAGTTTTGGCCACAAGAGATAGATTTTCAAAACTCGATCAATTGCAAATGATTGGATGAAAGGTACAGGACTTAGGATGTCAATGTCATCTGTTTATCGCCGGATAAGATCTTATGGGTTGCGTTCATATCGTCCATTTTATGTCTTCCTCTTACACCACTTCACCGTCTACGCAGACTAGAGTGGAGCAACGAAAGGGTTAATTGAGCAAAAATGGCATCAAATTGTGTTTAGTGACTAGTCCCGATTTTGCTTGTGAGCCCACAATGGTCGTAGGAGGGTCAGACGGATGCGTGGAGAACGTAAAAATCTAACTTTTTGTGGAACGCAACACAGCCCTCACTCAAGGAGTTATGATATGGGGGTCTTTATTGACGGCAACCTTAACGCAGCTGGTTACATTGCTAATGTGATACAACCAGTTGTCCTTCCATATCTTCAGGGGCTGCAAAATCCCATTTTTCAGCAGGATAATGCGCGCCCTCATACGACATGGGCTACAACACGGTTTTTGGAAGAATCTAACATTGCCGTCCTCCCATGGCCTGCTCGGTCGCCTAATTTGTCGCCAATTGAACATGTATGGGATATGATTGGTAAGCGACTGGGTAATTTACCGCACTCTCCATATAATTTACACGATCTTCAGCAACGGACTCATTTTTTGGCCATTTATGCTAGCTAGGAAAAACCATTGAAAAAATTTCAAAAGTGATCAAATTTATTGAGAATAATTAGTTCTATTTGGAATTTTTATATCAAACTACATGAAGTCAAAATATTTTGGAAAAAAATTTGAAATATCTTCGAAAACTATCAAAAACGATCAACAGTAGTAAAAAAAGTTTCGGTTCCGGATTGTATACAAAAATTAAAATTAGCCATTTTTACAATACATTTCCGGAATTTTCCTTGAAATTAATTGGGAAGAATTTGTTGATACGAAGAATTTTTATAGCAAACTACAGAAAGTCGAAATATTTGCGAAAATTTCTTGAAAAATCTTGGAAAAGCTGTCAAAACGATCAACAACAATAAAAATGCAAAACCTTCGTTTCCGGATTTTATACAAAATTAAAACTTTTCCGGAACTTTCCTTAAAATTCATTGTGAAGAATTTGTTCCTATTTAGAATTTCTATGGCAAACTACAGAATGGCGATATATTTTGGGAAAATTTCTGAAAAATCTTGCAAAAACTGTACAAAACGAACAACAATAATAAAAAATGGGATAAGTTTGGTTTCCGCATTTTATACAAAATATAAGAGTGAGCTAAAGTACGTATTTTCCGGAATTTTCCTTCAAATTCAATGAGAAAAATTTGTTTCTATTTTCGGAAACTTTTTGGAAACCATTACTCTGTGTTTTTCAGACGAATTCTATGAGAACAAAATATTTCTGTTTCCTTCCCTGATTTTGCAAAAAATTTAAATTAATGTAAAAGTTACGGTATTTCCACAACGCTTTTCCGAAATTTTCCTTAAAATTCATTGTGAAGAATTTGTTCCAATGAAGATTTTTTATAGTATGCTGAAATATTTTGGGAATATCTTCAAAAAACTATCAAACACGATCAACAATCATAAAAAATGCAAAATCTTTAATTTCCAGAATTTATACAAAAATTGATTAAGCTTAAAGCATTTTCCCAAAGCTGTTGCGAAATTTTTCTTAAAAATCATTGTGAAGTATTTGGTCCTATTTAGAATTTTTATAGCAAACTATAGGAAGTCGAAATATTT
Source organism: Abscondita cerata (assembly GCA_030710515.1). NCBI lineage: Eukaryota > Metazoa > Arthropoda > Insecta > Coleoptera > Lampyridae > Abscondita > Abscondita cerata. The sequence continues at coordinate 689,950 of JALBCR010000004.1, forward strand.
AGGGATAATTTTGAAAAATCCGGATTTTGTAGAAAAATTAAGATCAAACTAAAGTTACGGCATTTCTACAATGCTTTTCCGTAATTTTAGTTAAAATTCATTGCGAATAAATTGTTCTTTTTAAGAATTTTTATGGCAAACTGCCAAAATATTTAAAAAAAAAATTTTCAAATCTGAAATACTGTCAAAAATAATCAACATATTAACAAATGAAAAAAGTTTCGTTTCCGGATTTTATACAAAAATTAAGCTTAAGCCAAGTTATAGCATTTCCAAAACACTTTGCCGAAATTTTCCTTGAAATTCATTGTGAGGAATTTGTTACTATTTAGAATGTTTATAGTAAACTACAGAATGCCGAAATAACTGGAAACATTTTTGGAAAATCTTTGAGAATGTGTCAAAAACTATCAACAATAATAAAAAATGGGATAAGTTTGATTTCCGCATTTTATACAAAAGTAAGAGTAAGCTAAAGTACCTATTTTCCGGAATTTTCCTTAAGATTCAATGAGAAGAATTTGTTCCTATTTAGAAGTTTTATAGCGAACTAGAGAAACCGAAATTCAATGAAAACAAAATGTTTCTAAGAAGAATTTTTATAGTAAATTACGGAACACAAACGCGTTTCTGGAAAATTTTTGAAAAATCTTGGAAAAAAAATCAGAAAGGGATTAAAAATCATTTAAAAACACGAAAACCGGACCTTACGCAAGAATTTATAAACAAAAATGTTAAAAATTTACAAATTACGGTATTTCCACACGCATTTCCGGATTCTTGCTAGTACCGTGCGTTTTATCAACCGAATTCATTGAGAACAAAACATTCTCTGGAAAATTTTTAGAAAAACTTCGATCCGAAAGGAATAAAAAAAACGTGATAAACCGCAATTCTGGATTGTACAATAAAGAAAAATGTAAAAACTTACAAATTACACTTAGAAATAATAAAAAATTACGGCATTTGCATAAGGTTTTTCCAGAATTCTCATTGAAATCACTATTAGATTTGAACCTAGCTGTTGTTACTACCTTTCATTCTATCCAACGAATTTATGGATAAAAATAATGTTCCCCCTAAAATTTTTATAAAATAGAAAAATCGAACTGTTCCGAAAAAATGTGGAAAATATTGTAAAACTTTCAAAAAAACGAAAAAGAGATTTTATAAAATAGTTTGTAAAAAAAATATTCCAAATTATACTTGATTGTAAACAAACATTCCATCACTTACACAACTTTTTTCCGGAATTTTGCCTAAACTTACCTTAAGTACATTTTCCTACTCGTAAGTAAACCAGAGGCGTTTGATCAAAGGAACTTTTAGGTAATAATATTCCCATTAATATTTTCCATAAGAAACTGGCTTACAGCTGACTTCTATGTATAAGGTCTAATGGTGGACAGCAGTTAAATAAATTCCGTCGACAGCTTCATTTTTACTATTTTTTTTGTAACTGTTAAGGGTTTGTTGTAAGATTCGCAGCTTGTTCGATAGCTATTGCAACAAGGAAGTTTTAACACAATTTCTACGCAAGAAGCGTTGAGAATTATTTGAAAAAACATCAAAGAATTATCACATGTGATTTTGAAAAATTATTTTGTACAAGTTTTTCTTTAAAATTATCGCATGATGGAAATGCTAAGGGATATTTTTTATTCCATACGGAAGACCATAGTGTTGGGCAAGTATTCCATCAAAAAAATTCCACAAAGTAAATTTTTGAAATTTACATTTTAACATATTAACATCAACTTTTTAAGAAAAATTGAAAATCGAAATATCTCAAAATCCATTGAATTTTATATAATACATATTAGGGTTAAATTTACTCCTTACCTCTTGTTCTATCAGGTCTCCAAAGGAATGTATCCAATTACCAGTGACCCTGTATATTGTATATATAAATTTTAAAGAGCTAAACGGATGTTATCCATATAACCTCAAACAGTAAACATGGTTTGAGAAATACCAACTGATTTTATACTTTTCTTAACTAGTTACGAAAAGTAGTAACGAAAAGTAGATAGTTTCAAAACTCTCTTTGATTACGAAAAATGTCACTTTACATGTCAGAATTAGAAAAATTACTTTATATTTAACTCAAACCGTTCTGAAGGTAATATAATTTTTAAAAAGTTTAAAAAATAGAACAAACAAAATTCTGTAACATTTCTAAAATAATAAAATGAGCATTCGAAGTACTTTGTATGGAAACGCTGAGAATAAGTCGCATTGTATTTACTGATTTATCAACTATTATAGGTACTGGGCTCTCAGCCTATGGGACCCCGACGTGTTTAAGTAAAAATTATTATTCAAAACTTTAAATTCTCATTGATAAGATGACCTTACTAAAGAACAAATACGAAAAATATAAAAATAATGTGACCGTAGTTAACGAGACTTAGTAGTACTGAAAAAAATAGTAGCCACTACAAAATTTCGTGCTACACAAGATTTAGCAATTTTGGTCTGAACATTTAAAGCGCTTCGCCAATAAAGGCAAAGGTTCTGTGAGATTTGTCGCATCAAATATGTGACGAATTTATTCAAATTATGAAAAACCAATTAATAAAAACTTTTATAGAAGAAGTGAAAACAGCAAAATATTATTCCATCATTGTAGACTCAACCCCCGACATAAGTCACCAAGACCAACTTACATTTATTCTTTGATATGTACACAAAGGAAAAGTAATTGAGAGATTTTTTTGGCTTCATAATAATTAAACAACACACTTCGGAAAATTTAAGTGAAATAGTAGTCGAGAAGAATAAAGAACCAGGGCTAAATTAAGAGAACTGTCGAGGTCGGGCATACGATAATGCTTCGAACATGCAGGTCAGTGTAATGGACTCCCAACAAGAATACGAAAACTAAACTGAAAGAAGGGAGCCCAAATTTTATGTGCGCCCGAGGCCCGAAAAGCTTTAGAACCGCCACTGATTTTTCCACATTTATGCAAATTACGAGTGTAGACGTGCCTTACGCTAGGCAACTCAACTTGACTTCATATGACGTGTTTTTCAACCATGTTCGAAATGCCTGAATCATTCCTCGTTCTTTCTGAAATTGTAGTTGGCGGAGATAGACGTAGTTGATTTGCAGTCCCAGTCGTAAGTTTGTCGTTTTAATGTTATAACAAAACACTGGAGTCTTGTCTCTTGTGTATGTCCGTAACATTAATAAAAATTCGAGTAACAGTTGAGTAAAATAGTTTATTTATTTATTCCTATGGTACATTATACAAATATTGTTTTGTGATGTAAGTGTTATGTATGGTGCCCCAGAAGATCAGTATAAACCTGTATAGTGTGGTGACGAAACCGTGTGCAATAGTGGATTGGTTCGTCTTGGCAAAGCATTTACTTCAAGGTTTAGGAAAACCACTAAAACCTAAACATGCCAACCATTACCCACCTTAGTATTCATATGTAATAATATTAATTAAGTGTGTAAACATTATAGAAGGTAAATATGAATATAAAATATAACAGCACAGCTATTGCATGATGTAAAATAGTTTATCCTATTGTTTAACTGTGCAGTCACTCGGTCCATCATCAACGTATTATTTTTGCGATAAGGAAACGTCTTCGCGGATGCATAATATAATAGAATTCTTATTCTCACAATTTAGGAAAGTATAACCTATCTGTTCGTTGCGTGTAATTAAAAGCGACAAAAGAATTTTTATAATTATCGGTCATTGGCGTACCACTAAATCCGGATTGAAATTATAATTCTAACTGTGATAATTTGTTCCATGTTGTATGTGGCTCTGCTCCCATTACTTGAAATTTTTTGTGTGTCGTTGACAAACGAAAGTCTTGACAATTATGTTGCATTTGTTTATGTTTCACTTTTCTTGAGGATTAATTGCTGGATTAGGTAGGTGGAGCCCTATACAGTTTCGTTAGTTTCGACTACATCTCCTCGGCCTGTAGCACCTCATCTAGTTATTATTTAGTTGTGCACAGATGTTTTATCGTTGCGTTGGAAATTAAAAATTTGAATTAATAAAGTTTTGTTCAGTTCAATTTGTTGTTCGTGATTTTATAAAGTGTTAACCGACTCTACACTGGTGACCCCGACGTGATGGAGAACGAAAACAAGAACAAAATTAGAAGAATAGCAATTAAAGTGCCACCATTTTGGAAGCCAAATCCGGCATTATGGTTTATACAAGTGGAGTCGCAATTTATCACTGAAGGAATCACTAAAGACGACACAAAATTTCACACCATTGTTGCTTCGGTAGATAGTGATATTCTCCAACAAGTAAGCGATATTCTTATAAAACCGCCTGCGCAGGAAAAGTACGCTACATTAAAAAAACGCTTAATTGAATGCTTTGCAGATTGTGATCACGCTAAAGTAAAAAAAAATATTAAGCGATATGTCACCGGGTGATAAAAAACCTTCTTTTCTGCTTCGTAAAATGCGAGAATTATCAACAATAAACAACAATGTCAGACATAAGCTCTGTAACACAGACACCCATTGCTACCGATATTGGGTAATCAATTTAAAGAACTTTCAGTGCAAACTGAAGAATTAAGAAGCTCAGTTAGAAACAGTAGATCAAGAGAACTTTTTCAGGCGAACAATAGGCGACGAAGGTCTTCATCTCGTATCGGACAAAGTCAACGGACATGTTGGTATCATAACAAATTTGATCAACGAGCTTTCAGATGCCAGTCACCGTGTTCTTAGTTGTAAACGACAAAACTTCTGGTATGATTTACCTTATAAACACCGGAACAGATGTATTTGTTATTTCAAAATCTTTGCAAACAGGAAATAAACCCGAGTCTTTTCATTTATACGCCGCAAATGGATCTGTTGATTATAGAAAATTAAACTCAGTAACGGTCCTGGATATATATCGTCTTCCACACATTCATGATTTAACGTTCTTTCTCAAAGGAAAAAGATCTTTTCTACCATAGACCTAGTTCGCGCATATCATCAGATCCCAATAGAAGAGGAAGATATACCCAAGACTGCAGTCACGACACCGTTCGAACTATTTGAGTTCACTGCAATGACATTCGGCCTTTGCAACGCCGCACAGTCGTTTCAACGATTTATGAATGAAGTTACAAAAGATCTTAAATTTTGCATTACATACTCAATTTCTCGAATTCGTTGGCAGAGCATAGGACCCATTTGGAGTCCCTTTTTAAAAAATTGCGCAGTTTTGGATTGGTAATCAATGAAGCTAAATGCTGTTTTGGTAAAAGCAAAGTAAAGTTTTTGAGCCATTTAGTTTTCGAGGGGGGCATTAGACCTAAGAATGAAAAAGTCAAAGTTATATCGGAATTTAAACTTCCTTATTCTGTCTCCCAGCTTACAAATTTTTTAGCTATGACCAATTTCTACCGGCGGTTTATTCCATACGGCATAGAAGCACAGAGACTACATCTTGATTTTCTTAAAAACAACAAAAAAAAATGACAAAACAATCATTGATTGGCCAGAGGAAACTAAAAACGCTTTCAACTAAGTTAAATCTAGCCTTTTTAATACAACATTACTTGTTCACTGAGACCCCCTGGCACAAACGTCTGTAGCCGTGGATGCTTCAGATTTCGCCGTTGGTGCAGTCCTTTAACAATGGCAGGACGGTCAATGGAAACCTTTGGAGTATTTTTTTCGAAAACTATCCAACGCTGAAAAATCGTATAGCACATACGACAGAGAACCTTTGGCGGCATTTCTTAGAAGGAAGGGATTTCATTCTATTTACCTACCCCAAACCACTTACATTTACCTTTAAGAAAGTTCGTGATAACCTTTCTCCTAGACAACTTCGCCAGTTTGACTTTATAGAGCAATTTACCTCTAATATTCAGCACGTATTTGGTAAAGATAACTCGGTCTCTGACACCCTGTCAAGAATCAGTGCCTTCGAGTTCCTTTTGATTTAGTCACTCTAAGCAGAGAACAGGAAAAATGCGAAGACCTCCACACGTATCTTAAGGCTCGTTAAAATCCCTAACTCAAACGTTTCCATATACTCCGATACATCTTACAAATCTATTCAACCTTTCATTACTGCCTCCTTAGTCAGGAAAGTCTTCAACGTGTTCCATAATATTTCTCACCCCGGCATTAAAGCATCAATACGACTCATTACGGAAAGGGTAGTATGGCCTTCAATTAAAAAAGATTGTGCCGAGTGGTCACGAAATTGTCTTGCCTGCTAACTGGGCAAAGTAGCTAAACATATCATAACTCCGATTCAAAATTTTAGGGAAACCGATTCTAAGTTCTCACATATTTAACTTGACCTAGTCGGATCATTACCTATCTCCGAGGATTATCGGTACTGTCTAACTTGTATTGATCGGTTTAGTCGTTGGCCAGAGGCTTTCTCAATAACGAATATCACGGCCGAAACAGTGACAAAAACCTTTTTTGAGGGATGGATTGCCAGATTTGGAACACCATCAATCGTCATAACCGATCAGGGAGCGCAGTTTGAGTCAAGCCTTTTTAAAGAGTTGTGGCACCTTTTAGGAATTAAACATAACCGAACAACGCGTTACCACCTACAATCAAATGGCTTGGCGATTTAAAAACGGCAATCCGATGTCATGCCTCACATTGCTGGACGAAAATTTTACCCACAATTTTACTTGGTCTCCGCACGGTCATTCGGCAAGATGCTGAATCATCAGTTGCCGAGATGTTGTACGATACTAGTTTAAGATTACCTGGACAATTATTTCTCGATAAAACCTCTTTTGAAGACCCTACAACCTATGTAAGCAGATTACGGTCATACATATCTTCTCTTAAGCCCTTACTTATTACGCATCAGCGGAAACAAACCATATTCATTAACAAGGAGCTCAGCAGCAGCCCTTATGTTTTCGTCAGAGATGAAGTTCAAAAGTCATCCCTTGATCCACTCTACTTAGGCCCATTTAAAGTTATCTCTAGGTCAGATAAATTCTGTACGCTACAATTAGGTATGAAACAGAAAACCATTTCTCCGGCTAAAACCAGCATTCATGGAACGGGAAGATTTACACGACAAAAACGTTTTTGGAAACGGCGATGGTGCTCGCCAAATTTCCCAAAAAACACCTTACCTAACGTCTAAGCCAACTACAATCATCAGATACGGTCGTCACGTACATTTTCCAAGAAAAATTTACTGAAAGTTTAGGGGAGTAATGTAGCACTTCATCTAGTTATTATTTAGTTTTTGCACAGATGTTTTATTGTTGCCTTGGAAATTAAAATAATGATTAATGACAATTTTACCAAGTGTTGTCAAGTTTTATTATAAAAACCAATTTAAATTAATAAAGTTCTGTTCAATTTAATGTGTTGTTCGTAATTTTAAGTGTTAACCGACTCCACAGGCCCATTCTGAGACATGTGAGCTAAGGGTAGGTTTTCCGAAACGTCCTATAAATACTTAAATTTTTCTTGTTCTTTATCGACTAACCTGTAACATTGCGTTTGATTCATCTGTGAAACCTAGTTAAGCTGTAAAAGTACCAGTTTAGTAAACTGACCTTCGCTGGTTTGATCCCAGTTAACAGCAAGACATTTTCTGAACTCAATTTTATAAGGGCTCGGTTATTAAAAATATGCTATAAATTACACTAATAAAGTTGATTAATAATCGAAGCTTTAATCATCGCAACCAATAAGTGTTACGACATCTAGTGTTATCTCCTGTTATTTTTTGCCAACACTTAGTTGGCTATAATAATCGAAGGATCAACTGCTTACACATCTGTCGACAAAATTGCTTTAATTTCATCATATCGTTTACCCCGGATTTTCTCAAATCTTAATCCATCAAACACAAGTTAATTGAAAATATACCATGAAAAAACTAGGCATAATTAAATTGCTAAACAAATACTGTTGTATTTATAGAGTTAAGCTTGTAGTTTTAAAGCATTACTCTGGAATAGTATCTGGAACAGAGACTATATTAATTTTTAAAAGAAGTAAATAGAATTCGAAATAGAATTAAAAATGTTTTGACTTGTCCTAACAAATACATTAAATGAGGAGGTTTCCTTTTTAAACCAACAATATTTATTTGATTTTTTAACTAAAGAAAATAACAAAAACATGATATGGATGCCTTCGGTGAGGATTGAACTCACGACTCCTGGTTTACAAGACCAGTGCTCTACCACTGAGCTACGGAGGCTCTACATATTAATGAAAAATTTTATATGGGGAGAACCTACATGGAATAAAAAAATATGGACTACAGTTTGTGTAGTTTTTACGTCATTAGTTACGTTATTCATATAATTTAATGCTTTAGTTTATTGTAACAGTAATGATAAAAGATTATCTTGCTGATACGAAGAGATGTATACCTACGTAAACGAACATTGTAATTTCTACTAAATTATATGTTGAAACTGTAAATTTTCAAAAAATCGGTGATGGAAAACACTTTCAAGAAATGTAACACGTGTTACAAAAAGGAAGAAGCATGTTCGACATTAATTTATGACATTTTTGTGTTTTACTTTCTACTTTGTTTATATTTTTTACCATGGCATTTGTTAACTTGTTATTTTTTCATAGAGTTTGTGTTGTTACGTTCTTGTAGGTATAATTCAACAGACTGTAGAGTTGCTTTAGTACATATTAATTTTCGGACGTGCTACGTTAGCACGAGCGGCACTAGATGTCACAACCAAAAAATTTAAAGTCCGATTGCGGTATGGAGCAAGTAATTAAAAGAAAATAGAAATGAAGGAAGGAATAAGCAAGCAGTTTCCCATGTAATGAATGTAAATAATTACATAAAATGAGTAGCCAAGTTAGAAAAAACTAATCAAAGGAAATGTAGTTCAAAGGAAGCACCGGTAGATGTCAGCACGGAGTTTGTTGACAAAACCATTAAAAGTTTAAAAAACCGGCTAATCAAGCATGTCGTGATAGCAAAATGATAAATACGGGCGCGATAATTTCTTCTTAGATTCAGACGTGTTAAAAAAACTACGTTCACATTAATAAAAATTAGAAAGAGAGCGAACTAGTCTGACGTCACGTTTTACAAACAGTGAAATAATTATTAAATAAAGTAACGAGATTTGTTGATTGCACCTTAACAATTTGTGACGCTTGCTTCCCAATTCGGTTAATTTCGGTAAATAACAAAAACGGACGGATCTCGGGCGCCAGATTTGATGACGAAGTTTACTCTCCGTTTGTTGGTCGAGCAGCTACAGTGGAGGTTAAAAATTCCAGTATTCTGATCGTCTAACGGGAAGCAGTTCGGAGAAATAAAGAGAATACACTAAAACTCAAGACTTCTTTATTTAACACGAAACAAGTTGCTATTAGTTTCACAAAAACAGCATTTATTAAAGTAAAGCACAAACCATGCAACCCAAAAGCAGTCAGCGGATTTGACGGTTATAGGGGTGAGGTTTCGGTACTGTAGGCAGAGCGGCGGTTACTATAGAGATGAGGGTAACGGTAAATAAGCAGAACGGCGGCGGCGGTCTGTTAAGTGATGCGGAAAGTAGTGGGAGTGACCGAGTCGACATACGAAAATGCGCTATATCGACCCGGTAATGGCTTGAGTGGTGTATTCAAGGCGCGAAAATGCGTCACCCCAAACACAACACACTGATAAAGAAAAGAAAAGTTAAGAGCACATAAAGCGGTATCTCTGCAACATGCGGGTCGGGGAGAGAGTAGCCAAAGCGGTATCTTTGGCGGTTACATTAGGAAAAGCAGACTTACTCAGTTTTAACGGCAAGACCAGGCGGAACAGGTATCCGGAGTTAACTGTCTATTTAACGCAAGAGCTCACGCTTTTATAAGGCATAACTTAAGTGGGGCAACTGGCTTACGGGAGGGGACTGCGTGCGCACGAAAGTTTAAGTGGAGCGCTATCGGACTTTGCTTTGGGTTCACAATTGATAATACGTAAAAATTAATAACAGTTAAATACATAACGAAATCGGCCTTATCCTAGTAATTAATTACTTCAATTAATTTAGTGACGGTGCATAACTTAAAAATAAAACAGGGACACTCAGTATCATAATAAAAAAAACCCTAAATTCTACAAATCTAAACTAAATCATTGTCTATATAAAAAAAATCAAACTGAAAAAAAAACCTCTTAGTGCCAGTGCCCCAGCTGATAAATTCTCCGCCGGGACGGGCGTTGACCTCCTCTTCCGCGTCTCGGTTCCTTGGGGCACCGGCAATTCCTGGACATTACTCCTGGTCTACGGCATCGGGAGCAAAACAGTTTGGGAGGGTTGCGGCACGCTATCCTTCAATGACCACATCGTCAACATAGGGGGCCGGAAATACTAGGGTCGGGGCCATCAACCGGTGTAGACCTCGTATCAAGTGATGTGCCTGGCGGAGCTTTGGTACGGACGCGGGGTTGAGGGGCGACTGGGCGGTCGTTGGGGTGGGCGGATGTATGGTTTGTCTTGGGTTAACAGTTGCTGAATTACTTTCTTTGGCATATTTGATCCTAAAACGGTAAGTACAATGACTTTTCTTGTTTGACTATTTTTTCTCTGTCGTTCCGGTAATTTGACAATAATTTTGTATAAGTATTTAGTTTGACTATTTTTCGTCTGTCGCTCCGGTAATTTGACAATAATTTTGTATAATTATTTAACTTTGACTATTTTTCGTCTGTCGCTCCGGTAATTTGACAATAATTTTGTATAAATATTTGGTTTGACTATTTTGCGTCTGTCGCTCCGGTAATTTGCCAATAATTTTCTATAATTATCTTGTTTTGACTATTTTTCGTCTGTCGCCCGGTAATTTGACAATAACTTTTTTTTGTTTGACTATTTTTGTCTGACGACCCGGTAATTTGACAAAAATTTTGTATAATTATTTAGTTTGACCATTTTTCGTCTGTCGCTCCGGTAATTTGACAATAATTTTGTATAATTATTTAGTTTGACTATTTTTCGTCTGTCGCTCCGGTAATTTGACATTAATTTTGTATAATTATTTTGTTTGACTATTTTTCGTCTGTCGCTCCGGTAATTTGACAATAATTTTGTATAATTATTTAGTTTGACTATTTTTCGTCTGTCGCTCCGGTAATTTGACAATAATTTTGAATAAATATTTGGTTTGACTATTTTGCGTCTGTCGCTCCGGTAATTTGCCAATAATTTTCTATAATTATCTTGTTTGACTATTTTTCGTCTGTCGCTCCGGTAATTTGACAATAACTTTTTTTGTTTGACTATTTTTTGTCTGACGTCCCGGTAATTTGACAAAAATTTTGTATAATTATTTAGTTTGACCATTTTTCGTCTGTCGCTCCGGTAATTTGACAATAATTTTGTATAATTATTTAGTTTGACTATTTTTCGTCTGTCGCTCCGGTAATTTGACATTAATTTTGTATAATTATTTTGTTTGACTATTTTTCGTCTGTCGCTCCGGTAATTTGACAATAATTTTGTATAATTATTTAGTTTGACTATTTTTCGTCTGTCGCTCCGGTAATTTGACAATAATTTTGTATAATTATTTAGTTTGACTATTTTTCGTCTGTCGCTCCGGTAATTTGACAATAATTTTGAATAAATATTTGGTTTGACTATTTTGCGTCTGTCGCTCCGGTAATTTGACAATAACTTTTTTTGTTTGACTATTTTTTGTCTGACGTTCCGGTAATTTGACAAAATTTTGTATAATTATTTAGTTTGACCATTTTTCGTCTGTCGCTCCGGTAATTTGACAATAACTTTTGTTTGTTTGACTATTTTTTGTCTGTCGTTTCGGTAATTTGACAATAATTTTGTGTAATTATTTAGTTTGACTATTTTTCGTCTGTCGCTCCGGTAATTTGACAATAATTTTGTATAATTATTTAGTTTGACTATTTTTCGTCTGTCGCTCCGGTAATTTGACAATAATTTTGTATAATTATTTAGTTTGACTATTTTTCGTCTGTCGCTCCGGTAATTTGACAATAATTTTGTATAATTATTTTGTTTGACTATTTTTCGTCTGTCGCTCCGGTAATTTGACAATAACTTTTGTTTGTTTGACTATTTTTGTCTGTCGTTTCGGTAATTTGACAATAATTTTGTGTAATTATTTAGTTTGACTATTTTCGTCTGTCGCTCCGGTAATTTGACAATAATTTTGTATAATTATTTAGTTTGACTATTTTTCGTCTGTCGCTCCGGTAATTTGACAATAATTTTGTATAATTATTTAGTTTGACTATTTTCGTCTGTCGCTCCGGTAATTTGACAAAAATTTTGTATAATTATTTAGTTTGACCATTTTTCGTCTGTCGCTCCGGTAATTTGACAATAACTTTTGTTTGTTTGACTAATTTTTGTCTGTCGTTTCGGTAATTTGACAATAATTTTGTGTAATTATTTAGTTTGACTATTTTTCGTCTGTCGCTCCGGTAATTTGACAATAATTTTGTATAATTATTTAGTTTGACTATTTTTCGTCTGTCGCTCCGGTAATTTGACAATAATTTTGTATAATTATTTAGTTTGACTATTTTTGTCTGTCGCTCCGGTAATTTGACAATAATTTTGTATAATTATTTTGTTTGACTATTTTTCGTCTGTCGCTCCGGTAATTTGACAATAATTTTGTATAATATTTTGTTTGACTATTTTTCGTCTGTCGCTCCGGTAATTTGACAATAATTTTGTATAATTATTTTGTTTGACTATTTTTCGTCTGTCGCTCCGGTAATTTGACAATAATTTTATATAATATTTTGTTTGACTATTTTTCGTCTGTCGCTCCGGTAATTTGACAATAATTTTGTGTAATTATTTAGTTTGACTATTTTTCGTCTGTCGCTCCGGTAATTTGACAATAATTTTGTATAATTATTTAGTTTGACTATTTTTGGTCTGTCGTTCCGGTAATTTGACAATAATTTTGTATAATTATTTAGTTTGACTATTTTTCGTCTGTCGCTCCGGTAATTTGACAAAAAATTTTGTATAATTATTTAGTTTGACCATTTTTCGTCTGTCGCTCCGGTAATTTGACAATAACTTTTTGTTTGTTTGACTATTTTTGTCTGTCGTTTCGGTAATTTGACAATAATTTTGTGTAATTATTTAGTTTGACTATTTTTCGTCTGTCGCTCCGGTAATTTGACAATAATTTTGTATAATTATTTAGTTTGACTATTTTTCGTCTGTCGCTCCGGTAATTTGACAATAATTTTGTATAATTATTTAGTTTGACTATTTCTTGTCTGTCGCTCCGGTAATTTGACAATAATTTTGTATAATTATTTTGTTTGACTATTTTTCGTCTGTCGCTCCGGTAATTTGACAATAATTTTGTATAATATTTTGTTTGACTATTTTTCGTCTGTCGCTCCGGTAATTTGACAATAATTTTGTATAATTATTTTGTTTGACTATTTTTCGTCTGTCGCTCCGGTAATTTGACAATAATTTTTATATAATATTTTGTTTGACTATTTTTCGTCTGTCGCTCCGGTAATTTGACAATAATTTTGTATAATTATTTAGTTTGACTATTTTCGTCTGTCGCTCCGGTAATTTGACAATTTTTTTTGTTTGACTATGTTTTGTCTGTCGTTCCGGTAATTTGACAATAATTTTGTATAATTATTTAGTTTGACTATTTTTCGTCTGTCGTTCCGGTAATTTGACAATAATTTTGTATAATTATTTTGTTTGACTATTTTTCGTCTGTCGCTCCGGTAATTTGACAATAATTTTGTATAATTATTTAGTTTGACTATTTTTCGTCTGTCGTTCCGGTAATTTGACAATAATTTTGTATAATATTTTTCGTTTGACTATTTTTCGTCTGTCGCTCCGGTAATTTGACAATAATTTTGTATAATTATTTAGTTTGACTATTTTTCGTCTGTCGCTCCGGTAATTTGACAATTTTTTTGTTTGACTATGTTTTGTCTGTCGTTCCGGTAATTTGACAATAATTTTGTATAATTATTTAGTTTGACTATTTTTCGTCTGTCGTTCCGGTAATTTGACAATAATTTTGTATAATTATTTTGTTTGACTATTTTTCGTCTGTCGCTCCGGTAATTTGACAATAATTTTGTATAATTATTTTGTTTGACTATTTTTCGTCTGTCGCTCCGGTAATTTGACAATAATTTTGTATAATTATTTAGTTTGACTATTTTTCGTCTGTCGCTCCGGTAATTTGACAATAATTTTGTATAATATTTTGTTTGACTATTTTTCGTCTGTCGCTCCGGTAATTTGACAATAATTTTTGTATAATTATTTAGTTTGACTATTTTTCGTCTGTCGCTCCGGTAATTTGACAATTTTTTTGTTTGACTATTTTTGTCTGTCGTTCCGGCAATTTGACAATAATTCTATTGTATAATTATTTAGTTTGACTATTTTTCGTCTGTCGTTCCGGTAATTTGACAATAATTTTGTATAATTATTTTGTTTGACTATTTTCGTCTGTCGCTCCGGTAATTTGACAATAATTTTGTATAATTATTTCGTTTGACTATTTTTCGTCTGTCGCTCCGGTAATTTGACAATAATTTTGTATAATATTTTGTTTGACTATTTTCGTCTGTCGCTCCGGTAATTTGACAATAATTTTGTATAATTATTTAGTTTGACTATTTTTCGTCTGTCGCTCCGGTAATTTGACAATTTTTTTTGTTTGACTATGTTTTGTTTGTCGTTCCGGTAATTTGACAATAATTTTGTATAATTATTTAGTTTGACTATTTTTCGTCTGTCGTACCGGTAATTTGACAATAATTTTGTATAATTATTTTGTTTGACTATTTTTCGTCTGTCGCTCCGGTAATTTGACAATAATTTTGTATAATTATTTAGTTTGACTATTTTTCGTCTGTCGCTCCGGTAATTTGACAATAATTTTGTATAATTATTTTGTTTGACTATTTTTCGTCTGTCGCTCCGGTAGTTTGACAATAATTTTGTATAATTTTTTTGATTGACTATTTTTCGTCTGTCGCACCGGTAATTTGACAATATTTTTGTATAATTATTTTGTTTGACTATTTTTCGTCTGTCGCTCCGGTAACTTGACAATAACTTATTTGTTTGACTATTTTTTGTCTGTCGTTCCGGTAATTTGACAATAATTTTGTATAATTATTTAGTTTGACAATTTTTCGTCTATCGCTCCGGTAATTTGACAATAGTTTTGTATAATTATTTTAATTGACTATTTTTCGTCTGTCGCTCCGGTAATTTGACAATAACTTATTTGTTTGACTATTTTTGTCTGTCGTTCCGGTAATTTGACAATAATTTTGTATAATTATTTCGTTTGACTATTTTTCGTCTGTCGCTCCGGTAATTTGACAATAATTTTGTATAATTATTTAGTTTGACTATTTTTCGTCTGTCGCTCCGGTAATTTGACAATAGTTTTGTATAATTATTTAGTTTGACTATTTTTCGTCTGTCGCTCCGTAAATTTGACAATAATTTTGTATAATTATTTAGTTTGACTATTTTTCGCCTGTCGCTCCGGTAATTTCACAATAATTTTGTATAATTATTTTGTTTGATTAATTTTCGTCTGTCGCTCCGGTAATTTGACAATAAGTTTGTATAATTATTTAGTTTGACTTTTTTCGTCTGTCGCTCCGGTAATTTGACAATAATTTTGTATAATTATTTAGTTTGACTATTTTTCGTCAGTCGCTCCGGTAATTTGACAATAATTTTGTATAATTATTTTGATTGACTATTTTCGTCTGTCGCTCCTGTAATTTGACAATAACTTATTTTTGTTTGACTATGTTTTGTCTGTCGTTCCGGTAATTTGACAATAATTTTGTATAATTATTTAGTTTGACTAATTCTCGTCTGTCGCTCCGGTAATTTGACAATAATTTTGTATAATTATTTCAATTGACTATTTTTCGTCTGTCGCTCCGGTAATTTGACAATAACTTATTTGTTTGACTATTTTTGTCTGTCGTTCCGGTAATTTGACAATAATTTTGTATAATTATTTAGTTTGACTATTTTTCGTCTGTCGCTCCGGTAATTTGACAATAACTTTGTATAATTATTTTAATTGCCTATTTTTCGTCTGTCGCACCGGAAATTTGACAATATTTTTGTATAATTATTTTGTTTGACTATTTTTCGTCTGTCGCTCCGCTAATTTGACAATAATTTTGTATAATTATTTTGTTTGACTATTTTTCGTCTGTTTCTCCGGTAATTTGACAATAACTTATTTGTTCGACTATTTTTGTCTGTCGTTCCGGTAATTTGACAAAATTTTGTATAATCACGTAGTTTGACTATTTTTCGTCTGTCGCTCCGGTAATTTGACAATAATTTTGTATAATTATTTTAATTGACTATTTTTCGTCTGTCGCTCCTGTAATTTGACAATAACTTATTTTTGTTTGACTATGTTTTGTCTGTCGTTCCGGTAATTTGACAATAATTTTGTATAATTATTTAGTTTGACTATTTTCGTCTGTCGCTCCGGTAATTTGACAATAATTTGTATAATTATTTCAATTGACTATTTTTCGTCTGTCGCTCCGGTAATTTGACAATAATTTGTATAATTATTTTGTTTGACTATTTTTCGTCTGTCGCTCCGGTAATTTGACAATAATTTTGTATAATTATTTAGTTTGACTATTTTTCGTCTGTCGCTCCGGTAATTTGACAATAATTTTGTATAATATTTTGTTTGACTATTTTTCGTCTGTCGCTCCGGTAATTTGACAATAATTTTGTATAATTATTTAGTTTGACTATTTTTCGTCTGTCGCTCCGGTAATTTGACAATTTTTTTTGTTTGACTATGTTTTGTCTGTCGTTCCGGCAATTTGACAATAATTCTATTGTATAATTATTTAGTTTGACTATTTTTCGTCTGTCGTACCGGTAATTTGACAATAATTTTGTATAATTATTTTGTTTGACTATTTTTCGTCTGTCGCTCCGGTAATTTGACAATAATTTTGTATAATTATTTAGTTTGACTATTTTTCGTCTGTCGCTCCGGTAATTTGACAATAATTTTGTATAATATTTTGTTTGACTATTTTCGTCTGTCGTTCCGGTAATTTGACAATAATTTTGTATAATTATTTAGTTTGACTATTTTTCGTCTGTCGCTCCGGTAATTTGACAATTTTTTTGTTTGACTATGTTTTGTTTGTCGTTCCGGTAATTTGACAATAATTTTGTATAATTATTTAGTTTGACTATTTTTCGTCTGTCGTACCGGTAATTTGACAATAATTTTGTATAATTATTTTGTTTGACTATTTTTCGTCTGTCGTTCCGGTAATTTGACAATAATTTTGTATAATTATTTAGTTTGACTATTTTTCGTCTGTCGCTCCGGTAATTTGACAATAATTTTGTATAATTATTTTGTTTGACTATTTTTCGTCTGTCGCTCCGGTAGTTTGACAATAATTTTGTATAATTTTTTTGATTGACTATTTTTCGTCTGTCGCACCGGTAATTTGACAATATTTTTGTATAATTATTTTGTTTGACTATTTTTCGTCTGTCGCTCCGGTAACTTGACAATAACTTATTTGTTTGACTATTTTTTGTCTGTCGTTCCGGTAATTTGACAATAATTTTGTATAATTATTTAGTTTGACAATTTTTCGTCTGTCGCTCCGGTAATTTGACAATAGTTTTGTATAATTATTTTAATTGACTATTTTTCGTCTGTCGCTCCGGTAATTTGACAATAACTTATTTGTTTGACTATTTTTTGTCTGTCGTTCCGGTAATTTGACAATAATTTTGTATAATTATTTAGTTTGACTATTTTTCGTCTGTCGCTCCGGTAATTTGACAATAATTTTGTATAATTATTTAGTTTGACTATTTTTCGTCTGTCGCTCCGGTAATTTGACAATAGTTTTGTATAATTATTTAGTTTGACTATTTTTCGTCTGTCGCTCCGGTAATTTGACAATAATTTTGTATAATTATTTAGTTTGACTATTTTTCGTCTGTCGCTCCGGTAATTTCACAATAATTTTGTATAATTATTTTGTTTGATTAATTTTCGTCTGTCGCTCCGGTAATTTGACAATAAGTTTGTATAATTATTTAGTTTGACTTTTTTCGTCTGTCGCTCCGGTAATTTGACAATAATTTTGTATAATTATTTAGTTTGACTATTTTTCGTCAGTCGCTCCGGTAATTTGACAATAATTTTGTATAATTATTTTAATTGACTATTTTCGTCTGTCGCTCCTGTAATTTGACAATAACTTATTTTTGTTTGACTATGTTTTGTCTGTCGTTCCGGTAATTTGACAATAATTTTGTATAATTATTTAGTTTGACTAATTCTCGTCTGTCGCTCCGGTAATTTGACAATAATTTTGTATAATTATTTCAATTGACTATTTTTCGTCTGTCGCTCCGGTAATTTGACAATAACTTATTTGTTTGACTATTTTTGTCTGTCGTTCCGGTAATTTGACAATAATTTTGTATAATTATTTAGTTTGACTATTTTTCGTCTGTCGCTCCGGTAATTTGACAATAACTTTGTATAATTATTTTAATTGCCTATTTTTCGTCTGTCGCACCGGAAATTTGACAATATTTTTGTATAATTATTTTGTTTGACTATTTTTCGTCTGTCGCTCCGGTAATTTGACAATAATTTTGTATAATTATTTTGATTGACTATTTTTCGTCTGTTTCTCCGGTAATTTGACAATAACTTATTTGTTCGACTATTTTTTGTCTGTCGTTCCGGTAATTTGACAATAATTTTGTATAATCACATAGTTTGACTATTTTTCGTCTGTCGCTCCTGTAATTTGACAATAACTTATTTTTGTTTGACTATGTTTTGTCTGTCGTTCCGGTAATTTGACAATAATTTTGTATAATTATTTAGTTTGACTAATTCTCGTCTGTCGCTCCGGTAATTTGACAATAATTTTGTATAATTATTTCAATTGACTATTTTTCGTCTGTCGCTCCGGTAATTTGACAATAATTTTGTATAATTATTTTGTTTGACTATTTTTCGTCTGTCGCTCCGGTAATTTGACAATAATTTTGTATAATTATTTAGTTTGACTATTTTTCGTCTGTCGCTCCGGTAATTTGACAATAATTTTGTATAATATTTTGTTTGACTATTTTTCGTCTGTCGCTCCGGTAATTTGACAATAATTTTGTATAATTATTTAGTTTGACTATTTTTCGTCTGTCGCTCCGGTAATTTGACAATTTTTTTGTTTGACTATGTTTTGTCTGTCGTTCCGGCAATTTGACAATAATTCTATTGTATAATTATTTAGTTTGACTATTTTTCGTCTGTCGTACCGGTAATTTGACAATAATTTTGTATAATTATTTTGTTTGACTATTTTTCGTCTGTCGCTCCGGTAATTTGACAATAATTTTGTATAATTATTTAGTTTGACTATTTTTCGTCTGTCGCTCCGGTAATTTGACAATAATTTTGTATAATATTTTGTTTGACTATTTTTCGTCTGTCGCTCCGGTAATTTGACAATAATTTTGTATAATTATTTAGTTTGACTATTTTTCGTCTGTCGCTCCGGTAATTTGACAATTTTTTTTGTTTGACTATGTTTTGTTTGTCGTTCCGGTAATTTGACAATAATTTTGTATAATTATTTAGTTTGACTATTTTTCGTCTGTCGTACCGGTAATTTGACAATAATTTTGTATAATTATTTTGTTTGACTATTTTTCGTCTGTCGCTCCGGTAATTTGACAATAATTTTGTATAATTATTTAGTTTGACTATTTTTCGTCTGTCGCTCCGGTAATTTGACAATAATTTTGTATAATTATTTTGTTTGACTATTTTCGTCTGTCGCCCGGTAGTTTGACAATAATTTTGTATAATTTTTTTGATTGACTATTTTTCGTCTGTCGCACCGGTAATTTGACAATATTTTTGTATAATTATTTTGTTTGACTATTTTTCGTCTGTCGCTCCGGTAACTTGACAATAACTTATTTGTTTGACTATTTTTTGTCTGTCGTTCCGGTAATTTGACAATAATTTTGTATAATTATTTAGTTTGACAATTTTTCGTCTATCGCTCCGGTAATTTGACAATAGTTTTGTATAATTATTTTAATTGACTATTTTTCGTCTGTCGCTCCGGTAATTTGACAATAACTTATTTGTTTGACTATTTTTTGTCTGTCGTTCCGGTAATTTGACAATAATTTTGTATAATTATTTAGTTTGACTATTTTTCGTCTGTCGCTCCGGTAATTTGACAATAATTTTGTATAATTATTTAGTTTGACTATTTTTCGTCTGTCGCTCCGGTAATTTGACAATAGTTTTGTATAATTATTTAGTTTGACTATTTTTCGTCTGTCGCTCCATAAATTTGACAATAATTTTGTATAATTATTTAGTTTGACTATTTTTCGCCTGTCGCTCCGGTAATTTCACAATAATTTTGTATAATTATTTTGTTTGATTAATTTTCGTCTGTCGCTCCGGTAATTTGACAATAAGTTTGTATAATTATTTAGTTTGACTTTTTTTCGTCTGTCGCTCCGGTAATTTGACAATAATTTTGTATAATTATTTAGTTTGACTATTTTTCGTCAGTCGCTCCGGTAATTTGACAATAATTTTGTATAATTATTTTAATTGACTATTTTTCGTCTGTCGCTCCTGTAATTTGACAATAACTTATTTTTGTTTGACTATGTTTTGTCTGTCGTTCCGGTAATTTGACAATAATTTTGTATAATTATTTAGTTTGACTAATTCTCGTCTGTCGCTCCGGTAATTTGACAATAATTTTGTATAATTATTTCAATTGACTATTTTTCGTCTGTCGCCCGGTAATTTGACAATAACTTATTTGTTTGACTATTTTTGTCTGTCGTTCCGGTAATTTGACAATAATTTTGTATAATTATTTAGTTTGACTATTTTTCGTCTGTCGCTCCGGTAATTTGACAATAACTTTGTATAATTATTTTAATTGCCTATTTTTCGTCTGTCGCACCGGTAATTTGACAATATTTTTGTATAATTATTTTGTTTGACTATTTTTCGTCTGTCGCTCCGCTAATTTGACAATAATTTTGTATAATTATTTTGATTGACTATTTTTCGTCTGTTTCTCCGGTAATTTGACAATAACTTATTTGTTCGACTATTTTTTGTCTGTCGTTCCGGTAATTTGACAATAATTTTGTATAATCACATAGTTTGACTATTTTTCGTCAGTCGCTCCGGTAATTTGACAATAATTTTGTATAATTATTTTAATTGACTATTTTTCGTCTGTCGCTCCTGTAATTTGACAATAACTTATTTTTGTTTGACTATGTTTTGTCTGTCGTTCCGGTAATTTGACAATAATTTTGTATAATTATTTAGTTTGACTAATTTTCGTCTGTCGCTCCGGTAATTTGACAATAATTTTGTATAATTATTTCAATTGACTATTTTCGTCTGTCGCTCCGGTAATTTGACAATAACTTATTTGTTTGACTATTTTTGTCTGTCGTTCCGGTAATTTGACAATAATTTTGTATAATTATTTAGTTTGACTATTTTTCGTCTGTCGCTCCGGTAATTTGACAATAATTTTGTATAATTATTTAGTTTGACTATTTTTCGTCTGTCGCACCGGTAATCTGACAATAACTTATTTTTGTTTGACTATGTTTTGTCTGTCGTTCCGGTAATTTGACAATAATTTTGTATAATTATTTAGTTTGACTAATTCTCGTCTGTCGCTCCGGTAATTTGACAATAATTTTGTATAATTATTTTAATTGCCTATTTTTCGTCTGTCGCACCGGTAATTTGACAATATTTTGTATAATTATTTTGTTTGACTATTTTTCGTCTGTCGCTCCGCTAATTTGACAATAATTTTGTATAATTATTTTGATTGACTATTTTTCGTCTGTTTCTCCGCTAATTTGACAATAACTTATTTGTTTGACTATTTTTTGTCTGTCGTTCCGGTAATTTGACAATAATTTTGTATAATCACATAGTTTGACTATTTTGCGTCTGTCGCTCCGCTAATTTGACAATAATTTTGTATAATTATTTTGATTGACTATTTTTCGTCTGTTTCTCCGCTAATTTGACAATAACTTATTTGTTTGACTATTTTTGTCTGTCGTTCCGGTAATTTGACAATAATTTTGTATAATTATTTAGTTTGACTATTTTTCGTCTGTCGCTCCGGTAATTTGACAATAATTTTGTATAATTATTTAGTTTGACTATTTTTCGTCTGTCGCACCGGTAATCTGACAATAACTTATTTTTGTTTGACTATGTTTTGTCTGTCGTTCCGGTAATTTGACAATAATTTTGTATAATTATTTAGTTTGACTAATTCTCGTCTGTCGCTCCGGTAATTTGACAATAATTTTGTATAATTATTTTAATTGCCTATTTTCGTCTGTCGCACCGGTAATTTGACAATATTTTTGTATAATTATTTAGTTTGACTATATTTCGTCTGTCGCTCCGGTAATTTGACATTAATTTTGTATAATTATTTTGTTTGACTATTTTTCGTCTGTCGCTCCGGTAATTTGACAATAATTTTGTATAATTATTTAGTTTGACTATTTTTCGTCTGTCGCTCCGGTAATTTGACAATAATTTTGTATAATTATTTTGTTTGACTATTTTTCGTCTGTCGCTCCGGTAATTTAACAATAATTTTGTATAATTATTTAGTTTGACTATTTTTCGTCTGTCGCTCCGGTAATTTGACAATAATTTTGTATAATTATTTAGTTTGACTATTTTTCGTCTGTCGCTCCGGTAATTTGACAATAACTTTTTTTGTTTGACTTTGTTTAAAAAGTTAAATTTTCATTTGTTTGACCTATAGGTCAATGACTGACAGCTAGCTTATAGTGGGCGGTAAAAGACGCTTTAGGTAAGAGTAATCTTCTTTTGGAGGTTTTCTCGACCTGACAGTACTTGGTATGTTTGCTGTTTGTTGTCTGTCGGAAAGAGTTTTATCTTCTAGGTACGGTCGGTACCTTTTAACAACCCACAGGACCGATAAACACTCATATTTGTTTATGTGATAACGCACCTCCTGTAGTTATAATTTTGCGTTGGTGTAATTGACGATCTTTCTAAAGTCGTTGATGTTTTGGTACAGAACGGCCTCGACTTTTGTGGCGCTGGCATCGGTTTGCAATTAGAAGGTGTGACGCGATAAGGCCAGTGGTTTGATGACTGCTGCTTGTACTTCCTGGAACGAAGGGTTGGCTTGGGGTGTCCGTGTAATCTGTTGTTACCCTTTAGCAGATCGTGGAAGAGCGGTTGAAGCTGGGGGCAATTTGGCTGCCAGTTGCCTAATCCGAGCAAACTACGTAATTGCCGCCTCGTCGTCAGTCGTTCGATCGCTGCGATTGCTTCGTTGTGCTTCGGTGTTGGTCGGTTAGTCTCGGTGGCGATTACATGCCCTAGATATTATATCTTCTGCACTCCTAGGCAGCGATTATCGGTCGACAATAGTTGTTACATGGAAAATGAACCAGAACTGTCTGAAACAGTCGTTCCAATTTTCAAAGACGATGAGTTTCCAGAATCTTGGAGCATTCGTACTGGGTGCGAGATTGATTTCCGATAGTCGTCGCAAAACAGGTTCTTCCCGTTAATCTTGCTTACGGTGACTATCGACGTATTGGGCTCGATAATGGGATGAGCCGAAGTTGTTTGACTTTCCGATTGATGAGATTCTTTTTGACGAAAGAATAACACAGCGGCGTCTTCAGAGCGGTGGTAGAGGCATTAAATTCTTTCTCAGTACAGGGTGGGTCGTTGGAAGTCGAGGACTGCTTGTTATTGCTGGAATTATTCTAATCCTTAGGATGACCGGTTTAGTGAGTTCGGCAGTGACGAGGAACCTTGTTTCTTGGCCGCCTTCAACGTGTATCTGAAAACTATATAAATTGATTCTTTTTTAACAAAACTACCTACTGTACATTTCTTTTTATTATATTAGTTTTATAAATAGCCCCGCTTTCCTCTATACTCTTTCCATCGCACAAGTCGGTGTCTTCTGATAAACTGCTTCTGCACTCAATGCAACAATATTTGTCTAAATATCTTTTCGCTAAATATCCAGCTAAGTACACTTTCAACCTCATCTCAACTTGATGACTAAATAACAGCTTTCGATAATATAACTAAATTTTCATCATCAAGAGATTATTCATAATTAGAAGATGTAGGAGGTCATAGCATATTTTGGACACAATTTGCTTTGAAGGCTGCCTGGAACGTTCGGACAGTAGAATTTCTAGAATACTCACCATGAACAGTTTAATTACAGTCTTTTGAACTTTGGAGTTTCAAAATTTGTATTATTATTATTTAATATAACCCGTGATTCAAAAAATTTTTCATCAAAGTGGACCATGAAAAAATTCACGTACGTCTACTCTAAATGCATAAAACTGGATGTGTTGGAATTAAATCTGTCAGAATTGACAAATGTACAAGCTAAGCTAAGATGCGCCTGTTCTATCTTGCTTTGTCGTTCATGGCAGAGTTTGATGAAAAATTTTTTGAATCACGCGTTACGTCGTTCATGGTTTTTTAAATGAAGTCGTATCGTCAACCGTTTGGGAATTTAACTAACCTGTTTCTCTTGATGTTTTTGTAGCGACTCTTATGCTACGCTTTCATTTTATGAAAAGCATTAGGATTGAAATGTGTTGATACGTCACTTAGTTTTGGCAGTGCCTTTCCGGTTTTACATTTTTATCGATAGAGTCTTCCGGGTCTTCTGCATTATCTACTATATAATCTTTTTATAAAAATAAGTCGGGTTTTCCTTCCTGACGCTATAACTCCAGAACGCACGAACCAATTTCCACGGTTTTGCATTCGTTGGAAAGGTCTCGGGCTCCGTGAGGTTTATAGCACAGAAAGTTCAGGAAAAATGTCAACAGAAAAGCGGGAAAATATTTTTTCACATACAGTGTCCACGCGTTAGGGAGTTTTTGAGTAAAAAACAATTAATGCAGTACTACCTTTACTCAGTCTTCTAACTCTATTTATAAATTTATTTACAATCAATTTGTCCAGTGCTTCTAAATCAATTATTGCTTAAATTATAAATAATACTAATCTATTTACATACAGTGGTTTAGAATTACTGGTAATATTATTATTTCTATTTTACATTTATGCTGACTTGTAATAGTTCTAGTTTTATTCCTTATTAAGTATTTTTGTCATTGTATTTATATTATGAAATGTGTGTCAATATGTTTACCTTCGTTTGTAATGAACTAAATTATATTGTGAAATTACATTTAAATTACGCTGTGAAATCTGTTTAATTTCCTAATTGAACATACAGCGCCATCTCTGATACATAGCATGTACTACAAACCAATATTTTAAGTAGATGGCGCCGGTGCGTCGCAATGACAATTAACAAGTCGCAAATTCAACTAAATAACACTTCATTTTTGTAATCGAAATGAATTCATTACTGTTGTGAAATGAAATAAAATTTTTCCTTTTCAAATATAAAACAAAAAAAATTTTTTTCTTCATCTTTTAATCACCAAAATCGAAGCCATCTGGTGGCGAAACGGAGTTCGCCGGGTTTGCTAGTTGCGTATAAATATTCAGCTTTAACGTCTGTTGCGTTAAAATAAAAAGATATAGTTAGTTTCCAGAATCAATGCGTCGGACGATAAATACTAAAGCCTGTTTGGCTAAATTCTCATAGATCTTCTATACTTTTAATAATGTACCTGTTTGCTAGATGCAAGCATTGTTTAATGGCCATCGCATCAAACAATAATACATATTCTTTTTCATTCAGTCTTAAATAACTTAATTAATTAATTTCCTATTTATGCCGGGTCTGCTGCTAATAGTTTTCTAGCCATGCATGAATGGTAGATGACGATTTACAGTAAGTCGTCGGTGATTTCTAATTTCATCTGGAAGCCATGGTGTTCTTGTTTTGGGTTTCTGTTAACAGGATGGACAATTTATTTAAATTTCTTTTTAAGTGAAGACACTTTGGCATGACCGTAGGTATACAATATCTGTTAGCTCCAAAGAAACCAAGTGCATACACATTCGTGAGAGTTGAGAATCCATTGAGAAAGCATTATTTGCCGGTATGTGATATTTGCTCAAAAAATATACAGAGGAAATTGCTGTCGCAGTATGAGTTGTTGTTCGCAAAGGCATATCAAGAAGCACAAGTCGTCGAAGAAATGGCCTTTCGAATTATTGATCAATATTAGGTGTCGGATACTAAATTTAATCGGCGATAATAATTGTCCATTATCGGGAACAATCCACACAACTATATTCATACGCTTGGTCAATTCGATTTGACACTGTCACAAAAAATTCACATGTAATAATTAACAATATACCTACTTACCTACAGAAACTCAAATAGTATAAAATAAGATTCCTCACAGATTGCAGATTGAAAATTTTGCAAACTCATTAAAAGTTAAGTCTCATATACTATCATTCTGTACATTACAGATTCAATTCTTTACGAAAATACTTACTCACGGCAGTACAAAGTACCGAAACCTAACTTGAAACAGGTCCCAGTGAGCCGGATAATTACTCCAGATAGTAATTTTTTGAATCAGAGGATTATTTTCATTTTTCTTAATAATTAATTAATTTGTTTTTCCGTCGACCGTGCATTTATGACTTACATTAACGTAAACAAAATCGTTCATTAATGACGCCTATTAATGAACGATTTTCTATTAATGAACGATTTGAGTATAGGCAACTAAGTATACATGTGTATACCTAAAGTTGCCATTTTATCTGTCATAATTTGTAGCAAAGCAAATTTTAATAATGAATCAACATTAATTTACAGTTGTAATAAATCTTCAAATTTGTTTACACAAACTTTGAGACATTTTTGTACTGTATACAACATTCCGATGATTACACTTAATAGCATTTAACGATGTTTAGCTCATCTATTTTGTCTCACACAGTTTTTCAATATTGTTTACTCATTGTTCAAAAGTTAAATTCTTCAAGCAGGGTTGTAAGAGAAAATAAAAACTATAAAAAAAGGAATGGCCCGATAAACATTCCAACTCCTAAAAATATCTTTTGGAGGTGTAGTGGAACCACTTTAAGAAAATGTTTTTTTATAAACTCTACATGAGCATGTTGTGTGAATAACATTAAGGTGACATCAAGCTTCATCGTTAAACAATCTTAAGCTGGAATACACAGTAGTGATATTAATGAATACCTTTGTTTGGTATGATGTGATAAGTCATTATCAAAAGTTTAACTTGTTTACAGGAAACGTAAGATCTACTTGGGCTTCTTGTATCATTCATCAAACATTTTCAACCATTTCTGGTTCGGTCTTTGTAGGTGCATCACTATTTTGAATAAGCGCCAATCCGTTCTCACAAAAAGATTTATGCACTTTGTTTCGCTGTGATGAAAACTATTGTGTTTTGACGCAACAATTGGAATTTAGTACCTCAATTCTCCATCAACTTAGTGACCTTAATTAAAATACTGTTGTCAAATAGCCATACAAAAGACGAAAAGCTCACAAAAAAGTAGAAACGATGAAGTTAGGTTATGTTATACAATTAAAAAATTGTGGTGAGTTCACAAAACGGTGCGTTCACAATAGCATATCTTTTCTAAAATTATTAAATTATAATTTTATTAAAATTACGAAGTACGGTCGACGGAAAAGTTGTGTAACTAACTCTTGAATTAAACAGCGATTAACAATCTCAAGCATTAACGCGCTCGCTTCGCTCACGCGTTAAAATATCTCGATTGTTAATCGACCTTATTAATACAATTGTTTGTTAAATAACTAATTTATGTAAGTGAGGCGGATGATAAGGCTCGTGAAGAAGAAGATATTCAAGTCGTGACCAATACAGATAATTTAAAATTATTCTCAATCTTTTTTTTAATAAATGTTTTGTACAGAATTTATCTTTTTCATTTTTACAACTGTTTAATCTACAGAATTCATATGATGTTTGAGATTCTACAATCATTAGATAACTTTCTACTATTAAGGCGCCTCATTTTAACATGTCTATAAAGTCTGCAAATTTTCAAAGTAACTCCTTTTTGGTCTGTGATAGTACTACTTACTCCCACAAAACTATCTACCTTTCTTTATCTATATGATATACCCTCGGCTTTTCGGAACATAAAACATTGATAGGAAACGACAAAATCTAACCTTCAGCCGTAACTACACTCGTTCGTTATTGGAATTTATTATAAACTAGTAACAAACCCATTTGAAAATGGGCTTAATCTAGACCAATCTGAAATTAAAGATGTGAGGTCACCGCTCCAGGTCAGAGGTCAAAAGTCAGGTCAACTTGTGACCCCGCCTAAGATCAGCGCCTGGACCTCCTGAACAATTTGACATATCGATCTCCGAAATCGGTTCAGCCGTTTCGGAGGAGAAGACGAACATACAGACAGACAGACAGACACACAAACCGGGCCGCGATTTTATGTGTGTAGATTCTCCAAATACAAAAAAATGTTTAAAAAGCATGTCTCTTTATGCAAATTGGGTTTACACTTAGAACTAGTGGAACGAGCAAACCGTTGGTTGGTTTAAAGAAGATTGACAAGGATAGACAACAATCTACACACATAAAATCGTGGCCCCGTTTGTCTGTCTGTCTGTTTTCTCCTCCGAAACCACTGAACCGATTTCGGAGATCTATACGTCAAATTGTTCAGGAGGTCCAGGCGCTGATCTTAGGTCAATACTAAAACCTACTACGGTTATTATCTTCAACAGATTTCGCATTAACGATCAGTTTATCGTTATTTTACTTTGACAAAGTTATATTTTCATTTCTCTCAATCTTATGCGCGTTCCACTAATTATATGTTCTAAGTTTTACCCATAATTACATTTTGTTGAAACCATTTTTTATATCTAAGGAACAACAAAATTTCGAATACTACCAAAACACGTTTTATTTTGAAATTTTAAAATTATGTACACATCTAAAAGAAAATATTCCTAAACACTTTCATTAAAACAGTCTTTAATAGTACAAAAAGAAAATAACTTATAATTTACACTATATTAAACACCTTTGTACAACGCCAAAATATAATACAAGTATTAAGACTGCGAATGTGGTTCCACCGAAAGAAATCTTGAGGTCTGCGTTATTATGTTGTCCCCACAAGAGGCATAACCGTTGTGAAAGACATCAGGAATTTGTACCAAAGAATCTACCAACGTATCTTCTTCTAAAACGAATCTAACAAGCCACGAGACTGGGTTAATTTCTCTAACGATTTTACATCATTATCTACTTCAGCTAATGCTCTTTCTAACTCTTCAGTTTCTTCCCTAGTGGGTTCGTCGTATTCCCCATTTCGATCAACTGTAGAACAAACAATTACTTATTTGAAAACAAAAAAAACAATAACGAAATACCTGTGAAAAAGTCATTTAGAACATTGCTAATTTCACTTTCTTCCAAAAGATTTGTTGCTTGATTAACAAGTACCTGCTCAACAGATACGAGTTCTAAAGCATCAGGTTCTGGTAAGGAAAGAACTCGCTCAACCATATCTCCACCCGATATTTCCCCTTCCACTTCGCATGCTAAAAAACATAATTTTCAAATAAGATTTTTTTCGAGGCGGATTTAATAGTTTACCGTTAGTGGTCGGTTCAGATTTGCATTTATAATGAACTCCTTCTAATGTTTTAATTGGTCTCTTTTTCTTTTTGTTGCGTTTTTGTGAACGTATCATCGCTGAAGGTTTCACTTTCTTACGTAGTTTCTTTGGTTTCGTTTCTTGAAACATTCTATAGTTGTCCTGCAACAAACAACATTTATTGATAATATAAAAGTGTACCATCTAATTTTTTAAAAAGATCGCGCTCACTTCTACATTCGAATTGCAAAAAGCCACCTCCGTTAACCTAGCAGGATCAAACCATCACATTGCGTTATTTAGTTTTTAAATTGTGTTAATTCGTGACTCTGTGACTAATAGAATAAACTTGACAAAACAGAACGTTAGAATCAGAACTATAGCAAAATAGAACATGGACAAAAGACGTAAAACATTTTAAAGAGAAAAATCTAAAATGAATTTTTATATGAAAATGTCCTTGGATACAATTTTAAACGTAAACAAAAATTTATATTTCGTTAAAAAAATTAGTATTACCATTGAAAGGTTGTATCCAACGTTACGATTTTCGATTGTTGATTTCCGAGGGTATAAAACGCGAGCACGTCCTTAAAATACACAGCTCTGATACATAGTTGGTGGCCGGGTCCACCAAGCGAACCTCTCTCCGGCTCCGCGATATAACCTAACGAAAAAGCGTGTTCACAGATTTTAATTCACGATTAAATAGCGGGTTAAAAATTGATTCCGCGATTATTTGATATTAAAGAAAAGCAACCGTCTTTAGTGAATCGAATTACGATCACGTGTAAAATTAATTCCATATACTCCGTATCCGTTACTAAAAAATATACTCAATTAATTAATTTTCCAGGGATTAGAAAAATAGCCGTTATTAATTCAAAGCGTGCAGCGTCCGTTTGTCGAATAGATATATAGCTCGAAATACCGCCGTTAAATAAATCATTTCGATTTAGTCCGTAACCTTTCCCAATTGACAAAAATTAGTTGTTCGGGAATTCGAAAAACACCGATCTGATTTGGTAACGTTTGAATTCCGAAATATTGAGTTTACCTGTTTTTCTTTGTTTGTCGAAGTTGAAAAGGATTCAGCTGCCACAATAATAAAACGTGAGTATTAAGTTTTCCTTAACCGTGGGAATAAAAATTTAATTAAAAACTCAGGATACAAATATTTGAACAGCATATGTTTTCAAATTAGAATTTTTACTCCATTAGTAGTTTTCACGTTGAAAAGTTATTAGAAACCGTAAACCAGATATAAATTCGTTCCAAGCCGTGAAAACAGCAGGAAAAATTAATTCAAACATCGAAGTGTTAATAAGAGCACACCGAGCGAAGCGCGTAGTTTCTAACAAATCGAATTCTTTGCATCATTTTCCGTACCGTCGGAAAATAATATTTTACTTATATAGAGTTGGAAGGTTTTGTAAATATTAGGAGATTACTAACCAGCAGAAACTGTTTATTTTACGGTATACAAGAACCCCTTCCGACCCACTCCCGTCACAGGTCCAGAAATCCCGGACAAGTACCTAGTTGTGTTATATTTTTTAATGTACCATCCCGTGTGAATTTCCATTTTTTTTAGTCTACAATTTGATATTGATTGTTCAGTTGTTACTACAGTATAATTTTGTTGTTTTCTAACCAAGAGACCTGGAAGAAACATTCTTCGTCTGGGCAACGTGAGGCAAACCGAAAGCATAAGTCAACAGCTTCCGACATGACAATAACCAAAACATCTTACAGAATATGAAAATGATAAAATAAATTTGCAGTCAAGCAATCGATATGAAGAACCTAAACTATAATTTCTACGCCGAATGGTCACCTAGTAGAGTATTGAAGTTCCCCCAGCTTATCCAGTTTTCTTTTACAAGTTCTCGCCATCCTTGAGCTGTTGACACAGCACCGAGAAGGCCGCCTGGTTGTCGGAAATAATATTGAAAGGTATACCGACATACCCCCGATCCAGCTTGAACTACTGCACGCAGCGTTCAATTGATTGTACTTCCGCCTGAAAGATACTAGTGCACTTGTCTATAGGCTCATAGTTGCATAACCCAAATACCCACGCACCCAGTACCTTCACATCTTGATCCGTCTGATTCTCCAAGCCACCCAATATTCATTGTTGCCTAGTGCCTCGAAGAAGAAATAAAAAGTCCTTGCTCATGTCGTCTCTGTGAGAAAGAAGAATATCTCGTATTCAGTAAGGTTCTGTCCAAATGATTGAGCGTAATAATAATGGGTAGTAATGGACGAACCATTATGCATTACATCCACCGCAGTATTTCGGACTTACAACACCATTTCTTGCCTATGAGTCTGCAGCAAACCATCTGTGCCGTGGTGGCTTGTTAGTAAAGATGTTCCTTCCAATTTTAGTGTGATACTTAGTATTTGGCCGAGTTGTTTAAACAGACAACTGTCCCACCAACTAAGATTGGGTTAAGTCCGTTAATTTTCCTTTTACCGGTGAAGGTCACCAGTGTGGTTTTGTTGGGGTTAAGTCCCAGGCCGGCTGACCTGCACCATCACTCTGCCAATTCCAGTCATGTCTGTTCTATGTCACAGAAGATGTCCCCATACATGCTTTGTACAATATAACAATGTCAAAAAGACAAAAGTCAAAGAAGATCATCCACGAGTAGACTTCACATCAGGAGAGACAACACTCCACCTTGAGGGCATCCTTGGTAATGACTTTAATTTCTCGTGAAAGAAGAGTTGAAGAGTCGAGATCGTAAAAAATATTAAATCGCTGACAGTTGACGTGTCAACATTCGATGATAGGCGGTTGATGGTGGAGGTCGATGATAATGATTGTAAATAGATTCGAATAGCCTTTGTTCGTTACCAATTTTCGTAGAAATGGATAATTAATCCATTATCAAATAAACAAAAATAAACTGATCACTAATGAAATTTATAAATAAAATTAGGAGGACAAAGAAATGTCGTCATCATCGAGATCATGAAAAAATTGCACGACGGTCATCAAAAAAAAGTTGGTTATTAAGTTTATTTTTAATTACAACTGTATTCGAAGTTTAAAATTTGTATCATTAGATAAAATATTTAGTTTAAACGTGCACGCAACATTTTTGTATAAATATGTATGGATTTAAATCATATTAAACATTTTATTTAAATTAAATCAATCTTTTCTTTAAAACGAACTCAAAAATCCTGAGGTAAAGCTAAATAATTTGAGTCTCACATTTCATTTGTTTTTAAACTAAAATAGGATTCCTCGTAATATGTACAAAAAATGTATAAAAACACATTAGGGAAACATTTTAAATTTTAAATGAAACCTGATGGAAACCATTTTGGCATTAAAAAATGTTTGGAAAAATAAGTTTGTCATATCTTCAAGAATATTAACATTGTAAAATATGATTAAAACTGGCCAGCAAGACGAGTCATTAATTTATTTCTAATAAATTTTATAAATAAATACTTGACACTATAATCCAACCAATGATGTTCTGTATATTTTTCTGTCTGTTTGTCTGCCCTCTCACTCACACGTTTTTTGCGTGTTTTCGTGACGGTGCAGCATGGCTTTGTATTTACCTGCGAACCTATTAATCCCTTCCATAACCGTAGGAATGCCAAGAAGTCAATGTTGCTCAGTTCTGGAAAATTGTATTACTTTTATATTGCTTTTTTTGGCGCAACCCCATACTTGTATACCATTCAGCCAAACTGGCTTAGGTATCTAGCTGTAGATCAAAATGTTATTGTGTATTGGCAAATTCGTTTTCCTCCCAATGAGTCAATATAATTCTTTGCATTTTTAAATGTTAGTTCAATTGTGTTCTTTCTATATAAGTTTGGCATCAAACTGTCTAAATACGTAGGATTGTTCTCATATGCTACTAGGTGCCATTTACATAAGGTGATTCATTTAGAGGTACTTTTTATGATGGAGATTTAATTGCAGATCGCGCATGCGTTGCGTCGGGTCAACTAAAGTGGTATTCTTCCTCAGTAGTGTTTGACATTTCATAACGGAAAAACTTAGTCCGATACAGCGCCTACAGCCTGTGGAAAAATCGGACCATATTTCTTCAAAACAGGGGCCGACCGGAATGTTACTGTGAATGGTGATCGTTAACAGACTATTTGATACCTACAATTGAAGCCCGTGATCTCGACGAGATTTGGTTCATACAGCCCGTGAAACCATGGCTTTACTGCGAGAACGATTTGGTAAACAGATCACGCTTTGGGCCAGTGAATTGGCCGGCTAGATCATGTGACATAACACCTCCTGACTTTTTCATTTGGAGCTATGTAAACACTAAAGTATACACGGATAAGCCGGCTACGATTGAGGCATTGGAGGCCAATATTACTCAAGTCATTAACCAAATACCACTCGAAATACCGTAGTTACCGCAATTATCTTTAAGAAATAATTGTAAAGAATGGTTTTTTTGTATGATAATAAAGATTATAAAATAAAATTGTTTTTATTCATTTTTTTTTAATTTAAAAAGATACTTATAAATGAATCACCCATTATATTGATATGTTCACAAAGTTGATACGGTCGATAAGGTTTCACAAGAAGGACTTACATAGGGTGTGTTATAATGAATTGGAAATATTTTAACTGTAAAAAGTTGAGCTCAAAATATTAAGATTTTACCCAAATTACTTAGATCAAATGTGGCCTGCTTACTTATTGAAGCATAATTCTTGTGGAGAATGAAACGAATAGAAACACTAAGGGCATCTCAACCTGTAGTACTATTATTTAAGTAATACCATCAAAAGCGGATTATTTACAATTTTCACAAATTATTAAGTTTCAGCAACATACTGCGCTGAAAGAGTTATTTTAAATAATAAAAATGTATTTTGAATCTAAACAAAATTAATTAAATTTATAGTCATTTATATTCAAATCAAACATAAAATTAAGGTAATTAAAGTCAAGATTTC
Organism: Abscondita cerata; assembly: GCA_030710515.1. NCBI lineage: Eukaryota > Metazoa > Arthropoda > Insecta > Coleoptera > Lampyridae > Abscondita > Abscondita cerata. Next base: position 724,637 of record JALBCR010000004.1, read on the forward strand.
TAAAAACCGATCTACATTTTATTTAAGAAAATAATTTGATTTATATTTGTGCAAATAAACCACTAGAAAATAAATGATCATTACAATTAATTGGTATTAACATTAAGGTGCATTAACAAAATTGTGTAACATACTACATATCCACTTAATTATTCAGAGCATGCACAATTTACGATTTTAAGTATAACCTGAGGAGACAAACACAAACAATAATTCAATGTATCGAAAAAAAAACAAGTCATAAGCATTAAATATTCGTTTTTTCAAAACACAATCGTAACAGTAATGAGCATTAACAACTAATGTCCATTTTTACCGTCATTAAACATATTTGAAGGTGACACACTTGTTGCTTAACTCTCAATTTCTTATAAATTGAGAATTGAGGTGCTGGTGTGTCTAGGGTATTAGTTATTGTTTGTAACATTAATGAATGCAAAATTGACATTACATTATTTATAAAAACGTTTCCGTTGATTTTGAGTAGACATTACGTTGCATAGTTAGACAGACATACAGATGTTAAAAAGTTGTGAAGGTTAAAATTTTCCGTAAGGACAGATGCACTTAAAAGGTTAAAGGTAAGACATTGAGTGAAGTGTGGAAGGAAGTGAACGACAGAAATGAAGGTCGGTAGTTGAGAGTCATAGAGTGAACATGTTAAAATAGTTACAGTCGATAGATAGAAGTTGAGAGTTGATGATGGATGATCGATAACAGATCAATGTGAAATATTTGATTGTTCATGTATAAAACATTGCAGACAATTATACCGCAAGTAAAGTACAATTGTTAATAACATAAAAGTCATAAAGTGGACTAAATAAATAAAAATCTTTGGCCACGTTCTTGCTGCTGCGACGTTATTGCGAGCTGTGGAAAATAAAAAATACAGTGACCAATAACAACAAATTGAAAAGAAAAGTTTAAACAAAGAAAATGCCATCACGATCGATAAAAGTAATCTATGTCTGCTACTACAAGAAGGTTGACATCATCAAGCGCATTAAGGTTGGTTTATTAAATGTGTATTCCCATATAGAAAATGTATTAGATTTAGTAGATTTTTCATTTTTCGTGCACGCAATAAAGTCTTTAGTATTAATATATGTATTTTATTTGTGTAGTTTTTTTAGATTAGATCTTAATAAACTACAATTTTTAAACGAACTCAAGCCCTGGGGTTAAATTTAAAAATTAAACAAATACATTTTTGGAGTCTCGAATTACAATTTATTTTTTTTTAATTTAAACAATTACGATCAATCGCAATACAAATCTCTTGATATTCAAAACGAAGTCAATTTCAAAATTAATAATAGTTATTCAATTTTAGAAAGTGACCAACCTCTATATATAATCCTATGGCCTGATTTTTTCATCTTTGATCTGTCGGTTAATCATCTTAGAAACACGACTTTCTAAAAATTTGATTGGCTCAATGGTGTGTTTTCATAGTAGTTAACCGACTGATAAAGTCAACTGGAGGTGAAAAAATTAGGCCTTAATGCGATAAACAAATAAACTTACCCTTTTCCTTGCATGCTCCGTGCACAATGGAAGTTCGTGAGTAATATCAAAAACCGGAACGGAACATTGAGTGTTATCAGCAAATTTAGCAGTACAATAGTTGAATAAAACTTGATCTGTATTATTCATGATATGCAATGTACAGTATTTTGTACAAGGTAACGCCGGTCGACTACATTTTTCAAAATAGCAGTAATGTGGCGACACCAATTTGTTATAACCCATATTTGAACTACATCGTTGTGGTACGTTATCGTTTCGTTTTACTGACAAATTTTTCGTATAAAGATCCCATTTTCCTAGATTACTTTTTAATATTTGATTTAAATGCCTTTGCAGTTCGTACCTTGTAATTTCTAACCTTTCTTCTCTTGATTTGTCCTCAAGTTTTAATTTCTGAAAGCAAAAGAAAATTTTTTTTAAACCCCTGCCAGTCAAATGAAAAATAGTGCACAATAATAATAAAATTGACTCAATCAAATCAAGTTGATGATTCAGGGTAACGAGGGTACAACAATCTTCAAGGGAGAAATTCAAGAGAGGGAAGAAATGGAACATTACATGGCGCCAAATATTTCTTGGTCCAACTGAAGATACGTTAAGTAAAGTTAAGGTTTGACTAAAAAATATGACATTATATGTAATATAATAGAAAAAATAAACATCGTCCCGATAGTAAAAAACGTGTAAAAACGAATGGAAAGAAACGACAAAATATTTTGTTCCAAAAATAAAACAAACGTTTAAGAGCGTGTAGAATGTGCCCGTAAAACCGATACAAGAAAGTGTTCAAGACCATCGTGCGCTCGCTCCCTTGAAAATATTTAAAACTGGGATTCACTTTGAAAATTTTTTCATAAACGAGGAAAAAGAAAATTATATTTTAGAAAAAAAGGTTCAGATAAAAGTTATAGGTAATAAAATATAATTAATATAATATAAACTTTTTTGCGTTATTCTTATTCTTAAAAATATGGTTAAATAAAGGCCACGTGAATTTAGCGCAACTCGGTAATTACACTGTAATTAAGTATCGGATCAAAATTGTTTTAAACAAAAGTTGTGTGAAATTAGCAACAACGTTTATTTGAAAAAATGTGTATAAGTAATATTTATGAAAATACTCTACATAATCAAAAATGGCTGTAGGTTAAGTGCCCTATTCAGATTATACTCTAAATCGAATCAAACCTCCGGTATTATAGAAAAATATCTATGTATCAAGTTTAATTAAAGTAAATTATATACTAACTATAATTCGACGGAAAAAAAGGTGTTAAAATTTTCGATTTGGAAACTATTATTTAGTATTTTTACAATACCGAAGAATGTTAAAATTTTGAGAAGGGAATTTTAGATATCAAAATTATTTTCAAATGCCATTTTCTTTAATTTAATTTTATACACGTTCGTTTAAATAATTTAATCACGTGATCTTCATTTAACAATATTTTCAATTTCAATATTTGAAAAAATGCAGATTTGAATGTTTGCCCAGGCATACAATGTGATGGGTCACATTTAAGTGAAATCTGAACTCTACTACAAATTGTTAAATAGAACCGATTCTCATTATTTTGCTTCACGTTAGATATATCGAAAAAAAATTATTAGAAATATTTTTTGAAACACGTTTAACGACTTTCGTGACAAAATTCACATTCTTATTTTTTTCATTATTTTGGTCTATACTCAAAATTATTGCAATTATTACTTTTATAACTAGTCCTATACCTGAAGTAAGCAGTTTTTACTTTACAAAAAGAATTGAATTTCATCGAATAAATCAAAAACTGCTTACTTCAGGAATAAGACATGTTGGATACTTTCTCATTGATTTTCGAAGGAGAATTCATTAGTGACATGACAAATAGTAGTTTCCATTTGAAAAAATTTAGTTTACAGGTACTTGTGATGCCAAATTTTTCGAACGGCCTGTACAATATTTTCGGGTATCGAGAATGATTCTTTATTAGGGCCGCACTCAAAGTTTAACTCCTCACAAAATAATTTTTATCTCTGCAATAACTTCCACGGTACATTAATTTCTTTGATACCGTACATCTATTAAAAATTTTAAAATAAAGCCAATAATTTCAAAACCGCTGTAGCTAGGGAAATTAATTACGAGTCAAATGTACGCAAAAAGTTATTAGACGGTACAAAAATATGCAGCTTCTATTTAAAAAAAATGACTGTTTTTCTGAGTAACCCTGTATATATGAAAATATTTTTAAAACGTGCAACTTTTAGTCTAGTTGGGAAGCCTGCTCACACTTTTTCGGACAACTAGTCTGAGGGCCCATAATGGGGCAATTACACACTAAATGGACATACTGTATAGACATGGTGTTTCATAGCTTGGTATTTCTTGTCGTATGTTTTTGTCATTTGTCTTAATTTAATGCGGTTTGGCAAAATTATAGTAGTGCTCGGCACAGGGTTATTGTACACCTACAGTATGTTTCTCTGTATTTTAAACAAGCCCTTCAACATAGAGGATGTCATTTAAGAAATGCAAGTGTAATATATAACTTTCATTTATTTATCACACGGTACAATAAAAATATAGATACAGAAGCTATCCTTCTACGATTTTACCAAACCGCATTAAATCACAACAAAGACGTAAGAGAAGAAATACGGAGCTTTAAAACATCCTGTATATACTGAAATATAAAATACAGTGTGTCCCAATTTGAGTAGTATTGTATGGGTATCTTTGTTATTAATAAAGATAAAGATTCGGTTAAATAGGCTAAGTATAGTCATGCCGATTGAGATGCCATTAAATTTCGATCCGTTCCGAAGATATCCGGAAAAAAACAAAAAATGCCATTTTCGAAAATATCAATTATTTCACTTATTAGAACAGCTACTAAAAAAAAGTTCGTACAAAAGTTTCTTCACTAATGAAGGCAGACTGTAATTTATTTTCAAAAAGATCATCGCAAGTATGATTTTGAAGATATTGATAGCAACTTTGTTTATTACTTTATTGTAAAGTAAGAATTGGTAAGTACTTAAAATCAGTATTATTAGTGATTGAACAGAAGAAATTTTCTGAATCTTTATCTTTATTAATAACAAAATACTCATACAATACTACTCAGATTAGGACACACTGTATACAGTCCGTTTTACAAAAAGGGCCCACGAGTATAGCGATTTTATTTGTAATCTAACCAACAACAAACCATACATATTATTAAATGGGACACTCTTAGCTACAACTTGGCGAAAAGCAATTGTTTTTAATCACCTTCATTTGTTAGTTGTGACCTCATCGATATTTTTTTAAATTGAAGGGTATCTTTTTTTTTGGCTTCTTCTTGTAGAAAATTTTAAATACTTTTGAACTGTCTATAGTTTTGGTAGGGTTATAATATGAAATTTTTGCAGCAAATGTGAAAAACCGGTTTGACCTAGTCGGCTGCTCCTTTGTAATTCTCTGAAACAAACAATTGGTAAAAATAATCAAGCAACCCTAAAACAACTGCGCCGTTTATTTGACGCTTAAATAGTTCGGTTTGTTTATTAATACTCATCAAAAAATGGAAAACATTAATGAACTAGTCGATATACTACAAATTTATTTTGAGTGTAATAAAACAGTATTCGAGCGCAAACTCTTATGTTTTCGTTTTCGCGATAGAATTGCACCCAACCGTCGTAAGTTCGGAAAATCGGAGGAAACTTTACGGACAACTGGATCTTTAATAAAAGTAAAAATAAAACCAAAATTTTTAATTGGACGTGTTACTAAACGTCGAAGAAACACCACAAACGTCAGTTCGTGAAATTGCACGTAACACTGACACTTCTAGTTCATCACATTTTGAGAAAATTACGTCCTTATAAGGTACACTACATCTTATCACTTAGGTTATTCAATTACTTTTAATAATTCATTAGGTGAACTTAGTTCAACATTTACTACTGAATCATACTGCAAAACGATTAACCTTCTCAAATTGGTTTTTAAACTAATGCCAAGAAAATCCTAATTTTCCCATGATAATTTTGTGGTCCGACGAATGCACCTTTACCAATAATGGCATGTTTAATCGATATATACATTATCGCTGGAGCAAAGCAAACCCAAGAGAAGTGAGAGAGTGCAATTTTTAAAGAAGATTTGGAGTTAATGATAGGTGCGGCATCCTTGGTTCGAATGTTTTGGGCCCACTTTTTATTGACGTCACCCTAACAACCGAGCGTTATATCCGTCTACTCTCTAAAGACTTAGCCACATACATTGATGAACTACCACTAATGACCATGCTCCTGCCCATAACGCCAATCAGACTAGAAATTGTTTAAACCAAATGTTTGATGAGAATTGCATAGATACTTACGGCCCAGTTCCGTGGTGTCCTCGTTCTCCCGGTATAACCCCGCTCGACTTTTTTCTGTGGAGTGGTTTAAAAGCCAAAGTTTTTACAATAATACCGCAAACAGTAGACGAGCTAAAAGGACCGAATTAGACAGACTTTGATATTCGTGAAGATGTGCTAATTCGGGTGATAAATAGTGTGAGCAAACGATGCCAGTTATGCATAGACAACAATGGCTCGCAATTTGAACATTTGCTTTAGTTAAGTTTTATTAACATTGTAGTCGTTTTATAGGAAAACAAGGATTTTCAATGTTGATTCATTATGAGTAATTATGTTTTTTTTTAGTTTTGTTTACATGGGCTACTACCTCAAACAAGTTTTTTCAATTTTTGAGAAATTTTATCATAGTAACTCTATTAAATGTTTTGACAAGTGAAAAGTACTTAAAACTCTACAAGAAGAACCCAAAAAAATGATACCCTTCAATTTAAAAAAAATATCGATGATGTCACCACAAACAAATAAAGGTGATTAAAAACAATTGCTTTTTGTCAAGTTGTAGCTAAGAATATCTATGGTTTGTTGATGATTAGATTACAAATAAAGTAGCTATACTCTTGGGCCTTTTTTGTAGAACAGACTGTATACCAAAATAATGAAAAAACAAATTTCGTCATAAAAACCAGTATATGGGTTTAAATAATATCGTTTTTTCTGATAATTTTTTTCAATAACTCTACTTCTTCTTCAAGTAGCATATCCGTTACCGGACGTTGCGCACCCCTCGCATGTATATGTGTTGTGCGTGACAGTAGACACATACACATGGGACCTACAGTTTAACGCCGATTCCGAACGGCTTAGTTGAGAGTGCTTAACAACTAACGCACTTAACTGCAAAGCTACGACCGCACCATATCTCTACGCTAAGCAAATACTTAAGAATCGGCCCTATTTATCAATTTTAGTAGGTTCAGTTTAAAGTTCAGATTACATTCTAGTAGGTATCTTAAAAAATGCGACCGCATCACCCTATATAAATGTACAAACATTCAAATCTGCATAACTTTAAATAACAAAAATATGAGGGCGTCTTCATCTTAAATGCGACACCCCTGTATATTAATTATACTTAGGTCTGGCATTTTCACCTCCATTTAACTTTAACAGTCGGTTAACTACTATAGAAACACAGTAGTATTGAGCCACTCAAATTCCAAGGTGATTAACCGACATAAAATTAACTGAAGTAAAAACACACTTATAGGAAAAGATTATGAGACAAAATATATTGTAAATTAAATTTTCTACAACTTTTATTTGAACGTAAAATTCTGTGACTTATCATCACCTGTTTTAACTTTATTGTAAAATAAAAATAATAACCTATAGGTACTTATTTCTTTGTTGAAGTACAGAAAATAAATCAAAAATAATACTGACACGAGAAATAAAATAAATACAAAGTGTCCCATTTTTTTTTTTTTTTTTTTAATATCCAGTGTCCCACGCTAGCGTATTTCCTCTATAACTTCATTTCCACTAGAAATTCGAAGAAATGTATCTAGATTTACAAGAGGAACATTTTAAAATAATTTAAAATTATGACAATCGATGACCGACTTCCGGTTATATCGAAAATCGACTACGTTATTTTAAATTAAACAACTTGCATATTATTACATTTTTAAATGTTAATGGGTGCGTTCATCCAGGCAACCGCTACTGTAGCGATCCGGGAACAACCCTAAAAATTTGTTATGAACGCACACGATCCATTGTAGCGCTCAGGTAGCAGACGCCATTTTAAACAGCGTAGTTGATTTCCGCTCTTTTGATCATTGATCGGTTAGTTCCCTTTTTGTGTGTATTTATCTATGCGTTCACAGTCGCATTAATCAAACTTTTAGGTTAGATTCCACAAATTATGACACTTGTTTAAGATTGAGCGATAAGCGCGATGAAAACCGGTTCGTAGCAACTCAAATAGTGATCACGTAGCGCTACTTTTAGAACGCTCCGATTTTGATTCGGATGAACGCACCCATTGTGTATAACACTTTGGTTCTACGATTTGAGTGTAATTTATCATTTTCCGAAAATTTTGACGTTTGCCGTGTTTCAAGCAACTCACCATAGCTCTGAAGCTGGATAAGTTAAGTTATAAGTTACAAGATTTCAAGAAAACCACCCGTCCGATTTTTATGAAACTTCGTACATGGACCTTATTTATAATTTCCTAGATTTTGGGCATATTGTATGTAGCCAAGAGCTGTTAACCTACACAGATTTTCAAATTTTTTAAATATTTAGAAGAATATTCATTTTACACATTTTTGTTACAAATAAAACTTAACAATCACGTGACCAATAATTGTTGTAACAATATCTCTACCAATATCAATTTACAAAAAAAGTTGAAGGAGAAAAGTTGGAAATTCTATTGTCTATAGCGTTTGCTTGAACCATTTTTTTCTAAAACGCAATTTTATTTTCGCTTATCGGAGCAATATGGAGTTCTGCGCTTGTTTTAATATTTCGCATTTTCTAATAGCTTGCTTGGTGTATCATCTCGTTTACCGATATCACTTCATTTGAGATGCATTTTATTAAGAAAAAGTTTGTGCAGCTATTCTGATTGTGGCATGTGCCCGAAAAAATTAGCAACATATCGGACATTTCAAAATCATCTGTGCACAGAATATTCCGGAAACATTCCTATCATGTACCAGGTGTCTGATTAAGAGAGGTAACCCGCTGTATCTTAGAAACTATTTATCGCACAACTTATAGAAAAAAATCTGAATGACAAAGTCGAGAAACTGCTGGAAATTGTTCTAAAGTTTCCTACTCCAACAGTAGAGGGCGTAGTTCACAATAACAACGCAATAGTACTAAATATTCGTAATCTTCAGATCATTTTACGCCAGTTTGCTCTAATACTTTTTCGTCTATCTTGTAAAATAACTGGTAGGAGCGAGTGAGGAATGATGTTTTTTGTGTTATTATTATGAACTACGCCATCTATTGGTGGAGTAGGAAACTTAAAAATAATTTCCAGCAGTTTCTCTTATACAACTTTATTTTTTCCTAAGTTGTACGATAAATAGTTTCTAAGATACAGCGGGTTACCCCTCTTAGTCAGACACCTGGTACAATTACATCAGGAGTTAACTGTATATGATTTTGAAAAGAGCTCTTCAAAAATTTATGGAAGCCAAATTTTTCTTCGAAACCGTATGTTTTTTTTATGTAGATTCGCAAATGTACATAATTCTTTTTATAACTCCACAGAACGGGTCAACGACACCGTTGATTTTTAAATATTTGGGCTGGCATTTTGGGTATACATACCTTTTCTTCTTGGATAATCATCGTACTGGACAGATATATTTACAATTCTTCGTCAATGAATTGGACGAATTGTTGATAAACGTCCCATTGGCAACCATGAGGCAGATGTGATTACAACAAGACGAAGCTCTTGTAAATAATGCACCGCAAGTTTGTCACTTTTCGCATAAAAACTTTCCAAACAAATGGATTGGTTTGAACAGACCAATATTTTAGCCTCCCAAATCGTCGGATTTGACAAAATACGCCAGTGTAGGCGACAATTTCAAGAAACGAGTTCGTGTTGACGGTTTTTTCTATCGATTACGAATAATATTTAGCTTAATAAATATCGTTTACGTGGAATTTTACGCCTGGTGGTTAAACCAAAATTAGATCGGTGAATGGAATTCGTTCTTTAAAACGTCCGTTTGTGATTTTGACAATCGCTGTTCACGTCATTTATTTACCAATTTATTGTCTTATTATTACTTCCTATAAACTTATGTGTATTTTTATCTGTAACAAACTATATCGTTAAATTATGTTTCTTGCATTATCAGCTTGTTTCTTTCTGTCAAAGTACCTACTGCTTGGGACTGATAATTACAACTGTAGGGTGGCGCCCCTTCGCCTTAAAACATCTTTTCTACTACTACATAGCTAAAAATCGCTCACGACCCTTTACCAGCAGTAGCTATCGGGTGATGCTTCGAAATTTTTCAAATAAATTTTCGACAATAACAAACTGTAAGTGTCTGTCTTGAAGAAAATCACCCTCACTTGCTTTAAATTAAATTTACTTGGTATCCTTTCCAAACTTTCTGATTGTACACATTGGGTGAAGATCGCATCTCTTATGTCTAATGAGCAGACTATGTGGATTTTGGATTAAAAATACATTTATCTTAAACTAGTTTGCATAGTGTTGAAGTGACTTTTAAGAGCAAAAAGTGCCTGGTAGGGCCAATTTACTTCTCCTTAAAAATGTAAAATGCTAATAGAAAATTCAAATTATTTGTAAAACTATCACGAGTAGATCGGATATTGTAAAAAATTACTGACATTCCCATTTGAAAAAATCAAGACGTTCATGTTTGAAAATTCTCAAGTGTAACGATTCATATCAGGAAATCACGCAACCTAACAAAATAAAATTTGACCAGCAAAAGATATCTCTTTTTGTGTTCAATAGAACAGATCGAACTGCAACTTCCTAAAATACCGAGTTTCAGAGATATGATGAGTTGCTTAAATCACGGTAAACGTCAAATTTTTCGGAAAATGTTACAATTACGCCAAAAAACGGTACATCGTAAAACTAAAATTTTATGCACAAAGATACATTAAAATTCAATTCAAAGGAATAATATACAAGGTGTTCCATTTGAAATAACATAGTTACATCGATTTACGATAATAATTTCAAAATGTTTCTCTCGTTAATCTCGATAAATGTTGTGCAGACAATAGCGTGGGACACCCTGTATACACACTTTACAAATTATCCAAACAATTTCCATAGGAAAAACACCAAAAAATTTAATAAATGACGAACAAAAGCAGCTGCTTTTAAATAATTTTGTAACCCAGTTACACCAAGACTGGTTAAATTTAATCGCAGGTTCGTTACAATTGAATTTAATCTAAGAATAAATTTAAGTGAGTTTGGTGATACTGGGAACTAAAAACCAAAACATTTAAAAAAAAATAAATAAAACCAAACTAAACTAAAATTTTAAATTATCGATAAAGTTGATTACCTCTAAACTACTGCTAAACCATTGCTGCTGATAATGATTGTAACAGGCATCTCCTCCACCTATCCGTTGTAAAGATTCATGGTAAGTACTGCTATTTTGTTTTAAACGATGCTTTGAACTTGGTTTTAAACTACTTATTTTATTATCAACCTTATGACTTAAACCTGCAATAAAATAAGAAACATTAATGTTTATTTACAAAAATATTGCAATTAAAATTTAATGATTCTATTTTCCTCCGTTTTATTAACAGATTTTCGTAGAACATTAATTCATAAAAAAATTTGTATTACATACCGACCATCAAAATTAGTTAAATGGAGATTCTTTATTAAAAAAAGATAGGTAAGAATGAAATTGTACCAAATACTTGAGAAGCAGATCAATTACTCTTATCGTTCCGTACCTGGCAATATTTGAAATTTTAAATACGCTACTGATTCTATGTCAAATCGACAAGTGAGTCATTTTAAAGATTTGTGGTTAATAACTTAATTATTAACATGCACTTCAATCAGTTTTATTTATTCTGTAAGAGTAAATAAACAAATGTCAAACCTTGAAAACTGTTAATAAAAATAAGTGCTTATCGATGCTCATAGATCAAGAACTTTAAAACATTACTGACTAATTCGTCGACTGAAAACAGTTTTTAATAAAATTACAGCAAAACATTTATCAAATGAGTGACTTTTTTCAGACCTTTTCAGGAATAGGTCTATTTTTGAAAAATGTTTTCGTGTATATATTGTGGTTCAAAAAGATTTCTAATCTGCACCCTCCCTATTTCAGTTCAGCTTAGCATAGGTTCTCAATGTTCAAAATCTAATTTTATTTGTTCAGTATTTTAAGAGAAATAAATTAAAACAAAAAAATTGCAGGCCCGAAAAGATCATTTTTTACACCTGATATGGTATGGAGTAAGTTCGAAAAGGTTTCCTTTTTTGAATTTAGACACACAAATTTATGAATGAAGAATTATATATTTCAAATCAGTCAAGGTTAATAAATGAAAGCCCCTGTACATTTTGTTACTGTTTGATGATCCACCGATCGTTGCTGAGCAGCTAGTCGGAAACGACGATGTAATGATTCCATCAATATCCATCACCAATTAGAACAAGATCGACAAATTTTGATATCATGAAAAGCTTCAAAGATTAAGAATTTAACTGGAAAGTTCAAGGAAAGAAGAGAGATATAAACCGCTTTTCCATCATGCCAAATCTTTAGGAGATTGTGTATTAACGACTTGAGTAGTTTCGTAAGAGAACAATCAAGAGAACAATCATCTAAGAAAGCAAAACGAAGTCTTTTCTTTACTTAAAATGAAATTGAACTCTTGAGCAGCTTCCACAAACGTTTAAGATTTAGATAGTTTGCCACAGACTGTGACATCATCCACGCTAAGTAGTTAGACAATCTTTCAATGGGTATTTTTTATCTAGAACTCTTTCCAGTACTGCAACCCCTTGCTGATACCAACAGGAATTTGCTTATAATCGAATAATTCTCTACAAGCTTCAAACTTTGTATTGGAATCTGATCGCAAACAGTCCTCAAATCAATTATTCTAAACACTTCATATTGCGAATGATTTACAAACAGATTTTAATTTAAGTACCGGGTAGCCGTCCAACTGAGTAAACTTATTCATCGGTTATAAGTAATCGATTCTTGTGATTTTCTGACGAGATATCGAGTTCTAAAAAGCCTGCTTTAATTTTTTCCAGGTAGAAAAGAAATACCAAATTGTTAAATAGTAACCATTGACTTTGTACTATTTTCAAAATAAGTCAATTGCATATAATAGCAAAAAATTGTACAGATTTCAGTTTAGTATTTAGTATTGTTATGTATTGTTTCTTTCCCGATTTGACCCGTAAGTTAATTAAAAAGTACTATTAACCGCTCTGAAAATATAAAATGTCGGATAGACGCTATTCCAGCAACAGTTCAATAGATCGGCGTCATAGCGGCAAAACATCCATGCCCCAAAACGTTACGGTATCGTAACGTCTGGAGGGCCAAAACATTTAAAGTCCTTTTTTTAAGTCCAAAAATGAATTATAAAGCAAATCAAATAATGAAAAATTATACAAGGAGCACATTTCAAGAACTTAGTTAAATGTCTGTTTCTCCAACCATAATTTTAGATACCCTGTTCAAAGTAAAAAAAGAGAAAATTGGTTCACCGTACCTTTAAATTTACTCCATAACATACAGGGTGTTAAAAATGTGTCCTTACATTTTGTTTTTTTTTAATAAATCTTCTAAATCTAAATCGTCACACTTACTGATCAAACATGTATACTCGACAATAAACCTTTATTCATAGTATAAACTGAACAAACTTCCTTATTTTGTGACTCGGCTTATAGTTAATTAAGCGATTTATTTTAATTAGAACGTCTATATAAATTAAGACGACGCTTTCGTATACACCCGACTAAGATCATCCGACAGAGAACGTCGTGGATTAAAACGAGAGTTAAACTACACGAAAAGCGGTCATACTTAATTGGATAACTATTTTTAATTATACGTAAGTTTGATAAGAGCGCCATAGGTTCTAAAATAAAGGACAAAGCTATCGGGTTGAACCAGAGATCACCGACAGTTATAAATTAAGTATACTATTTAAAAGAAGTCCACGCGTAAACATAAGATATCGCTTTATTGTAGGCGGTCAGTAAAAGAAATAACAATGAGAATATCACCAATTCAATTCGAGTAATTATTTTTTCTTGTAGATAAACATAAGCGCAGGTAGCGCGACGCAGACCAATTGCACCAATCACGGTGGTGCACGTAAGGTATTCGGCACGGCAGGCGCTTAGTGCGTAAAATGATTAGCGCTACTAACGCGAACTAATATAGATAACGTAACATGCGTACCGTAATTCGCAATGCTAGCGCGAGGTTCAGAGAGCAACGAAATGGAGTTGAAACCAATGTCGTAACATAAAAATTGACATTATATGTACTCTTAAGAGCCCTTCTAGGTGGAGGTGGGAATTATATTAATACTAATAGTAGTAAATTGACTACCAACTCGTTTTTGTAAACCAGCCTTGACAAAGCCCACACAACGGTGGGCGAAACGTTGGCGATTACAACTTACTGAGTTGAATATTATTCCCACCTCCACCTAGAAGGGCTCTTATAGAGTACATATAATATTAAAAAAGTTTTTGGAGGCCACTTTACCTATAAAAATTGACTTAAATTACAGTACCTGGAGGAAAGTTGTTATTGTTGACTAGTAATTCATGAGCAGAGAAGCAGTACAGTGACCGTAGTTTGGCGGTCTAGGCATGGCAAGCTGTAGAATTTGTCGCCGGTCGAACAAATAACGTTCCAAAAACCAAATTCTCGTGATGGGTAAATTACTGACCTTTGAACCCACGACAACGTGGCTGCGACGACAACGGTCCGATAAAAGAAAATATAGCTCCTCTAGTTATTCGAAATTATTTCTTACTGCAAGGCACGGTGATTTTAAGTCCCAGAGTCTAAAACGAAAAGAAAAGGAAAATCGATGAGGATGCCGCTACAGGTGGGTTGAAAAGTAACTTACGGTAATCAACCGAAAGAAATGGAAAATCGTCTCCAAGATATATCAAGGGTACTAAAGATTGGTTTAACGAAGCATTACAACCTGCACGTTCCAGATAACAGAGAGCAGAAATAATCAATCGACCACCACGAAGACTGCGGACAAAGTAAAATGAAAACATCCGGTTCCCCTACCAAAAAGAACATAGCGTCGAATAAAGCGGTAGAACAATGGAGCTGCAATCAATCGGCGCTCGGAGAAAACAAAACAAGAACTTGTTGTGCAGTAATACACATAAATCCTGTAACATCAACTCCCCCCTATCAAAAGGTGAAACTCGGTAGCAAACGAGAGGACCAAACGTAGTAGCATAACATAGATATCCAAAGAGACACGTACAGAGCCTAACAAAGACACTAACCCAAATCCAGCCACGTCCGTTAACTTTAGCTGAACTTCGACGCCCGTCCCATCTATCGGAACATATTTTCACCAACTCAAAAACCTTCACGGACATTCATCCAACAATTTCCCAAAGTTTCATCACAAAAATTCATTTTTATTTATATAGAAGGCTAGCTGACTCAGCGAGCTTCATGCCGCCTAACAGTCAATGAATGTCGTGTTAACTTTCATCGACCGACTCCCGCTTTAAATGCCGTTAAACAATATGAAATTTACACATTCAGTGAAACTACGAGCGCATAATTTATCGAAACATATTACTAACTCAAAAACCTTCACCGACATGAGTCCAACACTTCCCCAAAGATTCATCGCAATCGGAGGAACGGTTTAAGAAGGCATAAGAGATATACAGACAAACATTCATTTTTATTTATATAGAAGATTTATAATTGGAGACACCAATAATAGATTTACCAGTTGATTCACCACTCTCTGATCAAACGAATTGTTCAAAACTATTCTAATATGCATCTTATACAAGGCTTTTGAAGTGTCTTGAAACGTGATTGGCTGACCATAAACCCATAGGCATTGGAATACAGGTCTTATACTATACTTATGTAAGATGCCTATTCAGATGGTTTTGAATAACTCTTAATAGCCGAAGCGCGAACTATCAACCTGTATTTACATATAATATGGTAAAATTTAAATATGATCCATTTTATAATTTCAACTTAATTGTACCAGAAATTCAAAGAGAGAAATAGGCTAGAATAGTATAGAATACTCAACCTTTGTATGAAGAAAGCTTTAAACGATGACTATTATTATCTATTTACCTAGTTCTACTGTAGCAAAAATTCGTTGTATCGAATGACCATCGAAAGACCCCAGAAAATGTTTAACCCAGTGAGATAGACCGAAATTAGTAGAAGAGAAGAGGACTGCAGGAACAAACATTCCCAATCAACAGTGCTTCGTTCAAATCATCTGAAATCCGGTAGATGAAAAATTTTCTATCTCTAACGGAAGGTGCCTGGTAGATGAGGATGTAAGTAAGAATGTTATAAAAAATCTGAAGAAACTTTAAGCAGCATATGATTAAGTTTTGTGCAAAATTTTGATTCTAGGTGTTAAAACAAAAAATGTCCTGCGGAAGGTCTAACCCGAAATGTCCAAATGGTAACCGCCAATCCCGGAAGACGTTTTTGTTTTAACAATGTCATCGGCTATGAAACCTCGGTTCTTGATTGTAGGTAATAAATTAGAAAGGAATTGCAGGATTTCACTATTTTGGGAATTATTTAGGATATAGAAATTCTTTATGTCACCAGTACACCATCGTCTAATACCAAATTTTGACTTACAATTGAGATTCTTAGTTTAGCTAAATAAATTCCTAAACCTCCTGTTAGACGCTCGAAGAATACTTTATAATACCAAGTGAATGGAAAAAAGATTGAGTGATTCAGAGTAAGCTTACAAAACATATGGGAAAATGCAAGGTAAGCCACACTTGACTTTATTGAGAAGAAAATCTAGCAATAGAATTAAAATTATTAAAAATTTATTTTCCAGTAATAACTTATATAACATCAACGTTTTTTTTTTTAACATGAATGGATTTTAATTAACATTTTTAATGTAAGGGATATTAATACCTTAATGTTTCAACAACATATTATTAATTTCTCATTTTGGTTAACGCCATCTACCCGATAAATTGATATTCAAATAGAATGTTTAAGAAGCGATTTATAGGATACGAAATGCCCTTTGTTTCTGGTCTAAACTTATTAAATTCGGATGATGATCTATTGACAGTCAACCACCAATTCTATTTGAAAAATAATCAACGTGATCACGATGGTTACAGCCGCACAAGTGAAAGAAAAATACATTCATAGCAACGGAAGTCCACAGTCATTTATCAATGATTCCATTTGAAAAATAATCAACATGGATCACGAAGGTTACAGCCATACAAGTCGAAGAAAAGTTGTATATTGAACGGAAGTAAACCTCGTCCTTGCATTACAATATTTACAAATAAGATTAAGTATTTTAATATTATGTAATGTATTGCATTTAATTAAAAATCCAATTAATTTTAATTGATTACTTCCTTAACATGGACGGTTAATAATACAAAGTTTTATGAGAAACTTCAACTGCAAAATAGTTAGTAAAAGAAACAAGCAGTATTATATTTATTGTTCATAAAGTAAATTATTAGTTTCTATTATTTTATAATATACAAGGTGTACATATTTAGATGTACATATGTAAGTGCGAAAAAATGTAAGTGATGATTCTTTGTCAAATAAAGTTCGTCTGTCATATTAAAAAATGCATGTGAGCAACCCCTGCTTAAAGATGCGCAAAATTAATAATTTTGTAGTATTCTCGTGTAATTTCAAGAGAGAGAAAATGTCACCCCTAAAATTTATTTTTTTCTGAACTTATTTCGTGTTTCATATTTCATTATTTAGAATCTATTTCAGATAGCTTGATTCTTTCTAAACAAATAAGGTATCTTGTATTTTTCGCAAGATTGATCACTTTTGAGAAAAAAAATGTTTTATCAAGTACATCCTATGAATCATGTAGGTTAGAATTTACATGCATCGCAGTCTAGAGCCATGTATAACGGCTAATACTGCAATTATGTAGTTACAAATAGTAAAATCGGAAGGTCGTATCTTATGATCGATCGTAGCGGAACTTTTTACAGATCGGTATTATTTGCAATTTTGTAGGTCTCTCAAATTTTTTAAGGTCAGTCTGTAAGGATTTACGAAAAACCTTAAATACTAACCATAATCTGTAACTTACAGTAACACATAAAAACGCATTTTTTACGCTACCATCTTACGATCGCTACGATTTGTACACAGAATTGCAGGCTAAATGTGGCTATAGGGCAGCAAATAGAGATACATTTTTGACAAAAATAATAGTAGGATACAAAGTACCTTATAGTCATGTTTTATACTGAAATGACAGCCGTTTGAGGAGATTGCGATTATAAACGCGCTGTTAGCGGCTGGGTACCCCCACCATCTATCGCCTCCTATTTCCTGAAAGATTTACGCTACTTCTCAAAAAATTACCGATCTAGGAATTTTTAAAGAAAAACGCAATTATTCCACTTTGTCCGATTTTCTCGGAAAATTAATATCCGATTGAGTCGAGTTGGTGCTCATTGTATTCGTATTTTTATACTCTACAACTTTTTTTTTACACCATTTAAGTTGGTTGGTTACTTTTTATTCAACTGAAAAAAGAATGAAAAGAGCACGTTTTTTTGAATTTAAATGTTAATAAACAATATAATGACAATTCATTTTCGGGGTAAAACATTACTATAAGGTACTTTATACTAATTACAATTGCATGACACAGGCGGTGTCCTACTTTATTTTTGTCCAAAATGTAATTATTATTTGATAAAACAAGAAACAAATTTTAGGGCTGGCATTTTCTTCCTCTTGAAATTACATGAGCATACCACAAAAATATTAATTTAATGAAATAGGAAAAAAGTTTTCAATTTTTAACTTTTTGTATTCAAGAAAAAAATTAAAAACTGGTTTTTGCGCGATCTTTAAAGGGCTGTAACTAAACAGGAGTTCCTCTTGTGAATTTTTTTTATATGAAAGACTCACATTATCTTTAGACAAAGAATGACCACTTACATTTTTTCGCACTTATTTATTTACACCCTGTATAGGGAGCTGACAATTAGAACAAAATTCTTGACTTTTGGTCTGATTCTTGCTTTGCGTATTTACCTCTACGTAACACTGTATAACCAATAAAAAAAAAGTAGTACCACATTTCAAAGTTGGCACTACCGAGAGGTTACAAAATAAAAAACGCCACAACCAAATAAATTACCAAGGAACACAATTTATTGAGTGATCCTTGAAATCAGACTGGATGCTCAAAAAACCTAAGCTTCCAACTGGATGTACCCAATTCAAGTCTAGTGTAGAAAACGGGTAGAGAGGAACTAATGTAGTACAGATAAATATCCTCGTCAGGATTCATTCGTGTGGAGGATGAAATCAACGACCACTACCCTGGTTTCAATTTGCAGACGTTTCGCAAACTTACAGGAGGCGATTCGGGATTTTTAATTTTGAAAACACTTAGTTGGCTTTTAATTATTGAAGAATCGACTTATGTAACTGCTTTTACATACCTATCGACAAAGTTGCTTAATGCGAACCATTTGCGTACGTGATCGCTAACACGAGTCGATACTAGGTGTCGCAAAATTCATAATTTGACTATGATGTACCCTCCAGTAGGGAATATAGTTGACAGCACGCATTTGCACAATAGTCAACTTACACTCGAGTTCTTTCACTCCTGAAGAGTCCCAAAAGAACGAAACAGCTGTCGAGTGATTCTGGGTGTTTGTTTGCTATTGTACAACCTCTTGCGATTACAGCAGATTATTCGATTTTCAAAATTTGCAGATCGAAAAAATTTAAACAGATCAGCTAACAGAACACGAAAGTCAATTACAATTTTCAACGAAATCTATCAGTTGAATATTTCAATAAAGCCAGCAATACTCACATCATTAAAAGTTCTGATCACTGTTAAAATTGATGCCAAAGACCTGAAAATGGAACTTGATAAAGGACACCATGTGGTATTATAGTCAAAAAAAACATTTACAAAATCAAACCCAATTTTCATAAACAAAAAAAACCCACAAGCTACAAACGCCAAAAACCCACAAAAACAAGGGGGGGGGGAACTCCAGTCAACGTAACGATAGGCGCAAAGACACGACTCAACCTCTACGCGGTGGTAGTTACGACACAAGCCCCGTCAGACTCAACACGGACCAACAGAAGCAACTTAATCAGTTTTTGGCACAATACGATGACGTTTTCAGCGAGATACCAGGACGACTTACAGGACTACCAGCAACGAATATGTAAAATACGCATTGCAGGAAACTACAAACCAACACTCAACCCAAGAATGATTATCGACGAACATCCGATCCTAAAAGTTGAATATATCTTCAACCATATGAAAGGAGCCACGATATTCTGGCACCTGGGCAAAACAGACGCATACTCGCACTTGCCTGTAAATGAAAAATTCAGCCACGCTCTAACACATAGTCTCATCAAACCGACCCGTGCAGTATATGGCACAGCCAAAATTCCCGCCATCTCGCAATGTCCAATGGAAACCATTTTTCAAGGCGTCGAACACGTCAGAAATTTCTTCGACGATATCCTCGTTGACGCAATCAATTTCAACCAAATTTTGACAACATTAAAACGAACGCATGAATGAGTGAAAAAAGATGGGCTTAAACTAAACAGGAAAAATGTGTTTTCACAACACTATCAGTAGAATTTCTGGGACATAAAATAGATGCTGAAGCTATCGACAAATCAGACAGAAATATTAGCGATTAGAAACGCGAAGAATCCTGCAACACAACAACAATTACAACTTTTCCTGGATAAAGCAACCTACATCGCGTTCATTCCAGACCTCTCCACAAAGAACAAACCACTTCGGAACATGCTGTTGATACAAATTTTCTAGTAAACAATTAAAGGAGAAAAAGCCTACAGAGATATCGAGGACATAAACTAATCTCACCACAGGTAATCATGCTATATGACACAAAGCGCTAGAGATGCAAGCAAGACTAAGCAATGGACAGGAAAGACCGATCGCCGACGCAAGCCGTACGATGAACCCCACAGGACAGCGCTACCCCCAGATCGACAAAGAAGCCTTGGCCATCGTTGAGCTGTACAAACAATTTTCAGTACTACCATCTCAACATTAGATGAATTGTTTGGCACCTATTGGGTTCCTGTTACCCTGGTATCAGAGAACGGAACAAACTTCATACCAATGGGGTTCAAAACCTTCCTCAAAACAGTCGGTGTCAGATTCCACAAGCGGCAAACGTTATGTACAACCAGTCAAAAACAAACTAAGACCATGGCAACCACAAGAGATTCTTTACAGCCAAACTGTACCTCAGTCGTTGTCTTCGCACACGGCTAGATCTCCTCAAATCCAATGTCTTGTGTACGAAAATGTTCGAAAAACAGCAAGCAACTTTGAACCTTACGTTTCGCAATTTTCATTAACAAAACCAATGTTCTTCTTGTCGAGAAACCCCTGGATGGATAAGTGGATCTCTAGTATCATCACCCAGTGCCTCGGAGATCTACAGTACAATCGATTATCGGGTAACCCTTCAAACGTCACATCGGCCAAATAAGACGATACGTCCGCGTTGACCAAAACACTAACCAAAAACAAAAAATAAACGGACCAAGAAAAATCAGACCTACTGATGACAACATGAATCAGGTGCCCATAGCAAATCGCACACCACCAGTCAATGCATCTCCGCGCCCTATAACCCAAGAAACAGAAACACTATCATTGGCACCAAACCGCGCCGATTTTCAACCTCAAGTACGTCGTAAACCAGAAATTTCGAGAGAGGATCAACTGGCAGGGGCTTCGCAGAGTCCTGACAGAGCCAACTAAACAATCAAACCGTACGAGATGATCCCACAAAACTTTGTATCCAAATAATTTTTATTAAGTATCTTAACTTACATTTTTCTTATCATCTCGGTTCTCTGTTCATGTTGCTAGGAACAGATTCGATGCGAAAATCGATCTTTTATCAAATTCGTCTCGCATTAAAACGGCTCGAGATATTTTCGTTTCGAAAAAAGTTTCAAGTTTACGAAAGATGTGTCTTTATTTTTCGATTTAGATTTTTTGTCGAAGTTAAAAAATATTTAAAATAGTCAAAATTTCAAACAAATTGAGCCGTAATTTGACCACAACTCGCTTATTTTCGGACCGATTTTCAAAATCCAAAAAGAATCTTACGCGGATAAAGAAATAAACATTTTGGCCGTTTCAGTTTTTGACCTCGCGTGTTTTCAAAGGTTATAAGCGAAAAACGACCATAATTTCTAATTATAATCGATAAAGAAAAAGTTTATTTAAGAAAAACGTTTGTTTTTTTGCCCCTGTCGCATGTGTAATAAAATTTTTCTTTTTTTAAAATTTTTTTTTCAAGCAATTTTACATTGTCAATATGAAATACTGTAATTTTTACATTTTTATAACTCCGGAACCGTATTACGTAAAAACATGAATAAAAAAACATAAGATTTGTAATTTTGCAAATTTTCGAATGGCTTAGCTGTAGAAGGTTCAATTTCACCGAGGTGATAAGAAAAATATAAGTTAAGACAAGCACATACCCAGTACTGGACCAGTGTTCAGTATATCGCGGTGTGCTGTTGCATTGGTAGGATAGGCAACACACTTGAGGGAACGGTGTTACTTCGTTCGTGAGGCTCCTAGGAGCCTGGGGTCAGCTAGTACTGATATAAATTCCTCTATTGCTTAACAAGCATCAAAACTTTAATAGTACAAATTTAGAAATTGTTTTCAGGCAAAGATTTTTATTTCAATATTTAATTTTAATACCTGCGATAAAGGGATCTTTAAACTACAAGCTTAATTGAATTAGGACGTCCTATCTCATTTCAAGTAGATCACAGTACGTTTTGTGTCAGAATTTTGAAAAGAATTTTTATCTCAAAAACAAATATACATGCTATAGCCTTAATGAAAAATGCAAAAACATACATGGTACTTCATTTAAAATAACAAAGTGAGTAGCGACTTCCGGTAAAATCCGAAGTGCTAATTGTCTAAAAATATTTTAGATGAATAGGACATAATCAATATTATACCTAATTCTAGATTTTCAAATTATTTTGGCGGGAACTCCATAAACTTCTAATCAATGGTCTCACTAAAACACCCTGTATAGTATTTACACAAATATAGCCAACCCCCTGACTTCGTGCGGTAGTAACTCATAAAAACACTAAACAGAATGTCCATTATCGATGGATCGATATATTGGGACCCGTTCATTCTAGACCTTTCGGGGAGAGATAGGGGTCTATTCTGTTACAAATCTGTTAAAATTAAAAGCTTTTAAATTATTAGTATCACATGTCACAAATATCACAAACGTGTTCAAGGGTAATTCACTTAAAATATTATTAAGCTTCTACCTTGGTTACGTTTGGAATAATTTTGTGTTGCTCGAACCTCTAGAATTAATGGTTATCAATATATCTGAGTTGTCCATCGATAATTGGATAATAATATTTGCCAATTTAGTAAAGATTAGGTATGTAATGATCTACCTTCCATAATTGCACTACTTTTAGTGTCTTTATCTCATAAACAGTCAAAACAAAGTCAATTCGTTATGTTACGTTATGTTCAGCTCCTTTTTGAGCGTTAATTGACTGTACTATTAGAATTTTTGGACAAAGTGCGTAAATTGTTTAATGATAAAAACAATTCTGACAATGCCCACGACAACCACTTACCTATAATACTGTGAGTAGAATTTTTTTGTTCTTCATTTTGATTTAATACGTGCACAGAACTAATAAAATTATTTAAACCTAAATGTGACGAAACTAAAGATTCTTTGTTAAATATTTCTGGATTATCATTGATTTTACTCTTTTCATCCGAATCATCATTTTGTACATATAAAAATTTTAAATCCGCTGTCTCTGTGTGCTCATTTATACTAGTTATTATAGAGAGTACGATCCCATTGCACCTGCAACAATCAAAACCATATAAAAACGTGCACAAATTAAGTATGGTGTTATACTAAAGTAAGCCTTATTTTTTTTATTGTTCGAAATGACCAAAATTTACGCATAACACAAATAATAATGTTCAAACAATAAGACACTTTTTCGATAGTTTATTCATACCTTTGATTCCCCTTTATCATGTTCGTAAATATTCCTTCAATAAACACGAGATGGTTTGCAAGTGTAATAATTTTCCATTTCGTTATAATTTTGTACAAATAGTTCCCTAAAAAAATAAGAGAATCTTGATTCCTACAAACAGTTAGAAACACTTCAAATACTTACATTTTACAGTTTAAAAGTAAGAATGTTTAGTATTATTTATAACATAAACACTAATATAAACAATTGACATTTCTGTAGGGTTAGATGCAAACAATAATTTTTTCATATTTATGAATGTTATATGTTGTTAACAAATATTTGTGGTTAATTTTCTAATAGTTCCAAACAATAACTTTATCAATGATTATTAAGAAAATCAATTATACACTTTAATAAAAATTATATTATTTCTTGTAAGTGACATTCGACATTGCAACCATTCTTTAAAACAAAAATACCCAGAAAAGTGGCCGCATTCAACTATTCCAGTAATGAATTTGTGGATTGTGTAGAGATACAATTTTTTATGTTATTATCAAAATTAAGAAATCTGTTTACAAATTTATTTTCTGAACTGTCTAAAATTTGCGAAACATTTTTTTTAGATACGTTATTAATAAAATTTGAATTTCAAAAGTAAATTTGAGAAGTCAAGTTAAAGACAAATAAATTCTTTTAATAATAGTTATTTATGATACAATTGTGTGAAGTAAGGCTTTTATACACGTGTTAAGCTCTTCACGCACGTATCATTTATGTATCAAGACACTAAAGTTTGATTTTTCATGATGAATGTGTAAGTTGCAGAGGCGATAGCCTCTAGGCAAATAAAACACGTGACTCATGAAAAAGAACTTTAGTGCCGAGGTACATATTATACTTTTCCGAAATCCCAAAATGTGAACAAAATCTGACAATTTTGTAACGTTTTTTAAGTAGCAAATGTAATTATTTTTTATGTCAAATGTTGCAACGCATGCGCGATTTTAAAGTTTACCTATGTTTTACACATTTCTACCGGCAAAAATGTGAACTTTAAAATCGTCGTAAAATGTACTTCAGTGACGATTTCGGAAAAACAAATATACACAATTTTTATTTCAATAAAAATTAAATGTACAATTAGATATATTTTGGAATGACCATGTGTACCTTTGGAAAATTCGTTTAATGGAACATCCTTGATACTTGAACTTGATGAGGATAAATGCTGTCAATAGTCATCGTTTGGAGCTTCCTGTTGATTGGAGCCTCTAAAAATGTTCTTCGATGTTTGAATTTTATTTTGAATGCTTTCTTCTACATTACTCTTGGCAGATTATATTGAAGCCCATCTACCAATTTTTTTCAAAATAGGGATACTGCCCCCAATTATCAATTAACATGGTAGCTGCACTCCTTCGCATACAATGCCCTGTGTAACTACTAGGAAGCTTTAAATATTCAGCAATTTTTCTCGACTAACTATAAAATGTTTTGATTCCCACCGGTTGCACAGTGTATTTACCATTCCGAAACAAACGAAAAATCGGGAATGATTAGTGGTTTAAGGCTTTAATTTAGGATACTTCCGAAGTTATTGTTTCTTTTTCTTTTCGTATTACATAGTTTTACG
Organism: Abscondita cerata; assembly: GCA_030710515.1. NCBI lineage: Eukaryota > Metazoa > Arthropoda > Insecta > Coleoptera > Lampyridae > Abscondita > Abscondita cerata. Next base: position 750,016 of record JALBCR010000004.1, read on the forward strand.
ATAATAACTGATTCATTCTCTTCTATATCGTTAATTGTTAGTGTTTGTAATTCTTCTACTAGCATTACTCTATTTGAAGCAAAATTAATACCACTTTCATAAATAAAAACGATTTGTTCGAAGCGTCAGAAACTTCTTAATTTTTTCGATTGACAACACTTTTGATTTCTTGAACACCTTGAACAAATGACGACGGGCGGGTTCCGGCAGGCGGTGCGACAGTGGCCAAACTGTCCGCATTGACAACAAAGCTCTTGATTGGAGGACGTCGGAGGTGTGGCCTTAATGGCGAATGGCGGCGGCGTTGGCTAGCTGTAGAAGCGGAAGAGGTTGTGGTAGTGGGAAGAGGGTGTGAGAAGAGGGGAGGGGTTTAATATGTGGTTTGAAAATTTAAATAGGAAAAAGTGTGTAAAGGTTTAAAAGGGGAGGAGGGAAAGAGGGGGAAAAGGAGTTAATAAGGGTAAGGAAAGGGGGGGTAAGAGGGGAAATAAGGAGGTAAGGGGGTTTTGTTGTGGTTTAGGTTGGAGAGGGGAAGTAAGTAAAAAAAAGGGAAGAGAAGAAAGAAAAAAAGGGTAAAAGAAAAAAAAGGGATTATAAAAGGGGTTTAAGGAAGGGTTTATAATGAAATAGGGTTGTTTTAAAAAGGGTGTAGAAAAAAAAGAATAAAAAAGGGGAAAGAAATAAAAGGAGAGGGTTTAAAGGGGGTAAAATAAAAAAAAAGGAGGAAGGTAGGGGGGGGGGGTGTAGGTAAAAAAAAGGAGAAAAAAAAGAAGAAGAAAAAGAAAGGGGTATTAAAAGGGGGTAGTTTTTAAAAAAAAAAAATATAGGGGAAGGAAAAAGAGGGAGGAGTAAGGGTAGGAAAAGGGGTAAAAAGGTTTATTTTATATAAAGAAAAGGGAAAAAAAGGGGGGGGGGGAAGGAGAGAAAAAGAGAAGGGAAAGAGTAGAGAAAAAGGTAAAAGGGTAGATTTTTTGGGGTTTAAGGGTAAAAGGAGGGGTTTTAAAAATTAAAAAGAAAAAAGGTAAAAGGTTGGTGGGAGGAGGGGATTAAAAAAAAATAAAAGGGGGGGGAGTAAAGGGGGGGGGGGGGGGGGGTTTTAAAAAAAAAGGGGGGGGGTAAAAGAGGGGTTAAAAATAAAAAGGGAAAAAAAAGGAAAAAAAAAAAAAAGGGAAGAAAAAAAAAGGGGTAAAGGGAGAGGAGGAGGGAGTTAAAAAGGGGATGAAAAAAGGGTGAGGGATAAAAAAATGGGTATTAAAATTAAAAAAAAAAAATTGGTATTAATAATATTTTGGTAAAAAAAAAGAAAAATAAAAAAAGGTGTTGAAAAAAAAAAAAAAGGATTTGATATCAGATTCCCTCGCTCTCCCTCACGAAAACCCAATCTCAACACCCCCAAAAATAACTACAATAAAAAAAATCCACAAATCAAAGAAACACAAATCACCACCACACCACCAACAACCACCCAACCAACACCACCACCACCCCCCCCCCCACCCCACCACCCCCCACACCCCCAACAAATCACCATCACCCCCACCCCCAACATCCCCCACACACCACCACCAAACCACCCCACCACACAAACTCACCACCACAAAACCAAAAAACCCAAAAAACCCCCCAACACACAAACTCAACAAAACATCAACAAACAACCACCCCCACACCCCAAAAAACAACCCCCCCACCTAACCCACACACAAACTCCCCAACAAAATCCCCCAACCCCACCCAACAACAACCACACCCCCCAAACCACCCAACCCCCCCAACACCACCACCAACCCCCCCCAAACCACCACAACCCACCCCCCCCCCCCCCCCCCCCCCCCCCACCCACCACCCCCCCCCCCCCCCCCCCCCCCCCACCCACCAACAACAACCACCAAACACCCCCCACCCCAAAAAAAAAAACACCACCCCCCCCCACCTCCCAAAAAACATCACCCCCCCCCCCCCCACACCACCCACCAACAAAAACACCCCCACCCAAAAAAAATCACCAACCCCACAAAAACCAACAACCCACCAACACCACCCCACAACCACCCACTCACCCCCCCACCCCCCCCAACTCCCACACACACCCCCAAAAAAAAAAAACAAATCACCATCCCACCCTCCCCCAACACCCACAACCACACCCCTCTCCCCAACAAAAAAATCCCCCCACCACCAAACCAACAACCACACAATCACCAAAATACACCCTCACACATAAAATCTCTCCTCCACTCACTCCCCCCCCCCCCCCACCTCCTCCCTCCCCTCTACCTCCCAATTCAATCCCTCCCTCATCGTCAAAAACAATATCACAAACCACAACTCTCTCTCAAATCAAAACTCTCTCCCAAATCCACTAACACACATCATCTCTCTCAAAAAAAAAATAAAAATCCACCCCACCCCCCAACAAACAATAAAACAAAACATAATCAAAAAAATAACACTAACAAACATAAACAATAACATCAACACAAACTCAAACACAAAAAAAAAATCACCTCCAAAAAATACAAATCAAATTACCAATCTCTCTCACACAAACTATCTAAACACAAAACATCCCCCCACACCAATCACCAACTCCCCTCCCTCTCCAAAACTAAAAAAAAATCACACTAACTTTCTCTCAAAACCCAAAAAAATAAATCAAACCACAACCCACTCACCCACAAAACCTCCCAAAATTAACAATCACACAACTAAAACCAATTCCCCACCACACCCACCACCCACAATCACAATCAACAAAAAAAACAAAAATAAAAAACTCTCTCTAAATTTTAAACTCTCAAACAAAAAACAACAAAAACCACTCCCACCCCCCCACACACAACAACACACACACCAAAAAAAAAAAAAACTTAACCAGCTGTAGAAGCGGACTATGTTGCCTCAGCTGCGGAAGATGAAAAGGCGGTATAGGTGTCCTTAATGAATGCTATAATCATTTTACCTTTTGTTTTTACCTTCTTCTCATCACACCACCAGTGAAACGTTTGTAAGTGCATTAATACTAGATTTCTCGAGATTTTGGTAAGTTCAAGACAACTTCTTGCGCCATTTCTGCTGAAAAAAAAAAAAAAAAAAAAAAAAAAGGAAAAAAAAAAAAGAGGGAATAAAAAGAAAAAAAAATAAAAAAAAAAAAAAAAAAAAAAAAAAAAAAAAAAAAAAAAAAAAAAAAAAAAAAAAACATGTTTAGGTAAATCTTTTTCGAAATTCATTATCACGCAAATGCACTCATTCATCGAACTGTCGGCAATTTTTTTTTTAACCAAATAATTAAAAAAAAAAAAAAAAAAAAAAAAAAAAAAAAAAAAAAAATATTGATAAACAAAGCCATTTACTCATCACAAAAGTGTCACTTTTAATCCTAATAAAATCTTAAAAATGAAAAAAATTTTTTTTTAAATTTAAATCTTACAATTTTTATGAAATATTTTATATTTAATAGTAGTTAACTTTCAATCTGTATTTAATTCAATTAAATTACATTATTAAAACATTACTATTAATACTATTATTAATAATGAAAGTCCCATTTAAACTACATTGTATTTTTCACGATTTATTTAAAAGTAGCCTTTCACTCACATTTACAGCCGATGTAACCAACCTCCATAAATACCTGCAGTTTTAAAACTAAGAGTTTTTAAACTTGTAGTTTTTAATAAAATGCATTTTACAGGTTACAAAAACTGTTAGTTTCCACTGCTTGACGAGGTGACAACACCGCATTCTGTATTTGAGCGCGGTGTTTTGCTACGGTTTTGTTTACATTTCACATCGAAAACGTAAACTCGTAAACATCAAATAATTTTAAAAATGGAAAAGAGAGCAAAGACTGTTCATTTTAGTGAGAATCAAACAGATATTCTGGTTGAACTCATTCAGAAATATAAAAGGTAAGCTTATATATTTTATTAAATTCTAGAATTTGTCGGTTTATCTAACAAGACGAGTTGCAAACGTGATACCACTACTCGAGTGAGACGTTTTAAGAGAACAGTTAACATTTGACGAAACCACCACTGTTAAGGGACATTAGAGTCAAGTTGCTTCAGCCAAAGTGTTAGATGTAAACCTTTTACATGGTTAACTGTTCACCCTACCAAACTTTTAAAAACTTGGCTGTTTTTAACATATTTGATATGAAATATTCAAAAACATTGTAATTTTTTATCATTTAATTTCAGGGGTGATTGAAAATAAGACCACTAATGGGACAACATAGAAGGAAAAGGAAAAATGCTGGAGTCAAATTTCTGATGAATTTTCTGCCTTATCAGGGATACCAAGAACAGCAGTCTGCTTAAAAAACAAATACCAGTCAATAAAAAAGGTGATAAGGAAAATAAATGCCAACATAATGAGTGAGCGGTCAAGAACAGGTGGTGGACCAAACACTGCACCTCCTTTAAATTCTGTTGAAGAAAACGTAAAGGAAATGATATTGATAAGTGTGGAAGGCCTCCCTACTCAATGTGATGGTGATGAAGATGATATTACCTTCACAGAATTAGGTAACATTTCAATAGTGCTTGGAGAAGACGAACAAAATATGTCACTGACACTTTTGGAGAATCATGATGTGGAGCATACTGAAATCTCTTTGAAGCAGCCTACAAAAGAGACTACACTGGACTGGGGAAAAAAAAAAAAAAAAAAAAAAAAATTTTTGATGATGGAAATTGAAATGTTACAAGAACAGCATCAAGCAAAATGCAAATATTGCACCAAAAAATTAAAAATCAGACAGATACTGTATCTAACTTTGATGACGCTGTGTAAATTTTGGGTTAGTTTTTAAAATTAAAAAATCTATATTTTACTGTTTTATTACCATTATAATTAATAAAAATTTAAATGAATACGTTCGATGCACAATCTTACAACCTTTTAAATTTATAAAAATTGTATTTTAAAAAAGACTGCTATTTATGATGGGAATCTGGATATTATTCATTAGTTTATAGAAGCAGCCAGTAATGATGGCATCAAAGATGTCAAAATGATCACTTATATTAAAAGATTTAAATGTAATAGCTGATTTGGAGTTTTATTTACCTACATTTATTAAATAAAATCAGTTAGCTCACGACAAAACATTTTTTTACCAAAGTAGAAGTTAAAAAGTTGCACATTCATTCATTCATTCAAGTATGACAAATGATATAAAAATTTATTTTTCCTCAACTTTAGATTCCTTAACCATTTACAAGTTTGCAAAATAGTTATTAATTAATCTTCTTCTACCGACATCATTTCCATTTCCAGCTGCAACAATTTGAACATCATCATCTTCAGGATGATATTCAGGCAAAACAGGATCCATAATGGGTACTGGCTCGTTCATTTGAACAGCAATGTTGTGCACAATCGCGCAGGCTACTATTCCAGTTTGACATCTACGTACGGAGAGGCGCAATCCTAAATATAGGGCGGGGAATCGCCATTTTAATACTCCATATTGTCTTTTGACACAGTTTCTGGTCCTTATTACACTTTCTTGATATAGAGCTTCAGCTTGATTGTAAGTAGCTGGCAAGGGAGTCACTAGGTACCTTTTGTGTTTTGATACCCTGAATCTCCTATAAGGAGGTGTCCCGGAAATTCATTTCTTTCAAACCTTCTCTTAACACGGGAGTTGTTGAAAATGGTTTCATCATGTGCACTTCCTGGCCAACGAGCAACAACATCCAAAATTTTTAGGTTGGCATCACAGATTGTTTGCACATTGAGTGCTCTTTTTGTTTCCTACTAATACTAAGAACAAAACAGAGTCATACACATCAAATCGAGTAAAAAAAAGTTTCCAATTTGTACATCTCCTGTTATGAAAAATGCAGCTTTAAGATTAAATTTTATGTGAATTTTTTAAATAGCTCTGATGATGGAATAATATCTGAAACAACTGTCAGCTGAAATATACAGAATTTTATGAACCGTCGGAGTTCTTCTCTTAAAATTTACCTTAGATATAGACAATATTTTGTTTAAGTAAACTGATACATTCATTTATGTTCAATATTTTGATGACATATTTTATTTGAAGTATTTCAGCAAGCATTGGTTTATCTACTTTATCTTTTTTTATCTTATCATAAGTCTAAATGTGTATTTTTTATGGGTATAGTCTATTGCTCCAATTGTTTCAAGCATCAACGAAATTCAGTAAAAGTTCAGGATTCCGCTTCTTCTGTCTTCATTTGATTCTGGCATTTTAACATATTGCGATCTTAACGAACATATTGCATTCGTAACTAGATTTACAAACCAACAGGCACTTGACTAACTTACACCACAATAATCGACGACTGTTAAATGCATACAGCCAGTGGCATAAAAACGTAGAGTCAGTAGTAGTCGATGTAGAGCTGGCACTGCATTATTTCTGGAAAAGTAACATAAAAAAAAATAAATCAAATGGTTTTCTTTGTTTTATTCCTAAGGCAGGCTAAATAATGTCAAATTAAGTTACCCTACCTCGATATGCTAAGTTTAAACAAATTCAAAATCTTACCGAATGGATGGAGGAGAAATTTGTTGTTCAATATCCTCGAAAAGAATCATGACGGCCTCTTTGGACAGTCGAAATCTCCTTACAAAATTGAAATCGTCATATGTTTGGAAATAATCGGGACGTAAGTTTATAATGCGACGTCTTCGTTGATTATTTAAAAACATCAATACTTCTTCGTCGTCATCTTCAAATATAAAATGCCCCATTTTAATAATAACGAAAATAAAGACAAGTTATCTTAAAAGTACGTGTCTACTGTTGACAAACATTCACGGCAATCTTGAAAAAACTGTCGGTTTTTCATAAAACTAATACTTGAAGTTCCGGTTTTATTTTTCGCTAGTTTTTCTCCATTTTATAAAACTACTAGTTGGTTAAATGCAAAACTAGTAGTTTTATAAAACTGTAAGAAAAACTAGTAGTTTATTCGGTTGGTTATATCGGCTGTTTTAAGCCTAGTTTTCACAGATACGAACTTCGCAATATTTGTCCGAAAAAACATGGCTGTCCGAAATTCCGAAAATATTAAAATTATTTTAACTCAGTCCGAACTTCGGATGCCAAATTGTACTTCTCTTTTTTTATCTTGTTTTCTCTGTTACTAACCTAAAATAATGAACGATTGCGGTGTATCGCAAGAAAGAATCTTCTTAAGTTATATTTACTGTATATTTGTTAAAAAATCAAATATCGGTAAAAGAAAAACGAAAATGCAAAAAGCAAGAATATCGGTACGGGATATGCCTATGAATAAAGAGTTATTTAAAATACTATTAGTTAAATTTAGTATCTCCCATAATTACGAAGATTTTTCATACGAGGGACAACCCTCACAGTTCTAGAACTCATGTCACGTACGCGACCATAGATAACTAATATATATTTTACACGGCGTTATAGCGTACAACCATTAATTTATTGAAATTTACTAAAACCACAAAACTGTAAAACCAAAAAGTCACTATTAAAAATCGTATCTATGAAAACGGTTTTTTTACGAAATTCCGACAGTATCGAATGGCCATGTTTTTTCGGACAAAAATTGCGAAATTCGTATCTGTGAAAACTAGGCTTAAAGCTTGTATTACATTATACTTTTTTCGTCTAGAAACTTTGACAAGTTTGTAAACTTGATGAACTTGACAAAACTTTGATAATGTAATACGGAAACTCCGTCCAAGTTTTGAAACTAGAAGCGGACCAAGTTTTCATCAAAGTTTACTTACTAGACTTGCGCGCTGGATCGAATTTAAGAGCTACCAACACTTACTCATAAACTAGTTACTTATGTGTTTTGATGTTTGTTTATTTCTACTATGTGCTTCTACGGTTATAGCGTTAAAACACGGAGTTTTTTTAATTTTATTTAGGAGGTCTTACAACGCACGTTACAATTACAGTCAAAATATTGTTTATTTTTCTTAAATTGGTAATTACTTGTTAACACTTCTATAGAGTTTGCGCAATAAAATTATAAAATCACACGAACAAAGTTGGAAGGGATTTCTAGTTTAGTATCCCGTCTAGTTTACAAACTTGTCAAAGTTTTCTAGACGAAAAAAGTATAATGTAATACAAGCTTTAGTCAGAACCGGTCAGTCGTAGATAAATTTTTTTGATTGAAATAAATTTACCTGTTGTACTGCAGCCACGGTCGGTCTTATCATTAGCCACAACCGAATATGTTTTGGGAGTTACCGATTTTCCATAACCTACAAAATGTTTATTTACTTTTAAATTTCATACATATACCAAAGAATATGCTCTTTGCATCTACATAATTTATAAGAATGAATTTTATAGTTTGTTTTGTGTTTGTTACAATTCTAGCCTTAGGTGATTGTCAGAATTACACCAATAATGTAATTATAAAATCTAAAGTTTTATCATTAATATGTACCTATATTTAAAAACTTTGTAGATCGAAGATTTTTAAAAAAATAAACACACAAACAATTGGGCAGTTTTGGTTGATACGTCGAGGTTTTGGTTTAATTATAGACATGTATCAAACGTTCTCTCAATTTATCGAAGTGTTAAGCGTTTAGGTATTCCCGATAGTCAAATAATACTTATGATTGCTGATGATATGTCATGTAACCCGAGAAATCCTAGACCAGCGACAGTATTTAATAATGCAAATCAACACATAAATGTTTATGGAGATGATGTTGAAGTTGACTATAGGGGTTATGAGGTGAGATCATTTTAAAAGAATTTAGGGAGTATCTTAATGTACGTTTTAGGTAACTGTAGAAAACTTTGTGAGGTTGTTAACTGGAAGACTGCCTCCAGGTACACCAAGATCCAAACAATTACTTACTGATGAAGGTAGTAATGTTTTGGTGTATTTAACTGGACACGGAGGAGATGGCTTTCTAAAGTTTCAAGACTCTGAAGAAATTACTAGTCAAGAAATGGCAGATGCATTAGAACAAATGTGGCAAAAACAGAGGTATATTTTCTTTGCTTAAATAAACTGTTTGTGTGTAAATTTGAGGGAAAACTGGCTAAGCTATAATGTTTGTAATTGTTGCAGATACCACGAATTATTTTTTATGATTGATACTTGTCAAGCAGCGTCAATGTATGAACGATTTTATTCCCCTAACATATTAGCAGTGGCTAGCAGTTTGGTTGGAGAAGACTCGTTATCAGTAAGTTCTGAAACAGGTTAATTTAACTATCCATTCACTATTACGTCTTTCATTAGCATCATGTTGATCCAGCAATCGGAGTATATATTATTGATCGTTACACTTACTACGCCCTAGAATTTTTAGAGAACGTCGATCCTTTTAGCAAAAAAACTATAGGAGATTTTGTAAGTATTATTTTCGTAACAAAAACGTTCAATAAGTTTTTATTTTCAGTTAACTGTATGTCCAAAGAGAGTTTGTATTTCTACTGTAGGTATTCGTAAAGATTTATTTAAAAAGAAACCCAAATGATGTTCCGGTAACTGACTTTTTTGGGTCAGTCAGACCTGTTCAGCTACTTAGGGACAACTCGGTGGATATACATGAGGTGATTGACATCAAAAAGAATGTATCTGTTGTTAGTAAAAAATATAAGTTTGTATCACCTTTAGATAGTTTTAAATTGATAAATAAATAAATCAAACTAATGCTAATGTTAAGTTTTAAGCCCCTTATATTCACATTTTTCAACGAATTAGCAGATTATAAAAAAAAATTTGCTTTGAAGACAAACACGATATATTATACCTACTAATTCGATTATGATAAAATTAGGTATTGTAACGAACGGCAACGACCACCGCCGGGCATATGCATCAAAGGTCTTGCTTGTTTAACTATAGAGTGAATTCATTGAAAATTATTATTTGTTAATAGAGTTTATCGTATGTGTTTAATTTTAAATTGTTTTGGTGTCATCAATTTTAATAAAATTGATTCAATAAGAGTGCGAAGTTTGTTCATTCGAAGACCCCACAGTAAAACAATGGTAAAACTAACTCCTACATCGCCGCTTCTAAATATTTTAATGAACCACAGTGATAAAAGAAGAGTTTTTTACTGGCATTTGCAAATTGTGTAAATGCAACGAAAACTAAATAGGAACTAATTTCGTTGTTCACCTAGATATACGTTTTTCAAAGTATTAAGCTTTGCAACTTTGTGCTGGTAAATGATACAAATAGTGCGAGATCCGGTATAAAAAATATAATATACCATCATTTGTTATTTATTCGTAATAAGGAATAAATAATATACACCTTGCAAATAGGTTGCCTAGTTCGTGGGTTAATAGATTGGGGTTTCTAAGATTATTATCTTCCGGGTTGAGCCGTGTTCGTCCTTCCTTCCTTCGTTCTCTGTCACGTCAAGCAAAGAACGAAGGAAGGACGAACACAGCTCAACCCGGAAAGATAACTTAATCTGTGTTTCTTCTTCCGCAAGCTTACATTCATACATTAGATTGGGGTTTGTTTCTGAGATGCATCAGATGTGTAACACAGCACTTTGCCTTGTAGTATGGTTTCAAAAATTTTGTCCAATTATCTACAAAGTTTTAAATTGCTTCAACCATGGAAAATGAAGTAATATTTTCATTACAGTAGTCGCTTAGTAGCTCACATTTGGATTTTTGGTTTATTGAAGCCATATGTCTTTGTCGCGTTCTAAATAGTTATGCCCACAAACAGAAAAAGTAATTTTGAAAGACTTCAACCATTTCTTTACTGTTGTTATAAAATGGAGGTAACGTAACAATAAATAGATTTTATTTCGCCCAGCACATGAGTCACAAAACACTTCCAGTTCACAGTCGTCTGCGATTCAGATATTATGGACTTTGATCGTTTGTCCAGTGGACGGCTGGAATCTGAGCTTTCTTGCAAAGGATACCTAACTTGAATTGCATATTTAGCTTTTATCTATGACCGTTATTTAAAAATTAATATCTATCTTAAAGTACACTTTGTAAACTATAAAATTACATATTTAACTCAATTTGACTGATCATTATTCCCCTCCTGTACCCTCCAAATGTATTTTATTATGTGCATTTACAAATAGCCACAGCTTACTAATTAAATTTAGTGATTTGCATGTCACAATAATAGAGATTTGAAAATATGCAATTTTAGAAAAAAAAATCGTGCAAAAAATAGTATACGCAACTTGCGCGTAAACACTATTCGAGAATTCGTGCCAATGCTACCCCTCGTGTACTGGCGTGCACTCAGGTTTACAACCAGACACTCATTCCCGAAAGAATCATTTCCGCACATGTTACGTAAAATGACTATTAACAAACAAGTGTATTAATCGTATTTTAATATTCGAGTTAGTTACAACATTTTTCAATCGACCATTTTCTATAATGATGATATCACTTCTTTTTCAAACTTAGCGTTCATCAACCAGTTTTCAAAAGCAAAACACCGCCACCTAGACGTAAATGTAATTTTTGTTTTAATTTTGGACACGCGTTCACACACACGCCGCGTATTTGCAGCCTATCAGAATCGCTAATCTGCTAACGCTCAACCATACCATCAAGCAAATCCACTACGAATCTTTGACATGGATTTTTTTGGCCGACTATACCTATACCACTTTCGTTGTTATTCCTGAGTTTACTACAAGTAAAACATTCCTCCGGGATAGACTTCATTTCCGCAGCCGAAATGGTTATTAAATCAAGAAATTAGTAGTTCTTTGATGATTGACCGAATGAAAAGTTTTTTCAAGAAATGGTTTCGTTATCAGATTCTGTTAGTACTGTTGATGCTAAGAACATGCTTTGTGAAGACGAAGGTCTAGTCTCTCCGTAGAGAGAAAATACAAACTCGTTTTGATGTTGCTAGATAATGAAGAAATTTTTGGAAAAAGTACGGAACTTTCTCTCCTTACGCTCAACATAATATCGAGATAGAATTATCGCTACACCTCCTTACAGATTATCACCTGCTAAAAAGAAACTCATTCGAAACGAAATCAAAAAGCTCATGCAAGACAACGTCATTAAAGAATGCGAATGAACTTAAGCTGCTTCTGCCATTCGGGTAAGTACCTAAATCAGATAGACAATTTCGTCTGTGCATCGACTATGGGTGTTTGAATGCAATCAATATTCCTGTGCAATATCCTTTACCTAAGATAGGCGATATCATTTAACTGCCAATGCAAAGTTTTAACCACTATTGATTTAAAAAATGGTTATCACTAGATTTCTATATTAAGTTTGAAGATAGAGATAAAACTGCATTTCTAACGTCGAAGGAACATTTCGCTACGAAGTTTTACATTTTGTACTTAAGACGGTTCCGGCTACTTTCCAAAAGTAGAAAGAAAAACTGAATTATTACACATCCCAAAATGTTCGCATATGTACGAGGGCTATTTTTTTCAAGGTCCAATTGGTCGCTAAAGGAAGGTTTTGGGGAAAATCCGCTAGGTTTTTGCGCAGACGTCTTGCAGTGTCTGTAGTTGGCCCATTCAAAGCGTCAATTCGCAGTTGTCTTTTCTGAGTGCGTTGCGAGCACATAAACATGCTTCAAAAAATAGAGTCTCCCGCCAAATGTATTTTGTGTTTTCAACGTCTTCGAATGGCAATTCAGAACTAGAAAAGAGGAATGTTGCCGTCAGGCATTATTCTTCTTTATAATAATGCGCGGCCGTATACTGCAGTTGCAACAACGATCCTCCTGCAGCGTTTTGAATCACCCACCATACAGTTCTGACTTGGCTCCCTCCGCATGTAACAATGGCTAGGACACAATTTTGTCACAGAAAACGAGCTGCAGATCAACAAACATAATTGGCTGAAAACACAGGCGGCTGCTTTCAATGACGTAGGTACCTATTGGAAAATTGGTACTACGCTACTACAAATCATCGTTTCATCCAGCTTTGAAAAGCACAGGCATTATCTCAAATCGGTTTTTTCGAACTTCATCTGAATCGAGACAAATGTACGTTTGTTCTAACCAGGTCAAATATCTTGGTCGTATTATCAGCGATAAGGGCATTCAGCCAAGCCCTGCTAAAATTGCTGCAATTTCCAAACTTTCCGTCCCCCCGCAATGTAAAATTTAAAGAAATGCTGACTCTCCTTCAAACGTGTGCTCTTGCTTTAGAAGGTTTGTTCCGAATTTTGCTGAGATTGCTAGACCCATTAACCAGGAAAAATGTAACGTGGAAATGGAAATCACCTGAAAACGATACCTTCATACGATTAAAAAAATTATTGACTTCTAGTCCGATTCTACGTCAAACGGGTCCGTGGACAAACGGACATTAGCGCTTACGCTTTAGGCGCAGCCCTTCTCCAGGAGGAGGGGGCTGACGAAAAACAAGTTGACTATAATAGCTGTTTATTGACCCCTACTCAGCCTCTTCGTTGGCTGATGTCTTTGAAATTGCCAAGTGGACGCCTTGCCAAATGAACTTTCACGCTACAGGCTTACGACTTAAAAATGAAATACACTCCAGGTAGATGCAATGTAGATGGTGATGAAGTCAATACGTTGTGCCACATTTGCTTATAGACAAAGTGTTACGGGAAACTCTCATGATTCTCTTTTCGCTGGGCATTATATGGTGCTGAAAAAACTTTTCAAAAGCTAGATCTTCGTAATTAGTAGACTTTGGCATGCGTAAAACCGTTTCGGATTATGTTTCTAAGAGCCGCCATAGACGAGCCACATTTTTGCGGTTTGTTTGTGGTTGCATTGATTTTATATGTGGGCGCACTGCGACATCCGCTCGACCGCAGACGCCCGTTTCGATTGCAGCGACGCGACCGCAATTTTGTGGTCGGAACCGACTGCAACCTGTGGCTCCTGTATCGAATGCCAGGGATACAAAATTTCAAATATGAAATCCTGTGTTTCAGCTCGCATTCGAACTCACTGTTCACCAAGTGCTATTTCTTCTATGGGCCAGTTTGAGAAAAAGTGCACCAGGACCACCGGGCGTAGGGATCAAAAGTGTCGTTTGTAGAACTATCTATGTTAATATAGGCGATTGTGTGTTATGGCCGCCCAAACGGAACTTCCCCCTGGAACTGCAAGCAAAAGTAAGCCTACATAGGCCTGCGTAACTCGGGCAAAGCCAGGTATCAATTCTAGTTATTAATATAGAGAAAATTTTTTCGTTAATAGTGTTCATCATAAGTGTTTACTTTTTTGTAATCTTGCTGGGAGGGGAGGGGGGATTTGTGACGTTGAATTTTTTATTTTTACTCATATAAATTTATAACTAACGCCCACTAACTGATAAGAACAGATAACTTGGAGGTTACTTTTGGTTAACACTCATTGGCGGCGGTGAAGGGGGTTCTTAGTACATGTCAAATTTAACATTATGAATATTAAAATATTCTAAAATGGTGTTTTTGTAAAGATATTTCCATATGATGCGTACTTTTTGGAATTCATTGTATAAGGATATTTCTTCTTGAGCCTTTGTGGTTCTTGGCAAAATTGAAATACAGTAGAATATCCGAACAAGGGATTCAACCCAATCAAATCCTACAGATGACTTTTTAAATATTTATAAAATATTCATGAATACTTTACATATAAAAAATATTTACGGATGTTAAGGTAATAAACTACTAAAGTTGTAAACAATAACAAATAAAGATCGCACATGTTGAGCAGCTTTCTCTCCAACAGTTAAATTATTTTAAATTATACCAAAGTTTAAACCTATCAACAGCTTTCAACCACATAGCAAATTCATTCATGCAATTTTCGTAGATCTTATTATCGGAAGACGGCTTAAAAGTATAGTTTAAAGTTCGCATGTTTTTTAAATCGTTCTTAGTTTTCCATACACCTGCAAAAGTGCGTCTGGTTGAATCGTAATTATACAAAATAAAATATACCTGCTTTTAGTCCGGTCATAAAAGTTACACCTAAAATTGTTACTTCAGTGGTTGTTGGCCGATATACGTCAATACCTAAGATGTTGGCAAGTAACTGACAAACAAAATCGTTGTTAGCCACTCCACCGTCAATACTGGAGGAAAAAAAAGATAGAAACTCGACTTGATTCCGTTAAAGTAATTAATACCTACCTTATTCCTTTAATCTTCAAATCGGTTTCTTTTATAAGCAAGTTGTATAATAGTGTGAAACGATAAACAATGCTCTCTAAAATAGCTCGAATTAAATGTTGCTTCCTGCTAGTTGCTTTTAGTCCAATAAATCCAGAAGCTGCATCGTCGTCCATAATTGGCGGCTACAATAAGCAATTATTAAAGACCATTAGGTATGCTTAACTTTGAAATTCATGTTATAAAGCGAATAAGCGATTGAACTTTACTGGGTCCAGTGTTAGTAGCTAATGGGAAAATTTGGGTGTAAGAAATGGACCCGTAATCGACTAAGATTGAAAAAAAAAGACGTTGCTAATGCTGTGAGCTTAACACATTTAGTAAAACTATTAGCATGCAAATTTGTACCACATATATTTACTGAAGCCTCTCCCGATATAGAATTATAATTATTTTGTTCTAACCCCTAAACCACTGAATGCTGGAATAAAATAAACTCCATCGGTGTTCTCCACAGAACTCGCAAGGTAAGAACTTTCTTGGATACTTTCGATTATACCTACAAAGCGAAATGCTTACGGGCTAAAGTGAATTTTCAATACGTTACCTGCCGACAGTGCCCATTGAATGATTGAACCCGTATCATTACAAGCGCCTTCGATAAAATAAGTGATTTCATTGTTTAATTTCCAACCGACTAAAGGATAAAGACCAGCTGCGCTACCGTGAGGTTTTGTTTCGTTTTACATCTAAAAAAGTACCCGTTCCTAAAGTTACTTTAATATCACCGTGATCAAAACAGCACGATCCATACATAGATGCAGATTGGTCTGATACCTACGACAGATCATACAATACAATCAACAGCATGTTGTGTTAAAAAAGAAAGTTGATGAAAATGTTAAATTAAGTATGGGTTTGTTTCGAAAAAAATCAAGAAATAAAATATTTATTTAAACACACAATATTATTGTTAAAAATTAACATTAATCCTCCAAATACATTCTAACCTTCATTTTCTTACAAACTTTGCTTTGGTTTAATGATTATAACGTGAAATATTTTACTAAAGTGTAAATAAAATCAAGACGGGTGCAAAATACCAATCAAAATTCAATCAATCCAATCAAGTGCGAAAAGCGTCACTACGAACACAACGTACGGACTGGAAAATGAAATTGGATCTCTTCAGACAGGTAGGAAACATTTAAAAGAATTAAACCCAGAACACTTCGAATATTCTTATTTTACTTTGGGATATTTGTTTTTAAATTTCGTTTACCCAAACAAAACTTTAATGGTTCAGGTTTTTCTGTAAAAATATTTAAATTTTGAGTGTACATACAGTATAATGTTCTATATCTGAATCCAGATAAATTTAATATTTTCTCAAGTAAGCTTAATAACTTATTAAACTCATATTTTCCGACACAAAAATTGAAACATTACAAAAATAGAAACTGGATTACTAAAGGAATAAAAATCTCTAGTGCTAACAAACGATATTTATTCCACCTGTATAAATCAACGGGTCTATATTTCATTGGGCAATATTACACTAATTACAAATCAATTTTACATAAAACTGTAACATTAGCAAAAAGTTATTCTACACGAATCGGGATAAGTCAGTCAGATAACAGCCAAAAATAGATATGGAAGGTTGTCAATGAAATAACGGGTAGGAAGAAATTACAAAATATTAATTATACAATAAAAATTGACGAACATATTGTGATTGATAATCCTGAAGTTGTTTTTGAGATATTTAACAATTATTTTCTATCCGTAACTGACAATATTGTCAAAAGTATTAAACCAAGAATTAAACCGGGAGAATTAATCAAAATAGTAATAGGGTTTTAGACCAATATTTTTTTATAGAATCAACGGATGTAGCTGAAATTAAACTAGTAATAAACAGTATTAAAAATGTACAGACGGCTGGTTATGATGAATTTAATATAAAATTTTTTAAACTGTTAGATGATAACATTCTACACGTACTATGTCAATTAATAAACGACTCGTTTATGGATGGCATATTTCAGATACTTTAAAAATATCAAAGGTTATCCCATTATACAAAGGTGGTGATACTCAAGATCCAACGAATTTCAGACCTATTTCTCAGTTAAGTAGTCTTTTTAAAATCATATATTAGCTGATCAACTAAATGGATTTCGCGGTGGACGCAATACGAACAACGCAATATATGACTTTTCTTAACTTTGTCTACTTTAATCTAAATGAATATAAATGCTGTGCTACAGTCTTCTGTGATCTTGAAAAGCATTTGACTGCGTCAATCATGAAGTACTTCTCGAAAAACTAAATTTGTATGGATTCCGTGGTACAATTAATAACTAGTTACGAACCTACTTAACTCAAAGAGAACTAACTATACGTGTATGTGCCAAACTTTTGTTCTTCAAAAAAGGTTGTGATACATGGGGCGCCATAGGGCTCTGTTTTGGGTCCTGTTCTTTTTCTTCTCTACATAAACGATATATCTTTCCTCTCGGTTTCTGCTCACTTTAATCTGTTTACTGATGACACTGCTATTACATGGGTGGCTAATAATGAAGTACTATTAAATAATTTGATTGCTAGTGAATTTAACATAATTTCGGAGTGGTTTAACTCAAATTTCTTAAATATTAACATAAAAAAAACCAACTGTATGTTTTACAAAAATCAACATATCTTGAATATTAATGTAAATAACAATAGCATGCCGATGGTTCTTAACCAGAAGTTTCTTGGAATCAGTATTGACTCGAATTTAAATTGAAATAAACACACAGAAATATTGTCATCAAAATTAGCATCTGCATGCTACGCATTAAGAACAGTCAGAAGGGATATTGGTTTATCATGTGCCCTCAATTGTTTTCATGCTTTATTTCATTCAGTTATAAAGTATGGAATTGCATTCTGGGGTAACTGCAGTAAAACGTCTTTTAGTAGCATATTTAAATGCCAAAAACGAGCCATTAGAATTTTAAATGAGTCCGCACCATGGGAATCATGCAGAATTTTGTTTATAAAATTTCAAATATTGACAATAGGCTGCATTTACATACTAGAGGTATTAAGTATTATAAAGTTAGCGATAACAACAGATGATGTAAAAGAATCACATTACAACATTAGGAACCCTTCATATATTAAACTGCCTATCCCTCATTCGGCACTTATAAAAAATTCTTTTATTTATACAGGAAAAGTGATATTTAATAAAATTCCTAAATCTATCAGACTCCTACAATTCAACCGTTTCAGAAAAGTTCTTAAAAAACATTTGCTAGCAAAGACGTATTATACAGTTAATGAATTTTTAACCGATTCCCCATTATCATTTGATAATTTAATTTAATTTAATCTCTTAAATTTCTTTAATTTCTTTTTATTATGATTATATTATACTGGGTGAGTCGGGAGGAGCGCACCAAACTCTAGGAGTGTATTATACAAGTGAAAATAATGTAAAAAAAACTCATATGTTCTTATCCGATTTTCATTTGTTTTCAAGTTATAGCATATTAACAAATAAACAAATTATACACATAAAAATTTTTCTTAATCATAGCGTTCTTTCAATAAATATTCAAAAATACCGCCATTGACTTCTAAACATTTTCTGCTTCGTCTACGAAGAGCGTTTGTTGCTCTCCCAATTGATTCATTTCTTTTTTCTTTAATATGGGCTGCAGTATTCTCAATTCGTCTAATTAGTGCATCCCGTGTGTCCACTTCTATTTTGTAGACTTCATTTTTCATCCAGCTTCATAAAGGAAAATCTAGTGGTGTGAGGTCTGGAGATCTTGCAGGCCAATTAATAGGACCTCCACGACCAATCCAACGCCCTGGAAAACGTCCGTTTAAATGTTGCTTGACTTGACGAGCGACATGTGCAAGAGCTCCATCGTGCTGATAGTACATCTGCATTCTAATATTTACAGGAACATCCTCTAGCAGGCCTTGTAATTCACTTTCCATTACAGAAACCATAAACAAACACCATATTTGCATATTCTAAATTTGAATAAGTATCTGGCATTTTGGAACACTAACAATCACATAAATTCGAAATTAAATGTTCAGTTACTGTTCACTGTATACTGACAGTTCATCAAAACGTCATAATTATCAAATGTCCTTGAACCTCTAACATGGCATACTTTGATAATGTTAAAAATTCAGATAATAAGTGGAGAGCTAGATGAACATTTTTAATTACGCCATAACTTGAAAACAAATGAGAATCGCATAAGAACATATGAGTTTTTTACATTATTTTCACGTGTATAATACACTCCTAGAGTTTGGTGCGATCCTCCCGACTCACCCAGTATATGTATGTGTGTGTGTGCATGTATGTATACAAAGGTGTAAGTCAAAATTTAAGTTTAATTTAGTAATGAATTGTGAAGTACAAATTATTATTATTGTTATTATTCAACTCTGTATTGAAAGACACAGAATAAAAATTAAAATAAATTAAAAAAAAAATTAAAAAATGTAACATTCATTAATGACCAAAATGCGGAGCTCTTCAAGTGTTTTCCCACATATACATCCCGTCGATAGATAAGAGTGATTGTTCGATCTCCACTAATTTAAAATGAGAGTCGCTTAACCAACAGAAAAACACCAAAAACTGCACCAAAAACTTGACTCGGACACGTGTTTCAACAGCTAAGCTGTTATCATCAGCGATACCGATACTGAAACACGTGTCCGAGTCAAGTTTTTGGTGCAGTTTTTGGTGTTTTTCTGTTGGTTAAATAGACGCTGCAGTTGGTGTTCCTTTCCTTTGAGAGTCGCTTGTTTACAAAGCGCCACAGTTGTATTGCCTTGTTTCTTTTATGCTTGTTTTATGGCTCCACTACTTCATAAAATAGTATAGTGAGTTCCACAAGTCTGACAAATCGCTTTTGCTTTCTAGCAAAATACTCTGGCGGATCCATTTTTAGTGTTAAAAAGATGCTTCTGTACAAGTTAATACTTGGCTTTATCGACACACGTTTGTTTTAAGCATAAAGTTATCGCTTAGTAGCGCTTTGCACTTTAACACACACAAGTCGTTACAGTTAACTGTTGGCATTTTTCTTAGTTTATACTATTCACACGTGTCCATGTTATACACGAGATGTCGTAAGACACACATTTTACAAAAGTAATCAGGTTCGATTTAATTTTATACGCTTATCTACGTCGCACTCGTGGGAACGCGTTTTGCACTTCGAGTATGATGTTCACCGATTGGCCGATGAGATTGGTATAAAATTAGCTATACACTACATTTAGTAAAAACGTCATTCACACACACGAACACAGACAGAGTAAAAGTTTTAACCCAAAAATATACTCACCATGCATATGATTGGTACAGCGCATCCGAATAAGCTCTTATTAGTATACCCAAAATTATAATCATTATCAACTACTTCTGGAAGTATAAAAGAAGGAATGTTTAATATGCTTTTGGACCAAATAGCCCAATTTAAAACAAACGGATCATAAAGTCCAGTACCGCTAGCATTAGTTATGTCAGTTATATGTGTTTTACCACCGCTGAATTTATACATCAGCCAGGTATCAACAGTACCAAACATCGCATTGTTATGCTCTATTGCTTGTTTTAAATCAGAATTATATTTTAGCGCCCACACTAATCTCATAGTACTCTAAAAATTTAGTTCTAGCAGTCATTGTTAGAATAATAAAAACTTACTTGTGTATTGGCAAATTTAAAACTACTACCAGCTAAAAATCTTTTGTTTCTGGTTAATAGGTATAGAGCATAGCATCCTATTCGGAAAGTCTGAAATAAGTAAAAAAATTATTAAACGTACAGGCATCAAACCGGCCTAACATCACTCATAACTTTTACGAATATATACAGTTAAAATAAAAGCAACCTTCTAACTCACCTTGATTGTAAGTGATCGATTCCACTGCTTAACAAGCGCGTCCGATCTTAGATCTTTCCATGTAATAAAATTATGAAAGGGGCGACCGTTATCTTTTCTCCACGTGGTAAAAGTTGCTCGTTGCGTCGATATTCCTAACGAAATTTGGCTAAACGATATTTTGGCATCTAAAATATAATCCTGGTTTGACTGAGAGTAATGGTACAAATAACGTACAAACCAGCAACTGCTGAATTTATCACAGAGCACACGTCATTCCAAAGGTTTTCGGGATTTATTTCCACGTAACCCGGTTGAGGGTATAGAAGATTCACCTAAAAAAAAATGTTACCCGGTTACGTTACAATTTAAACTTACGTTAGTGTGCGAAACAACACATTACAAGACAAAAAATCAAAGCAAATCATTTTCGCCCCAAAATTTCGTCATTTCTTAGATAATGATTAAATTATTGAAATATTAATTATATTATTAGCATTATAGAAGACAAACAACGTGTACGGAAATACCCAGGGACAAAATATCTGAAGCGAAATGAGCGGGACGAAGTGCTCATATCTCAAACAAAAATTTCTTTATATACTCTCGTATTGCGTGTTCTTTTGCTTAATTAGTTTCACTCCCAAAACTTCCAAATTTGTTGGCGTCATTTATTAGTAAATATTTGAATCTTCAATTACTCACTTTAATCGTCCCAATTTTCGTTTTTTGCAGTTGCAGTTTGATGCAAATTTGTTCACTCTATCGATGGAACAGTGTTTTATATGGCACAATCAATAAGTTTAGTTGTTATTTCCCTCAAAAAAAAAAGTTCAAAAAATTCGGCTGGGTGTTCCTTCACTTAGGTATTTGTAGTTAAAAAACACACATTCACTTTGAATTGTTAATTTTCACATATACACACTGGGTTTATACTAGTAAGGCTACAACTGATATTACACTACTTAATTAAATCCAAAGGATGTAACTTCCTTTCGTAGATTACGAAAAGGCGTTCGATTATGTCGAACCTTGAGGTAATATCAGAGCCGGCTCTCAATATGTTAAATTTAATAAAAACCCTCAAAAAAAAACACCATAAAACAGAACGGGGCATAAATAGAAAGGGGATAAGATCTTGGCTAAACTATTTACACTGTGCTAAGACCTGAAAGAACTGAACCATATAATGGTCTTTGTTAAAACGAAGTCACGTCTCTAGGGCATGTAGTAGTAGGCATTTACCGACCCGTGGCTAAGGGCCAACAAATGCCAACTTTTATATTAATGTATGGGTGGTTCTACTTATGGACTCGCATATAAATACAATACGCACAATCATACTTTTTCTTATTTTTTTACTTTACATGTGTATATACCTTCGCGGAAGCAGAAGAAACGTTTTGACCTTCGGAATTGGTAATATAACATCGTATCGACGTAGTTCCAACATCTACACTTGCTATGTATTGTTTCGTCATCTTGGCTCATGCTTGTCATCTGCAAACTGCATTAAGGAATCTAAAAAAATATATAATCAATTCTAACGACCACTAAAAAAACTTCCACTATACGCATAGTATACCTAATTATTCTAAAGACATAAAAAACCAAACTTTAAGTAAAATTTATGTCTTGCGACATCTCGTGTATAAAGAACACGGACAAATAGTATAAACTAAACTTTCTTCGTCTCATAGTAGTCGCGTATGCCACAATAAACAACAAAGATAAACTCGTTTTTAAGGTCATTTATTACAACTTGTTTACTTACTGTAATTAAGTGTTTAATAACAAAACGAATGTCACATTGTTAAAGTGAAATGTTATTAAAAATCCCGTTTTCAACTCCAATTTTGTGAAACGGAATTAGAATAATAATTAATGAAATTAGTTACCTAATCAATTATTTGATGAATATATCAAAATGCGGGTATAATATAAAATACAACGTGAATTAGTTCTTATGTGTGTAAAGAACTTTCTAGTTTTCTAAACAAAAATTCAAAAACGGATTTCTGGCATAGCGAATATTTCAACTTACACGTCATACACATGGTGAAATTTTCAACAGTTTAACTCGTCGCACTAATTAAATCCTAGAGGACAATTTCAAATGAAAACTAAATGCTTTGCTAAAAATAACAAAGTCCACTAGAGATAATAAATTATTAAAATAACAGGTTTGAAAATTCCCGTAAACCTGTGTGATAAAATTTATCTGCAATAAAAGTATAACCATTGAGTAAAAATTTATAATCGATGGTATAACTTTTATTAGTTGAAATTTTAATGGCGTTTTCTTTTGTTTTTCAAAAAATCGCCATTGCTTCCTTATTTTAAGAAATATTTAAAAAATACAAAAATTTCAACATTTGTTTTCAGTTCTCTAAAACATTTGTAGTTACAATTATTTTCTATTGAATCAAATAATAAAATGACCACCGATTAAAAATTTTCAAAAAAAATTTCGAAAAACAACAATTCCAATAACTATGACCGTTAGGTAGTTCAAAAATGTCAACAAACTTTGTATTCGTTTTCGGGGGTGTTTGCATTGAAATCGGAATTTGAAACTAAATATAGCCATTTTTGTTCCTCTATGACCATTTTTAAAATTAAAATATCTAAATAAAACAGTTCTTTTGTTTTCACAACTATTTAGCCTCGGTTACTTCAAAGTGCCAACCTGATTCGTCGAAAATAAAAAGTCACTATAATACTTGAAAATCTCGAAAATCTGAGAATAACACATAAAACCAGGAATTAACGGGTGAAGACAAAACATTATATTTCAACTCTTAAGATCAACAACTATTAACCTCTTGTTCCTCGTATAGTCTTGTTTTTACAATTCCTAACTCGGCTCTCTAATTGGACATTTTGAGAATTGTCCGAATTTATAAAAAAATATGGTAAAGTTGTTGTTTTTCATTAGTTTTGTATCCGAATTTCAAGCACAGAGAATAATGATCGAAAGTGCACAAAAGGTCACTCACTAACTTTCTGTTCCTATCAAGCACTTTAATATTGATGAGCAATATACTGAAAAAAGGCAAACCACCACATGTGTTTCGTACATGTTGTGAAATGATCGAATAATTCAATAAAATAAATCTATACACGAGCACAAAAGAAGTAAGGTTATAGAAACAAGAATAGGGTTGCCAAATGTCGACGTGAAGAAAACTACTAAGAAGATAATCTACTGCGAGAGGTCGATAGAAAAGTTGAAAAGATGGCAACAGAATCGCAGTAGAAGCAATGTTGCGCAAGACATAAGTAAAAATATATTAGTATTTTTAATGCCTTAAACCAAACTTTTTTAATAAGAATTACTGAACATTGTTGATTATTATCATTTAAAGTGTACGTACTTGAAAATACTTAATGATACTGAAGTATGTACTTAGATAAGTTAGAATTTACCGCGTAGTATGATTCATCAGTCAATCAAATGGATATTAACAGAAACAATTAATAATAACCGATTAATTATTTAGATATTTTAGAAATATTCATTATGCTTAACATTTAAAAAACATGAACAAATGAATACAGAAAGCTACAAAAAAATGAAATAAAAATTACGTGGAAAAAAATTCCTGCTAAACTAAGAAAATGTGAATAATAGTCAAACGCTGTAAGATAGACCATGGAATTTAAATCAAATACTTAAAAAAATCGAAACAAGAACACAAAATTGAGAATTGCAACACCGCAAACTACACAGATACAATGTGACCAGTAAAAAGTCTTCTTCGTATGGGATTTTTCTTATTAAGAGCTCTATTCGAAATTTGAGTTTGACACTAATTCGTGCTTCGATCAAAATGTAACTTGACCAAAAACATAGTAGTCGCATTATTTTCAAAAAAATCCAAAATACCAAAAAAAACTTTTAAATTATATGCAAATTGCAACAAATAATATAATTAAATAAACAATGAACGAGTTCCATTTTAATCCAAATTTAGCGCGTACATATTGTTAGTTCTGTTATGTTGAGGGGGAGTGGTAGTACAGTTTTGGAGGGAAAGAACGACCAAGGGTTTCTACATTGATTGTAATTTTCTCTCTATTGAATTTTCTTTGTTAATGTTACGATATTTATTTTATTGCATTTCAACCAAATTTTAATGTCCAATGCATCACTTTTAGCCCTATTCTTTTATTGTGTATATATATAATATTTGCAAAACTGAGTATTTGTTAGTTACGAAGTGGTATTTTTAAATTAATGCGATCTCGAAATTTAAACTAAGTAGGCAGGTATTGTAGCGATAATAGCCTGTTACCCACGGTAAGTTTACCGTCAACTAACAATGGAATCCATCCACCCCGAATTACCCGACGATTACGACTACCATAAAATGCACGTTTACCTGGCAAACGAATTCTTATTTTAATTTCAACAATTTCATTCATTTAAAATGACAAATTAAACTCATTAAAAAGCAACCGTCAAATCGGTTTTCAAACAAGATAGAGTTGCTAACTGAAAGATGATTAAAGAACTCTAAAAAAAACACACTCATTATTTTTAATGACAAGTATATTTTAATTAAAATTAAATAAATTTTAATTTCTAATCAGTTAATCAAGTTATAATTAGCATAAAAATATGTTTACAATGAATCATGATGTTTGTTTTAATTGTTAGTGCCATATTATTGCATTCGTAATACATTTAGCTTTGGTTTCGTTCTAAGATAAGATAAGATAAGATAACTATATAAAAAATACAATAATTAGGTACCTACGTGTTTTTTGATACAATAAAAAAGAAATCTGTACAAAAAGATAATATGGTCAAGACGTACGTTTAGTAAATATTAAACAGATGCAGATGAATAACATCCAGCTATACACAAAAGATGAAAACAACAATTTTAGTTCGATCGAGATCGAAGCTATCGTTCGTTAAGCAACATCCTACACATTTTTTATCGGGGTTAATTTTTTCATTCCTACAAAGACGGTGACGACGGTGACTTATTATAGCGCTCGTTAATACTACGGTGTGACAGAGTAAACTATTCATGGAAACCAAGAACAAGTTTTGTATGTGGTGATGTGACAATCATTTTTCTATCATTGAAGAACTGGACGTGGCAATGGCAATTATCTTAGAACTTAGAGGATGAACAATCATCAGATGAGTTTAAACAAGTAGAAGAGTCAAACATTTTTCAACTTCAATGGATGGAGAAAAAATTCCTTCTAAACTTTTGCTTGACGATTATGGGACACTCTGTATAAATCCCTAATTCAATCCTATCAATTTCTTGCTACAAATTTTGTCACCGCACCGGACAAAAACGTTGCAAACAATGTTTCTCTACCGTAAAGACGGCCAGTACTACGTTTTTCTTTGACGGTGATAGTCGCCGCTTTCTTAAACCCCAGTAGCATCTGAATAAATGGAAACATTTTTCTGATGTCATCCACCGCTATATTACGGCACCGCTGTCCTAGGAAACCAGAGCTATAAGAGCTTCTGTACATAAACCACATTTTGCAATTTGTCCGACCACAAAAATACCCTCGCGTCTCGGAGAACTGTGGTTCTTTATATAAATACTACTACACGGCCGTTCGCTGCAGTCGAAATGGACATCTGCAGTCAGCATGCAGTTCGAGCGGACGCCGCAGCGCGCTGTCATATGTAATCAATACTCAATCACAAACAAACCGCAAAAATGTGATTGACTCAACCACAATATGCGGTCGGCTAACCACAACTTGTGGTTATATCAACTGCAAAAATGTGGTTCGTGTATGGTGGCTCTTAAGACTAAAACTCGAATGAGTGGAACGGTTGCATCTGTAGGAAAGAAAACACAAAAAACTGTACAATATCTAATATCAACATCAGCAACGAACCGATTGCATACGGGTTATCAGCTATGATGATAGCTAAGGTAAAAAAAAATGTGTGCACTTTATAATCATTGCATGCTTGGTCATTGAAATTTATTTTTTTATTTCACATTGGTATATAGGAACATGACTCTTTAGTTTTTTTTTTTAAACTTAGGTGTAAAAGTAATGAGAAGAGTTGAGCCAAGCCAATTTTCTGTTAATTATTCCTATAAGTTTGTCGAAAAATGTTTTTAAAAACACACAAAAAAGACGAATTGGTACACTGAATCTATTGCAAATTAACTAGCGTGCGCGCGCATTGGATTGGAAATTGACGTACACAAACACAACGAAGAATGTAAACGATCAAAGACGTCAAAACGTGGTCACAACTAGCTGTCAAATGCTGTCAAGTATTTGTCAAGCTTGAAACTGTCCGAAAAGTAAACATCTCATGGTCTAAAAATCTTGTTTCTTTCCGATCCTGTGTTGTCATCTGTCATCTCTTTTTTTCTCAAGCAAAATTGAAATCGGTCATCCCTCTCGGACAATTAAAATAGTTGTATTTAAAACGAGGAGAATCTGTGGCTAGATTTTGCAAACTTCTATTTTCGCTCAATTATAAATACGACACAACGAACTATCTGATACCTCGTATTTAATTGTAGTTAGAAATCATCAGAGATAGGAACGAAAATGGTTAAGGATCTTACGTTTTTGAATAATAATTCTGAGGGCGACTACCTTCTAGGTTTTACTTTTACCTATGCGAAAAAGTGTACAAAATACTGTTACGCCACTGGAGTTACTAGAATAAGTTAGAATGGCGGTATTCTAAAACTACGTATACGGAACGTCAATTATCATCTAGAATTTATTTACAAGTATAAAAGCGAGTCATGCATTTTAAGCAGTTCAGTTCGAAGTTATTATTTAAAGCGAGTGGATATAAATTGTACCGTGTAATTTGGTCTCGCGAGGTAAAGGCCAACTATAATGTTTTACTTACGTAGAGGTTACGAACTGGTGATATTTAGATGTGTTAGTCATTTCCCATCAATGATATACATATAAACAAAATAATATGGAATGGTTTTTGTTATTATCTTATAAAAAACTGCTCTGGGTAGGTCTTGAATTTTCTTTTGACATTTGATAACTTTAATAACAAAGTAGTTAGATGATACAAAGTTTTGGTTAAAATTGAAGGTATCTAACAAAACATTAATTTCTGTCATTTTTTACGTTATATTTTCTTCACAATTCAGAGTTCCACGTCACCACGTATGATTTTTGAGTATACTTTCTGTGTAACTCAAAAAATAATTAATGTTAAAAAGATGATTAAAACACAGAGAATTAACTACACGTCCGTTTAAGTACACACAATGCCCCTCGTGACATTTCGGAAATGTT
This sequence comes from Abscondita cerata, assembly GCA_030710515.1. NCBI lineage: Eukaryota > Metazoa > Arthropoda > Insecta > Coleoptera > Lampyridae > Abscondita > Abscondita cerata. The sequence goes on from JALBCR010000004.1 coordinate 778,276, forward strand.
CCATTTTTATGAAATCAATTTATATAACACATGGTGCTTTAGAATATAAAACCAACAAAGAAATACATAAGTCTAAGTCTAGGAATGTAGCCACATTAATTATCGACTGAAGGCCTAACAAATATCAAGTACTTAAGATAACATTTGTAAATCTACATTAACGATTTCTGTTCTTAATTTAAATAAATTTAATTTCACAGCCTGCTCAGCGCAATTTTTTATTTGAACACTTGTCTACTAAGATCGTTTTAAAAGTTTTATTATCAATGTCGAATCATCAATGGTTATACATAAATATTTATGAATATTAATTACCGAATAATCAGAAACAAACAATCAACATTAAAATTTCGTTTCGTTAATTGAAAAAATATTATGGTATTGACTCTTTTTAATTGTTTAAAAAAATAATTTTTGACGTAATCAGTGTCTGTAATATGACTTTAAAGAAATTCAATACAAGAAATCCCCACTATTTTGGTTTATATAAGTATGTACTTCAATATAGTACCTACTACCATGATGTATACTGTGGTACTACCTATTTTTAACCTCACCATTATAAATGCGACTACAACAATATTCGACGGTTGATTAGCATGACGAACATTTACATAAGTAAAGTAACGTTAAAAAATTGCTTTTTGAATTTTTTCTTTTCAACTGCGATATCTTTTGCGAAGTAAATGTTGTAAAAGGTTGTTATAGAAATAAATGATACATTATTTTGTGAATTTTATAACATATCTTACCATAATTATAATTTTTAGGCACTCAGTATTGGAATTTCAACATTATATATAAAAAAGTCACGATTTAACAACTCTTAAACCTTATATTTTGTGTTTCCCCTAGATAACAAATAACAACTCCTACTCCTTACGAAACACCCTGTTGCAGTAAATAGATCTCGGTCAATTTCGGTGATTTAAAAAATACGATACTTCGCGATGACGTCATAAAATGACGTCACATCGCATAATCACGGATAACCTTGCGTAGATGTTTTCCGTATGACTAGCCAGGAACGTACTTGTAAGATTTATCTATTTAAACAATAAGTTATTGTTGTAGAACGATAATTATAATACCGTATAAACTGCAAAAAAAGCTAACATTTATAAAAGTTGCTGCGAGTTTGACCTCGTTCAATAAACCGAGATAATAGCGGCAAGGTCATATTTTCTCCCGCCCGAAGCTACTGAATATATATAATGCCGTGGTCTAATAAAGAATTATTAACTCACCCTTTAATCGGTCCATTTGAAACTATTTCCTCAATGTTAAATAACAATCACTTTTAAATATTGTTCTAGTTCGACACGTCCTCATTCGCAAATAAACAGTTACTTAATTATTCGACCAAATAATATTAAGAATCTGTAAAACAAGTTCAATTTGTAAACATTTTCGTTGCAATCATTCGTGTAAATATAACCAAAAAATCATCACAGCCTCTACTTAATACGTTCGTGCAGAAGATATCTAAGAGGTACTGAATCTAATACGTGTTAATGCTTATTAAATATGCAGTAATTTGGAAACAACTATAGGCATTTTGTTTACGTTGTGCGTCGTCCCATTGAATTTTTAAGGTTTAAGCAGGGGCGGACTCTGCAGGTCGTCATCAAATAGATTTGCAGCATTTCGTAAGATAATTTTAATGAAGTTCCACATCCATTGTTAATATTTATTAAATATCTAGGTCATGTCAATGATACATTTTAGAATAGAAATTATATTAAAGTGGCACAAGAAGCACAAATTTGTGAGTAGTGAATTGAGAACACAAATATCCTTGACGGATATAGTGCTCACATTAAATGAGGGTTTCATGATCAACAAACAATATACAGGGTGGCCCATTAGTGCGGGGAAGGTGAATATCTCGGAAAATATTAGGGTTGGAAAAAAACATTTGAAAAAGTTATCCATGAATTTAGGGAGTTCAATTTAAATAATTGATTACTCAAAACTTAACAAGGTTAGAAAGATGAACAACTAGCTTTAGTTAGCACATGTAATGCATATTAAAGCTACGAAATCGCAGTTGCATAAATTCTGGACAACTGAGTTATTTAATTTTTTCGAAAACCCTCCATTTTAGATACATAAAGTTACACTAGAATTTGTAATAAAAAATGGGTAGTTCCATTTAAAAAAACATAACTTTGGTATGTCGCACTTTTATGAAACACTCTGTATAAACAAAATAATTTTAAAATGTACAGTTCATTGATTTGCACACCTTTCATTGCGAAAGGTTTTTTTCTAACCCTAATATCTTCCGTATCATCCACCTTCCTCGCACTAATGGTCCACCCTGTGTACTGTTAAATAGGACAGTCTTTAGTTACAATTTGTTGAAAAAAAATTTTAATCATTTATTTATTTGTTGTGTCATCCTTCACAATTTTTTCAATTTATTCCGTAGAATTTTTTTGGTGTATTCTTGAAGAGCATTCAAGTGTTCAAATAAAAGACTGGGCTGGACCGGCAATGGGATTTAATTGATTAAGTTATTTTTATAGTGTACACAAATAGTAACAGCAAAATAACATGTGGTGGCGTGGAACTCCTGCATTAAAACCTAAAAATGATTAGAAATGTTGTTTTTAGTTGGTCTAAACAGAACTATGGGTTGAAAGAATTAAGAATTTGCAAATTTTGAAACGAAGATAACAAAACAAAATTAGGAAAAGCACATACGTCAGATATTTTGAATTCTAATTTAAATTTTTTATCAGTTGATTGCTTTATTAACAAAATTAACAATTGTCATAGAAAATTCCACCTAGCCCAGTTTTTTGTTTATTTTTCACCGGAATATATTTTTAATACTAGGTTTTAAAAATAAAATTTTCGCAAGTTGTAGATAAAACTGTCCTTTAATAATATAATAATAATAATAATAAACATTTATTCTTTTTTGACATATAAATGCATAAGAACATTCACAACATATCACAATATCATTGACCAGTATCATTAAACAATAGGAAATCATTGACTTCATATGGACAGAGACTTATCAAAAAAAAATTTTAATATATATTTAAATTTTTTAATACAATTGATTGTATCACGTTAGGGTTGTTCCGTGCAGTATCTACCCGAAATGATGGTAATCTAAAATTAATATTGAGCGCGTGTCGTATCAGTGAATCGTGCTTTGAGTAACAAACTTATGTTTGTGAGTAAAAACTTATTTGCTAATTTCAAAAATATAGATACCGACAAGTGTTAAAATACCGTATCTTTTAAAGAAGTTTTTGCAAGATGTTTTAGAATCAATTTCCGCCATTATTCTCAAAATTCGCTTTTGAATAATAAAAAAACTTTCTTTGCTGATAAGGAGAGCCCCAGAAACAAATGCCGTAGGATATTCTGGAGTATACGTTATCGTTATAATAAGTAATCAAATTCTCTAAAGAAATTAAATGTTTCAAATTTCCAATTTGAAAAGAAAAAAAGTTTAATTTGTTTGATAGTACTGTACATTGTGTTGTCCAATCTAAGGCTTCATCTAGTTGAAGGCCCAAAAATTTGTAATTTTGGTATTATTTATTGCAATGTTTAAATTTTTTAGGTCACATTTTTGGCGTGGATAAAAACGAATAAAATTGGTATTAGATGAAAGAAGCGATGTATCATCAGCATATATTAAATATAAAGGATTAGAGCTTTTATCTATATGCATAACTGTGTCGTTGATGTACAGCAAAAATAAAATAGAACCTAATATAGTTCCTTGCGGTACACCCATACTAATTGGTTTTAAGTTCGATTTAGATGAATTGTGAAAGTTGATACTCTGAGAATGAATTTCTGTAAATTGATACATATTCGATAAAAAAGAAGCGTACCAATTGGCAACAGTATCACGTATACCTATTTAGTAAAACTTACTTGACAGTCTTGTATCATCAACACAATCAAACGCTCGACTAAGGTCGCAAAATATACCGATGGGATATTCCCAGCATCGAAAGACTTTGACAAAAAATCTATTAAATTACTTAAAGCCGTCATTGTTGATTTATTAGAACGAAAACTTTTAATTTTAAACAACTTTACTTCATAAAATTTTTCTGTATTGTAAAAATGAAGGTACTTTACTCTAGAGTAAGATTAATATTTTTAAGAAACCTCGTATATACGGCTTAAAAATAAGAAATATCTGATAATTGCATTTTAGGTTTTAGCTAGATTCCCAAAGTGGTCCAGGTGGACCCCAGGGGTCCAGGAGCCCGATAGGGGTCTACGCTTGCGTGGAAAAAATGGGGTCCACAACTCGTTAACGGGGGTCTATAAAAATGTATTAGGTGACCCGACTTGACTTCTCCTATGAATAAGGGAGACAATAATATATATAGGCAGACAATATTATAAGAAGCTTGACTTCTCCTATGAATATAGGAAGACAATATTATAAGAAGCTCAGCAATTGTTTTTGTAAGAACTTGCATATTCCATATTCAGAAAGAGCGTGTCAAGACTCGCCGATGCCGCGCCGCCCGCCCGCCTAGTTAAAGTCGTGTCTGAACTTGCATGAACTTGTTGGATTTTTCTTTAATATAAATACGAATGCGAATGATAAACATTACTCAGTTGTTTCCGGAATTTCAAAAAGAAAGTGTACCTATATAAGTGTTCACCAGTGACGGAAGTAGTTTTCAGACTTTTGAAAATTAAAGTGAATTGATATTATTGTTTGCCAGTGTTGGAAAAGTAAGTACCTACCTATCTATTTGTTAGCAACTTGTATCTTAAAAGCCACTTCTATTATGTTTGTTAAATCATTTTAAGATTACTTAACAAACATTTTTTTCATATTTACAGGTAAGTAATTGATACGAAACATGGCTGAATCTAAGAAGAAGTGTCGACAGTACAGTGTTGAATATTTGAAATTTGGTTTTCTTCCATCAAATACAGACAAGCGATTGCCCATGTGTCTTTTATGCAACAAAGTCTTGAGCAATGACTCTATGAAACCATCGAAGCTGGAAGATCATCTAAGAAGGTGTCATCCTGACAAAATAGGTAAGGATTTGAAATATTTCCAAACATTGAAGGAAAAGTATGAAAAGAGACCCACCGTGCATAGTATGTTCGCTTCAACGTCTGAAAGCAACGACGATGGCTTGCGGGCATCTTACAATATCTCATTACTTATAGCAAAATCTGGGAAACCGCATACCATTGGAGAGGAGTTAATTTTGCCTGCTGTTGAAGAGGTCTTAAAACTGTCCTGCACAAATCTTCATTTGACATACTTAAAAGAATTCCTTTGAGTAACAACACTGTACAAAGACGTATTGATGAAATGAGCTCTGATGTTGAAAGTTTCTTGTGTAATTATCTGCAAACAACTCATTTTTCTATTCAACTGGACGAGTCAACTTTACCTGGCAATGAAGCATTATTATTGGCATATGTTCGATTTATCAAAGGCGAACAAATGTTTGAAGAGTTACTATTCGCGAAAACTTTGAAGACTGACACTAAAGGTGAATCAATTTTTAATGTTCTGAATGATTTTTACGGAAAAATCAATTGCATTCATAAACATTATTTCGGTGGCAACAGATGGAGCTCCTGCCATGGTCGGGCGATATCGTGGGTTTATAAGTCATCTTAAAAGGATTATACCAGAGGTAATTGCAATTCACTGTGTCATCCACCGACAACATCTAGTAGCGAAAAATTGAGTGATAGATTGCACCAAGCGCTTCAATTTGTGATTAATGCAGTTAACAAAATAAGAAGCAATGCATTAAATACGCGCTTATTTGCACAGTTGTGCGAAGAAAATGATGAGGACTTCCAACGATTGCTGCTACATACCGAAGTACGCTGGTTGTCGAAAGGTGCATGTCTATCAAGATTCTATTTGCTTTTCGACTCTGTTTTAGAGTTTCTGAACACTAAAGATCCTGTTTTTAAAGAAAACCTCATGAATTTCAAAGCAGACATTGCGTATTTGACAGATTTGTTCAAAAATTCAATGACCTCAACCTACAGTTACAAGGGGACAGCCTCAATTTGATAAAAACAAAGAGTGAAATTTCAGCTTTTCTTGGTAAACTGAAACTTATGAAGCAAAATATTGGTCGACGTGAATTTTCCCAGTTTCCAAATTTATCGCAGGTAGAATGCCTCGACGAAGATATTCAGACGTATGTTCAACATTTGATTGCCCTGTATGATGATTTTAAAATCAGATTTGAAGACATTCTGTCGATGGATATACCACCATGGATAATAAATCCATATGATGAAACTGAAGTGGAAAATGTGGTACTGCAAGAAGAGCTACTCGAGCTTAGCACTAATGAGGAGCTCAAAGTAGCATTCAAAAGAGGGTATCAATCATTTTGGCTGCAGGCACAAATACCTGAAAAATATCCAGGACTGTGGGGAATTGTGCAAAATTTCTCATAGCGTTTCCTTCGTCATATCTTGTCGAACGCAGTTTTAGTGCCGTAACAAACTTGTTGACAAAAAACGGAGCAGATTAAATATTACAGAGCGAGGAGATTTACGGTTATACTTAACTAAACTCAAGCCAAATATTGATAATTTGCTGTCAATTCACCAAGTACATCCCTCCCATTAAAATTATAACTTTTATCTCAGATTACAATGGTAATCTGAGATAAAGATAACATCAAACAATAATGATTATTAGTTTTGATGTTAAATTTTGATTCTACTAAGACTGTTATAACAACATAATTAAAAGTGTAGTAATTTTTGTGTTTGAATAAATAGCTACAAAACAAGAAAATATTTATTTTTACTTTTACCACTCCGAAGTGGGAGATTATTGGTTTCTTGTACTGTGAGTCAATCTTAGAATACAAAAAGTAAAGTAGGAATCCAACTGTTGGATGAAGACGCTTTTAGACTGGCTTTGAAACTTAGCTTGAATGACAATACTCACAGCATAATCAAAGCAATATAAATTCTCACCTTTTTCGAAAACTTTCAACTCATAGTTGATTGAAAAATAGCCACAACACAGATTTACATAGACATATACTTTTTCGGGTTTTGGAAGTAAGTTAGTAAATGTAATAGCTGCAGGGGTCCACCAGATCCAGCAAAATGTTTAAAGTGGTCTATGAGAAAAAAAGTATGGGAACCTATATAAATTTAGATAATGCAGAACTTTTTATGAAGAATAACTTTTTTTCCTAAAACTAATAATAAAAAAGTTTCCCATATGAGTCCAACTTAAATAGACACACTGTATAAAAAAATATTCATTATTACGTGTTTTATTAAAATAGGTAATTAAGTCGCAAGTATACAATAACTTAAAATTTATCGGCCGTCGTTCGTAATTCATTCTCTTCAACCTTGGGCTGGCGGTGCGAATTGTTCTCATTGAATTAGATCTACCCGGAAAAACTCGAAAAACGTGCAGCGCCCGAATAAACGCGAACGTCCGAAACAATAATCAACTTTGGGTCATGAGCCGGATCCCGCCGTTTACGTTGACTTCGTATAGAGTGTACAACTACGCTCGATTTTTGATTCGATTTTCGCGTGTTTTAAATCAATTTAAGAATTTATATTGATACGTTTTACTGTTGTTGTGTTGTTTTGTAAAAATACTATTTTTGATTCGCGTGTGCATGCGCTATAATAGAAAATGTCGGTAGTGCAGAAAATTAAACAACTAAAAAGTGCTAACAAACTTAATTTTACAAAATTAGTTGAGTTCAAGGCAAATGGTCGTCCTTTGCCAGAACTAAGTTTACGACAGACTAGCAAAGACAAAAATAAAGATGTTGATCGAAACTTTCGCAAGGTAATGTACGATTTAGCTAACTGGATATGTCGTTGTGAAGTATCAAATGTATTTTACTGTTTTGTTTGTTTATTATTTTCTAAAGACTCGTCAGACTCGCTATAGTCCAAATCCGGTGTCAGAGACTTAAAACATTTAAAAGAGAAAATAAAAAAACATGTTTCGTCTGCAGAACACATGAAATGCTCGGTAAATTTTGCAACCGTAGGAAATGTTGATATTCGTACACAGCTAGACAATGCTTATAGAAAATCCCGTAGAGATTTTAATGAGAATGTTTCGAAAAATCGCTATATTTTGAACAAAATTGTAGATTGTATAAAATTTTGCGGTGCATTTGAGTTATTTATATTTTTTTAAGTATGCCTATTTTTTAAATTAAAAAATCGTTAAATGCATTTACTATATCATTTGGAGTATTCAGTGAAGTGCCGTTCTTAATCATTTCAACTGGTAATTGTTTTTTTGCATGTTTAATTATGGTCCAAGCTGTACGCTATGGATTAGCTGATAATTTAATTTTATTGTTAAAATATTCCTGTTTTGTGTTTCTGAATAGGTTTTTGTGCTTACGCTTCTCATTTGTATACTGAACAACGAACTGCGTCATTAATCCAGTCCTTGTGATTGTTTAAAAATACTGGTGAGAACAATTACACTCAAAAAAATATTTAAAAATGTCGTAAAATGAATTAAAACAATAGTTTAGGTTTAAATTAGAATTTACAACGTCATTCCAATTTTCTAAACTAATATCACATTTAAATTTTTCAATATTGCATCTGTTGAGAATCGGATTTTGCACGTATGTTACATATTTAGATTTGACCGCTATTTCAAGTTTACATAAACCAATTTTGTGATCTGATACAGTAAAGTTTTTGGTGCAGTTTTTGGTGTTTTTCTGTTGGTTTTATTATTATGTGTTTATTAATGATTAAATCAAGACTTCTAAATAAGCTTTCCACTGAGGTTAGCGAAATGTTAGAAAGAAATTCAAATCAACGATTTTAGACCCAAATCTAGACGACATTAGTTCACAAACAAGCCGCGAAAACCTAAACTAATTTCATTAAATCACAATTCAAGTCGCTCTGGTCTTGGGCCGTTTTTGTGGAACTGAATGCATAGCCGAAGCGCACGCGTGTCACCTTCACAATAGATTTTCATTGGCAAGAAACGGTATTACAAGGCGTGGAATAAGTTTCCCGGCGTTAAAACTAGCAAATATAAACATATTGTCTATTGTTTGTATCTGCAAGGAAAAATTGATAGATCGGTTTTCTAAATTTTAAACACAGCATAGTAGTATAATATACAGTAGTGTATATTACTAATTCAAAAAAATATGATCTTGCGCCATTTTATCCGGTTTAAGACGCAGAGTATTACTAGTTATAGCTTAACAAATATCAGGTGATTTCGATTCATGTTTAAATGTTAAAATTTTATTTTTTTTTATATAAATATAATTAATTTACATAATTAAATCTTAGAATCGATTGTTTATTGTAGACATCCATCTTAGCAATACGGTTCTGGCGGGCGGGTTTTATATCGTTTCCGATGACCATTTGTCTAAGTAGTTATGTGATATAATCAGTATCCATAAAATTTACATGGCAGATACGGATACATCATAGTATTTTTTAACATTTAACTGACAAATGAACTGATAAAATCGCACATATATTATGATCTACCAAATTTTAAAGGTACAGGTGGCTGTAATCAAACACTGGCAGCGAAATATTTGTGCCATACGCATGTCTAGACAGCTTGAAATGTGGTAGTAGAGTTTGGAGCGTTGTACGGGAAGCAAACAATCCAATTTTTGCAAGTCGAAGGAGTTAACTAGAGCGAAATTCGCGCAGATTAGGGGGCGTTTATGACCCGAGAAATCTTAAGCCGAAAAGAAGTCAGAGCTTTCTGGAAAAACTTGAATACGAACGGACTTGATTGGTAATCCAGAGGCAGACCAATACATGGATGAAAACTGCTCAATCGTTGAAGGTTTAGGGAAGATCGTCGCATTCAAGTTTCTGAAAAATTGGAAATGACTGGCATTTCTAAGAGTTGTGTCCACGAAATCACTTGCGATCTAAACTTTCGCAAAGTTTCCGAGAGCCAATCGAATGAGTGGGTCACTATAACATCTCACCCGATACCAACAGGAAGGAGATTCTTTCATTGAAAGGATCATTACCGGAGACGAAACTTGGGTTCATGAGTTCACACCATAGCAAAAAATTTAAAACTCAAAACCATCTAGCTGTTCTGGGGTAGTGAAGGGCTATTGTTTTTTGAATACTGTGAAACCCTTCAGAAACTGCAAACAGTCATTAGAAGGAAAATGCAACAACGATTACAACAAGGAGTTTTTGCCTAATGGTTCAAGATCGTAACGTCAAGTCAAACCAAGGAGTGGTTGACACTGTGGAAGTGGGAGATGCTTCAACATCCTTTATATAGTCCCAATTTGGCACCGTCCGATTTTTATTTATTTGGACCTCTGAAAAAAATTTTGGCGGGAAAACGCTTGCGAATCAACAGAAATTGCAAGACACAGTTGTGGACTTTAAATGACTTGACAGGCAACACGATCGTGAAGGGAAAGTTGCATAAATAGCTGCTAAACATTAAAATTGGTTAGGAACCTGAAAAACATTATTTTAGTTTTATGGTATTACGTGTTGTTCTAGATTGCAATTTGCAATTATTATTTTGAGAGAAGAGAGATTCTAAAGAAAGCAAGTGAAACGTTTTGCCCTAAACACTATACCAAATGTTGTAAGTCAAGGATAGTGTTATCAAGGGTATTAGTTTAAAAAAGTTTTATGATCAATGCTATTGGTACTAAAATTAAATAGTAACGAGGCTAATTACTTACTGATTGTATATGAATTAAGTTCTAATCACTAAGGGTGTATACGTCAGTTCCGAAAATAATAAAAATAACAGGGTTAAATCGATGGTAGAGCCATCTACATGTCTGGGAAATTTTTAGGTAGGTACATTTTACTCATATGCGTTGCGTATCTTCCCATTTTTTTTTCAATCAGCGGTTACAGTTATCATTCTCAAATGTCTTTTTTAATTAATTTAAGACTGAAGAATGTTGCTTTAAGGCTAAAGTGCAATGAACATTTCTTTATTATAATATTTCTCAAATTGAAGATAATCCTTGCTTCAAACCAAATATTAAGGAACATCTTTCAGAAATGTTTTTTTTTATTTGAATTATAATTTTTAAATTGGGGTGTCCATTAAAATTCTGTTTTCAAATACAATTTTCTCTTATGTTAATTCAGATCGCTTTGGTAGTATTTCTTGAAAAACAAAACTTTTATGAAGATAAAAATTTTATCAACTAAGTATAACCAAAACCAATACTAATGGATTCCCAGCTTTCGTTCAAACCATTTTTTTTATGAAGAATAGCTTTTATTAGACACACTGTATATTAGCATAACCAGATCATTTTGTAGTTATATTATTTATTCTATTAAATGCGTATTTTCATTTTTTTAATTTTCTAATGTTGTGTATTGATAAGTTTGTTAAGAGTTTCAATGATCGACTACCAAATACCACCTGTGAGAAAACATTGTTTTGAATTTGTAAGTATTAATCATGTTTTGTAATGTTACTTAATTGATATCAATAAACAGGATGTCTTGTAGTAGCCGAAACGTCGGCAGAAAAATTAGCTCGTTTTTTCTACTTTCTACATAAGAAGCACATTACATTGTTTATTCTGTGCTTTCAGCTGTACGGAATAATCACTATAACGGCGTTGCTATTCACTTAACCAAAATATTGTTCAAGTTGTATCCAATAATATAAAACGTACTTAATTTGGGTCATTTAAAGTATGGTAATTTGACTAGTTATTTTGAAGGATAACGACCGGTCCAAACACAATGGATCTGGACTGATCTGTCTGGAAATCAGCAAACAACTCTTACCTAACAAAAGAAACAAACTTTTATATTGTTATGCAACTGGGTTTGACTATTTCTCTGTTCAGAATATGTTTTACTCACGAATACATATATAAATCTAACATTTAAATGATAAAAGAGTGTAAATCATGTAGACGTCGGTCACAGACACAAAACATAACAATGTCGTCACAAGATTTATAGTGGGAAAACACAACAGCTTAGAGTGTGGTTGCAGTGGAGGTGATACTAGAGTGCAGTCTGTTTTATCATAGTATCATTCCCCTTTTAGTTTTGCACGTGTATGGTTCGGCCATCAACTGAATAATTTGCTAACAAATATGTATAACTCCACCGTGACAATGACTTTCACGGTCACGTAACATATTGCAAATTACTGTAAACTTAAACAAACAGTGTGGCATGAACTGAACAACCAAGCTATTGTTCTTTAAAACAAATCGGCTGTCTGAGCATCGTGAGTACAGCAGACACCTAGTCTACATGCTTCTGACAAACTGTAAATGACCTAAACGAACAAGAAAATCTATCACGTGCACACATCACTCGTAACACCTACAAACTCAAATTTCAAACATAATGATTCAACGCGTCAGAATGTCTCAGCGTGTAGACCTTTGGTATAGGAGCCTACCATAACAGTCACTTTGCCCAAATCAGTAATATAGCCCCAAATTTCGCCGTTGCAACCAGGATATTTCACCTGTGAAGCGGTATGCTAGCGACAACATCTTACTTACTCTGTCTTTATGGGTAAGCGAAAAGGAATTATTTATTATTTGATCTAGTTCATAAAGTGTAAAGGAAGTCAAAAGACTTTCAAATAACAACAATTGTTATCAGTTTTACGAAATAGCTTTATTCAAGAGTGAGAGTGTTACATGTATTTCGAATTTGATGATGAGTTGTCAAACTCAAAACACGTGTAACAATATAACTCTTGAATAAAGCTCTTTCTTGAAACCGATAACACTTGTTATTTGAAATGATTATAAATATGATTTTTTAACTTTCAAATTTCAAATTCAAATAAATCAAAAAAATTCTCTTGTAAGAATAGAAGAATCTTACATCATTCAATGCAGAAAAGAATGACCTTTCAACACATGTAACTAAATATGGGGTGTCCCATTATATAAAATGACTTATTAGCATGTTTGTATTGACCTAATTCAACTCACTTTTCACCACCCTGCAGATAATCATCAAGATTGAGATCGTGATCGAGAAGAATGAAGTGCAATGTTTTGCCTTTCTACTGGCAGAATTTTGCTATTCCATCTTTGTTAGTTCCGCTGCAACAATTTTTTTTGTACATAGATGATGTTTGCCAATTTTGGCATAAAACAATCTTTATCACCGAAAGTTGAAAATTTAGGTTAGAAGTACCTTACGTAAAGTTGACCTAAAATTCAACTTAAAATTATAAAAGAAAATAAAATCATAGTCATTAATTTAAAAAAAAGTGGTCATCAACTTCCGGTACTTCCGAAAGTGACGCCATTTTGAAAATATTTTAAAACAATAGATCTTGATCACAAATGGCTGCATACCAAATTCTGATTTTCTCGTTATCACGGTTCTCCAGATATTTCCAATGGGCACTCAGCTAAAGATACCCTGTATATGATGAATTGTTTGAAACGCGACAAACGTCAAATGTTTCGAAAATGATAAATAAAAACGTACATCGTAGAACCATAGTGTTATACACAAAGGTACATTAAAATTTAACAAGGAATTCATAAATGTAATGATATTCGAAGTGTTCTATTTAAAATAACGTAGTTAACATCGATTTCGGTATAACCGGAATTAGATATTATTTTATAGTGCCTACAGTATATTAAATGATTAAACTTTGAAGATGTCAAGTGTCTTTTTAAAAAAATAGTTTTATTCAAAGGTTATGCCTTATTTTTTACGGAAAACCAAAAACACGATAAGATACAAGGTGTTCCATAAGAAAAAAATATAACTTTGATGCCCACACTTTTTTGGGACAAACTGTATATTTCAAAATAATTTTTAAATGTAAAATTTATCAACCTGCAAGCTACTAAAATGACAAAATTTGTAAAACTTTTACTGTTTCGCTATAAATCTCCGTGTCGTTGGTGGTAATTCACCCTGTACAGGAAATACGCTATGTGGGACACCGTGTATAATATTATATAGCTCATGCGAATGTACTTAATAAAATTACAATTACGATGTCAAGTCTATTTTTTTGGAAATACTTTTATTTAAAAAAATGGTGAGGTTTTGATGGGATTTGCCGTTTTGGGATTCAGCCCTACCTGCCCCATCTGACCAGACGCCACTGCTCTAATATAAATATCAAGTTGTCCATCCATACTTGGACACTGTGTATAATTATTATTATTTTTTTTTGATTGAATTTGTAATAACTATAAAATATATAAAGTATTAAGTTTCAAATTTAAACCTCAAAAATTAAGAGTGGACTTGATTTAAAAAGCAAAACTTACAGAGCCCTTGCAATAAAACTTCTAATTTAGTCTAATATAAGTTCTACAATTTTAAACTTGTAAAACGAATAAAAAAGTTGCAGAAAAGTTTACATTGCTAGAAAGAATTTTAGAAATTCAATGCAATAAAATAAAACATAGCAAAGTAACACGTTTTTCTGGAATAAAGTAAAATCTGCATATAGATATAAGTGTAAAATATGAATATTTACCATTTCTCACGATTAATAGAACATTGTATATTTTTATAGTTTTTAAAGTTGCCGCCGGATTTGATTTTTCGCAAATCATCATAACTTATTTATTTTAGGTGGAAATGGAAAATGGGAATTTGAGATTCTAGATAAATAAAAATAAGTGACCCACATTTTTAAAAAGAATTTTAAAGTAGCTTTTGCATTCGACCTTTATAATTACTTAAAGTCATGCATGATGAGTTTTAAATAAATTTGCCGGATTCATCGTCAATGTGTGTTGGTAACAGTGACAATTTGAACAAAGACGTTTTTATTAATTTATATTGGAGCGAGGGAAGAAGAATAAACTTTTACGACTACTTTAATAAATAAACTTGTCGAATTAGGGAATTGTTTTGTTTAATTGTTGTGGAAATTTTTTATTGGTTGGGGAACTTTAAAATGGTGGTTATAAGTGGATGAGTTTGCTACTGTCGACTGTCAATTTTGTATGAAAGTGGCAACGTCATTCTATATATTTAACGATTGTGCTTTGTGATATAGTTTTTATTAGCGGTTCAGAAGAGCAATTATTTTATAACTCGATTATTTCTTCTACTATAAAAAATATAAAGTAAAAATGGCGGACGGTAAAAGGTATGTATCATTTATTTAACGGGCATTAGTTAATTTAGCTATTTAAAAACACGATTATAATGATTTTTTTACAGCCCAGACGATTTAGCGACAGCAATTTTACGCCGCAAGGACCGTCCCAATAGACTTCTTGTAGAAGAAGCTGTCAATGATGATAATTCGGTTGTTGCACTTTCGCAAGCAAAAATGGATGAATTGCAGCTATTTCGAGGCGACACGGTTTTATTAAAAGGAAAACGGCGGAAAGAAACCGTTTGTATTGTCTTATCTGATGATACATGTCCGGATGAAAAGATTCGCATGAACAGAATAGTACGTAACAATTTACGTGTTCGATTATCAGACGTAGTATCTGTTCAACCTTGTCCAGATGTTAAATATGGTAAACGGATTCACGTACTTCCAATCGATGATACCGTTGAGGGATTAACTGGGTAAATATCTATTTCTTCACATTCTTTTATAAAATTTTCTTGACTGTCATTGAAAAGTGATAACTACTTAGCTGTGTTCTGTTTCATATATTATAGCAAAGGAGACTAACTAATTGTTCTAAAATCTAATTAAAGCAAAATTAAGTAACACATTCTACCTGTAGACATTTATAGTTTTTACCGACAGTACTATATTAATTAGAGGTAAAGTATTAGAATCTTCTCTGGGGTGGTTCATGATCATAATGTCTTTATGCAAATGGAACAATTGGTTGCAATTGTAAAATGAATGCCTATTCTGTATTAACAATACCGTTTGTAAACAAATATCGCCTCACTAAAAACGGTTATTTCGACAATGCCTATTTTGTAACTTTTTCTTATAGTTCATGAACAATAATATCGATAGTATTGGATCGTAGGTGAATTAAAGCCATTTAGCAATTGCTTGTCAATGTTGAAATTTTTTTGTGAGTTTGATGTGAAATTTATCACATGGATCGAGTTTATATCAATGCCTTTCCAGAAGAAAATTTTAGAAATCTTTTGCTTGTTTTTGGTGCCCTCGCCAAAGAAACACCAACCATTTGGAAATAAATCATTTCTATTTCAATAACCATCAACTTACTTTACCTTCCAGGTCTCGGGAGTCGAGATTGTATTTATTTGTACAGATGACTGTGTTGTGTTGTATTCCATTTCTTCAAAAAAAATTGTTATTGAGTGGTTTTGGCGCATCTCTGACTTGCAATAGTTGAGCTGACACCATAACTTTTTCTCTGTTCTACTAAAATCCTATCAACAATGACATTAAAATTGTTTTTAATAACTAATATATGTCCTTTAAAACGCAAAACTTAGGTTATGAGTGACAGTAGGGTTCTACGAAATTATGTACTATCCATCCTAAAACCTAGATCTTGTTTGTTTAAAATGCTGACAACGTCAAACCATGAACGACAGACGTTACAGAATAGGAATTTACCGATAATCGTTCACGAACGAACATTTACAGAATAGCCACGTAAGCCATATCGTTGTCTATCTTACATGTTACTTGCTTAATAGACCTTTTCAACGAACATATGTGGGTTTTGTCAGCGGAATAACGATCATGTAATGTCAAATTTGATAATTTGAGGTTATATTCAGGTTTTGTGTTTTATTATTTGTCACTTGTCAAATCTGACGTTCAACGTTCAAACCAAAAATATCCTCCAAAAGTAACCAAAAAACCAACATAATGTGCGATGGTATCACGCAGTGACGTCACAAGCTAAACAAGGCTGTCTTTCTTGAAAATGTCTATATACTATACTATTTGTAGAAAATTATTGTTCCAAGTTGTTACAAGTTTCTGATACTAATTAGTAACATAGTGCTAAAGCAAAATTTAGCAACTTGGCACACGTTGCCCACTTTGATACAAGAACGCATATCTTCTTTTAATTAGCAGCTTAATTTGATTTTATGATCAAACAACGTGGTGATGTGTTCAAATATTATAATAGGCGATGTGTCTAAATAATGACATCCAAGTGGTGGTTGTTTACATTGATTGCAGTTGCTTTGATTCAAGAATGATGAATACATTAGGCGAAGTGTCTATAATATCATAATAGTATATTAAACAACAAGTTTCAGAAGGCGCATTTTATAAGACGAGTACAGTTTCGCAAACGAGCCGCGAAGCACTTTCGAAAGTACGAGTCGCTAAAATGCCTTCTGAAAAGAATTCTTTGTACTATTTTTTCTATTTTGGGCTTTTCAGATTGATTTTAAAATAAAATTTTACGAGTTTTTAAATTTAGGGAATTTTGAAGTATAATTTCTAGGGTGGCAATATATTCATTAAATTTTGGTTTAAATGCTAGTTTAAGTTTAATTAGAACATTTATCATAAGTTTCATTTAAAAAAAATGGGTTGAAATAAAAATAAGTAGATAAATAAATCTACTGAACATTAATGACGAGTTAAATTAACGTACGACGAACATAACGATAGCTTTGACGTTTAATATCAAATCGGTGTTACCACCGTTCGGAATAAAAATTGTTCTATTTCTCATTTGGGTGCTTTTATAGCTCTGTAAGCGACCCAAAATAGAAAAAAGTATGTTTTGTGATTATTTTGATTTATGATTTTATGATTTTTTTAAAGAAAGGGAACGGCATTTCCGCTGAATCATAGAATGTAGGTATTTGTTGATACGGTTCTGATATCTTCCTTCGCGATTATGATAATGAATTCAGAGATACTCTTCATTCCGGAAATGTTTTGACCCAAACAAGCATTCTGAACAAAGAATAAAATTAATTCAATGATGTAACATACTAATACTTATAAAAATGATTATTGATTATCATCGAGATTATTAGCAAGGGAAGGCCTAATTGATCTTAAGTATTTTCGTACTTTCTTTAAACTTCGGGAAATTGTGCTTTGAGTACGAATCCAATTTAGGCCTGCAGTATATCTTGTAAAATAATTTCCAATTTTTCTCAACAAACCTTTCGAAATTTTGAAGTCAAGGTCATTTTCTTCGGACGAGATTTAAAATTGTTTGAAATCCTTATTTGTTGCCAGATCCATTCAGTACTATCTGAAACTGTTCCGTTTTTCTCTCACTTTCAATCATGATGTGGTCACTATCCATCTCCTGGTTTGCGTTGATTTATACGTCAATTCATTTTATAAGACGAGAAGCCATTTCAATTTCATTACCGTCTGCTCTATCACATACAACAGATTGGGTTGTTTTGACCTTATAAGTTGCAGCGAGTTGAAACTTTCAATATTTCTCGTTCTCTAGTTTTGCTCTTTCGGCCCAAAATTGATGATCGTAAGTCTGAGTAACTTAAAATTTACGTAGCATCTCTGCTGTGAATGCTCATGTTTCTGTGCTAATTAAGTATGTAGCCAATCTTCAGGATGTTCTTCCTTACTCAATTATTCACATTATTAAACATTTAGTTATTATTAAACTAAATGTTTAATAATCATGAATATTGTAATAAAAGTTCAATTAAAAAAATATAAAATTTTGATTTTTATCTCTTTATCGATGGAAATTAAACGCTGTTGCGATATTTTGGCGGTAATGCGCTTAAACATCTGATCCACGCCGTACGTCATCAACGCAAGTCTTAAATGTTTATTTAGAGTAAGCTTATTACTACGTGATATATTTTTTGAAATATTTTTAATATGTTTGGTGAAATTTTTTAAATTATTGCCCAAAACGTGTTCTAGTGCCATTGTAACGTATTCTGATACTGGAAATATCCTAAATATACATTTTAGGGACATAAAATTCAAATTTCCCACGTTAAACAGAGTGCTTCAGATTTTCTGGAACACACAATATATTTGCAATAATGTATCGTTTGGATCTTTCATTAGTCTTACACTTTCAAGCATTATTATTGTATTTTTTGTCATTTATTGCCCCCGTATATTCTAAAGTCCAGTTAAGGGAAGGATGTGACCTCTATGAACGCTTGTAGATCACGTGGATGACAAATGGTTAAATTTGGTTTGTCTTAATCTTTGACCAATTCTGAAGCTTTATTGCATATCGTAGCTATTGTTTAAGTGTTTACTAATTAATGTATTCGTCATAGCCGCGGAATGATAATAATAATAACAACGCGAGCTATCGATAAACACCCAGTGACTAATTTTTACCTTGAAACAACTCAATAAAGAAGTAAAAAAATGTATATGTAGGTATTTTTCTACGAAGGTTTCTGACTTGTAAAGATTACAAGATAGTGAAAAAAACGATTAGAGGTTATTCTACTCAATTTGAACAAGTATGATTCATACCAAAATAAGAAGTACATTAAAAGTTAAATCTAACATTAAACTTAAAGTAATGTAAATCTGATTCCATTTTTCGAAAATAAAAAACTAATTTGGATGTATTAAAAATTAATCTAATTCTTATCTTAAACGTGCGCTAAAACCACGTGGCGATCTTTGACTTGTCTATGAAAATAATAAAGTATTATACCAACATGTTCTTTCTTTATATTATGACATTATATTATATTTCAGAAATCTCTTCGAAGTATATTTGAAGCCCTACTTCTTGGAAGCTTATCGTCCTATTCACAAGGAAGATGTATTTATTGTACGTGGTGGCATGCGGGCTATAGAATTTAAAGTAGTAGAAACAGACCCATCGCCTTATTGTATTGTTGCACCTGATACCGTTATTCACTGTGATGGAGACCCGATTAAGCGTGAGGTATGTTACCAGAAATATTTTTTGATTTACGTAATTGCCACAAAAGCGGGGAGAATTGCTTTAATTGATCAACTATGGTTTCCATTAAAAAAAATAGTAACTTTGAATTACATCTCGAAGACAAAAGCCGCTACAATAAATTTGTTAACGCGCGTTTGTTCATCTTTAAATTGTGAAAAGTTGTTGTCGTTAAAGATTTTTGTATCCCTTACAGTAAGAGAGAAATAACAGTTTGAGAAAATGACCAAAATTGGGTTTCTTCAGATATCTACTGGGCCTTGATGCTTTTTTTTAAACACGTTATTTTGTTGGGCCACTAATTCTGTAAATCTTTCTCTGTTTAACCATTTTTCTATCTTTTATAGTTTCTGAGATCCCTATATAAATAATAAAAAAAAAAACTCAACCTGTATAAAGTTTAACGAATAGGTTACAGTACAAAAGAACCAATTTTTACTCAAGCTTATGGCGTTTAAAGTTTTATTAGAGAATCCCATTGTACCGTTCACTGAATGCCGCGTATCAACTGATTTTTTTATTTCTGTTTGAAACAGGAAGAAGAGGAAGTTCTAAATGCAGTCGGCTACGACGACATTGGCGGTTGTCGCAAACAATTAGCACAAATTAAGGAAATGGTTGAACTACCCTTACGTCATCCATCTTTATTTAAAGCAATCGGTGTGAAACCACCTCGAGGTATTTTACTATATGGTCCCCCAGGTACCGGCAAGACACTTATAGCAAGAGCTGTTGCGAACGAAACCGGCGCATTTTTCTTCTTAATCAACGGTCCAGAAATCATGAGCAAATTGGCTGGAGAATCTGAAAGTAACTTGCGTAAAGCGTTCGAAGAAGCCGATAAAAATTCACCTGCCATCATATTCATTGACGAATTGGACGCGATCGCGCCTAAACGTGAAAAAACTCATGGCGAAGTCGAACGTCGTATTGTATCGCAATTGCTTACTTTGATGGATGGCATGAAAAAGAGTTCTCATGTGATTGTGATGGCAGCCACTAATCGTCCTAATTCGATCGATCCTGCGTTACGTCGTTTCGGACGCTTTGATCGTGAAATCGACATCGGTATACCCGATGCTACTGGGCGTTTAGAGTTTACGCATTCATACCAAAAACATGAAATTGGCTGACGATGTAGATCTCGAGCAAATTGCGGCTGAAACCCACGGACACGTTGGTGCTGATTTGGCTTCATTATGTTCCGAAGCCGCTCTTCAACAAATTCGAGAAAAGATGGATTTGATCGATTTAGAAGATGATCAAATTGACGCCGAAGTTCTTAATTCTTTAGCGGTAACTATGGAAAACTTCCGCTATGCCATGACCAAGAGTAGTCCAAGTGCTTTGAGAGAAACTGTAGTTGAAGTACCGAATGTTACATGGGACGACATCGGCGGATTAGAAAATGTTAAGGAAGAACTTCAAGAACTAGTTCAATATCCCGTCGAACATCCAGATAAGTTCCTTAAGTTTGGCATGCAACCATCTCGGGGTGTTTTGTTTTATGGTCCACCTGGTTGCGGTAAAACTTTATTAGCAAAAGCTATTGCAAACGAATGTCAAGCAAATTTCATATCTGTGAAGGGCCCCGAACTTCTTACGATGTGGTTTGGTGAATCTGAAGCAAACGTCCGTGACATATTTGATAAGGTAACGTTTCTTTTACAAGTGAAACACGTAACCAAGAAAGATGAAATTGTAGGCAAGGTCAGCTTCTCCTTGTGTACTATTCTTCGATGAATTAGATTCAATTGCAAAGTCGAGAGGAGGAAATGTTGGCGACGCTGGTGGAGCTGCGGATCGTGTAATTAACCAAATTCTTACAGAAATGGATGGTATGGGCGCGAAGAAAAATGTTTTTATCATTGGTGCAACAAATAGACCAGGTACGTGTATAAACAATTCTCTTAAGTACTTCTAACTATTGGATGTTTTTAAAGATATCATCGATCCTGCTATTCTCAGACCTGGACGTTTAGATCAATTGATTTATATTCCACTGCCAGATGAAAGATCCCGTGAAGCAATTTTCAAATCGAATTTACGTAAATCTCCTGTAGCGCGTGATGTTGACCTTACGTACATAGCTAGAGTAACTCATGGTTTTTCTGGAGCCGATTTAACCGAAATATGTCAGCGCGCATGTAAACTCGCTATTCGTCAAAGTATCGAATCTGAAATTCGGCGGGAACGCGAACGAGCTGCTAATCCTAACATTGCAATGGATGTAAGTATTGTATAAGGTTGACTAGAGATTTGAATACAATAATTTCGAATTTTAGCTGGACGAGGAAGATCCAGTACCTGAAATAACGAGAGCACATTTTGAAGAAGCTATGCGTTTTGCTCGACGTTCAGTTTCTGATAACGACATTCGAAAATACGAAATGTTTGCACAAACTTTACAACAATCAAGAGGATTTGGTACAAATTTCCGTTTCCCCACGGCTAATACCGGACCGGCGGCTCCAGGTGTCACTCCTGGCGATCAGGGTGGTAATTTCCAAGACGATCCGGACGATCTTTACAGTTAAGCGCAAGTTGAGCTCAAGGGTTAAGATATGTACTCCTTTGTAATATGTTATATTTATTTTTCTCAATTTTGCGTTTTTCATAATCGTTTAGTTAGTTAAATGAGTTAAATTTAAGTATTACTGGTAAAACTTTTCAAAATAAATGAATTTGTCGGTCAGAAGATTTTTAATTAACAATGAAAAAAAGTTTTAGCTTTAGAACTTTAGAACAATAAGTGAGTATGAAATCTATAAATTGATTGGAAATTATAACAAAATTTAAAATATATAAAACTAAAAACCACTACTGATTTACTTACTATTCATCAATCGATGGCTATCCAAAATCCTGGTCGTTTGTTAATTTAATTTCGGATTTTTTTTAGCAATTATATCATGCAAAAACAATCTAAGTTTGTTTACATTTAATTACGATCGTACGCATATTATTTACTATAGTTTGCTCAGTTTAATTTGGCGATTATAGGATTATCATGTGGGACGCTTTTTGTTATGTTCATTATTTCAAAGTCCGTTTTTTCGTTTCGTTTTTACTAAATACATGAAAAATAGAGATAGTTATACACATTGTTGGGGTAATGCATGCTATGCAAGACAGTGTATTCAAACTTGATTTTTAATAACTAGGTACTAAAGAGTCCAATTTTGTTTGATCGACGAATTGTATGCATTACGCATTACTGACAACAGTGTGTATAACCATCTTTGTTTCTCATGTACCTACTTTAGTAAAGACGAACTTTGAAACAATGAACATAACAAACCAGCATAATCCTATAATCCACAAATGAAACTGAACGGACTATAGCGGCTTGTTCTTACTTACAGCCAAAGTTTATAATCAATGCTTACAGTAAGATTCTCTAATCTAAAAATAAATAAACTGCTACCACTAATCATCTCCATAAATACAAGTTCACAATGGATGTAAGCTCATTATGAGAAAAAGGCACATTAAATTTACAATAAAAAGAAATTTTATACAATTATAACAAATTTGCAACCAAAAGGTACTTTTCAGACTGGCTCTCTAAAGACATAAATTAAACACATTCTACATATTTATTTTTTTTTAACTGCTTTTTATTTGTTGGCTAATACTATCATTGAAAACAATAAAAAACTAAATTTAATCACTAAAATTGATAGTGACTACTTAAAATCTTCAAAATTTATACCCCAACTGTTCAATTCAATATCATGTGTCATTTTCACGTTATTATACGACAACGGCCATACCACATTGAAAGCACCGGTTCTCGTCCGACCACTGGAGTGCGTTCAGAAAGCATCACCCGTGTAATGAAATATAAACGGATGTATATACTAATGCGTTCATAAACAGCTAAAGGTAACGATAATCCTCGAGTATAATCGTTCAGTATCATGACAGTTAAACACTCTGAGTTTTCCAAAAACGCCGTACTCTCTTATGCTGGCGAAAAACACCTCGCATGCGCACAGGCTGTCCGTTGATATCATCTGTCAAATTGTAATAATAGTATATTGCTGTGGTAATTGTTTACGATTTAAAAGTGCAGTTTGGAACTTGAAATATGAATGACTTTGAACATATTATGGTTATGCAAAGTACCTTATTAGCAGCTGAAATTTCACTGGAGATACCTATTTCTTTTTCTGAAAGCGAAGAAGATATCAGTAGCAGTGACGAAGAGACATTGTTTATTGTGATGGCTAAAAGGAAGAAAAAAGACAAAGTACAACGTATTGAAAATTATGTTGAAGTAACAGTGCCGGGTTATACGCAACAACAATTTCAACAACATTTCAGGATGACAATTGATGCTTACGAAGAGTTATTAAGAGTCATAGGACCTGAATTGCAGAGGCAAGCTGAAACAGGACGACCCACAATCAATATAGAAAAACAAGTATTGGCTGTAATTTGGTTACTTGCAACGCCAGATTCATATAGGTAGGTACAAACATGAAGTATGCACCTATCTCTTAAAATAATTGCAAATTATTTTCAGATCAGTAGCAGAAAAGTTTGATCTAGGAAAATCCTCACTTCATGCATGTTTTTTGCGAATTATTAGAGCTCTTAACAGATTAGCACCAAGAATTATAAAATGGCCTAGAGAACAAGAATTAGAAAATGTGAAACAGAAATTTGCCAGAATGGCAGGTTTAAATAATGTTGTGGGAGCCATTGATGGAACTTTCATTCCAATTAAGGCCCCACCTGAAGACCCACAATCCTATGTTACACGAAAATGCAATTATGCAATGACTTTACAGGGCATATGTGATAGCAATTTGAAATTTACAGATGTATTTGTTGGGTTTCCAGGTTCAGTGAGTGACACACGAATATTTCGAATTCTGATATTTATTTTGAAATTAGAAATAACATTGCTCATTACTTTCCTAATAATGAATATATTATTGGGGACAAGGCGTATCCTGTTCTTACCTGGTGCATCCCACCTTACATAAATCGTGGTAACCTTACACAAGCCAACCGTCATTTTAATTTAGTGTTAGCTCGAACGCGTCAAACAGTTGAAAGGTCATTCGCTTTGTTATTTGGGCGATTCCGTAGATTAAAATTTCTAGATATGACTAGACATGATTTAATTCCTGCAACGATTTTGGCAACGTGTGTGTTGCATAACATTTGTTTAAGTCAGGCTGATTTACTAATTGAAGATTATATTAATGATGGAATGGAAAATGTAATGCACAATGAAGAGGAAGACAATGTGGGAAATATGGCAATGGGAGGAGAAGAAGGACGAATGCGACGAGAAGACATATGTAGATTGTTATTTAGAAATAGAAATTTATAATTTTTATTATGTGAACAAACAAAACAAAAAATATATAGCATATAAATGTAACTATGTATTCTGTAGACGTTGGTAAAAAAAACTATTCTAATTTTTTCTTTGGGTCTTCATTCTTAGGGCATAACCTATCTAGTAATGCATCCATTTTTTGCCCGAACACCTCTAGAGCTCTATTTTTTACTTCTATTGTTTCTTGGTGCCTTCGATCTCGATTTGATTCTCTGTTCTCAGCACGTTCCTTCATGTCTTGGAAATACATGTTAAAGCTGTCTTTTTTCTGTTTGTTCTTAATGTTAGCTACAACATTACTTTTTAATTTCTTTTTAGGTGTTTCACCGAATGCTGCTGCTGGTTCATCATGTTCATCAGCAGCACCAGAAATATCTGCCACAACAGGGACTGCAATGTTTTAAAAGTTGTTTAATATTATACATTTGTGTTAGAACAGATATACTTACTGGTATCTCCCTTTATAGATGATGCTAGCGCCACCGGTTGAACATTGTGCTTCTTCCCAAAAACTCATCCATTTCAGAAAAAATTCAAATCGTATAGTTTTCTCCCCAGTACATCTGGAAGACATATTATCTTTCTTTGCATTGTAATTGCACTTCAGGTATTTCCATTTGTCTTGGCACTGAACTGGGGTGACTTCAAAATCTTGTTGCTGCATGTCAGTAGCCAGTTGCTGCCACACACTATCATTTTTTTTTGTTGTTGATTGAAACTGTTCATCATATTTTTGTCGCAACTCTATCAATTTTAAGATTGCACTTCGAGACCACTTCATTCGTTTCACAGGCAAATACGAGTATAGGAAGAGGAACTTGCAAAACTACTTGAGGTCGATGATGATTCTGATATGTTTTTATGAGAGATGTCCCATTCGTCAATGGAGAACATTTTTTTAAAATCTTCACTTGCATTTACAAAATGCAAGGTTCCACCTAAAACAATACACTACAAATTTTAAATCGACTAAAAAATGTGGTTAATCACTTTGTTTATGTTGCAACAGCAAGTGTGAATCCTGAATAAAAGGATTGCCATCTTCGTTTAACACAACGCAAAACGTTTCTGGACTGACTGTTTCCATTTCCATGTTGCTATTTATTAAAATAATCTCCAAAACAAACCACCAACCTTGTCCCGCCAACCGCAATTTGAGGTTATGTAGTGTTGCACCGCACCATATGACAGAAAGTGACAAAAGAAAATCTCTAACTCAGATTCTGCCAACATCGTCTTCCACAGAAACGTTCGAAAACAAACTGTCAATTAGATAAACCAGGATTCAACACAAATTTATCCGAATATAAAAGGCCCAAACCTTATCCCAATCTTTCTGAACGCACCCCTGACGTTGTTAAGCAAAAGGTCGCGCGCGGTAAGTACCTAAACGGGTAACCGCTTCAATACGGATTTACACGAAAAACAGTGAATTTCTATATTACATTATAGATTTAGTACCAAAGTTAATTTTAAAATATTTGCGTCCACGAATAGAATTTATAATTAATTAAACAACCTTCATTTCTATACTTCATCAATTCTTTATTTTAATGTTCAATTATTCTTCTTACAATCTCATTCTACTTTTTAACTTATCATCTTTTACTGGATACAAGTATATTCTTTTCTCTACACAATTCGTATGACCATTTGCTAATTTGCTTTTATTTTTCTTCAGTTTTCTTTTCCAGTTTCATTACTTCATTTTATTTGACTCTTCAGTCACTTTGTTTTCCTTTTCTATCTCGGATGATTTACTCTCTTACTCCAGTTAATTGTATTATTTTTGTTTTCTTTTATTTCATTTCATTTCACTTATCATAAACAGATCATTATGATATAAGTGAAGTTGAGATATCTCTTTGATGAAAACGTATTGTTCCGCCACTGGAGGAAAAAGTAACTCATGTACGTTCCAGAAAAATTACTCCTTTTTTAATATACTCTTGGTAAAAAATTCAAGCTTTCATAACCCATCGAAATTTGACGCGACAGTGTAAAATCAAGCTAAAAAACAATAGTTATTTACGTAACATGTGCGGAAACAGATAGCATTTGGCACGAATTCCCGAATACTGTTTATGCACAAGTTGTGTATGTTATTTTTTGCACGATTTTTTTTCTATAATTGCATTTTCAATCTCTATTGTGATACGTAAATCACAAAATTTAATTAGCAAGCTGTGGCTATAGGTACGCATATGCACATAATGTATACATTTGTCATCTAACATCTAGTTCACCCATTTAATTGACAAACTTTTATTTGAATATTTGGATATTTGTTTTACAACATTTGCAACAAATAAAATGTGCGTAAATTGCATTCTAGATAACGATCAATGTAAGTAGATCAACAAATTATTCGTGGAAAGCTTCTAATGTGGAGTGTTTTTGGTAGTTTTGAAACACATGTTCGGGATAACAACGTTTCGGTGCCTGCTTTACGTGCGCTCTTGATTGTTTCATAGGTAAGGAGTGCAAAAAAAATTAACATAAACACGAACAGGTTCTTCACTTCACCCACTTGCCACAGCAAAGCTTTACTTCAAGATTTCGAAAAATCACTAATTGAACCTAAACATGCCAATCCGGGCCCGCTCTTGTCAAGCTAATTTAAGTTGATTAAACTCATCTGATTAAAAGCTGGAGAAGCTTTAAGTGATAATATATAGCAATAAGTAAAATTCATGAATAAAGATAAGATAAATTTCATCATCGTACATTTTGTTCCATCGTTGGATGAACGCCTCCCTCATTTATTTCGAATGTGCACGGTCTGCTGTAACACCTGTCCACTGTATTCCAGCGATTTTGTCCATGGCATCTCTTCATTATGCTCCGTCACCTTTTACTCCATCTGTCATCCTGTCTTCTCATCCCAGGCGACTGCCATAGTTTCTAATTCATACATTATAGTAATCCAATCTTGCAATTTTATTCCAATCATTGATCTTTCCATGCGTCACCCTAAGCTGTCTCTGTGAATGACCCATACTTAGATGAGTATGGGAAGGGTGAAACTCTCATTTTCGGTTTTGCGGAAATTTTGAATACGTTTATCAGTTTACATTATTTTCTTGTTGTGCGTATTTCTAAAATCACTGTTCCCGCCAGCTGATATCTTTGACTCCTTCAGTAACTTTGTAGACAGTTTTAGGAGAGATAGTATCTCCTTGTCGGATGCATCTTTTTATTTGTAAGTATGGGCCCGGTTGGTGTCCTCAAAGGTTTGGATCGTTATAGTAACATTTTCATACATATTTCTTATCACTTCTATATTTGGTCAATCCTAAATCTTCTCATATAGAGTGTATTAGGGTCCAGATTTCGACCGTGTCGAAGGTTTTTCGAAAGTGTGAATTTGACCCGATATACTGTACCCATGCCACGCTTGCTTAACTACGGGTTGGTGAGTTGAAATAGGGATATGGAAGAAGGATAGGTAGGAATAGGGTTAGGACCTGGTTTTCCGACGGACGGGGAAAAACCAGAGCTCGCGTGGGCAGGGTCGCTTCCCTGGAGCAGGTTTCTTCCATACCGCGTATGTGTGAAGAAATACCTACCCACTACCTTAAAAATAAATAAATATAAATTTAATTTAACATTAATTCATTTTAAATAAAAGGCTAAAGTTTGAGAAAATTATGTAAAAGATAGAGAGACATTTAGCATAACGTCCAACAATTAAACAAGTACAACATACCTAACACAATAAATGTATCATTGTAGGAAACCGTTCCATTAGTGAAAAATGCATGTAAGGATACTATCATAATTCATCAAATACCACACGAGAGTTCGAAAAATTAGAAAATAATTTTCTAGAACTTTTCTCAAGTTTTTGAAGTTCTGTCGAATTATTTTCAATTAATTCTCACTCTCTGAGTAAATGCGTTTGAGCCTCATTGCCTTGATTTTCGTCTCTCACGGCATAGAAAGTATTAATCGTACAACACCCTTTCATTGCTTCACTCTGAATCATTTTTTGGTTGAACAAAAAACGCTATACAACACACGTGAAGAAAGTATAAGTTGCTCAGTTCACTTGTATGCCGCATACTGGTTACACGCTTTACTTTCTTCACAAAATTAGTGCAGTAATATGTTATAAAATAATTTTACATGAAAATTATGTTACAAATGATGTCAAATGTTGTTTCACAAATTTTCTAACAAATTTTATAAAAATTTGGCAGTGTCTAAGGGATTAATGTTTATTACGTTAGTATTTGTACAATTAGTTTATTATGAAATTTGTAATACAACTATTAAGGCTAATATGTAAAAAACTACATTGTTTTAAATCTGTTTTGATCTAATGTAATCGTTTAGATCCCTGAAATAATTAAAATACTTGCGACAAACCCGTTTTTGATTATAAACTGCTTCACGTAACATTTCGGACAACAATCTCATTCTCTTTATTTGCTTTTTGAATTTGAAATCTATGGCAATGGGTTTTGCACTGCTGCAATTTGGTAATCAACCCATTATGGGACCTACATCTGTAAGTTTGTAAACGATCACCTATTAGTGGATAGTATAAACTCTAGATTCGGGTCAGACGTCGTCGCACAGTGTTCAAAATAGGCGAATTCGTGATCAAAATTAATTAAGTTTAAAGAATGAAACCAATCTAGCTGAGAATATGAATTATTAGTGAGTCTAGCAGATATGTATAAAAAATAAAAAGCGCTCTATTCAGTTTCCACCCCATCGGGGTGAAATATTTAAGATAATTTCATATCATATATTTAAATTTATTGTAAGTAGGTATTGTCGTATTGCAAAGTTAAAAACTAATCACTTGAGTCATCCGCTGATTCTTCACTATTGTCTTCATCATCGTCTTTGAGTTCTAGTTCCTCGCTGTCGCTAAGGTTAAGTAATGTCCTTATCCATTTTTTTATGACGTATCTTTGTTGGCTGACAGGAACTCAGAAGAGGATCAGAACTCAATAACAGCCTGTGGAATAAATCTTCATTGATTTTAGTAGGACTGATTTTTTGGGTATGACTCTCTTGATATTTCCTTATTTTTAGATTCTTGCGCCTCTTCTGATAATTCAATATGTAACACACCCGAAACTTCTATGACCATACTTAATAATTTATCATAAGACTAAGTACCCCCGGCATGTGGCCGGCACTTCATACGTACGATCTGTTATTACACCTTGTTGCGCACCTTTGCGCAGGTTAATCCTTATGTCTTTAAATACCTTAAAGTATAAGCACTTAATTTATGTGTGACTCACGACGAAGCGAGTTAAAGCAATAAACGTAAAGTTTCATTAAAAGTAATTTAAACAGCAATTGTAGAGGAACATAACGACGTATGATACCTGACGATAACTTGCTTTTCCAATTATGTAAATATGCCATTTCTACCTTTAAAGTATGTCCTTTTACAGACTTATATCTTAATATAGATTCCTTAAAGTGGAGGGAAGAAATAGAGTCACTACCCTTGATTCAATGCCGACGTTTCGCCCGACCTATGCAGGTTTCTTGATATTTAAAGCGTGATAGTCACATCTAACATAATATTTAAAAAAACCAACATAATTATACAATAAATTAATCACCAAGATATTAATATTAATAAGTGTCTTATTAATATATATTTATTTATTTAATTTATAAATTTTAATTTGCGACCGCTGTTAATCTTAGTGATTAATTTTGTGTAGTTTTTAAATATTATGTTAGATGTGACTATCACGCTTTAAATATCAAGAAGCCAGCATATGTCGGGCGAAACGTCGGCACATTGAATGAAGGGTAGTGACTCTATTTCTTCCCTCCACTTTAAGGAATCTATATTAAGATATGTCTGTAACTGTAATTTTGGAGGATAAAATGAATTCAATTATGCCCTTTTACCTGACATAATTACTTTTACAACAAAACTTGCTACCTGAGGAAGGTATGCACATTGTAAATACCAAAACAAAAGAGATAATATTTGAACATTGAAATACTCGCGTAGTTTTGAGTAGTAGTTGATTAATAATATCTCTGGTTCTGGCACAGACACAAACTCAATTCTCGGTGAAAAGTTGCATCATGACATTAACAAACGCATAATTAAATTTCAATATTATCAGAAAAAAAAATTTTGTTTGCAATTACGATCACGTTTTCGTTAATTTTAAACACTGTGCGTCGTTCATTAGAATTTCTTCCTAACACGAGTATAGTTAACGTTGGATGTAGACTGAAAAATCAAACTTTAGTGCTTTGATACATAAATAAAATTAATAAATTATATATCACCTACTATGATTCTCATTTAAAATAAGAAACCATAAAATGAGGAATATGGATCTCCTCTGAAACTGAAAGATAGAAGATTCTAGTGTCAATAATCCAATTTTCTCAAAAATCAAACGTGGGTGTTCAATCTCATATCGACTGTACTCTATGAAATTGGCAAATTTGGAACACCCTGAATCCAAAGACCTTTTCGTCCTATGCAAATTTGATTATTTTGCTTGGTGTTGAATCTGGCATAATTTTGGCAATTCACAATCAAGGGCCTTTAATCAGATGTTAACGACAAAATTACTCTCTAACAATTGATTCCAAAATTTAGAGACAATAAAATTATTTTATAAACGAAGTGGAGATCCATATCTCAAAGTATTGGAAGTAATAAAAGAGAAAGAGAGAAAAGTATACATTAGTATTGGCATATGACAAGTACTTTTCTCTTTCTCTTTTAATAAAATTATATTTTATCAAGCCGTCGAAAATTATTTTATTTATTTATACAGAGTTTTGAGAAGTGAATAATAAGCAATATTGCTATCTACTTTTTTATTCATTAAGTTCAACTAATTTCTTTAAATTCATAACAATAACATTCTTGAAAACAATTTTAACTACAAGGTAAACATTATATGAGAATCTTGCAATAAAAGTACATTTTGATTTATTTACATTTAAAATACATCACTTCTATATACATGAAAGGAAATACTGAGTTCTAATTATTGAAAGGCAACATTCAAGAATATACAGATTGAAACATTGCAACCCTAACCTACTAATTTTAACGATGACCATTCAAAATAATAGACATCCTAAATTAGTTCTTGAAATAATAAACAAAATTGTGACTTAATTACTACTTAAACAAAACAATATTGCTGTAAAACAATGTACAAATTACATTTAAATATTAACAATATTTAAAAGTGTATAAATGCAACTTTTATTTTATACGTCGTTTAAAATTTTAGAACAGACAACAACTTTCTATGTTTTGTGCCATTTATTGTCTTCTAATTAATTTGATGGAGTTAGAATGTTGAATGATTAATCGTTTACTATAGAAAAAATTGTTGTCTGAAGACGCTTGCAACACTTACAACTAAAACAAAAGTAGGACTTTTCTTAAAACCAATTCATAATTATCAATACATTTTGTCCCATTAACACGTACATTTAAAATTAGAATTAAATAATAAAGCCCTATTTTTCTTATTTTATACAAATAATAACATTCTACTAGGAGGAAATTTTTACTTAAAAGTTCCAAATCAATTACTATCCAATTTAAACTTTAGCATCAATCATATCAATATTAATCTTGTAATATACGTATGGGTAGTACTCAGACTGACCAAAACCCAAACCTGGAATGTCGACACTCTGAAAACAGGCGTTTACATTTAATATATTTCGAGGAGAAGCAAGTACTCACATCGGCACCGGAAGATGCTTGGAGAGCACTGCTGTCCAAGTGACCGTACAACTGATTGAGTACGTCCCGTAAACGTTTAACACTTTTTTTACTTGGATGAAGTAAGATGGCTTGGAAATTTACCGGTAAGCCGTACCTAAAAATTTAATTTGCGTAAAAATTATGAAACAAAATATTAAAGGGGACGTGACCCAAAAAATGTAGATTTAAATTCGGATTCAGTAGACTTTAACATTCGTCGCGTTTATAAAAGTAACGTCCTGGAAACGCCCTTCTGTGTTCTTTGTTATATTATAATGAACGCTATTTCGATCGTACGGCACTTTGTAAAGAAATCGCGTTGAACATACGTTTTAGACTAATTATATACATTACTAAAACGAAAATATAGATGAATATCTTTACTTAATAAATTACGCTATCGGATTCATAATTCGTTTTGGTCGATTATTATGTGGTTTCTCCCTTTAATACCCGACCAGTCTCTTCTAACGTAAGTACAGTCAATGGTGTCACTACCTGAATGAGTTAAACTCATTTCTTATTCACAAACTTATAAACAGTATACGCAGTATATTAAATGTCATTACACTCTCACTCCGTTTCAAGAAGTACCGGAGATATGCGTAGATTAATATTATGTATTTATACGCAGAACTCTTCAAAGACTCTTTTTGAGAAAGTTTTCTAATATTCAGACAAATATTTATCTAAAATTGTGTAGCCGTACGATTAAAACTGACGCTGACGCCCTAAGAGATTTGAAGTTTTTTCTAGGGTATAGCCGAGACGAAAATCCAATGAAGCAAAATAACTATTTTTCTTGAGTTTTGTATAAGAACTACATTCCAAATCATTAAATAGTTATTTTTGTTGCATTATTTGGTGCACTGTATTTTCGGTTTGGAGCGAGTCGTAACAACTCCCACTAGGATAAGCTTTAACCATCTTTTTTTCAACATCTAGTGCGTATAATTTTTCCAAAAAAAATTGCATTCTGGGTCGATATCGGTATGACGTCACTTTTACTTTCTCAAGAAATTTCTGAGTGAGGGAAGCATTTGGTTTTCAATGTAAAAAAAATGAAACATACCTAAGCACGGATTCGACAAATACTCTCAAGGCTTTTACGTGAATCCAAGCACAAAAACATTCGCTAAAGTTTACCTTCAACCACCTAACCAACGGGCCCTAAAAATAAGTAATAAAAAGAATGTCAAAGAACGAAAAGAAGTTCTTACAAATTGCTTCTTTTTATCCGTAACTAGTTTCGTAATTTCATTTTTTCCGGCAGCAAGTTCTTCTTCATTGTAAGTAAAATCGCGAACGATAAACTTCTTGTCGCGAGCGTGCAACTTAAATTCTTCGGCTACTTTCTTAAACAACGACACCGTGTATAAACCGTATTCTTGATCTTGAGTAATTAATTGGGACGAGCGAGGAACAACCATGTCGGTTAACTTTTCATACAGCACTTGCCATTCGTGAAACTGTTGCCTGTAAAAAATATATTCTTTGCAGATGATTACAATGCAAATGGTGTTTATATTTACTTTGGAACAATTACAAGTAGAGTGGTAAGATACTCAGAGTCCAAAATAAAATGCTCCTTTTTAACCAAATCAGCCAAATTGCGAGTTAATAAGCTTCCTCTAGAAGATTATAATGTTTTTATTACGGCGAGTCGCTGATGCGAGTACATACGTTTGTTTCTTTTCCAAACTTTGCAAGCTGCCTTTTAAGTTATTGTAAGCGGTCGATTTTGTCTTAAGGTCGGCGTCAATTTGTCCAACTTGCTTGCTAATAATATCAGCGATACTTCTTAGCGATTGCTTAGTGGGATACTTAGCAATGTCCCATTGAAAACGAGTTATGTAACTGGGCAAATCACCTATAAATAATTTAATTAAGATTTTATTCTACATCAAATCAATCCTAAAATAACTAAAAGTTTTAAACGTCATATGTGCTTAGCATTTGCCATCGAAACACACAAGCATTGCGTAGCCTACTAATAAGAAAAGCTCAGAAGTGAGTTGTGTAAGTGAAAACGTAATGATCGACACCACTGCTGAAAAAATAATCATAAGTAACTGAATGAGCGTGATAAGCTCCGTGTATCAAGCTCCGCCACTGACCTGACCTAAGTGGAAATACAAAATCTGTCGGGGAATTGTCGCAAGACGATACAGATGAACTATTCAAAGGCGATTGTGGAGGTGTTAAAAAAACGTCCTCAATCGAATTGGAAGTTTCATCATCAGAGGTCTCTGTTGTGTTTTCACCACTCTCATTAGGTGGTGTGTTACTTGTTGCCGAAACAACACATTTTTCGTAAGTGCAGCCAGACAAGCACATGCCAAAAACCTTGCCAACGTCTGTTAAAACAATGCTTAAAACTACTACATTTTATATCAAGCAATACAAGTAGACAATACTCTTCAATATATTCTTATACATACATGTAACTGTTTTTTTTTTTTTTGAAAGATGACTGGTTCTGTACCGTAATTAAATGTACGACACAAATAGAAAACTCAATATTCGATTGAAAAGACGTCTTTGCAAATTTCACGAACATATAATTTACTCAGATTTTTTGATGAATTCCAATGGTCAATTTCGGTACTGAAGCAGGTCATATCAGTCGCAGTGTCAAATAGGTGTATTTTCCAAAAATCGGGTTTGTTATTGAATGAAGTATAAGAAGGTCCTAACCATGTAAGTGTGGTCAAATTAACACCGATTTCAAATTCCTACACAATTTTTATTTTCAGAAATATGTTTCAAAACTAATCCATTCCATTTAAAAACTTACATAACCAATTTACACTAGTTGTAGAGAATTCATTTCTCAGAATCGCGGTAGTTGATCTACGATTAATTTGAACGTTTGAATCAATACCAGAACAAAACCACAATAATTAATGTGAGCAGATTTTTTGGTCAAAGATAATGCAAAAAGTCTAAAAACAGGTTGAAAAATGCTTCGTGGGGGATTTATCGCCTCTGAAATGGTGACCCTGAATGTTTTGTTTTCTTTATTACCAACATTATTTATAACCAAAGTAAATTAATCATCGCAATAAAATTTCCAATCAATTTTACTCGTAAACGGTTTGTCGATCGAGTTTCATGAGTTATTTAAAAAAAAATAAAATTGACATTTATTTCCAGATTTGAAATCGCAAGATTACTAACGCATAGAAGTTGAGTACAAAGTTTGAGATTTCAAATGTTTAATGAAAATCTAACTCTTCGCACTTTTTTGTTGCATTTGGCTAATTCATTGTTATTTTAAAGATTTAAAAAGAAAATCCTTAATTGTAAAGGTTCGAGTTCCAAAGAAACCGATTTCTAATCCTAAATATAGACAAAAACAATAAAAAGAAAATCTCCGAGCTCTAAAATTTAGAATTTGAGGTTATTTTTAATCATCTTTAGCATACTGTTGTGTAGTTGGTTCAAAGAAGATTAACAAGGATAGATATACAATCGGGTCTATGGATAAATGTTTCAAATGATATTACGCATTCATAGAAAGTTTGTGAATTCCGAAATAAAATTTAGTTTATTTGAATTTGAAACCGAAATATTTGTTTGTCTCAAATTAGTTATAACAAAATTGTATAAATATAAATAAGTATTGTATATATATAAATTGTTTACACGCCATTAGATACTTTACTGGACAAGGAAAAAATGCTCCCAATATAAAAAAAATTCACAATGTGATACGTGAGTTATGGGAAATAAAGAAATAAACAAAATAAATAAAACACCCTGTATCTTGGTTATAATGGAACGGAGTCCTGAACAATATATGTTTTTTAAAATCCTCTTGATACCCTCTATCTAATCCTGACGTATACGCATTTGCATATGAATCACCCTGTATATTTTTCTAGTAGAAAATATTGTTTTGAAAGTACTTTTTCGGTCAATCTCTCAGTGATATTTTCTAACCTATACAGCCCTGTCTGGTATAACAGTCTAGTTACTATTCTGGATTGCATTTAATATATTATTGATACAAGTATTTGGAATAAAAGAAGTGGAATTTTTGGGTTACAGTTCCGCTATAATTATGATTTAATATTTATGATTTTAACTTGAGGAAGATTTGGAGAACTACACTAAATTCATCATGATGGAAGGGAAAAATATATAAAGAAAAAGGTGTAGTGTCTCATATTTTTGAATGGCAGAAGAAGCGAAATTCTGCTCTAGCAAGTAAGGCAGACTTCATTGAATCGGACCAGAGTATATACAGTAAAAGATGTACTGACCGACAGTCGGACTCAACCATAGAATAAAGTTATAGATATTATTGACCAAGAACAAGACAATGAATCGAACACATATGAGCCTTTAAGGAAATCAGTGGCAATTCAAGTATAGACGCGGTATAAACAAATGTGTTTACAAAGTTATGACATCACATCCAATTGCATAGCGTTTCTAATCACGTGGTTTATGTAATTAATTTTGCTACATTTTGGATGGTTTTATTCCAAAATTAGTGCTATTAAATATTTTTCCTTTTTGATTCTGTAATTATAATACATATTTTGATAATAAACGTTCTGCGCATGCGCGCGTAAACTTTCAATTTCGAAACATTGTTGTTTTGACTAACCTAAACTTTTTTGCGTCAAACAAAATAGTATTCGTCATCCGTTACTACTATTATTCTGTATTACTATGGTTATTACCTTCAAACAGAGATTACGCATTAAGGCTCCAGTCCAATTCACGATATTCAGTAGGCTCAGCAAATTAAGGTTATTTTAATCAAATGCGCAGGTCCTGTGGTTAAAATATCGGCGTGCACATTTGTAGCGCAGCGGTGTTAGGTCTACCGATTTACGTAAAAATTCTACCGAGAAAAGAAACGAGTCACGTCTACGTTATTTTGATACTGCTCTATAAACGTAGCACGTGTGAACTTTAATATCAACATCAGCATTGTATATTTTCTTTACATTTAAAGGACGTAGACTTATTACTCATGCTTGGATTTTGAATATAGTGTTGCATCATAAAAAATTCTTTTATACCATCAAGAAACGGATTCGTTTACTATTTTGTTTGTTATCAATTTTTTTAGTTAAACTGATATTACAATTTAAAAAAATTTAATTTTGCAAATAAGTAGAAACGTTAGTGTATTTTTTGAAATTGTAATAAGAAAAAATCTTACATCTTTATAATTTTACTTAAATCTTTTTTTAAATTTAAAATCAATTTTGGATTAATAATCTGTCACGTCAAAAACTACGCAAATTGATTTGAATTTTCGCCAATTCGTACAGTCAGATATCTGTGCTATTTTTCATATACGGGTGTACAGGGTTATTCGCTATAAATTACCCACCCCTTATTATTGCTCGTAGGAAAAAAAGCATTGAAGTTGTTTGGTACTAACTGAATTTTTTTAAAATGCTATCAATAATTCAGTTACTCGCCGTTTACAGGGCGCAACATAAATATAATGTATTTTTTAAATGTAACACCCTGTTTGAAGAGATTTTTTTCTGATTTCAAAACATATCATATGTTGTATTATCTTGAGCCGTTATTGAGTTATTAATCGTAGAATAACACAGTTACTTAACTACGGATTTGTTAACATTGTCAAAGTAAGCCATGTAAATGACAAATGTTGTGTTTGATAATTGACATTTCATTAATTAAATCACCAAAATCGTTTATAGTGAAGCAGTTGGCTGGAAATCTAAGCTTACTCTTGATGTACTACCGGTGGTTTCATATGTAACTGTGATATTCTACGATTAATAACTCAATAACGGCTCAATATAAAGACAACATATTATATTTTTTGTAATCAGAATTCAAATCAACACAAGCAACCAATCAGTTTTTGCAACTACATTCAGTCGATTATGGTATATATACCGTTACTAGTAACGAAATGATTTTCTCCAGATGTTTTAGATATGCTAAATTTCTCTAGTGGTTTATGAGTACGAAATGTCAAGTTTTGATCGTGGAAAAAAAACGTTTGTTCAAACATTTTTTCAATAGCTGTCCTAATAAGTTAAATAATTGATATTTTCAAAAATGACATTTTTCGGATTTTTCCGGATATCTACGTAACGGATCGGAATATATGATTTTAGTAAACGGTATCTCAATCGGCATAAAAACCTATACAACATTGCCTATTTAACCGAATCTGTATCTTTATTAATAACAAACATACCATACAATACTACTCCGTAAAATGTGTGTCTTGCGACATCTCGTGTAAACATTGACACGTATGAATAGTATAAACTAAGAAAAATGCCAATACTACTCAGATTGGGACATAATCTGGAACAAGTATTCAAGTCTTGGCATAAGAAATGCTCTGGAATATAATATGACCATATTATAATTATGACGAAAAGTTTATGTTAACATGTATCCGAAAATGCCTTGTTTTTGATAGTGTTGAAATTTAAAAAAATTATTTTTAAAAATTTTAGAGAATGATTTTTACGAATTTTGGAAAAATGTTATAATAGATTACCGCTAATAATCTGGCAGAGAATTTTTTTAGTTGATTTAGTTTATCAATATTTAAAAATTTTTTTTCGATTTTTTCGAAAACTGTTTGTTCTAGCAAAATAAGAGCTACTTTTTTGTACGCTTTTTATTGTTCTTTCTGAAAATAGTGACGAGTTTTTTGACATTTCACACACCATTTTTTTTTCAAAGAGAGAACCCCTTTACCTCTTACCCAACGCCGCCCCTGTTACAGATATGAAAAAATACTGTATGCCAGATTATTAGCCTTAATCTATTATAACATTTTGCCAAAATTCGTAAAGTTACAAAACAACGTTCTCTAATAAAAAATAAAAATTTTAACACTCTGTATATCAAAAACGAGGCATTTTTGGACATATGTTTATATAGACTTTTTGTCATAATTTAACGTCAGGATTTGATTTTTGGATATTTGCAATTTTATGTCAATATACAACGATAAACGTCCAACAATTTATCTTTTGTTATGCGTAGTAAATAAAGATAGATGCTAAGCTACTTGTCATAAGTAAGTAATGAAATAACGAAATACGTTTGGCGACAATAACTGCAAAAAAATAAATCAAATTAAATAGTTGTATCAAATAAACAACCGTTTTTGTATCACAAATTGCGTAGACTGACTTACAGAGTCTTGTTATGACAACAGCTAAGCTAACCAGTTTTTCGCAAACCCCAACTTAAATGTTTCAAATTAATAAAAAACAGAGGAGTTTACAATTACCCCACCTGACTAGTTAAATGCAGGTTTCCTTATGTGATTCTTTACTATTGTCCGATGAAAATTAAGTTTCCTCATAGATGTAACCTTAATTTATTTGTTGAATTAAAAAAAAGATTCATTTCTGTATTTTTTCAGTTTTATACATGAATAGCTTATGTAAGTTTTTAAACAGTATGCAGTACAGGTAAAATTGTGATCTTCAAAGTTTCTCAAAGAAGATCGTTTCTGCATAAATTAAATATGAAATGGTGTAATTCTATGAATTAACAGGTAGTAAATCCTATATGTAGAAGATATTTGTAATTCTAAGAAACATTGTATGTCCATGACACCAATAAATGTAGAACTTGATTCCAATGTAAAGATTATATCAGTAAATCTATAAAATTTCATGCTGTGGTAACCATAAGACATCCCTCTTTTATTAACCACCCAAAAAAAATGTGGTGCTTGCACATCCTTTATACGATACAAGTTTATAAAAGCAGTGTGAAAAATCAAGCCAAATGTAATTAAAATAGATCACTCCCCAATTTTTGCCGAAAAATATTTGTAAACTTTTTTTTCTACATACTTATTGGACATGCAACACCCAAAATGTGAATTTACCAAATATAAATATACTCAATTTGTATCCAATGAAAAATAAAATTAAACTCATACTATTATTTGCAGTTAAATTCTCTTGCAGCTTATCCCTCTGATCTTCCAAAACTTCGCCCAAATATGAGGCAACTTTACGAGTAACCTGCTCAACAAATCCATCGAGCTTTCCTAAATCATCAGACAATCCAACTAATTGATCTAATGTTCCTACCTGTAACAATTACACTTTAAAACAATTACGTACTCGGCAAAAATAATTCAAACCTTTAAATCGGGAATGTGGAATTTATAATTGACGGATAAAGAGTTTTGTTTGCTGGTAAGATTATTCATAACCTCCCAGGTTTGCTGGCACGTTTTGTCACCTGGGGCTGATATAAGCCAATATTCGGTCATGTTTGTGATCTGAAAATAAAACTAAGCAATTGTAGGTAAATTACTAACGATACTTACCTTACCTAAATAAATAATATTATTGCCAAGTTAACAGGTTGATAGATAAATTAAAAAAAATATTTAAGGGTTAATTAGGGTAAGAAACGTAAGATTAATTTAGTTTTAAATTCCGGTGGTTAAAAAATCGATATCGTCATTGAAGTTGTGAATGGGCATGTAATAACTATTATAAAATTCGTACCTGTAATTTTTAACGCACTAAAATGTTAATGCAAAAACGAAAAGTACCCTTTTCCAACCACTCCCCAGAAGACAGCTGATCACAATTTGATTTCACGTGATTACGGACATATTACAGATTTCATTTGTAAATAACAAGTGATAGAACTGCCCTCTATGAATCGCAAAAAAATTACTTAATTGATTTATATTGGAGCGCCAAAATTCAAAGATGGTGGATGACAGAGCCTACACAATTTGAAAAAAAAAACCGAAGTAAAATTTGTATAGAATTTTATTTACAACAAACCTTGTTTCACAATTTTCTCTTGAATACTTAAATGTTAAATAAAAAGCACGTGAATTTCGTGTAAAATTAAATTAGAAAAAAATTATGTACTTACCTAATTTATACTTATATTCATAATATGTATTGTTAAATAAAGATCAGGATATTACCTAATTTCTACTAAAAAAAATGTTTAAACAAAACTTATTGCGGCTGTCATCTTGGACAGAACGTCCATTTCAGGATTTGGACACAACACCAACTTGAACACATCCCCCACTTTGATACTTGAACACAACGCCCAACTTGTATCCATCGCACATAACAAACTTATTCAAATAACCAATTGTGGGTGATGTGACAATGACGAAAGTGTTCACGTGTCCAAATTTAGTGTTGTCCAGCAACGATTGTGTTCAAGTATAAGATGGCAGCCGCCACGCAAAGGTCGAATTGATGTGTAACATTAGGCCTGCATCCACTGCCAAATACATCTGGTATTAAACTATTGGTAGTATTTTTCAAGCAATTTAAAGCCGTCCGAACATTAAACTAAAAAGAAACTCCTAATTATAAACAATACGTATGTTTAATAAATACCTGTAAAATTAAACTCTCTACCACAAAAGTATTTCGTTTAATCTAGGCAAGCGTATTTTTACACTTCTAGACATCAAAATCACTTAGCGAGCAGGACATCGAGTTGATACTGATTAATTACGGACGCGTTACAAACTGGTTGCCAATCTCCGGGTGCGAAAGTTCATTGAAACGCTTGGGATGGCAAAGTTTCTGAACATTCGCACACGGTGTAATAAGTTGATAACCAGTTTGTAACGCATTTGTTTTAGTCCCTTAATGTGCGGAGGGCCTAACAGTTGAAGTTTTAGTTTCAGCAATAATAATTATAAGAGTAATGAGGAAACGTTGGCCACAGATCCAAAGTTTAAAGAAATTAGATAAAGAACGGAAAATATTTTTTGAGTACGAAGGAGAAGATGAGCGTTTTTCATAATTTGTTGAACAAAACTTGAAGTTGAGGTGTTTTATAGAATTAATGGCGGGATGGAACAACACAACTTCAACTTAAGCGATGCTTTAAAACAATCTCAACAATAGTATCTCGATTTTTAAGAATCGCGTAAGTTTAAACTGTGTTTGTGCCTACAGTAATTAGTCTAAAGGCCATTATTGATTGAATTTCTTCCTAACATTTAGTTAACGCGAGTGGTCAGCTTCTTCAGAGGTCCTTTCGTCTCCGATGTTGGATGTAGATTGATAAGGTCTACTTCGCAGGTTGTATTTCTGCTGGTTCAAAGGGGACGGAAGTTGCATCGCGCCGGTCAAATCTGGTTTTTCGTAAGGTGCCGTTCGGGTGTACTTGAAGATTGGATTTTAGATCTTGTTGAGCCTCAGGGTTTCTTCCTTTCTGTTGAAGTTTTCTGGATATTTATATGGATCTCGATGGCTTCCATAACCAATCTGTCATGATAACCGTTGGCCGCTGCTCGTAACTTGGAGCTTTGGAAGAGTATATTGTGATCCCTATTGCTAAGCGCATGTTCGGCTACCTCTGACTTTTTAGCATGTCCCAGACTGCAGTTTGCTCGATGTTCTTTAAGCCTAGTTCCCATCGATCTCTTGGGTGGTTCCAACGTATGCTTTGTCACAAGAACAAGGTATACGGTAAACTCCGGCTAAAGAGGGTTTGTTTCCTCGTCGTTTCACCAGCACATCCAAGAAAGCCGGTTGTTGATTATTTTCTATCTTCATAGTTAACTAGATGCCGCAGTGTTGGGTGTTCAGGTGTCGAAAAAAGTGGTTAAGCTTCTCTATGTCGTGTTTCCAAACAAAAGTATCATCTAACGCACCAGAACCATGTCGCAATATCAAGACATTCTTTCAGTGACACTTTGGTAAACAGCGAGACCACGTCAACGCTTACAAGGATGTAGTTTGAGGTTCAATGTTGATGTTTCGAATTTTGCGAACAAAGTCTGCTGAGTCCTTAACGTAGCTGTTAGTCTTTCCTAAATGTGATTGGAGCAGAGTTGCCTACTACTTATCTAAGTAGTACGTTGGTGATCTAGAAGCGCTCATTGTGGTCTCAGTGAGACATCTGTCTTGTGGATCTTGGTTAGCCCTTAAAATGAAGGAGAAACAGCTTCGGATTTAGGACTCGTTTTGAGTATCTTCTGGTAGAGAAGATGACTTGAAGAGTCGATTAGTAAA
Source organism: Abscondita cerata (assembly GCA_030710515.1). Classification (NCBI taxonomy): domain Eukaryota; kingdom Metazoa; phylum Arthropoda; class Insecta; order Coleoptera; family Lampyridae; genus Abscondita; species Abscondita cerata. Next base: position 822,193 of record JALBCR010000004.1, read on the forward strand.
TCGTAGTATCATTCGTGTAGGATCTTTCTTCAAGGGATCTGTTGCTTGCAGATTCTAGGAGTTCCATAATTTTTAGAAGAACGATTGCGTTTCCTTTATCAGCAGGCAGAATGACGATGTCCTTCTCGGAAATCCCTTAATCCTAATTTCATTTCTTGACAAGTTGTTCTTTAGAGGTTTTGCCTTTCTGATGACATTAGCTGTCTCGGTCTTCGGCGCTTGTTTCGACTTTTCATATTTCCGGACTTGTTGTGTTTTTGTGCGATCGATAGATTAATGTATAGTTGAGAAGTTCGGTAGTGAATAAACCAACGTTGTTATAATTAAGCGTTTCCCCATACATGAATTTCTAACTAAAACTGAAAAATGTTACTTAAGAGTGTGTTCACGTAGGTAACAGGCTAGCGAGGCTACAATATGCCCAGTATAAGTTGAATTTTAGAGACGGCTAAATACCATCTCACTTAATAAATACCCAGTTTTGCAAATAGCATACATAAACAGTAAAATTAACATATTAATGTCTGAGCGCACCCCCTTGATTGTCGTCCTTCGCAGCAAAGAAAGTCTTATTTTTCTAACAAGGCTATATTACACACTGCAACTGCTTCATTCTGAAACATCTATTAATTAATTCTTTTAAAATTTACTCATAATTAAGCAAGAAATCCCAAATTCCCGTGTCTAACCGTGTTTGTGACGGTAGTAGCAGACAAACTTAAACTAGTTTTTCTTGTAGTGGGCTATGTTTAGGTATAATTGCATATCTATAGTATAAGTACAACAATTTCAAAACCTCCAAATATTTGTACATAATTTACAAAATTTTAATAAACGTTTATAAACGGGCATTTTAAAAATAACCCTCACCACATATTACAGTCGGGTTCTTCTTGCCCAAAGATTAAAAAGAACGCAACTATAGTCAAAAAAACCACAATATTTCCGATCAAAGTTATACAGCAAGCGCTCCATTTAATTATTTCCCCCGCTCGTGCAAGTACGATGGGCAAGGCGAAAGCACTAACAACCATCCCCATCGTTATGAAAATTGCTATTTCTCTGCAAGACGTGTTACAACCATGCCGTTCGGTATAGCGTCTTGACATTAAAGTGGGAATAGGAGTAATTATGTAAAATATTATAACTGTAGCTGGCCACCATATTCTACAGAGATTATTTCACTCGATGCTCAACGAATATTACCACACTTACAAAAATGGAGGCAGCGCGCATGCTAATATAATTAAAGTCAATCCCACAGAACCAGCAAAAGCCAAAGCCATTAATCTGCCAAACACAAACGTTAGAGAAACTTTCACTGAAATTTAAAAATACCAAACTCACGCTGTTCATGGTTTCGTTACGGCAAGAAACATAAAACAAAAAAAAACAAAATTAATAATATGTTCCTGAACCTTACAGATTTGCAATAATTTGAAAATCATGCAGTTATCAGCGCAAACAGTTACTTACCACCAACTTTGATAATTCTATAATACCTATGCGACCTCAACCGGAAAAAATGCTATATAAGAACACCACATGAAAATAATATGAATACTAAAGTTTATAATACAGTACTATATGGAAATGAGAGGATAATTAACAACAAAAAGTCCTACACTACGTCACATTGTTTATAAATATATAATAAAAATACAGCGTATTACAAAACACTAAACGATAATATAATTTAGCATAGATTCTAAGTTAATATCTGTACACAATAAATTATAATAGTATAAAAACTTGAAGTTTCTATACAAACATTATATAAATGGAATTTACCACATGTTATAATCTGATTCGTCTTGATCGAAAGTTAAGAAGAATCAAGTAAAGTCAGAAAAACTACAACATTTCCGCACAAAGTCAAGTAACAAGCCCCCATTGAATAATTTGTCCTGCCCGTGCTAGGACGATGGGTAAGCCAAATGCGCTTACGAGCATTCCCATAGTTACGAAAATCGCAATTTCCCTACACGTGGTATTACCACCTTGTTCTGAATAACGTCTTGACATCAATGTTGGAATGGGTGTAATTACGTAAAATATGACCACCATCAGTGGCCACCATATTCTAAACAAATCGTTACACTTATTGCTCAATAAAAATCCTAATACTTACTTAAATTGAGGCAAGGCGCACGCTAATATAACTAAAGTCATACCAACAGATCCCGCGAAAGCTAAACTAACCAATCTAAAAAAAAGACATACCTACGTTAACGAACGTTACAGCCAGAGATGGATAGTAAACTTACGCTGTTGATGTTTCCATAAGATAGAAAGAACGAACATGAAACAAAAAAATGCATACATTAAAACTTTCAGCCTGATTCAAAGATTAAAGATCTTCTCTATTTTTTAAATTAAATTGATTTTTAAATTCCTTTCTATTTCGTCATTTGCAATCGGTGAAGTTGATCTATCAAGAAAATGGCAGAGAAAAACAGTCAACCCCATTCGAAAACTGTAAGAATTTCACTATCGTTATGCTGAAGAAACGTAAAGGACATCTTATTGGTATGGCATAAATAGAACCAGTCTCCTGATTTGGCTGTAAGCGATTTTTTTCTTGAGGAACATCTCAAAACAATGCTTTTCCAAGTTAATAAGAATATACTTTATTTTTGCAATCTAACTTTAGATTTCAATAAACATTTATTTTAAGTTAAAATTTTTGACGATTGGTAATAATTATTCTTTGATATTGAATTAAACTCCTCAAGACCTCATTGAACGTTACTCTGATGTAAAACCCTATGTAGGTAGTGGTACTGAATATGGTTTTGACGATGACGACGTCCACCAAGACGTTTCTTCTGAAGATTACGTAAGATTTTATTGACAATGCTATATTAACTATGAAAAGTTACAAATCATTTAAGAGTTGTTCGCAGAAAGGAATTGGATATGAAAATTGTAAATCTGTGATCTATAGATAAGGCGTGCACCATCTTTTCAAAACTTATGAACAGAAGTTGAATATTAGTTAGTCATAAGAACGCTTTATTTTTCCAACATCGAAGAGAGACAGCTGTGATAATTCAGTGAAATTTATCCTCGCAGACACTTTGTGATAGTCCGGAATATTATAATATAATATCATGTATAAGTAGACATCTATTAAACGGACACTATCTTGGGCGGACACGGACGCCGTGTTTTTGCACAAAAGAGATTAAAGTTCTCTCTTGAGCGGACAGCGCAGCATAAAAATATCCGAAAATTATATTGATTTTCAACTAATCGGCAGGATTCGAATCTATTCGCGATGTTTAAAAATGTTGTGATGTCATATGTTTACATTGTACATTGGACCTGCATCCATGACCATGATTGAACATCCAATGAATTTGTTGTGTATTTTGCATTGAAAAAGTAATTTTGAATAATAAAAATTTTTTTTGAATCGAAATCTAATCCAATATTAAATTTATAATGAATGTTCTATACAAATCAAACGTAAATTTAAGGTAATTAAAAAATAAGATTTTTAAAAACCAACCTAGAAATAATTAAGAATTTAGTTGCAATTAAGATTTAGTAAGAACAGATGTTTAAATTCAGATAAGGATTTATAGCTATTAACATACTGAGAAATGTTATGACATTTATTACAGCCGCAGATGTCAGGTTGAAATCCGAGCTCGAAAAGCGAGGATTTTAAGACATCTAAGACTTTAATGTGTCATAACATCGATGTTTGTTCAACAGTTTATCGGTTTCAGGCAACCACTTCCGCATTTGATTATTATGACTTTAACCTGAAAATTAATAATTCAAAAATTCATTAGCAGCTTTTTCGTAAAAATAGAACTTGTCATGCAAGTTGGCCTTTTCTTGTATTGTAAAATTATAAATACATTTAAAAATATAACATTACCAATATATGTATCTGTCATATTAAGATTTTACATTCCCAATACACTACAAACCAACTTTAGTGAATGTTAAGTGCCTTCTTACAACCTGAAACCGATAAAAACGAGCCTTCTTACAACCTGAAGCCGATAAAAACTATTTAATGTGTGGGTTATAAAGGTATTTTTTTGAAATGGACAAAGACGTAAATTTTGTATCAGCTGATTACCTTGTTAAAAAAATTTCCAAACGTCGAAGAAAATTCCAAGACCTACACAGAAAAAATCAACTGAATTTTAAATAAGTAGTATATTATACATCTGGATTGAAAACCTGAGACAATATTTTATTATTATATAAAAATAAAGACTGAGGCACAAATCGTAGCGTAAAGATTTGCAATTTTGTGTGTTACTGTAAGCTACAGATTCTCGTAAGTATTTACGGTTTCTTGTAAATCCTTATAGATAGAGCAACAGAATTGCAAATAATACCGATCTGTAAAATATTTTGCTACGATCAGATCATAAGATACGATCTTCCGATTTTAAATAATTAAATAATGACGCGTATAACTGCAATAATAATAACTGATTCCTATTCTAACAAGAAACTTAAATATTAACATAAATCAAAAAGTATTATACATCTAAATTGAATATCTCAAACGCAATATTAAAACATAAGGAAATAAAGGTGAGAACCAACAAATCTAATTAAAGGACATGATAAAATTAAATATATTAATTTGATGTCAAAAGCCAATCATCATATCTATTTTTAAAATGCATTTCAGGAGGATGCACGGACAACAGAGGCAGGGAGATTATTATTCCAAGGCAAAAATACTCTGTTAGTTAAAATATTTTGGCGGACACTATTTTTAAAGTTTTCTTTTGATTTAAATTTGTCTATTTGACATAATAATTTCATATTTAATAAATATATACAGGGTGTCTCAAAATTGACGTCCGTCCTTTCAGAATATGAATCGGGGGGCTAAAATGAATTAAAACGTTAGAATAAAGAAATTGCGTTATGTCCATGGTTACAGAGTTATTGACAAAAAACAAAGATCTAACATTCAATGTTTAAACTTTATTAAAAACGAATATTTGTTACAAAACCATCATGTTGGAACCAGCAATTCAATCTAGTTGCTAATGGGACTTGATCGAGCAATGGCAGTGGTAAATTGTCGTTTAAAAATGAAAATACGATGCTGAATTAAATCGGTTAGGTAACATATTTGGGCCGATTACATTATTACATTATTATTTAATAATCCAGCCCAAATGTTTACTGACCATCGTCTTTGGTGACATCTTTTACGTATTAAATAAGGGTTTTCATCTCTCCATTCGTGCAAATTATGAGTATTTATAATCCCTGTCTGGGTAAATGTACACTCATCAGTAAACATCGTTTTTAATAAAGTGTAAACATTGAATGTTAGATCTTGTTTTTTGTCAATAACTCTGTAACCATGGACATAACGCAATTTTTTTATTCTTACGTTTTAATTCGTTTTAGCCCCCCGATTCATATTCTGAAAGGACGGGCGTCAATTTTGAGACACCCTGTATATATATAATTTTGTCGGAAGATGACCATTATTATTATACAGTGGAAACCGTATACAATAACTAATGATAAAAAATATTGTAATTGAAATTTTAATAATTTAATGCATTAAAAATTTCCAAACATAAAAAAAATGGATCAATATTCGTGTATAACATTAGAGTATTCGAAAACTAGAGAAGAAACTGTTAATCTTTTGCCAGAGTCTCCTTTCATAGGAAAGAACACTTATTCATAATAAGTCTGTAATATCAAACATATAGAAGAAGAAGAAGATTGGAGATTAGACGAAATACTAATAAAAAAGACTTACGTGGGGAGTGAATTTGTTTAAACCGTTTAAGTGTGCGGGAATAGATGCTATTTTCCTGCATTAAGTACTATAACATGGTTTAGAAGAATCTGGTTCTAATTCTTTATAGAACAAGTCCGGCATTTGGGTATATGTGCGTCATAGTTAAACTAGGGCGTAATTCTATGCTTTCCAACCCATTAGTGTGATGTCATTTCTCCTCAAAACCTTGGAGAAGAAATCGAAACAAATTTGCATTCGGATAAATAGTATGAGCCAGTATTACAAACATTAAACGAGCAATTGAAAACAAAGAGATTCCTCTAGGAGCTTCCATAAATATGGAATGATTTTGACTCAATTACTATAGTATTAGATGAGCCCGAAGTAAATCAATCTATGCGCTACAGTGGCACCTACAGCTGCGTTTACAATGATGTTAATGTTATGATTATAATTAAATATAACTGGTGAATATTCGTTTAGCTTTTTTTAAGTGTAAATCTATTGTATATATAATTGTGTTTCTAATTTTAGATTCAAATTTCACATTACGTTGTTTTCACTTGTCAAACCTGACGTCCATCGTTATATCCCCACTCTAAATGACTATCTTAACGACCAAAATTTGGTGTAAAAATGCGCCCTCTGTTTGGAACGAAGAAAACACAAGTGCATTGTGATTGGTTGATCATTATTTTGATTGGGTGCATAAAAAAGCGGGTAATTCAAATTACAGAACCATGGAATACATAGGTTCACAACTAAAACACTACAAATAAGTAAATGCAACATAAACGAAGAATAATAATGAATGCTATGTACGAAATTGACGCAAGATATGACTTTAGTCGTATGTCAAATATGTGTAGAGTGGAGTGGTGTTGTCGAACACAGTGACATCTACAAATAAGAAGAAACTAGAAACGTATATCCACTACTGCTTATTTGAAAAAACCATCTACAATAATTGTTTAATCTAGGATCCCCACAAAGTAGTCAAAAAACCAACATATGTGGTGAAGTGAAGTCACGAGCTAGACAAGGACGTTTTTCTTTGAAAAGGTCCATTACCTTTAATTCTCATTGGAGAAGATAATCATAAAGCCACAAAGACCTTCGGCAAGAGAAGAATAAAGCCGGGAACACATTTGTCTGATAATCATGATTTAAGAAAAGCAAAGTACAGTATATTACATAGTTGTTGAATCAGTTGATCAGTGTGATCAATCACCTCAGGCGAATGAGCGAGTCTGTTTAAAATTGACTGACAGTTAAAAAGTTAAGAAAGAAATTAACAACAAATCTACAATGTGGGTGAAATGAAACAATGACAACTTCAACAACATCATATAATTCCATAGTGCTTGACACCTTGGCAAGAGAAGAATAAAGCCGGGAATACATTTGTCTGATAAGTTGTGTTGTGATCGGACATAAACACATTGTTCTGAAGAGTTGCTTCAATATGACCTCAGACTCATCAGATTATGAAGAGGAAATTTTTTATTTTATTTGTATTTGCATTTCACTGGCTATTTCTTCAAAAACTTCCTGCCGCATATTATATGGTTCCGGTATTGCTAGGACTGAATGTTATACAAATATTCATGTCTTCGTTCAACTAAAATTTCTTCCGCTCGCCTGATGCATACTACGTCTCGTTGCAACACAACACAACGCATCAGACAAATGTGTTTCCAGCTTAAGAATGATCTCGTCATATACGCTCACAGATTCAATACTGAGTCTCCCCCCATCCTCTCACGTAATAGTATAAACAGAAGCATTCGCAGCCGCGTATAGGTTGAAAATAAGTGATCCGATAGAAACTTGTAGAAGAGAACCCATTTCGGAGATCTTCTACATACTGGAAAAAAAAAACCGGTATCCTCAATAAGAATCCTTTGAAGTTTCAAAAAAACCTTTCAAGGTTGAAATACCTAAGAGTTTGGCAAATAATAAAAAATGAAAGTTGATGCAAAACTGGCTGAGAATATATGTGCATATATTAAAAGATGATACATTTCGTTTTGAATCGTACTCAAAATTAATTGCTCCCTTGAGTTCGGGTACTTATTCTACCTTAGAATTTAAACATCTTGGTTTACCTTATTAAATACATTTATTATCTACTTTATCACTTAACTTGTCATAGATATTACTCATCAACTTCCTTTTACAAAGTTCTGAATAGGTAGAATAATAAAGTATAAAATCAACAGAAATTTCCAATTCAATTTTTGAGATGAACCAGGATTTAGCAGGATTAGACATACTCTTTCAAGCTGATCTAACTGATCCAATCGATTTGAACTGAACTTGCAGGTTCTTTCAAACGAATTCATTTACCCACACTCTGTTCCTAAGTGATCCGAAAGAGAACCAACTGAACCTCATTTTTTGGTGGATTTGTTTTGGTTCACTTTATGCGAGTCATCAGCTAATTTGGTTGTACTTTCAAACCAAGTTAGTGAACTGATCTAAGTGAACTTAAGTGAGCTGATCTGAACTGATTCAGACAGCTAGGAAGAATACAACTATTGTAATACCTATCTATAAGTTGACCAGATGTTTATGTCGAAAAGGATGACTTACATACTAAAAAAGGATGATTTTTCTTTAAAAAAAATTACATCCTGTAAATTTAAAGCGTAGTACATACAATAAAACGGAAATGTGTGCCACCCACGATAGTCGAATGAGATGAACCAGTAGCTGAAATAAATTTTGATTTTATTTATAATGTGAAATTCATTTCCAACGCCAATGTTGGTTGAAACATAAAGAAGTAAAAAATATTATTTTGTTTACCTAATAACTAATAGACAAAAAGCCAGACGAAACAAAAGACAGGACGGACATACGGTTATAATGACTAAAAGAATTATACAGTAAAATACAATCTTAAATCCCCAATTAATTCACATGTGTGTAAAAAAAGGATTAGACTAGATGCATAATCATGATTTAAGAAAAGCAAAGTACACTATATTACAGTTGTTGAATCAGTTGATCGCAATAGTGTGATCAATCACGATACAATTTTTAGTGGATCACTGCTCATTCCGTCAATTCACCTTAGGCGAATGAGCGAGTCTGTTTAAAATTGACTGACAGTTAAAAAGTTAAGAAAGAAATTAACAACAAATCTATAATGTGGGTGAAATGAAACAACTTCAACTACAACAACATCATATGTAAAAGTAGTTCACATCCTCAAAAGGTTGAACACTTCTGCTATATTTAACAGTTTGCACTTAACGTCAACAATTCAGCAGGTAATAGAAATTAATAAGGTGGTCAATAAACAATACAGAAAACATGATTCATTGTAATACAATCACATTTTCCTAATTAAGAAATTACTTCATTGTTTAATATATATTACTTACATTTAATACCGGCCATTTGTAATTATTTACGGAGATTCCAAAATTTAACAGTGCAGAAATTTACATTAATTTTGTCTTCACCACAATAACCATACGTCTCTTCCTAAAAAACTGGTAACATTAGTAATTTTTTTAAACTTCAATGTTTCAGACATAAAAGCCAATTGACAGTTCATGACAGCTGTAAGCATAAACTTAAAAATCTAGAGTGCACTTAAACATATAAGCAGCGTTGTCAAATCACATTCTTAAGAGAATTTAGTTTAGTCACAGTTTAGTTTTTAATTTGTGGAATATTTTAAACAAGTGCTGGAATAATATTCAATATTAAAAATTAATTAATTAAAATTTTATGAACGGTTTTAAATCTTAATTGTAAATATTGTTTGAATTTCAAACGCAAGTTATTATTTGCAAGGTTTTTTACTCTTTGTTTTTCAATATTTTTGCGTTTTGAGTTCTTGTAATATATCATTCGGTCATATTTTTAGAGTTCACTCCAAAAACTGTATATTTTTAGGAATGCTTCAGAAAAGTATTGATATGAACATATAATGTCGCTTTTCCGCTTTGATATAAATGTAGGTCGATTTTTAGAATCTTAAAACGTAAAACGTAATAATTTTTAATTCTACGTTTGATTTAAATAGAAACATTTATTATAAACTTTTAAGTAATCATTTTTCGACCAAATATTTTTTTATTACTTGAAATAACTTTTCAGCGCAATATGAAAGTAGCCTTTTTATAGTGGTTGTCATCTATAGTCGTGAAAGTTTTAACATTGATTATAAAGTTACTGTTTTAATTCAAAATGCTGCATCAAAATTAATGGAAATTTGTATTACCGACTGTACCTATTATAAGTACCTCGACATATTTGAAAGCTTATTATTTTATTATCTCTACTTTTTATTATTTTATCCCTATCTTGTAGAAAAAATACTTTTTTTATTCGAGATGAATTCTGACTTTTACACTTAAGAGATCGATCACTCGCTTTCGCTCGTGAGCAAATTTCTCTCTCACAAAAAAAATAAATTTTTATCCCTTACAGAAAAATATACTATTTTCTTCAAACGTCAGTTTTATGCACGACGTTGTATGTTGCGTGTTGCAGAACGTATGTATGACTTAGCGGCAAAGTCACCGCATCGGCGAAATATCGTAACGAGTTACAAATTGTTTACGACGCAGTGGTTTATCGAGTGGTTTATCGTCCTTTTGTAACATACTAGAAGAGCTTTCTTGCACATTCTACACGACGTTTGGCTGCTATTTTATGTAGCGACTTTGCCGTGCTATACAATCTAAAACTGTTTGATACATATTGCAGTGCGTACACATGATGCTACAGCGCTTTTTTAGCCGCGCGGCAAAAAAACTCGTAGTGTACGTGTGACCTAATGAAATTGACTGAAATGTTATTCGTGCGTTTAAAGAAAACGCGCGTCAGATAACGCAGTAATAATGCGTGGTCGACGAGCTTACAATTGTTTGCGTGTAATTAAATGATACAGTTTGGCAGCGAACCGGTGCGAGACGTGTCGATTTCTGACTTTTCGCTTTGCTGCCCGTCCGTATGTAAACAAGATATCAGGAAAACCGCCGGTTCGATATCTATACAACTTTGGTCTTATAGTAGCGCAGATATGATTAAATTTTTGAATTCTTGAATTATTTAGAAAAAATTTTAAATATTTTTGTTTCACATAAAAACTGTTTGTAATTTAATTATACATCACTTATATTAAAATATTTTTTGATTAGATAAGTAATTATTGAGATAGACTACCACGTGATATTAATTATTTTAACAATATCTCAACCAATATCAATTATACAAAAAAAGTTTTGAAAGAAAAGTTGCTGGAAATTTTATTGTCCATTTCAATGTTCTTTATGTGTAGGAAATTTCTTCTTCAACAGGTAGCATTGGTATACCGGTTTACCAGTAAAAGATACATTTAACAATTGTTGACCGTTACTGAAATGTAAATAATTGTAAAAGATAAATATAAAGACCCTAATTTAATATTTCTTTCCCAATTTTACACCTTATAACACAAAAAGCTATGCTAATCAGTGGCGACTTGTCCATAGGGTCAATTGGTCAATGACCTCCCAAAAATTTTGACAATATATAAAAAAATATTAATTATTACGTGTTTTATTAAAATAGGTAATTTACTCGCAAAAGTCGCAAGTGGCAAGTATTATTAACTTAAAATTTATCGGCCGTCGTTCATAATTCATCCCTCCTTAACCTTGGGCTGGCGGTGCGAATTGTCCTCATTGAATTAGATCTACCCGGAAAAACTCGAAAAACGTGCAGCGCCCGAATAAACGCGAACATCCGAAGCAATAATCAACTTTGGGTCATAAGCCGGCTTCGAATAGGGTGTACATCTACACTCGATTTTTGATTCGATTTTCGCGTGTTTTAAATCAATTTAAGAATTTATATTGATATGTTTTACTGTTGTTGTGTTGTTTTGTAAAAATACTATTTTTGATTCGCGTGTGCATGCGCTATAATAGAAAATGTCGGTAGTGCAGAAAATTAAACAACTAAAAAGTGCTAACAAACTTAATTTTACAAAATTAGTTGAGTTCAAGGCAAATGGTCGTCCTTTGCCAAAACTAAGTTTACGACAAACTAGCAAAGACAAAAATAAAGATGTTCATCGAAACTTTCGCAAGGTAATGTACGATTTAGCTGACTGGATATGTGGCTGTGTAGTATCAAACGTATTTAACTGGTTTGTTTGTTTATTATTTTCTAAAGACTCGTCAGACTCGCTATGGTGCAAATCCGGTGTAAGCGATTTAAAACATTTAAAAGAGAAAATAAAAACATGCTTCGTCTGCAGAACACATGAAATGCTCGGTAAATTTTGCAACCGTAGGAAATGTTGATATTCGTACACAGCTAGATAATGCTTATACAAAATCCCTTAGAAATTTTAATGAAAATGTTTCGAAAAATCGCTATATTTTGAACAAAATTGTAGATTGTATAAAATTTTGCGGTGCATTTGAGTTGGCACTACGTGGCCATGATGAAACGGCTTTATCTGATAATCCAGGAGTTTTTAGAGGACTTATTGATTTTGTAGTCGAGTTGGATCCGATTTTAAGGAGCATATGGAGAAGGCAGCCGTTTTTAAAGGAACATCCAAATCGATTCAGAACGATCTACTTGACTCGATGCTGGTTGTAGTTCAGGAACAAATAAAGCAAGAAATTAAATTAGCTAAGTATGTTGCTGTGCAAGTGAACGAAACTACCGACAGTTCTACTAAAACCCAAGTGGTTTTTATAATTCGTTATATTTTGTCTGGCGTTGTACACGAACGGTTTGAAAAATTTGTAAATCCTTTAGGAACCACAGCTTCACACCTTACAGATGTAATTCTTCATGAATTAGAAAATCTTGACATTCATAAGTTTCCAGAAAAATTAATTGGACAAACTTACGATGGGGCGTCAACAATGAACGGAAAATTAGGAGGCGTACAAAAAAAAATTAAAGAACATTACTCTGCCGCGAATTTTATACATTATTGTTATGCCCACCAATTCAACTTAATTTTACAAAAAGCAGCAGGTAAAGATAAAAATGTTAAAGTTTTCTTTGCAAATTTACATGGTTTCTCAACATTCTTTAGTCGATCCCCAAAACGCACAGCGGTTCTGGATGAGTTTGTAAAAGCTCGCTTACCTAGAGCAGCTCCCACGAGGTGGTATTTTAATGTACGTTGTGTGGAAACTGTGTTTGTTTATAGTGCAGACATTCTGTTGTGTTTAGAAAGAATAATCAAAATAGAAGAAGATTCAAAGACGATTAATCAAGCGATTGGTTTAAAAGGCTTTTTACAAAATGAAGATTTTATATTTTGGTTGAACTTCTTCCATCTTGTTATGCCCCATTGTGACATACTTTTTAATGAACTTCAAAAACGTAGTATAGACATTTTATCTGTAAAAATTATATCGACTCCTTTAAAAGTTCAATCCAAGCAGTTCGCGATAAAATTTTAAATGACCTATCCTCGGAGATGCCTACAATTTCGTCAAATACTACTAAGCGATCACGTAAAATGAAGATTCTAAGCGTCGAGTGGCTTTTGAAGTTTGCGACATAATCATTTCTGAAATGCACCATCGGTTTAGTTTCAGTGATTATTTAGTGATCAGCCAACTGTTATTATAGTGATCAGTTTGAAAATTACAAAAACAATTTTCCAGATAATATTTTTAATTTGGTTAAAAAAAACTATCCTTCTATAAATTTCTTAAAACTAAAAACTGAGTTACAAGTTATTTATGATCGTCCTGATTTTCGCGGTAGTTCTGGGGCTGTTCCACTACTTCAACTTTTTACGAATAATAACTTGAGTGAAACGTTTTCTGAAACTGTCAATTTATTAACTTTACTGTGCACACTGCCAACGACAACTGTTGAGAGTGAGCGTTGTTTTTCGACCTTAAATAGAATAAAGACCTTCTTATGCAACACCATGGGGCAAGACAGATTATCCGCTTTAGCGATGTTGAGTATCGAGAAGTCATTTGTAAAAGGAATATGCGATTTTAACGAACGTGTTATTCAACACTTTTCCACTGCTAAAGAACGAAGAATGGACCTCCAGTTTAAGACCATTTAAAGCGGAATTTAAAGGTAAAATATTTATATATTTTTTAAGTATGCCTATTTTTTAAATTAATTTTTGACATCCCAGTATGATTGACCACGAGCCGCCACTGATGCTAATCTTAATACTTCTTTTATATACCACTGTAAAAATGTCTGTTTTGACTGATCCTGTACATAGAATACCATTGTGAAAATAACTGAAAGAACTGGCAACATTGCAACTTTCACTGAATGTGTCAAATGTGTTACCACAAAAGTGTTACTATGGTCGTTTGTTCTTATTGTCGTAAATAAATTTAAAATTTAAAAGAGAAAATTAAAAAATGACGTAATTTTTATTAGACTAATTCATAAATCTTATATCGAATTTTATTTTCGTAATCCTTTTTAGTTCGCAAAGTAATCGAGAATCTCACGACATGAATATAAGTAGAAAATCCAACGATAGTCCTAATTTCGAAATCGAAACGAATATATTAGAAATACCCCCGATCGACATACACGATCTGGTAAAAATTAAACATGCAAACAACGAATCTCCTATAAACAAAAATCTCTTCTCTCAAAATGCAACAAACTCGCATCCGTTAATGTATTCTCCTACATCATCACTCGATTATCCAGATCTGATAATGCAAACACCCAAGTGCACCAATTGTTGTAATTACGATTATGAACATTGCAAAGGCGATTCGCCTAAAACGATAAGAAATGTGGAAGTTATTTATGATAAAGACTATGAAAGAGATTTCCATCTTTATAAACAAGTTGAAGGTATGTTTCCTGATACGTTTAGATGGTTTTGTAAATTAAATTTGACGACTATAGGTATATCTCCGACACCTTCTTTGAAAGGTATGTATACTATAGACGTTCGCAAAGAACCGGATGTAATCGACGTTGATAATGATAATTCAATTTATGAAGCTCATCTTAGTTCTAATTTACAACAAGTTTCTCTAACTATGAATGAAAAAGAAGGTGAGAATATATATTTTATCAATTACGTATCAAAATTGATATTTTTAGGAAATTTAAACTTTTTGGCGCATAGTCAGCATAGTAATAAACTTCGTCTCATTAAAGTATTACATACTAATCTGAGTGATGATAGTGATGCTTCAAGTGCAGAGAGTATTACAGAGAGTTTAAGATCTGATGATATATATTTAGCTGATGATTCTAAGCAGGATTGCAGTATTGGTATGATTGATGTTCTTATTACTTATTTTTTCCAAAATTAAGAATCAATAATTAAAAAATTAATGATTTCAAAAGGAACTTCATTTTTCCTGGGCTTGATTGCAGATTTTAAACAAAATCGTACTTCTTCCCAAACATTCAAAAAACATGGAATCGTTTAGTATTCCACATTTTTCAAATTTATTGCATAAACCTTCCAAAATAAAAAAAAATGCTTAAATTATATACCAGCGAATGAAAGGTTTGGGGATTAGCCAGAACAAAGAAACAGCACTAACATGCAGTACAGTTTTAATAGCCATTTTATATTTTGAAATGCCTTATTTCGAAATCATAGGCAGTTTTATTTATTATTAGAATATGTAGATATAAAAGATGTATTTTAGCCCCACCGAGGCTACTGCAACCTCGGAAAACTAAAGGTAGTATCAGACATAGCTGCTTTTGACGCAGCATATTAAGAAATACCGCAACCTGCACTGCTGCATGGTGAACACGCGTGCGACCTGTAAGTTGCTAACGCAACTTGATTCCATGCAGTAATTTCGTACTGATTGTAGTTTAACAAGTAGCCGAGTGTGAACAGCGATTACGTAGGGTTGCGTATGCAGTAAAAAATATCAGCTTGGTTGAAACTTTTACTGCCGGTGCAGTATTGTCTGTCCTGTTTACGAATTCGGGGAGTTATTTTAAATATAGTCAAACTCCACTGCTTCAATCGGCAAGAAATGTTTGAAGTACTACGGGTATTGGGCGCGTAATTTACTTAGTAGATTGTTTACTACACGGAACTATTCACGCTTTTTTATTTATTTTCTTATCCACTACTTTTTTTCGGCGTCTTTTCTTTGCCGCCAAAGTCATATACAAATACGCCGGCGCTAATACTACCTCAATTCTGTTGTTATTATTTGAAATAAACTTCTAGCAAAATATTGGTAAACGAACTGGGATGGTAAAAACCGTGTTACAAGTTTGTTGTGTAGAATAGCAAATTTAAATAAAAAAAATAATACTTAAGAAGTCGCTTAGAAACCTACCCAAAACTCGTCGGTGAGTGGGTCGCAGGAAGTCTGTAAAAGTATCCTTATGTCTTAGGTCTAAGGAAAGTAAAACACACAACTGGTAGAAGAGAGATTATAGAATGTATTCTGACTATAGTATCAAGTAACAAACAACAAGAAAAATAATAAAAATTCCAATTAACGAAGGCCCAAACATGTATACGTTATCACAGTTAAATATCTTGATCACAGTTCGCTCGTAAATTAAAAATTTAATTCTAGTATAGACGCCACAAAATATATCTCTGCGTCTGGCGCAAAATTAAGTGAATTACTTGCAGAGACACTCGACATACACAGAAATTGATAAAAATTTAGTGACATTTAGTTCAATCTTAACGGCCTAAAGTAAATTATCATGCATAAATTCAACGTTTTTAAAAGAAAATTGAGAGTAAATAAACCCAGTGTTCGTGGACTGTAAGGTCTTTCAGTTTACAAACAGTATCCGAATGTTTATTTAACCCCTTGACTCCGGGCGCGCTTTACTCAAGTATACTGGGATATCCGGTTTGGCGCGCTGAGCCATAATTACTTAACATCATACTTTATGTTGTTTAGGATTCATAAGATTGATCTGAGATTAAATAAAGGAATGAATGTGTTTGATAAGAGTTTTTTATGCTGTATAAAATAACACAAAGTATCAAAGATTATACAAAATCCCAAAACAAAACGATTGACAATATAATTTACCATCAAAAATAAAAGTGTTTAGTTATACACAATCATAGGAACAGAAGAAACAGTAATAATAAAACGATTCCACGTGAAGAAACAAAATTGTATTTCGAACAAACAATAATTAGAAAATAAAACAGTACAAAAAATTATTTCTTATTATGGAATTCTTCTGAATGTTCGTTTGAACAGAGGTTTCTCACAACCAGAACACAACAGAAATGTGTATTTTGTGATTTTGTACACATTGTAACAGATCCAGCATCTTCTTCTTTTCTGTTCTCCCTTGGGCAAACGAATGAGTTTATGCTCTTTCGATTTTGAAGAGTTTTTGTTTATTGACTTACCGCGAAGATCATTATATTTGGGGTGATAATGGGAAAGTAGCTCATCACATAATTTTTCTGTAAATTTAGCAGTCTTGACTTTTTTGTTTTCGGAATTCTCATACAACACTTTTGAATTCAAAACCATTCTTTGTATAATATGAATCCCCAACTTTTTGAACCAGCTATAATTTTCTCTGGCGGCATTGTATGGTTCAATATCCTGGTCCACGGCGTCTACGGCACCCATATTCATATTGTAATGTTCTATATGTTGGGGTCTTTTGTACATGATCTTTGCTCGCTTTGCTTTCTCAAATTTTTCTTTTCTTTGAAATTAGCAGTCAATTTGGTTGTGAGGACATAAACATCACGTTTGTCTTTGAACCTCACAATGAGTATGTCTTTTGCGGACAAAACATGACTGATACTTTTCCAAAGGAAGCTCCGTCAATTCTTTGGGAACACCTCTTCTTACATTGATAGTACCTGTCACGTATGTCTTCTTGCTGAGCAAAAATTCGGCCAAGCGTTCAGATAAATACCAATTATCGAGTATTACTTCGCGGCCTTCCTCTAATAAATTCTGCATGAGAAATACAACAATTCTCTCAGACATGGACAATACCTCAACACCTGGTATATGCGTTGGGTGATAAATATCTTTTCAATGTATAAGGAAAAATTGTATGTGTAGCCTCTGAACTTTGAGTCACTTGGACATAAACAAAAAGTTTTATACCAAAACGAGACCTTTTGACTTTATATATTGCTTGAAATGCAGTCGTCCTTTATATAGCAACAAGCATTCATCGATTGCACAAATTTTTCCTGGATCTATTTGTGCAATTTTCACGTACATGGGCGAAGAACATTGCCACCCTCGTAAGTGGCTTTTGTCTGTCCACGGCTCGAGGAGAGCTGAACCTCAAGAATTTCAGAATAGAATAAAACCTGTCTCGGCTCATTATTTTGGAGGAAAATACTGGTGGGCCTCTAACAGATACGTCTTCTTCCAATAATCATGCATATTAGGCAAATGCATCAAGCCCATCAACAAAAGTAATGATAGAAATACATACATTTCATTTCTAGTCACGTTCTTCCAGTATAAATCATGAACCTTCAGTGCTAAGTTGTTATGAGCTTTCATGAAAATTCCAGCTCTGTCGTTCGTCCATTCGCAAAGATAGTCTACTATTTTTGGCGAAATGAATGCCTCAAAGCATTCTCGTATTGAAATTGAAGTAGTTGTATCCACAGCAGGGTGAAATTCATATGGAAATGTGGTTTCAAATATTTCTGAATCTCTCTTATCTTGAAACGGATCTGCAATAATTGTCCAATCTCCAAATTGTACAGGTTCTTCAGTTTCTAATTCATCTGTGTTCGAATATTCATCTTCGGAACTGAAATCGTCCTCCGAATCAGTGTAATTTTCAAAATCTGCGTCACTTGTATCGCACTCACTATTAGAAGACATAATGCACTAGTAATAACACTCTCACTGCTAAAGATTTACTGATTTGACCGACGCAGCCGAGGGAATGACACCAATAAAACTTGCTTACCAATGTAGGCGTGTTTATCCCCACTTAATATTGTTAACAGTATACGGGTTAGTTTTAACACGTTTGAAATGATGCATAAGCAAGCATCACCGTATCTGAGCTAAAGAGGAAATTATGCATACGTATGCATCATCCGGATGTAGCGGACACTCACTCATGATGCAGACGGGTGCATCACCGGAGTCAAGGGGTTAAGGACGCAAAGATTAAATCGTAAGTCAAAGAACATGCATGGCACGCGCATTAAAAAAGAGTAATATAAATAATAAAGATTAACACTTTAATTCTAATCAATTATCTTTGAATATGTCGAGGACATCTTCTTCAGACAAAAACGCATCACTACGTAGGTCCGGGTTAAATATTGAATTCTGATAACAAAGATAACGAACCGCCTTCTCGGGGTGACCTCAGGTATTTAATAATTTTTATGAATATCGGACGTACATCCCTCAGTGCTTAAAGAATCGTTGCAACCTGCAAGCGAGTCGTCCAGTGAAAACGAGGATTAGTAATTAGTGAAAATTTCAGGCAAAAATTACCGTTCTTCAAGCGTACGGAATTAATGAGTCCTCTAGGATTGTTTCAAAACCTCAGGTGCACATCTAGTAATGAATAACGACATAATAGTTAATTATTAGATGAAACAATTCAGGTACATAAAAGAGCTCAAAATCGTATGTAACAAGGTTGGTTGCCTGTCTTCAGGGGCAATTAACGTAATTCACGAATAATACGACGCTCTATTCGAAAGGAGTGGCATAATTAAGAATTACTGTCACAACCTAAAAATGTTGCGAACTTTGCGCTTTAGTGTGAACACCAGTGCAACTTTTATTTTTGGTTTGTAGCTTTTCGAGACAGCTGCAGTACAAATATTGCGCGTTTTACAGGTGCTGCCAAAAAACTGCATAGCAAAAGTAGCTGTGTCTAATACTACCTTAAGTTCAATAAAAAAAACCATTTGTCATAACATGTGTAATTTACATTTAATCGTAATTTGAGATTTTCAAACAACACTCTTTACTTAGTACATAATGCGTTTAAATTGTCATTTAAGAAATTTGCACGGCACGCCACGAAATCGAAAAGTACACTTGCGCTCGCAACACATAAGATTTTTTCTACAATCACATCAGACTACTATTTATTTGGAGCAAAAATCATAAAACAATTTTTTCTGTTTTTTCCTTTTCGTTAGTAAGAATTTCATTGTTACAATAGTCACGGGGTATTTAATTTTAACCTAAAATCCAGGGAGCGGGCGTTTTTGTAATTTTGTCGCTTTAAAGCGGCAAAGTGACAGTCCTCGGAAAACGTCAAATGCAAGCGCAGGTGTCTACTTTCTATATAAGGCATTTCAACGCTTTTGCCAAAATGGCGTCTGTAGAGCAAACAAACCTTTGTTTTTATTGTAATGTGTATAATTTCTGTTGATTTTTTGTACTTTTAGTGGTTGTTTTAATTATAAGTTAGTTGTAGAATCTGTGAAAGAGTATTTTAACTCAATTTATGTTTAAAATTACAAATAACAGGGATTCTAAAAACTTAACACTGTTACGATTTCCTCTAATGCCACAGTTCATTACACAACCAAATGCTGGTATTATGGTACATTACAAATCAATTAAACGTATAAACTATATTAAAATCCCATAACTCAATGATAAAATCCATCTAATTATACGTAAGTTTGCCCTACAATAGCCATTTTTAAAGGTCTTTGACAGCTATCTGACAGCGCATTGAAATGCCTTATCGGTTGTAGAAAAAGTTTTTAGATAAGGTGTGGTTATGACTGCCATTTGCAAATTTCTCATCTCTTTGATCACTTTAGCTAATAAACGTCAATTAATTGTCAGTGTTCATCAAATTTTTATGAAAAAATGGTGTTTTCGTCAGAACATAAAAAAAATTACTTTATCAAACAGAAAAACACCAAAAACTGCATCAAAAAACTTTAGCCGGACGCCTGTTTCAATAGCTATGCTATCATCATCAGCGAACCGATACTAAAATTAAAAACAATAGGAAGCTTATATATATATACTATCTGCGTGTCACGCATCGCTCACTTACTTGATTCTTAGATAAGCCTGAATAATTCCGAAAATCCTAATGGACCGTTATCATCATAATTCATAAGCAAATTTCTGTTTTTAAAAATTTCCAAACTTTCGCAAGAATCAAGTTCGTTTCATAGGTAAACTTGATCGTCTCAAATTTTAATTTAAAATTTCTACAAATTGCTGAGGGCTGTAAACTTTAGTGTCGAGGTACTGAATCTGGGAAACTATCAATCGTAGAGGCTTGCGGCAAAAAAATTAGAGATATGTGAAGTAACCGGTCCCAACTCCGATTGGTCTAAAACTTTTTGTGTACGCTAAGTGTACCGAGTCGAATGATGTTTTTTCTGGGCGCGAACGGACCGACCAACTAACAACGTTTACCTCTGATCACATGAAAAAATGTATTTAAAAAAAAAATTGTAATAATAGTACCAACTTAGACGACCCATTAGCGTCATTTATCGGTCAGTCCGCGCTCAAAAAATACTACCATTCGACTTGGAACACTTTAGTTAGTTTATAAAAAAAGTTTCACACCAATCGGGGTTGGGGCCGGTTACTTTCTCTTAAGCCAAAAGTTATTACTAAAACGTCCAAGAGAAAATCTGGAAATTATTTTCAAATTACTGAAATGGCCGCTAGGAGGCGTATTGCAATCTTGAATCTAAAAAAGTGTAGCTGTAGTTTAGTGTACCCATGAGAGGCTTCAGCAATGAATAGAGCGTGATGCAGCATTTCGAGCATTTACGGGGGCATTCATAATATTTCTGTTTATTTTAATTTGATTCTAAACAACGTCATATTACTTTATATTTAATATAAAGGCATAATTATGATGTTTACGATTAATTAATGTGACAAAACAATTTACAATCAATAAAGGTACTAAATATCGCCACTGCAACAATTAGGAATACCCCTTACAAAATACAATATTTTTAATAACGCGAAAGCACAAATAAAATTAATAAAGCTATATTTTAAAAGAAAACAAATTTAACACAATGAATAATTATCAAACACTTAATTTTCACAATCTCAACTTGTTTTCGTTTTTAACGCTCTTGATGCCAAACAACCAATAATCCTATCAGCTAGGTTGGTCGTAATAAAAAAGTTGATAAGGAATAAAGCAAGAACCAGCAAACAGAGAAAATAAAGATGTTAGAGGAGACTATAAACTATTAGGAAATGAAGATAGAATAATTAGGAAATGAATTAAGAAAAAAGAATTTAACAATTTTCGGAATCGTAGAAGACGAAGAAGAAAATCTAATGATACTGGTGGAGAAAATTTTGCAAACAATAAGGAAAGTACAGATGCGATAAGATAGAATTTATCATCAAAAAAATAAGATAGTAAGATTAGCAACCTGCAATGTCAGGTCGCTACTTATACCTGTAAAAAAAGCAAGAAATAATCAGTGAGATAAACGATACAAGATAGATATAGCAGAATTACAGGAAGTATGGAGTGGGACCGGGAAATAAAGAAGAAAGAATATACACTTATATACTCGGGTGAGAAAAACAGGGTAATAATAGACTAGAGTTCGTAATAACGAATAAGAATACATTATCAACTTTGTTCCTATTAATGGCAGAATTGTATACCTACGTCAAATAAGAAATAAAAACACATCTATGATAAATGTATACGCTCCGAGAGTAGAAGAAACACAAAAAAAAGAATTATACGACAGGATAATTATTCACAGGTAAACACAGTGAAAACAGCAACAACAATGAAAATTAAGTATGTAATCGACCTCCAGCTTTGAATATGGAAATATCAAACACAAAATGTATAGATAAAAGATTTCAGAAAGAGAGATGGTGAGGGCCAGCACCACAGTCAATGATGTGAGATCATATAGCAGGTAGGCATAGCAGTCATCAAAAAAACAAAATAGCGAAACAGTGGAAATCAACAAAATAGAAACAAAGAAAAATTAAAACAAGAACTATCCAAAAAGAGAAAGTAGAAGATAAATGGGAAAGCATAAACCATTGTGTGAGAAAAACAAGAAAAAAATGTATTGTGGTTTTAAAGAAAAGGTCAAACCTAGATAATGGTTCGACAATGAATGTAATGAATTAGTCAAAAAGAAAAGAGAAGCTAGAACAAGAATGCTGGCGACAAATTATGAACAAGAGAGACATTAGAAAAGAAGCAGTAAAATGTGTTAAAGAAACAATTGATCCACGATAAAATGGAGGAAATAGATAATAACTATAATACAAAACTGTTCTACTAAAAAATCAAAGAAGAGAAAAGAAAACCAAAAATCGGTAGAAGAGGAATTAGACACAAAGAAAGAAAAATACAGCATAACACAACCAAAACCGGAAGGCAACATGTAGAGACCAAATATGTTCAGAAATGTTAAAATTAGGCGACGAAGAACTACATAAAACAATATACAATTTAATAAAAGAAATTCGGATAAGAGAAAAGATGTCTAAAGAATAGAAAAAAGTAATGATAGTCTCATTACCTAAGAAAGGTGACTTAAAAGACTAGTACACTAATCAAAAAACTAAAACATACAGAAATACCATCCAAACTAGTTAACTTTGTCAAGTGACGCTAGCAAACACCAAACCAATAGTCAAAATAAAAGAAGGCACAAGAAACGAATTCACAACCACTACTGACATACGACGATAAGACGCATTTAGCAATATTCTTTAACTATACAATAGAAACAATTATAAAGAAAACCGACCGAGAAGGAACAATAAATAATAAAGTACAAAGCATACCATATGCTGATCACATCTTGATAACTTCAAGAACACAAACAACTTTTCAAAAGCTAAATTAACAACAAATAAAATTTACAAATAAATCAAGACGAAACAAAACTCATAAGACTAAGAAGAAAAGAAAGTCTAATACAAGACATAAAGATGAGAGAATATTTAAATACGGTATCCGCCAAAATAAACAGTACCGAAACAGAAAGTGCTGTGGAGTTGTTTATGTAATATGGATTTGTCATATTTGACTTAATTGACATCAGTTGATATATTAATAGTACGCTGCAGTTAAATTTGATTTAAAAATGGTTCTAACAACGGAAGAAAAAGTGTTTTTGGTAGAGCATTATTTTCGTTCATATTTATTTTTATTTTCGGTACTGTTTATTTTGGCGGATACTGTACCTAAAACTACAAATAAGCTACAAAAACGAAAGCGACGCAAACAGAGACTACTAGCAATCAACAAAAAAAAATTAATATGACCCATAATTACATCGCTGAGCGAAGTAAATCAGCCTAACAAGGAAAGAAGAAATGGGAATCGTGAAAAGTAACGGACAGCAAAAATTGAAGAAAATAGTTAATAAGGCAAAAACACATCGTACAGTGTAGTAGACCGGAAGAGGACCAATCTACCTCCGAAAAGAATTTAAAGCTCAACAAAGAGCGGCCATATTTCAGAAAGCGGTCAATTAAATTGAATTGAATGTTTGTTAAATGAAATTAGCCGTTGTTCTTATTCGGTATAATAGAACGCCACTATTGTTCTATTCAGTACCATAAACAAAAATGATTTTTACTGCCTATTTCTGATGAGCTAAACGACTAAGAAGTGTCCTATAAAATAAATAGAGACTAATTCGTAATTTTCTTTTGTTATTTTGTGTGCAAGACGTATCGGTAAGCAAAAATCCAAGTTTGGTGATTATGTACGTGCTGCATTATAAATATTTGCAGTTTTAAATTTCAATATTGAATGTATCCCTCTTATCTATTATAAATATGATAACCTTTCCATTTGTTAATGTTTTTGAACAATCTTGCAATTTAAATACGTATCGAATGCATAATAATTATTTATTTTAGAAATAGAAAAATCCATACAAAAATATTGAGTAAATATACATCACATATTCACTTGAAAAAGCTTGTATCAATTTTAACATATAAACGGTTTCATGTATATGATAATTAACTTAAAACATTGGTTGTACAGGAAGCGAATCGACCACGGCATCGATCATGCCTTTGTGTGCTGACGAAGAAAAAAACAATCACGTAACTGGCGGTGTGTGATGTTACCCGATGGCGAACAACGCAGCATCGATATGAAAGTTATAGAACCTTACAAAAGAGTATTATCTCATGGCGGATACCTAAGGGCAGGAGGAAACACGGCTATTGTTGTTTTTTCAGCTTGCTACTTACCCGACAGATCTCGAATCGATTACGATTATGTTATGGATAATTTATTTTTGTGAGTACTAATTATTATTTAGCAATATTAATACTAATCTGCCATCAATTAGATACGTGTTGTGGACATTAGAACGTTTAGTTACCGATAATTACGTTCTGGTTTATCTACATGGAGGTGCTTCTCGTTTGCCAGCGTTTAGTTGGATCAAAAGATGTTATCACATGGTTGGTCGTCGTTTGCGTAAAACCTCGTACACATGTACTTAGTTCATCCAACATTATGGATTAAATCCATGTTATTTATGGCCAAACCTTTTATAAGGTATTGATACCATTTCTTAAATTTAGTCTTGCAATTATTTATTTTTAGTTCGAAGTTTTCACGGAAAATCACCTACGTAGTTAATTTAAAGGAGCTTTTTGGTAGAATTCCATTGGAAACTAATGCCATTCCGGATAAGGTAAATCATACGACAGTTACCATTACGGTTCGTAATCTCAATAATGTTTTTTGAATTTTAAATACAACGAATTATTTATATATTGATACCGCGATATTTAGTATTATTTGTATTGTAGAAAAAACGGTTACGATTTATAAGTTTTATTTATTCTTTTTTTAAACGATATTTATTAAAATGTGTGCAACTGATGGTTATTCGTCATTATGTAGTGGTACAGCAATATATTTTAGTATTAGTCATATGGTGTTTGTATATTGTAAAAAATGGTATTGTGAATATGTACAGTGATAAAAAAAATAAATTGTTGTTACTGCTTATAAACCACGAATTTGACGTTTCCTCTTTCGAACTACATAATAAAACAAGCGTTTCGCGCAGAATTCCACATCATAACTAACAAACCTTAGTATCGAAAAAGAGTAACGAAAGTGTGCGGTGATAAAACATTTTGCTCGAAAAATAAAGTAAAGTAAGCACGTACATTTAAGACGAAAAATTACGTTTTAGAAAAAAATAGTTCAAACAAAAGTTATAGAGAATAACATTTCCAACAACTTTTGTGTAGTTAATATTGGTGGAGATACTATTAAGACAATTAGTGTCACGTGATAGTTATATCTCAGTAATTTTTTATCGGATCAAAAAATTAAATTACAAACAAGTTTCATTTAAAGAAAAAATGTGTAAATGAATATTTTGTAAATATTACAAGATTTCGAAAATCTGTGTAAGTTAACTACCCTTTTGGCTTGATAGATTATATTCAAAATTTAATCAGATCTGTTCTATTATAAATAAGACACATATGCAAAGTTTTATAAAAATCTGATCAGCCGGTTTCCTGACATTTATAAGATGTGTAGTAAAAATCCGATACGTTGCAGGAAAAAATCCACATTTATGAAGGAAATGTGTACCGAGAAGCAATTTGTAAATTCGATTTAAACATATTTCAGTAACGGTCAACAATAGGTAAACGTATCTAACTGGTAAGCCGTTATACGAACGTTACCTACTACCCTACGTCGGGACAAACGAGGTATCGCGTTTCAACGTCCTTTTTAAGAAAATTCTCACTCTCACAAAACGAAAATGAAAATTGTGCTTAGAAAAAAATGGTTCAAACAAAAGTTATAGACAATAAAATTTTCAACCGCTTTTTTCTCATTTTTTTTCTGTAACTGATATTGGCGAAGGTATTTTTACAAACGTGATTGTTAAATCTCAGTAATTATTTATCTGATCAAATATAGTAAAATGAATAATTTTCTAAATATTTCAAAAATTCGAAAATTACGTAGGTTGGCGGCTCTTTTTTCTGAATAGATTATGCCCAAAATCTAATCAGATCTGCTGTATTAACGAAAATAGTACCACTCTACTTGCATCATACTTAGTAAATTAATTGCAGCAAATAATGTAATAAACTTTGCCAATCAGTGGTGCAACGCTAATAGTCTCCAATTAAACGCAACCAAAACGATGCAGATGTTAATTACACAGAAACACCATAATTTTGTCAATTCAGAAGGTGTTCAATTCCTAGGTGTCTTAATTGATCCAAAACTCTTTTCCTGCTACGGTTATTTGGTGTAATTGTTCAGGTATCAATCGAGTTTTTGCACTGCAGCGTCGCGCAATTAGAGTACTAGGGATTATCAATTACAGAGAAGATTGTAAAAACTTATTTATTAAATTTAGAATTTTAACTTTACCATACATTTATATACTTCATTCTATTCTTTATGCAAAAAGCAACTCTGACATTTGCAGTTCGTTATTGGACTAACGTACTACACTAGGAATTGTAATGATTTTAGATTAAGCAAATCAAGAAATTTGCCTTTCAGTTTATTAATGAAATATTTAAAGACATTTCTAATTAATAATGCATTCTATTCTTTGGAAGAATTTAAAAATTGTTTAAGTTTAAAAGGAAGTATTTAAGAGGGATTAGTCTGACATCTGTACATGCACATTTTGTAGCATATTAACAGAAATAAACATTATTATTATAAATAAGTTTAATGTGCAAAATTTCATAAAAATCGAACGGGTGGTTTTTTGATATCTTGTTTACATACAGATGGACGGCCAGCCATGGGACAACAATTTTTTTCCACGACATACTTAGGAAACAGACGTTTCTTCTCTACAAATAGTGAGGAAAAAAATGTCGTGTAGCAAGAATATCGCTTGGAACTTAATTGAACAATTTAATGTTTGTTACACAAATAACTATTATTATTCAGTCACTTTTGTTTAATTTAGTATATTATATTTCGACTTTTAAACAATGTTACCCTACAATTATTTGTCAGAATTAAGCGGCTAGCAACGTTGCGCTATGACAGGTTGAGACCTTACCGAGACCGCCGAATAAATAAGTGAGACTATTGTAACCCTCCGATTGTTGACTTTTACTTTTACGTACGAAATTGTGACGAAATGTCGTGAAAAAAATGTTGTGTCTAACACATGAGGAAACTCTTTTTTCCACTCTCACTCTAATGCTTGTTACAATGTTATTATACCGGGTGCTTCAGCTTACCCGTTCATTAGAAGTTTATGGACTTCCCGTTGAAATATTTGTTTAAAAATTGGAATAGGGGATTGCTCGAAAAGTTCTATTTAATTAAAATATTTCAGCTCTTCTAGCACTTCCGGTTACACCGGAAGTGGCTACCAACTTTCTTATTTTAAATGGAATGATATATTTTTTTTGTATATTTGGATTCTACGTTACTTTTATGTAGCACAACCTATATGAAAAATCAATAGTTTTTGAGATATTCTAATTTTTTGAGAAAAATTGGTTTTGTAGTATTGTTTTCAAACGCTTGTCAATGATTGAAAAAGGAAAGTTATAGTAACAAAATTTGGGCTATACTTAGGAGGACTGTTAAGTTTTAAATGATGTGTAATTTGACATCTCATTATTTACAGGGTGTTCAAAATGTTTAGCTAAATCTGACTAACTTTAAATGGAACACCCTGTATCTTGTTACTCTATGTGATGGAGAATTAAGTGGTCTTTCAATCTTCATAAGGGTTCCCTATACCTATCTGTTACCATTTTCCTGCTAGCGATGTATTTACATTCGACACACAATATTTCTCTATTTTATTAAATAATTTCTGACTAGTGGCCTGTGGAAATTAAAACAATGTGCCTTATTTATCAAACTTGTAAACGTCGACGTGACACATTATACACGATATGAAAATCCACCAAGAATATTCGAATGAAGACATACTAAATTTATTTTTATTCATGGAGAATGTTACAAGATTATTGAAAGAACTTTTAACGAGAGATATTCACGGTTGCGACCTATAAATAAAACTACGTTTAAGAGAATAGAAGCAAATTTTAAACAATTTGGAATTCAATGTACTAGAACACGCCCCAAGGTAGTCACCGGTGATGAAGACAACGAAATAAATGTATTGGCATATTTTATCACAACGTAAAATGCATGCTTTTTCTATTATAAAACTACAAGCTTTCCGCCCAGGTGACGAAATACGTCGTGTAGCATTTTGTAAAAGAATTTTATTGAAAACGCAGGAAGACCCAAATTTATTGAAAGAAATTATTTGGACCGATGAGTCAAAATTTAGTAGAGAAGGAATCATTAATAGGAAAAATTGGCATTATTGGGCAGAACAAAATCCTCGGATGGTGCGCGAAGGTAACTTTCAAGACACATTTAGTTTTAATGTTTTTTGTTTAATTATGGATAATCGTGTTTGTTTTGAAGTGTATGACGAAAATTTAAATTCTCGCAAATATTTAGAAATGCTTAGAGGAGTGGTTTCAAATTTTTGGAAAATTTACCCCTAAATCTTCTAAATTCATGTTGGTACCAAATGGATGGTGCTCCAGCCCATTCAACCCATGAGGTTTATCAAGAATTATCCCATATGTTCGAAGATCGTTGGTTTGGACGCAATGGTCCATCTCTATGGCCTCCCAGATCACCTGACCTAACACCCCTGGATTTTTTTTATGGGGGTATGTCAAGACTAAATTCTATTCAAGGCCAGTCCATAACAGAGATGACTTATTACATCGGGTTCGAACTGCCTTCGCTGACGTAGATGTGCAAATGGTTCAAAAATCCACAATAGCTGAAGTTAACAGAAGAGTTTTATTGTGCTTAGAAAACCCCGGACGCCATATCGAACAGTTGCTAAATTAATTTGCTTCTATTTTTTGCAATGTAATTTTATTTAGAGGCCATAAATGTAGACATCCCTCGTTAAGCAAACGGCAAGTTCTTTCAATAATTTTGCAACATTCTCCATGAATAAAAAATAAATTTAGTATGTCTTCATTCGAATATTCTTGGTGGATTTTACAAGTTTGATAAATAAGGCACATTGTTTTAATTTCCACAGGCCACTAGTCAGAAATTATTTAATAAAATAGAGAAATATTAAAAGTATTAAAGCTCCTTAAAAATTCAATGTGAACGAGATTCCCAATAATTTTGGGCCTTCTTATAGGAGTTGAGGAACAATAGGGTCGTCAATGATACACCATGTTCTTAATAGCGACGTTTCGATTGGCGATGGCCAATCTTTCTCAAGGCAATATTGTGTGTCGAATGTAAATACATCGATCGCAGGAAAATGGTAACAGATAGGTATAGGGAACCCTTATGAATATTGAAAGGCCACTTAATTCTCACATAGAGCAACAAGATACAGGGTGTTCCATTTAAAATAATTGACAGTTGAAGTTAGTCAGTTTTAGCCAAACATTTTGAACACCCTGTAAATAATGAGATGTCAAATTACACATCATTTAAAAACTTAACAGTCCTCCTAAATATAGCCCAAATTTTGTTACTATAACTTTCTTTTTCAATCATTGACAAGCGTTTGAAAACAATACTACAAAACCAATTTTTCTCAAAAAAATGAGAATATCTCAAAACTATTGATTTTTCATATAGGTTGTGCTACATGAAAGTAACTCAGATTTTAGCGTAGAATCCAAATATACAAAAAAAATATATCATTCCATTTAAAATAAGAAAGTTGGTAACCACTTCCGGTGTAACCGGAAGTGCTAGAAGAGCTGAAATATTTTAATTAAAAAGAACTTTTCGAGCAATCCCCTATTCCAAACTTTTAAACAAATATTTCAACGGGTAGTCCATAAACTTCTAATGAACGGGTTAGCTGAATCAACTTGTATAAACGCAATGACTACCTTGTAAACAATCATTGTAATGTAATATGTTACAATGTGAGCGTGTTCTATTCAATGCAGGATAGCGAGCTGATCATTCCGACGGAAAGTGCTTCATTTGGTTATCGGTTTTTTTGTGAATCCTTTGAAGTGTTATATTACAAGTCACTGCAAAGTTTAATTGCACGCTAAGAGCAATCAAGAAGCAACTGAATAACAAGACCTGAATGGCTCCTTTGAATTAAGAAGCTTTTCAAAATCATTAGGAAACAGAAAAAAATTGCCCGTAATTTCTTGATTCTCCAAAATGTTACGTTTACAATTAATAGTTTTCTTTCATTTGGGTTGGTTGGTTTTAGGCATTAGAAACGCTTTCGTCACTTGTTGGACAAATAACTATTTTTTGCTTCATTATTTATATATGATTGAAGTAAAAAAGGAAATGAAATTTTTCCGCGTTATTTTTTCATATATTTGTTGTTTTTTTTAAATTTTGTTATTTATATTTAAAAAATTCTTTTACAGTGATTTCTAATTGGCTTAATTTTGTTGATTGAAGCATTTTAAGTGCACAATAGATTTCTAAGTATACAGGGTGACCAATCGATAAGTTTTCGACCACAACACACACAGATATAAAAAAATGCTGGAGGGGGCAAATATTGTTGGTATTTTTAATCATGTAAGTGTCATCCTCATATGGGGGTAAGATGTACCCTAAAAAGTTTAAATGGCAGAACGTATTTTTAAACATTTGATTTCAGAGCAGGAATAATAAACTTTCCAGTAATCATTAATTTTTTAATTCCGATTATCTTTTCTTGAGTTATACGGGCAGCCCACCGAAAATGAAACATCTAGGTTTTCGATACTTAAAAATGCAGTGATTCAAAAAATGGGTGTCCGGATAAGTCGATTTTCTTTTGATTGGGGACAAATAAATGTAGAAAAGCGTAAAAAATATTTAAACTTTTTCAGGTACGTCTTATTGAGGGTAACACTTTACCAATAATATTTGTCCCCTTTTAAAAAAATCGACTTGTCCTAGAAATTTAGTATATCTGAGTTTCGTTTTCGCACTATATACTCTTTGGTTTTCGGTAGCCACCTTGTATGATGAAGCTGATTACCCTGTTTGCAATGATAAAGATAATAAAGTAGAAAATCTATACTCCACTATCAATGGAATATTGTGTAAACTGGGAAAAAAACAAATTCATTATTGTGATGGGATACTTTAACGCAAAATAAGGACAAAGTGTGCCATACAAACCAGTGATCTGTTTTGGTATAGGAGAAGGAAATAGAGAGATTATCCATGCGGAAAATTTCACCCTACGATCAGTGGAAACCGCAAAACCGTAGAACAAAAGAAAATACACTCAAATCCAAGAATAAAGTAAAT
Organism: Abscondita cerata; assembly: GCA_030710515.1. NCBI lineage: Eukaryota > Metazoa > Arthropoda > Insecta > Coleoptera > Lampyridae > Abscondita > Abscondita cerata. The sequence continues at coordinate 854,165 of JALBCR010000004.1, forward strand.
GAGAGGAGCGATGTAGAAACAGAAATGATAGAGTTACAACAAACTATAGAAAGTATTAAGATCTTCTAAAACCATATCACCTTAAGAAAACTATGGATGACAGTAATATATTTTGGGCGTGATGGGAGACACGTACCGAAAATAAAAATAGAATCACACAAAAAATCAGAGAGGTATTTAAAAACGAAATGCTAGAAGTTTAGATGTTTAAAAGAAAGTGCGGGAACTGACCGGCACATTCCGAAAAATTGGCTGCAAGGCCTTCTTGTCAATGACAGAAAATGTAATCTTTAGCAGTGAGAATAAGAAGGACGAACGGAAAGAATACTTGGACACAATATTCCCTGACTCTAGAAATCTCGATTAAAGCATAAAGTAACATCAGATAAGCGTTTTCAATGAAGTAAGCCGAGACACGAATACAAATTTCGGACATAATCGGGAAAAGGGTTAAATTAAATTCTTTTGATCGGTTATAACTCGCGATGTCGTATTCGTACAAGCAATCCAAAGTGATCGTTTTGCGGGAAATTTTCGCTACAATTTTAGTCCCCTTAAGCGAAGTGGAAAAATCAATGTTTTTTAAGATATAAACTCGAAAATGGGGCTTTCGAAACAAATGGATTCGCAAAAATCCAGGAGTTTCTAAAAGGCACCTGCTGAATTTTTGACGAGCGTTATTTTTGGTCCTATCCCGCAAATTAATTGGATCGATTTTTCAAGTTATAGCGTCGCGAAGGGAAAACATTTTGAAATTTTCCTTTCGCAACCCATTCTCCCGTGAAAAAACGACGGAATGTCACGCTAGCTCACTCAGATGGCGCGGTTTTTTGTGGGCAAACGGGGTCGGTACAACCATTTTCCACTCCAGTGCATTGTACCAAAGATGGTCTTTGATTGTACGTAACAGTCCATTGTTTAAACCTTTTTCCTTCGATATCTCGAAAAGTATCGTTTTTCGTGTTTCATCGAGAGGACTAAAATTGTAGCACCCAAAATACCCCCGCAGTACGATTACCTTGAATCACTTGTACGAGCACAGCATCGCGATCAAAGGAATTTTACGCTTTTCGATGTTATGGAGGGATTCCGATGTTGGGCGGGGGTTAAAATAAGATTTATTACTAGTTTAAAGTAAAATTAGGAACATCAAATTAAATTTAAAGTATTTCGAATTCAAAAATTGATCATTTTGAAACCGACTTTGATTATGAAAAATCTCAAAATATTCATGATACAAGTGTGTGAAGTAAGGTTTTTATGCACGAGTTGGGATGTTTAAAACATGAGCCGCAGGCGTTTTTTTCATTAGGGAGTAGGGTTGGAAAATATGGAATAAAATCCTTTTTAGTCAAAATCTTTGAGAAATGAGATAATAATAAGTGATTTTGATTTTATTAGAAATATTTATTTATTAATAAATTTTTAATACCATTTGTACAAGTGAATTTTATTGTTTCTGATTATTTAAGAGGCGATGTGATGACTTTTATCTGTGGAACTCAAAATTTACGTTTTGAACGGTTCTCACAGTAGAAATATTTTTTCTCCATTTTTATTTGTGAAGGATAATTTTAAAATAAAATGATAAGTCTAAAGTTAATTATCGATTAATGAAATACATGTGAAATTACATGCTTATAAGTGTACACATTGTCTATCGTACAAAATCTAGTCATTTAATATTTTTTTAAGAAATGAGAATTTTTTGAAGTAATGGGATTAGGCTAACGGACTTTTGATAAACTGGGACGAAAAAGGGTGTTCTGTTCTGCATTTAGTGCTCTACAAAATACGGTGTACATGGCTCAACGATTTTAATTACAAATTAATACGTTTATGTGTTTTAATGAAAGTTATTAAAGTGTAAAGTTTATATATTTTTAATAACGATAATCAAAAATGAATAAAAAGTGCGCAAGATGTGAGAAAACTGTATATCCTACTGAAGAATTGAAGTGTCTCGATAAGGTATTGTGTTTAAAAATGATTTTTACATTCGTAACATAAAATATACAAATTTTTAAATCTGAATTCGGATGTCATTAATCGCAACCGAAAACATTCATTCTAACAGTATCCATTCAGAAAAACAATTGAAAAAAACGAAGTTTTAAAAATATTAACGTTTCTGCAAATGTCGGCCACTTCGAAAAGTGCCAAGGTTATGTTCTAATTATTTTCAATTAATTTTTAACAAATTTGAAATGTGACTCATTGTGGAAACCGCATCCTTTTCATTTTTCTTTTACGAACCATCAGTATTTACCGAGAGCTAATTTTAAAATACGTAGATAATGGTTAGTCAACACAGTATAACTTAATTAAGTTAAATTTTTACTTATTTACTATTGTACCGGTTATTGAACTCCGCTTAATTATGTACTCCTACAAAATATTTTCTGTTTGCTTCTAAAACAAATGAATTTGATCACATTTTTTCTGGATCCTCGACTTCCTCTTAACGTTCTTATGGTTGGTAGTGCATTACAAGTTTTTGTTGTTAGTTCCTGTGCACTAGTTTTTAGTTTTGAAACTTTCTATAAATTACTTCTAAAATCTCTGCTCGATTCCGATTTGTTGTTAATTTTATAAATGTATTGCACCTTAATTTAAAGTTTCATGAATCCTGCCATCTCTTTTCTGTTGTTTATTTTTAACGATTTTTTACCACCCCGGCAGATGACAGGTACTCTGATAAGTCTTGTGACGCTTTCAAATAAATGACAATAATTTTATAAAATGTAAAACCTACATATTCAGGAAAGAAGAGGATATTATTTAGTAGATGGGAAAAAAATATTGTATGGGTAGTACCGGGTAGTACCTATTGTTGAAAGGAAAGAGAATGAACAAGGGCCCTTGTGTAACAATGTACACAAGTCCTACTAAGAATAAAACAATCAAATATGTAACCAGAGGAGGGAGAAACGCAAAGAACAAATTTATCAAATATGATGAATGTTTATGAACAAGATAGGTTAACGACGGCATAATTTGTCGACTTTAAATAATAAAAAATAATGTGGTCTTCTACAATTTGTGATACGATATTAATTTCGTCAGAATAAAATTGATAGTTTTATCGACATTTTTATTGCATATTAGTAGATTAAGATGTTAATTCCTTATGTTTAAAGTATCAACGACGATAGAATTTGTTTTGGTTATTAACAACCACATCTATTCAAATAATAGGTTGGTTTGCTATGTAAACAACAAAATTTTATGTAGTTTTTTTATTCCTCAAGGAAAAATCCTCTAACTGTTTGGAGAATTACAAACATGTGAACCTATATAGAAAGTACAACGTTACTTACAAATTTTTGATATTTAGAAACTGAAAAAACGATACTATAAATATACCTAACTGTTTAACAAAGCATAATCCTTAAGATGGGGTTAAGCGGTTATACGAATCCGTATACCTGCGTTTCAATACTATTGCGCGCTCGTTCCCTTAAGACAATTCAAAATTTTGCTCGAAAAAGAAGGAAAACAATGCGTTTTAGAAAAAAATAATTTCAAATAAAGGTTATCGATAATAAATTTCCACTAAGTTTTCTTCTATCACTTTTTTTGCATAATTAATATTCTTGGAGATATTATCAAGGCAATTAGTGTCACGTGATTGTCATATATGATTAATTTCATATTGGATGAAAAAATAATTTAAATAAAAGAAAATTAATGTAGGTTAAAGGCTATTTCGGTTCGACGAATGACCTTCAAACAGAATTTTTTATTTGAAAAACATGGCGATCCGAATTTCGAAACATATTAAAATTATTTTAACTCGATGCCAAATTAAATTGCTCTTATTTAATTTTTTTTATGTTATTTCTAATCATTATGGATGGAAAATGGTTCAAACAAAAGCTTTAGACAATAGAATTTCCAACAACTTTTCTCCCTCAACTTTTTTGTAAACGTGATATTGGTGAAGATATTGTTACAACAATTAGTGTCACGTGATTGATATATCTCAGTAATTACTTATCGGATCAAATATAGTTGGCACGTCCTTATTTTGTCTTAAAATAAGGATTAATTGAGAAACTCACACATTTTCTTCTGTTCGAAAATGACCCCTTGTTTTTTTTTGTCCGAAGTATAACTCAACAGGGGGTATTTTTTTCTAATTTAAAAAGAAAACAATATTAAAATGTACCATACGATTAAATAAATAAACGAACTTTATACGTCAAAATTAGAAAGACTAGTAAATGCACGTATAGGGAAAACGGTTCAAGTAAATAAATATACGATTAGATAAAAATAGAGAAATGTTTTCCTGGATAATAAATTGTTTTCGAAGTAACTATGTTATGTCATTCATCTCCCCTACTATTCCTGGCGAAATAAAAATTAGACATGTTATTGAACTACAGGTAGACGCTAAAAAGGCTTTCTTCTAATTTTGACATATAATTGACATTTTTCATAATTAAAATAAGTGTCAAAATGGTCCGCATTTCGTAACTAGTTACACAAAGTAAAATTTTTCGACATCTGTCAGATTGTTTTGACATTCGTTTTGGAAATGGTAATCATATTTCATTCGAAATAGATTTAATTTTTTTTAACATTTTTTCAACATTTGAAAAAATATGACATTATTGTGAGCCTCGGTATGTTCGTCTCGCAATGTCACATTCGTTACAAAAAATCATGCCATTCGTCACTGGTAACATAATTAGCTATTTAGAACCCTAATTCTACTAGTCGTTAACGAACGACATTACTCTGAACAATAACCGCTACCGACTGTTTTAACAACAGCTAGAACGACTATATGACTATATCGTATTCTGTAACAGCTAGCGTTCAACGATCTATGGACTGTGCGATGTTTTTAATAAAAACAGTACAAGTTTGCATAAGCATGCGTATCAATTAACAGATATGAATGTTTTTGCGCTTTTTTTAAATTTCAGCTTGAGGTCTTCAGTATTTGTGTGATATTTGTTTAAGAATTCCTCAGATTATTGTTATCTATAAAGTTCAAGTGATATGTCAAGCAACATGCCAGAAACACATGAAGAAGAAACATGTTCAAAAAAAAATTACCATAGAGAATCCGAATATAATTGAAGAAACTTAATATAATTTGTTCACATATTTTTTATAAATCAACATCATCTATTTTTACCACATGAGGCGTGTTTGTGGTACTTCCATGTGAGGACACATTAAATAAAATAAGTCGAAAGCTCATTGGCGATCCAACTAAAAATTATTTTTCTAGTCTTAGCGAGACATTCACTAGTCTCAAACGATACCTATAAAATATTTGTTTAGCAATATTTGAGGCCAGGTTAAAATATTTGGTTTTTGATTACATTCATTTTTTCTAATTCGTCTGTTACTCCTTCTAATAGTATAATTAATTATTCATTTTTATAATAAAAGCTTACTTTTTTGTAAATAATCGTAATAATGATAAATCATGTAGTCTAACGATACCACAGAAAAATAAACGTAACGACAGCATAAACAGCATGCACGAACAGGAACGACAGTCTAATAAATACTTTTAAAAAGTGTGCCAATGTTTGTTCACCTTTTTTTAATTTCAGTTTGCGGTCTTTAGTATTTGTTTAAGGATTCCTCAGATTATTTTTATCTGTGCAACTTGCCAGAAACTATGATAAGAAGAAATGTGCTCAAAATAAATAAATAAATTAAATAAGTCAAAAGCTCAATGGCGATCCAATTTATAGATCCACTGAAAATTATATTTCTGGCAAATAAAATAGATTGTTAACATCTCTAGTGAGGCATTCACTTGTCCCAAACGATACCTATAAAATATTTGTTTAGAAATATTTGAGACCAGGTTAAAATATTTGGTTCTTGATTACGTACCTTTTTTTCTAATTCGTCTTATTACTGCATCTATATAATTTAATTAATTGGAAATTCATAAAATACTGGTACATTATAAAATAGCATCAAGTCAACCAGTGCCGTAAGCATTGAGAAGTCGACTAATTACAATTAAATCAATATGTTAATCTAATGCATAACATTTCTTATTTCTCTGCATTGTATAATTGAATAGACATTGCATTGCATTTGTCTCATGTATAGTATTAATTTAGTTTGAACACAAAACAACGAAAATTAAACGGTTTTAGAAAACTGCCCCAATTATGATTATCACATAAACTGCGTTCCAAGCTAATCATCGTGGAAGGTAAATTGTGCCCCACGTTTGAACAAAATTAACTTAAATTGCATCCCCCCTAAACACCACAAACACAATAAACTGCTCAAGAAATTGAATATTCAAGACGTGTTTTGATAGCGTAGCTATTTTCGGTGTATTGTTTTGTTTAATCCAGTTGACTTCTCTATTTTATTCTTTGTTTTAAACTATTCTTTGATCCAATCAGTAATTACAGAGATATTATAATGACGTGACACTAATTTTAACAGTATCTCTAAGATTATTAATTATACAAAAAATTTATGAAAGGAAAGTCGTTTGACAATTTATTATCTAGAACTTTTATTTGAAATATTTTTTGCTAAAACATAGAGAGCGAGCGCTTGACCGTCTTGAACAAGCAGGTCCATATTTAAGTTTAGTATTTTTAGTTTTTATAGTATCATCTTTTTTATCGTTTCAATTACATGGGAGATATTATGTAACGACGAAACTACTCATTGCATAAAATGAAATTAAATGTATTTCAAATTCAAACTTTAATAATGTGTGTCAGGTGCTATATCAAAACGATTGTCAAAACAATCTGACGAAAAGTGGACCTACTTTAATTATGAAAAACATTTCTTTATGTACCAAAATTAGCATAAGGTTTTTTTTTGATATCTGTTCAATCACTTATATGTGCGAACAATTTGAGAACTTGAAATAAGAAAAATAATTAAATAATGCTGATGTGTAGATAATTTAATTTATTAAAACGATAATACATAATCACATTGACTTTATCGACACTAACTGAAAAGTATCAATATTTATTAAACAAAATCATAATTTCGATTTCGAAATTTAAAGTATGTAACTTCAGATAACAATTGGAAGAGTACACGTGATTCTGATTTGTGAAAAAAAAATTATTGATATTATTGCCTTTTTAGTTTTTCGAAAGTACAGTATCCGCCAAAATAAACAGTACCGAAAATAAAAATAAATATGAACGAAAATAATGCTCTACCAAAAAACTTTTCTTCCGTTGTTAGAACCATTTTTAAATCAAATTTAACTGCAGCGTACTATTAATATATTAACTAATGACAATTAAGTCAAATATAACAAATCCATATTACATAAACAACTCCACAGCACTTTCTGTTTCGGTACTGTTTATTTTGGCAGATACCGTATATTTTATTGCGAAATTTTGTTCTACATCGTTCACAAGAACCATACAATATTTCTTTTCAGATTTGAATAATAATTTATAAAATTTCTCAAGAATTTCGTTTTCAATGTTTTTATCAATCAGAAATTTTTTTTTTCAAGTTTTATTGACTAATTTTTTTAACAATTACACGTTCCTCATTTATGGCATATGTTTTATTGTTGCATTTTTAATAGCTTTTTGAAGAAGGAATTTTAAGTTTTTATCGGTAAACACACGATAAGAGTAAGCAAATATTTCTGTCTGCCTCTACTATAGAATCAAAAATTTAAGCATACTAGCACAGTCTTCAGAAAAGAACCACCGATGTTTTGAATTATTGTACAATTTGAGAATTGGGCATTAATAACTCCGAAGCACTTAATTATTTTTTAAAAATAACATCGGCAAGATGGCGTCCTTCTGCGTTAATACACATTAAAAGTCTTTATTTAAAGTTCTCCATAACTTTTGTCAAAGTGTCCTGTGATACGGCAGCAATTTCTTCGGAGCACGGCGCCTAATCGAGCGGTGAGGACTTTGAATAATTGAGGCTCTAACATTGTCAACATTTTGCGGAGTTCGCGCTGTACGAGGACTACCAGTCGATTTATTCTTTGCAACGGAACCTGTTGAACCAAACGAATTTACCCAACGAAGTACCGTGTTGCGATCAGGTATCAAACCATTACGCTCGACTACAAACTTTCTACGAAAGCTTCGTTGAACAGTGATGACGGATTTATTCGATTTGAAATACTGTTCAACAGCAAACACTCGATGTTGCTCTACTAAAACTGGACGCTCTAACCTACGAAATGGCGTCGCTCGGCGGTCACTGATAGCTCCCCTCCACTTATACTACGCTACTCAAATCCATGTGTTGTTTTTGCGCCACGCTGTATATGTGATAATACTTCTCATGCTCAGAATTTTGACAAAGAAATTTTTAAGAATTTTGACTGTTTTTCGGTTATCAAACACGACACACTTTTAGGATTCGATTTAAACTGTCAAATATTTCTCGCTGACATGAATGGTTTATTGATGTCATCATTACATCGTTTTAGCGTTGATTGAAAAATTTGGAAAGATACGTAGCGCACATGAATAAACTCTTACTAAAAATTACCCCGACATGTAGATGGCTCTACCGATTTATTGAGTTACTTCGTGACTGTCTTTGATATCGCGTCGTAGTTGAATCGGAGTTACTGTGATTTTTGTGACAGTGACTAAGTGCATGTACGTCAGCTGCACAAACAATAAAAACAGAGTTAAGTTGACGGTAGAGCCATCATGTCGAGGCAATTTTTTGCTACATTTTACTCATATGCTTTTTTAATTTTGAACAAATTAAATTTTTACTTAATTTAGAACAAAATATTTGTTTCATATAAGAATTTGGTGAGCTAGTTGCGCAACCCTTTTATTACGACATTTAAAAAATTATACTATCTAAACAACATTATTAAGTAGGTAGGTACTTATCTCGGTACTTACAATTGGCCTAAAAATTGAAAATAACAAAGTATAGAGAATTGGAGAAAATAGTACCAAAGATATCTGTCACTTAAAAATGACAACAACGTGCTACAATGAAACAAATTACAACACTTTCATGCGCAAGTGTCTTATACCGAACTAACGTTTATACCATCAATCTCTATCGTATACAGGGTGAATTTTCTAAGCATTCGTGTCAACTCTTTTTATGATTACGCATGCAAAGACAAAAAAACAAGCGTTCCGATTCTAAAAGCGTATTGAAAGTGTGCAGCGACATAAAACTTGAAAAATAAAATAAACGTCTTTAAGAGTGTACACACCAAGTGGAAAAAATGAAAACAAAGAATGATGCGATAAACATACCTAACTGTTTTAACAACGCTAAACTTTAAGACGGGTCCAGGTTCAATCCGCCGTGGGCTCGCTTTCTTTAAATGTTTTAAAGACTAGAATTTCAAAATTTTGTTCGAAAATGGGGAAAAAGAAAATTGGATTTTAGAAAAAAATAGTTCAAATAAAAGTTTGATAACAACATTTCCAACAACTTGTCTATAAAACTTTTTGTATAATTAATATTATTGGAGAGATTGTTTAAACAATTAGTATCGATTGTTATATCTCGGTAATTACTTACCGGATCAAAAATAATTTAAACAAAAGTTGTCTATAATTAAATTACAAACAACTTGTATTTGAAGTAAAAATGGGTAAAATGAATATTTTGTAATTGAAAATATGTAGGATAAGAACTCAACAGATCATGCCCATAATCTAATTAGATTTCCGTATTATAAATAACACCTAAATGCCAAGTTCATAAAAATTGGATCCATGGTTTTTTAGATGCCATGAGACGGGCGAATTTTGGTAGCTTGGTCGCACAGAAAGAATCCAAGTGTACGAGTTTTTAAATTAGGCGTCGTTTTGTTTCTTTTTGAAAAATGACGTGTAAACTTTCTAAACTTAACGAAAATAACTTAAGAATTGATGCTTATACGTTGTACACCTAATATGCATTTTATTTTTTATTAGGTAATCAATGTTTCTATTGTAAAATTTCGCATAGAAGTCACGTGTTAAGATTTTGTGATTGTGAACCCGCCACAGAATTACAATTACATTTATTACGCATCTAATATGGTCAAATGTCTACAAATGTAAATTGTAGTTCACACTGTGTCAATGCCAACTTCGACAAGAAATTAAAAAAAATACCCGTTACAGTTACAATAAATACCTAGTATTGAATTGAACTGTAAACAGTAGACACAGATGTTATCTATATTATGTGATTTAAACATAGTATTTGACAACTTATGTATTATTTATTGTATAGGTTAAAAAAATAAAGATTTTGTTAACAAATTAGTAAGTAGTTAATTCGATTAACAAATTACTTAATTACATTACTTAAAAAGGAACTGGAAGTTTCATTTCACTAATAAAACGGATGTATTAGTTAATGGTATAATAATTTATGTAAGTTATATTACTTTTTGTATTTCTCTTTCTAAATATTTTCATAGAAATTCAGGTACTGTTATTTAAAAATGAACTCTCACCAACCCGTTCTACTCCCGTTAAATAATTTTTGTTTGTTAACACTGTTATTGTTTTTTTTTTGTAAATTTACGTTTCATTGTACCGCTAAAGAGTTCAGTTACGTCTCTTTGATATGTTATGCAAAATCTCATGTATCTTTTGCAAATTTGTATAAACATTTTATGAACACAGTGGTAAACGCAATTTAAAAGTTAAATTTAAAACTTAAGGTTCAAATTAATTATGTCACCTGTCAGTTATTTAAGGTTAGTTTTAAATTTGTAACCATTAATCTATAGTTACCTCGGTATATTGTATTGTTATCGTGTTTGTTAAGCTAAAGTAGAGTAATTTTTAAATGTTAGTATTTTTGTTTTGATCGTGGTTGAAAAGTATGGTATGCAATTACGTTTTATAGACTCTCTAGACACTCGCTCCGTTATGCTACGCTCGTCCCTAAATAATTCTCGTGGTGATCTCGGTCCCCTAAATTCTGCTTATAAAACTTGTTGCGTAATATCGTAATTTTCTACGACCATGCGTAAAGAACTTTAGACACGTTAGTTTGTAAATGTCACTTTTTTAAAACCGTTATTTACAAGCACTAGTGCATAAAAAGTAAAATGTATTTTGGGTTGCGTGCATGCATAATCTTATATATTTATATTTTAAGTAACTTAAGACTATCTGGAACAGTAGCATTTCTTATGACTGCTTTTTAAAATATAAAAACCGAATGAATATGTTCTTTTGCTGTATGGTATTGAGAAGCTGAAAATGCGGAAAAAAAATTTGACAGTGTTGATCGCCACGATTAGCGGTGCCAACTGAAAATTCAATCAATCAACCAGTTTAGTACCAGCACATATAAAGCAATTCATAAGAAGTGTAAAACGTTTAGTCGCAGCATAATAAACACGCGACAGGACATCTCTCGAGCGACGCCTTTAAAGTTACTAACAAAAAAAAAAGATCTTCAGCCGTTTTAAAACGCAGAGTCGGACTAGTGATAACTTTACAAATATTACAATTTTAGAACTAAACAAAATGAAAACAAAGTAAAAGCTACGTTTTTTTAAATAATAAATTAATTTGCTTTCAATAAATCTATTATCTTTATTGTGGATATTTTAGCGGTTCGCTGTTGGGGGGCGAGTTTATATCATTTCCCTAACCCGTAACGGCCATTTGCATAATTGAATCACTTATTTAAGAAACCCGTTAAATTCCATAAACATATTTCTGAGATAATAACAAAAACTATGTAACTATTTTCAGTTGTAATTTTGAAAAGGTTTATTCGGATTTATTATTAATAAATGTTAATGTGAAGTAGTTCAACAATTTTTTTAACAAAATGCAAAAATATATAATATAAAATTTATAAAAATCCGGTTTTTTAAAAACGGATTTGCCGGGTTTTTCAAATAAATGATTAAATTAGATCAAGATACGCTGCTGTGTGTTTATTGTGGTGTGACTTCGTTGTCGAAAAAATCAAGTATTCAACGTGTTAAAATGTTCTACAACCGTAGGTTAAGTAAATATTTTAAACGCGTTAATTAAATTGTAAAGGCGTGCGTAAACCTTGTGGAACCTTTGTTCTCGTTGTATGGTTCTTACCATTTTTGATATATTGACATTACACAAAAAAAACAACGTATCTGCCGTCTCTACAAATAAATAACATGTAAAACTGTAACACTAAATGTATATCATTTTTTTTTCTGTTGCCGTCGTGGTTTTTTTCTGATCGTATTCATCGTGTAAATACGCCTATCCCGTTCACACTTGATGATCAAAACGTTTACATTTACATTTCTGGCTCATAACTCACTGAACGTACGACATTTCACAAAATTTTTTATTTTAAAATGCCAAGCATGTCTGCCTACTTTATTTTTTGAAAACTGTTATCGCGCTCAACCGTTGCTAAGTGTATCTAAGGAGATTCAAGTGTATACTATTATCTATGCGCGTTGTGAGGCTATTTTCTGCAATAGGTGGTAAGGATCGCGGTCGTCTAAAGATATATTTTTGAACGGAATGCAAATCCAAATTTGTTCCATTTAACAAGTATTAAAACTGTATCCAAACTAGAAAGTGGACAATATCTCCGAGATAGTATATTTAATTATTTTATTTAATTCAACTCTAGTTAATAGTTGCCCATTAACAAACTAGAGCAAACACAGATTTACTATAAAACAAGATACAAATAAATATTCTGCTAATTAATACAATTACTATTACAATTAAATTCAACTAAATATAGAGATTTTATTTGCCTGGCAGAAGAATTAAAAATGTCATATATATGCGTACTCTTATTGTAATTTTCACACATTACATAGATAGGTGAATTTTTTAAAACATTAGTATGCGGTGTTGCTAGATAAAAAGTGGGACACCTTCTTGACGATAATCTCGGTACTAAGAACTGTAATTATGCTAATAGAAAATGACAATCAATGTTGTTAGATAGATTCTCTTTAGAAGTGTCTTTGGAATAACCTATTGTGACAGCTATAATGTTGTTTATAAATATGTTAAATAGCAAAGGACCTAGGTTCGAGCCTTGAGGTACACCATACCTAACTATGTATTCACGGGATTTATCACCAGTGCAAACAACATATTGCGTTCGATTGGTTAAGTATGAATGAAATAAATCTTTTAAAGATTGAGAAAGACCAACGTACGTTTGAACACCACCTGAACAACATTAAGCCATCCATCAAATTCACCATGGAGAAAGAAAGGAATACTCACTACAATTCTTGGACGTCCTCGCAAAAAGAAACAATGAGGATATTGTGACATCAGTTTACAGAAAGCCAACTCATACCGGCCAATATCTGAATTACGACTCCAATCACAGTGGAACAACAAAGAAAGGGATTATTAAATCTTTAGTCGACAGAGCTCACGACATGTAATACAGAGGTAAGACTACAAGAAGAAATCAAGAACATCAGAAGAGACCTTAAACAAAATGGTTACCTGAAACGAGTGGTAGAAACTGCTCTACAACTCTCTAAGAACCAACCAGCCATGACCGAAGAGAAACCCAAAACACTACTCAGCATTCCATATGTCAAAGGATTATCTGAGTAAATAAAACGGATAGGAAGAAATTATGATATTAACACGGTATTCAGATCATCAAGAACTATTGGTAGCATGATCTCCAAAACTAGACCAGACAACAGTCGTGACTCCAAGAATTGCATCTACGAAGTCCCATGTGAATGCGGCCAGTCATACGTAGGGGAAACTAAAAGACCCTTAGATATCAGGTTGAAGGAACATAAAACCCATACGCAGAGAGGAGAGACTTTGAAATCCGGCATTGCCCAACACTCCTGGGAAAAACATCACAAAATGAAATGGTCGGAGGCAAGAATTATACACCGAGAAGGGCACTGGTACAAGAGAAAATTTAAAGAAGCAGCGTTTATCGAAAACAACAAGAATGTCTTTAGTCAACCCAGCGTAGAGATTAACAATGTGTGACCCTTATAGACCACTAATCTTGTTTACTAACGCCCCTTCATTACTTTGTACTGATCGCTTCACTAACTTTGTATAGTATAGTTACAGTAGTCTTTAAGTTTGTTAGTATTCACCTGAAGACATTCAGATTCAATACAATTGAAACGTTGTGTTTATTCTATTACAATAAAATATAGACAATGGAACTCTAGAATAGTGTTATTATGAGAAAGACCAAACTTAGATAATTTATTAATTACTACATTGTGATCGAGTTTATCGAACGCCTTTGAAAAATCAGTATAGATAACCATCTGTCTGAATACGATAATCAAGATTCTCTCTATGGTACTGGGTTATTTCAAAAGTTGGTTCATAGAACGTCCTTTTATAAAGCCATGTTGCTGAGTTTTAATTGATTACTCACTGCGTAAAAGCCCTCAAAAACTTTTGCAAAATTAGTTAGAAATATCCAACCTGTTACCTTTTGTACACTAGGGCTACTTTTGAGGTTTTCAGATAGTGGAAATTTACTTGTCCTCAAACACATATTTATCGAAAGTTGTCAAGGGCACAGAGTACAACGCACAATCTTTAACGAGTAATGGTACATCATCAGGTCCAGCAGTCATTTTAGATTGCATTTTTTTTAAAACTTGTAAAACTTGACTTTAAGTTGAAAAAAGAAATCAGCAAAGAGTTACCAATCTCATCATGTGAATTATGATTATATATCATCCTGTTGTTAATACATGATGTTCCCTTTTTAATGTTAACAAAATTCCAAAATTTTTGAGGATTATTTATAGATTATTTTGAACTTATTAATATACCTGTTATACGCTTGGTCAAATATCATTTTTAATTTTCGTTCTTAGTTTACGAAATATGTTTAGCGCAGATGCATATTGCGATTGACGATGGCATCGTTTTGTTTAATATCCTTATAATAGATGCATTGAATCATGGAGAATAATTTTCCTACGAATATAAGTATACCTAGGTATGCATTTAACCATGGCGTAATGTGACTTACTATAAAAGTAAGTGCTTGCTTCTTCAACATCTTGAAAAGAATTTAACAACTTCAATTATATCAGAAATCATTTGATATAAGAGCGGGAAATTTGTTCGCCGAAAGTTGTAACAGCTGAAAATTATTTTGCAGTTCTTCTTTATATGAAAGTATTATTAACCACTTTTAATTAAATCCTGTAAAGCTGGATGATGTGTACTCAGAAATGAAATAATCAATAGCGTGTTTTATCATAACAATTATTATGTATACAAAATAAGATCGAGAATCTTATTGTTATTGTTATACACGAAATTATACTGGTTTAGTAGAAAACTGTTACAGAAGTTATTAAGAATGGTGATACGTCGATTACCCTGATTATTAATCAAATAAGAGCATATAATGTTAAAATCACCAACTATCAGAATGTCATCTGAAACGCATTTTCTAGACGTGTTTCTAGAGCACCAAATACTACACTAAGATGATCAATACTTATTGTAGGAGGAATATACATATTTATGTCTAATAGTGTTCCACCATTTATCTTTATTTGTACAGCTATAATATCGATGTTAAATGATAGATTTTGTGGGCAAACTATATTTAAGTCCACGTTCACAGATACATATTTAGAACTGAGTACACCGCCACCTCTAGTGTAGTGAGGTGATGTTCTATCAGAGCGATAAACATTGTAAGAAGAAGGAAAGATTTCTGATTAGAAACTGAAGAGTCTAATCAGGTTTCAGTGAGTGTTACTACTAGATGGTTTAGCTGAGATATTGAATTAAAAATTTCAGTAGTTTTTGTTCTTAACCCTCGAACTAGATCGAACAGTAGACGAAGGAATTGATTGATATTGTTTTGTCTTAATTTACTACACGATACTTGATAAGCAGTGCATTTATTCTTCTCCCAGACCATGTGATTTACCGAAGCGTCGTTTTTTTCACTTTCTTAACCTAACACAATTTGAAACTTATGAGAAGTTTCTACACAATATTTTAGATCGTGCGCATCACCAGAAATCGGGCAAGATATATTAAAATTGTAAGCTTTGAAGTTGTGATTAAAGCGATTACACTTAAAGCTTCGAAGTATATCAATTGCGTCGTAAACAGTACAACTGTCAAGACCGATGAATACCTTTTTTGCTTTTAACTCTATTATACGAGTATAGTTCAAATAACAGCCCCCTCTTTAAGTCCAGTAAGCGAAGTATACCACTTTGCATTCCATTCGAATATGCCACAAAAATATTAGGGTTCGTCTAAATAGTTGGGTTCCTGATTTTGATTTTTTATCTGAAACATTGATATGGTACTGGCACCAACTTGTGTTTATTGCTTGAATTAAAATTGGCCGCTTGCAACAGAACTCCACCTTTAAATAACAAGTAGGTAATTTTTTCAATCGAATGTCAACAACAAAACTAAGACGCAATTAGGAGTGTGTTATAAGTACCTTATTATTTTGCTGGAAAAATTGAAAAAAAAATGCATTATAAAACAAATTAATTCAAATATAAGTGGTGATAATAAAAAAACCACGCGTTATAGTAGAAAATTGTCAACTAAAATACATAATGTAATTTCAACAACTTCCCTATTATAACTTTTTTGTAAAATTAATATTCTGCAAGAGATTGTTAAAACAAAAAATGGATCGTGACCATCGCATCTCGACGATTTTTTATCGAATCAAAAAATTGTTTGAAAAGACTTATTAAATCATCGAGAAAAGCGAAAAAAGGGGTTAAAATTTTCGGTTTTGAAAATGTCTCGTTATTTAAGCGTAAAAATTCTAAATATTTAACATCCTTGGATATGTAGGAGAAAACAGAAAAAAGTTATTTATCCGAAAAACAAATTCTGGTTCCAACAATTATAGATTAGTAGCATTACTTCTCATAATCCGTGAATCACGATAGGTGATATTAAATGTAATAATTAAGAGAAATCTTCAGTTACTTTTTTTTTTGTTTGCTACAATTAATTAATTAATTACGTGACCTTATTAATTTATTTTTTTTTGTTTCAGACCTGGCACAAAGCTTGTTTCAAATGTAAAGAATGTGGCATGGCTCTGAATATGCGTAATTACAAAGGATTTAACAAAGAACCATATTGTGAAGCGTAAGTATTTATTCTTATTTGTTGCGCAACATTTTTTGCAAGTTTGCGGCTTTTCACTTAAAAACAATGACTCAATACTTGTATCAAGACTGGATCAAGGTTAAAAATAGTTTAATTGCGTCACGATTTCGTTATCATCCGCAATTTTCTTTTATTAACATTTTAACTATTTTCATTTATTACTTTAGACATATACCAAAAGCAAAAGCTACAACTATGGCAGAAACTCCCGAATTAAAACGTATAGCAGAAAATACCAAACTACAATCAAACGTCAAATATCACGCAGATTTTGAAAAGAGCAAGGGTAAATTTACACAAGTAGCCGATGATCCTGAAACGTTGCGTATAAAGCAAAACAGCAAAATTATAAGTAACGTAGCTTATCACGGTGAGCTTGAAAAGAAAGCTGTTATGGAGAAGAATCGAGCGATTAACGAAAACGGTTACAAAACGACCGTAGTCGATCAAGCAAACGCAAATCAATCAACTCTTCAAGTGGAACCTCTTCCTGTGCTTGCAAATCCGCACCATATTGGAAAAATAGCCGATTACGATCCACCAATTGGTAATAGTCCCTATTCCGCAGGTCGGAATACCCAAACCGTTATTTACACGTCTGATAGAGGTCCAGTTCATCAGCCGCCGCAAAGACATATAGGATCTGTACACGATATAGATCCAGTTAATCATAATTACGGATCTTTAGGTCGCATTTATAAAGCTATGTATGATTACGAAGCGCAAGATGATGACGAAGTTAGTTTTCTTGATGGCGATTTAATTATTAACGTTAGTAGTATTGATGGAGGGTGGATGACTGGTGAGGTCCAGCGCACTGGACAAATTGGAATGTTACCGGCCAATTATGTACAAGTTGCTAACATCTAAAAACTTAAAAAAATACTCGGGGCTTATTCCAAATTAAACAACTTTTATTAAGTAAATCATTTTCAAGATTTTCTTAGTTACCAATTCTTGAAAAAAAAATACATTCCCACAACAAAAATTTGAGTCAGAGATTTATAATCATTTCAAAAATTAAAATATCTAACCGAGCTTTCTCTTCATTTTCTTTTTAGATTTTTGTTATTTTGCTTTTGGGCGTTATTTACTAGCAATTAAAAAATAATGTTTGCGCGTATTATAATAACATTTAAAGACAATATAGTTTTGCTTTTACGATGTGTATATCTTGTATTGCGGTTCACAAAGGATATGCAATAATCTTAACCGAGAGACTTCCTTATACATTTTATGTACCTATTTTTATATAACATTTTACAATCAAAACACTTTTGCATTTTATACAATTTATATATGTAAATAGAATTGTAAAGCCAATCGAGTGCCTTTTAAAAGGGGCTGCCTTAAATACGCACAAATTGTTAATGCAGTTAAACTGCTTAGTTAATATCATACTTTGTTACCGTTACATCACTACAATGAAAGTAAGAAAATTACACAAAAACGCATTTAAATTTTGGGACCATTTTTTTCACTTATTAACATGTATTAATATTTAATATATTTTTCATTTACTTTTCATAGTTATAACGTTTTTATAAATCATTGATTGCTTTAATTTAATGTAAATTTGAAGTTAGTTATGTATACTTTATACTTATGTTAAATAAAACAATAAAAATAAAATTTGTTATTTCGATTGATGTAAGTTAATGTGAAGATAAACGAACGAGGGGATTTTCTAGTAATATTTTCAATACGAGTTTTGTTTTTACCTGACATTGCCTGTTGTTTTGTGTAAATTTTATATACAGGGTGTCTCCAACCTCTAGTTGACAACAAATATTTTGATATAAAGAACATATGACCGGAAACGCATAGTTCCTTATATCAAAATGTTGAGTTTGGTGTCAACTATCATATATCCAATTTTGACCCGATAGGTTCAAGACACCCTGTATATAACTAGCTACGGTCAACTAGGCGATTAGTCAACTAGACGATTTGCCTACAAGGTGAATGTTTCGTACTCATAAATATAATTTTTATTGTACAAAACTGCAAGCCTACCGCTAAATCAGGTTGCCCCGAGTTGCACACTTTGGATATGCTTCCTTACCCCGGTCACAATTACACCGTAATTCATATCACAAATGACGACTGTCTTAATTATAACCATAATTACATTGTTTGTTTATTTATTAAAAACAAGTTTATCGGTCCTAATTTTTAATACGACCCCCCACACTTCAAAACGACCAACAACACAACCCGGTAACCCCCTACACCTATCCACTACCCCAAAAACTCCGTTCCTACACAACCTCCCAACCAACTATTATTTATAAGTTCAATTCCCACCTACCGATACAATAAACAAACATTAAACCGTTATTGTTTATAGAATCAGTACCTCCCCAACCTACCTTTCTTTTTTTTTCGCTTACTTAAATTTTCACACACAAAATATTGTTTTACGTTTGGGATTGGGATTCAGTTCGTTGACTTCACCTTGAAATAAAATAATTTTGCTGTTACATCTTTTCGATGGTAAATTTTCCTTAATGTAATTTGAAAGTTCTGGGAGCGGTACGTGCACTACAGTGATAAGAATGCCTCTATTGCCGTTTTAAGTAGGTCGATGATCAGCTCTCACCGATTTTAATTGCGTGTATAAAGCACATACGAGTATCGGGAATAAATAAATCTCGAGTTTGAGGTTAGTTTTTCATCGTTTCCGCGTTTCACACATATTCTAAATTTTTCATACCAAAAAATTTAACCATCAAAGTTTATTCGGAACTTGAAGTTCACACCCAGTTTCGCGATATTGCGTTTTTAAAGTTCCCGTACCACAAACAAACTTAAATTGTGGTGACATGCCAGTTTTTGCGTTTATTATAAAGTATTATTTTAATACGACTTTTCGTCTACGTTTCTAACGTTTCCGTACAGCCACAACAACAACCTCTGGGCGAATATTTCAATCAACGCTTTGATTCATCTCAGCGAAATCGGGTTCACAGTTAACCGTGACCTATAGGTTTTTATTTAACGAAATATGCGAGCAATGGGTATGAAACTCATGATGTAAACTAAAAATTGTGGCGAAGTGTTTTCGTATTTAGGTGCATATTATTATTAAATTATTAAATGTAAGACGCGCAAGGTCAGATTTAGTTTTCGTTAGATTTGTTTCCATAACGCAGATAACATTTAATTAAATTTGATAAGTTTATTTATTAATGAAAATTAGCGATCACGTGATCAATTACATTTCTTTACCCTAATTCAATGATGTTAATATATTTTGTTTATTTGATAAGTTTTTGTGATATTTTAAATGCAATAAATCTTGTCGATTTTTCTAGGTAAGGATCCTTTTTAATTTATATTTGATTTTATTTTGGGGTTGTGTTAACTTTTAACACATTTGTGACAGTACTTTTTTAAGGTAAGTCAACTAGAAAGTACCCTCTGGACAGGCTTTCAGAAAAGAAGAGCTGAAGCTATTTAACGTCATGGCCTTGTTTGGCGCCCTCCCGACCTTGACGAATGTATCGATTGTTATTGACGATTTTGGATCCATTTACTACGGCCTTACCATTTCACGAAGACAAATCATATCGCGACCCACCCCACCCCCTCTCACTGAGCTACGGTGCAACTCCTATTTATGTTACGTTTTTAATTCAAAATTGCCGTTAACTTCTTTTTGCATGTAACAGTAAGCAAGAGCAAAGTTTACTCGGGCGAAACTTTAATTTAAAAGAAGGTCAAATTTTTAACCAAAAAGGTGATTAATTTAATTTTGATAATTTCAGGACTGTTCTTTTTTGTTTGCAACCTCTAGGTACTAAAATAGTAAATATCATTCTGTTTTTCCGCTATATTTTACTAATGAATGTTGATTGAAGACCAAATAAAATAAAAGCTAGAGTAGATTGTAAAAATCTTAAGACAATTAATTGGATTTAATTTCTGTTAGAATTAAAATTATAGTTGCTTAAAATTCTTGTAAACTCGTTAATATCGTTTTATGTTCTTGTCTTTCAATATCTAAACGTGTTTGTAAAGCTTTTATAGTTTCTTCCGCCAACAACAATTTATCTTCACTCATGTTTGTCACGGACGAACTCGATTTTAAACTGTAAACGCTCTGCGTATCCGCATTTTTATCTAATTGCAATCGTGCAACTTTTGCCTCTAATTTAGCAGCTTTTTGCCTTTCGGCCAAGTACTTTAAATGTGTTTCAGAATTAGCGTTTCTTTCTATATCCAACTTTTCATTAATGATTTTCGTTAGTTCTAGTAATCGCAATCTCTCCGCTTCTAAATGCTGGGTATTGACTTGGCTTGTCTGAAATTAAACAAGGAAATAAAACAAATTGAGTGTACCTATATATAGATTACTTTTACTACTGATTGTCGATTTTGAAGATTAGTTTTTGAACGCTGTTTATCCAGCTCTCTGGTTTGATCTTCT
This sequence comes from Abscondita cerata, assembly GCA_030710515.1. Classification (NCBI taxonomy): domain Eukaryota; kingdom Metazoa; phylum Arthropoda; class Insecta; order Coleoptera; family Lampyridae; genus Abscondita; species Abscondita cerata. The sequence continues at coordinate 875,693 of JALBCR010000004.1, forward strand.
GTTTGTGCAGTGAGATTGCTAATTTTACACATTTGTTTCGCAATTTCCAATTGAAGGTTTTTGTTAGTCTGCTCCAGTTCTTGAATGATGGTGTGTTTCTGGCGCATTGCCTCGTTTTGGATTTCTTGGGCATGCGCTACTTTAGCCTATACTTAATAATAAGTATTAACACTATACCAGCGAAATAATATCGTACCGTCAAAGAAGAAATCATTTCATGATCTCGATCCATTTGTTCAGTGTATGTAGAAACTCGTGCCCTAAGGGTAGTGTTTTCTGATTCTATTACTTTATTTCGAGCACGCGAACCATCCAATTTCCTTTTCAGATCTTGAAGATTGCTTCGCAGTTCGTCGTTTTCTTGGGCAAGAGTTGCCAGTCGTTTGTCCCATTTTTTGACATTTGCGGTTTCCGCGTTGTTGGCGATCGCTAAAAAACAAATTGAAAATGAAATTGTAGAAACCTTTCTGATAAAAGTCGCGATAAAACGCGTGCGCTTTTTTAACGCAACATGTCGAATTCTTGCCAACAGGTTGAGAATATGTGGATTCATACTTGGTCCCATGAGCTGTCGACATTGACTATCGCTTCAAAAAACTAGTAGATAGTTTTCAAACGCATCTATACACTTACGTTTATCTTTTCTTCGAGAGTTTTTAATTTTTCTCTTAATTCAGCATTTTTTTGTTGTAAGTCAAAAATGATTTGTGATCGTCCTCTCCAGTTGCCATTGGAATTAATTGTTAATTGCAAGCTCTCGAACGACTCGCCAACTTCCTGTTGCAATAATTTATTTGCCAACTTTATATTCGATTTTAGTGATGAGTTTGCGTTTCTAAGTTCACACAGTTTGCCATTCGCGATGCTTAATTTTTCGGTTAACAGTTTAAGTTGTTCTTCTACTTCATTTTTGGGTTTTTGGGGCACTGTAAGATTCCTTAATTGAGTTGAAAGAGAACATTGTTAAACAAAACGTTTATTTTTGAGTTTACAAATAAATATATTGTTGTTTATAATATCAGTGGATTGAAAGAAATCATTTCGAGGTTTCAGGGGACAACCAAAAACCTAAACATATCAACCTTGACCACACTCTTGCAAGGTAATTATATTGATTAAGTATATTACATATTCATAAACTTCCGAACCCTGTTGGTGGACGCAAATATCTAATGTTAATTTGTTTTTTTTTGTGTATTTTGAACAAAAAATAAAGTTGTTCAATGGTGTCAAGAGAAAATAGAAGCTCTGGTGTTACAAACTTAAAGCTGAGTCTAGACACAATTGTCGTGGCTGTACATGATGCAAATGTTCATCTATCACGTAGTGAAACGCGGAGGTTGCTCCTCTGAGTTCTATAGTAAGTAATTCAGGTTCAGGTTTACACGGTTTCAAAGGATTACAATATCAAAAATATACCAGATCCAATAATGACATTGATTGTATATATTATTGAAATTATGAGAAGCGCCGTGAGAAAGTAGTTATGAGTATTCAGCATTGTCTGCATTGGTAGTCTGCTACTCTTGTCATAACTTATGAACGAGGTGACTAATAAAAAAATTACCTATTTTATATGGGGTCCCGTAAGAAGAATATTCAGTGTACAACCTAAAGCGTTGAAATAAACGTGAACATCAAGGGGCTAGTTATTACGAATGAGATCTTTGCACATTTGCAATGCCTACTCAGCTAGAAATCATGCTATGAGTATGGACAAATTGGACTCAATCGTAGCAACTGCACCAGAGGTTGCCATTTTATAAGGGCCGGAATAAAGACATCTTTAGTGCCGCTAATGCAATTAAAATACCATTCACCGCAAATTTAGCCATTAAAATATTTGCCTCATTTTTCCCTCCAACTATAATTATTAAATGCGAATCGTATCATTGTGTTAAAGTGCATCCAAAGTTTCTTTTGCCTTGGTCTCCACTCACTTGTCGTAACTGCCCATCTTCCATCCTTCATTCGGGATATGTGACGTTTCCATCTCCATTTGTTTATTGTCAGTGGGTCTGCTATGTCTTTTATTTTGGTTCTACTTCTGATCAAATCAATTGATTTTCTTATCTTTCATTGTTACTTTGTCAGTTGAAAGTTGTGTATAATCTTCTTTGTATTGGTTTCCTTGTCATTTACAAGCACTGGAAGAACACACTGTACCAATCACTTTATCTTCACGACTATAATGGGATGTACGTATTTGTTTTGTTCTTCAAGATGTGGTTCAATTTTCCGAATGCTATCCACGCCAGTTTTATTCGTCTGTTGAAGTGAAGTTTATGTTGTTGTCCAAAGCATGTGTATTTTTCCACTTCTTCAATTTTTTTCATTATTTATTCTAATCTTCTCAAACAGTCCTGCGTTGTTAGGAATCGTCTCATTATTTTCCTTTTTATCTATTTTTATTATCAGGCTAATTTCTTCTGATTTTTCTTTTAATTGAATAAGCATTTCTTTCAAGTCGTATCCGCTTATCTTAGATTTGCCAATTTCTGTCCATCGATACTTATTCCACGGTTCTCTCTTCTTAACTTTTCAAAAATGTCCTTAATCGATGAGATCGTGTTCCCTTGTATTATATCTGGTATTATTCCGTCTTCGTCTGGTATTCTGGTTAATTTGTAGAGACCCTTATAGTTTTCTTATTAGTACCTTTATGCTTTTATTACCGCAATGGTTCGCATTAAGCAACTTTGTCGACAGGTATTTTGATTCATTGTATTTCGTTAAATTTTACATGCTTCCTATTAATTAAATCAACATACTTCACTATCTCTTTTTTCCCCCCTTTTTTTTTTTTTTTTCCCCATGTCGCTAATATTGCATTTTTATTTTAGTATTGATTGTTTCAGCTTATCTTCTTTTCTTATACTATACCATACGTTTTGTTTTAGTTTTCTTGTCGGTATTGCAGTGCTGTACTTTTGATGAATTCTTTGTCCACCTGTTGTTTACTCTTTTTAATCAGCTTTCATCTATTTTCGCTGTGTTCTAATATAATCTATGTTTGTTTCCATATTATGATGTCGGTTCATCATGCTTACATCGGTGACTAAATGCTTGTGGGACGCTATATTCACTATTGGTTTGTCCACTTGGCTCACCCATGTTCACTTTCTAACGTCTTTTTTTTGTAATGCGTGTTCATCAAAACTCTTTGGCGTTAATAATAAATAATCTTTTACTTTTCGCAAATTAACACATAATCTGTAGGGCGGATAACTGCAGTTGTGTGAGATTGTGAACTGGATGTTCTAGTCACCTGTGTGACATCATTTTTAAAACTAGAGATTGTATCTAGAACATTTGTTTTTTTTGTCCTTAAAAGTCAATGCTGGCTCGACGTGTTGGCAAGTAGAATACAAACTGGATAATCTTACGGAGTGAAAGGATTCGGGGCATGATTTCTCTGGGGTATATTGGTGATGGGAAGGGATCTAGAGCTCGCGTAGGCAGGGACCCTAAATCCTGTATAAGTCTGTCCTTTATTGGGATTTTATAAATGAGTACCTATTGCTACCAACTTCATACATAGAAACTGCAACAATTTAGTAATGCGACTGGTGTGATTAGAGCTAATCAGACAAATGAGTGGAGTTTTGACAAAGTAGGTATATTATGTCTTGTACAGTTGTATACCGCACTTAGTATACCCTCTGATGAGCTCATAATAAGGCGAAGCGGTAGGTGTTCTTTCGTTGCGTGTTATGCTTCTGTACAAGTTTTACTTGGCTTTATCGACACACGTGCGCTTCAAGCATTAAAGCTGTTGCTTAAATGGCGTATGCACGTTAAACGCAACATGTCGTTACAATTAACTGTTGGCATTTTTTCTTAGTTTATACTAATCATACGTGTCAATGCTTTTACACGAGATGTCGTAAGAACACATTTTGCTTATGTTCATTGCTCCACGAGTTTAAAAGACCAACCGCCGTCTTGTACAGTTGTATACCGCCTTAAGTATACACTCTGATGAGCTCATAATAAGAGCGAAATGCGGCATCAGGTGTTCTTTCGTTGCGTGTTATGCTTCTGTAAAGTTTTACTTGGCTTTATCGACACACGTGCGTTTCAAGCATTAAAGCTGTTGCTTAGATAGCGCTATGCACGTTAAACGCACACATGTCGTTACAATTAACTGTTGGCATTTTTCTTAGTTTATACTAATCATACGTGTCAATGCTTTTACACGAGATGTCGTAAGACACACATTTTGCTTAGGTATATTATGTTTATAGGTAATTATTATTTTGCTTTCGTTTGATTTTTGTAAAGGAGTTTTCCGTAAACAAATACAATAAATACTTACAATAAATGAAGTCCAGTGTTGAATCGTTCAATCTGCCCTTACAAAAATTAGAAAGCTTAAAGTATAAGAGGTCTCAACTAATTTTCATTAAGAAGTGGGTTCGTTCTGTTATCGGAATATGCACGTAATTGTTTGTTTTACATCTTATTAGACTGCTGGGGTCAAATGTTAACGCTTTATAGTTCTTGTTCACTTTCTCTTCTTTGGAGAGGCAGATGGAATGGATAGATTTCATTTAAACGACGCAGAGGAAGAAATTAAATAGTTACGAAAGCAAAGCTTAATTGTTTTCCTTCTGGTGCTCAGAGCTTTCGAATGAGATATCATTTGGCATACTATCCATTTCAAAATTATGACGTGGTGATTGCAGCGCAAAGAGATGCAGTGATTGGGGTTAGATTATCTCGATTACCTTGAAAATCCATATTTAAGTGTTCGAATACCCGTCTGTTTTCTATATAGTATGAATAATAGTAATACACAGGGTTACATAAAGACAATTTTGAATAATGAAGTAGTAGTTCGCTTAGTTTAACATCAACAAAACCTCTGTGATTTATTTCTCATTCAATTCCTTTCGAACATCAGAAAATGAAATTAAGGTTTACAACCAAACTGTTAAACAACATCGTTTTGCTGTAGTTGCAGCCTTTTACGAGAAGCATTTCCAATTATTTTTGAAGGTCAGAGCTCACAAGATTTGGAAATACGTCTACTTTAAAAAACAAGTATTTGGTGTAACTTGGTTGTATACCCAGCAATAAGCTTTGCAAATTAATGTATAAATTTGTTTAGTTGCTTTCCATTCTCCTTTTCGCCCAGTTAAGGATAGTGTATATGACACTTGTACACTATTGTAGGTAGCGGGTAGATTCACATTCTATGTTCGCGATAGAGAAAATATTTGCTACAAGATGGGAGAGTCGACTGTCAAATCATTCATCAAACTCACACATTTACTCGTTCCTAATTCTTCCCTATTCACTGGCGGGCGTACCAAAAGTGTTAAATGATAATTTCCTTTTAATTGATAACGTCAAATATGAACGACTATGGAAGTAAAATTACATCAGATGAGTTACCGAATTTTAACCTGTCACATGATTCTGGAGTGGTGACAAAAACACTAGAATAGTTTACAATAGCAAAATGCTATGCCGGAAATAATCCACAAAAAATAAAGTGCTAGAGGTAGAAAAAGAACTACCACAAATAAAATGAAATGTATGGTAAAATAAAGATCAACGAATAATTGGAAGGGCGTTAATCAATTTCTGTGAGTTTTGATTATTGTAAATATCTAAAATTATAATAATATACAGGATCTTCTACTTCAAATAACGAATTAATTTTAAAAGATAGATCATTTCCGACAACATAAGAATGCAGTTTTTAGACTTCAAATTCACTTGGTTTAACGTAACACTTATCAATAGAATTAATTTACACGGGTGGGGTCAGAGTTGGGACTTTTACTCATTTCAAACACATTGCAATACGATGAAATAAATTAAACTGAATTAATAAAAAGTTTAATGTAAGTTGAACTTACCTGAAATTTCTTCCTCTTCTCTATTTTTACATTTCTCAATTTCCAAAACGTGTTTCTGCAGTTTTGCATATTTTGTTTTATATGCTTCTATTTCCGAATTACGTTCTCTCAACTGCTTGCTTAGTTCCACTATCTTAGTACACGCCAAATTTTCGGTACTGTTCGTACTATTATGAGGTGCCGATCGAACCTTCTCCAGTTCTTCACTTAAAACATTTACTTTAGAACTACTTTCTTTTACTCGCAACTCCAAATCTGATATGTTTTTGTATAACATGCCATTTTCGTGAGTCAAAAACTATAAATTTTAGATTTTAAATTAGAAAATTGAAAATTTCCTTATACCTGAACTTGATCTCGAAGGTATCTGTTAAGATCGTCCGGAAATATTATGTTTTTGGGTATATTAGGTATGCAAATTTTGGAAAGCTCTAAATTATCTGAAAATTCAACAGTATTTGTTGTATTTTTATCCATAGTTGAAATCGATAGTTTTTAATACGTTGTAAATCTTAGTAAATCTATGTAAATGACATACTTCAAATAATAACATTGTCATTTTTGTCAACTTTAAAATTCTGATGTATTTTAATTGATCTCTGATCTTTGTAAAGTTTATTATTGTTTGTTGGTTTGGTTTGGGTGATACAAATACAAAACGTCTAGATTACATCGGTCCTGTGAACATTTCAATCTGAGAATTGGACTCAAATGTAAATTGAATTATTTTACAAAACAAAAATGTTTTCAAAACCATTATCATCATCACCCGCTAGTATTATTGTCTTCGGACTACTGCAACATGTATTGTTGTTGGGGTTATTCTTCAGAAATTAACATTTAATTAGCTTGCAAATCAGTTCAAATCCTATTCAAGTTATCTTGTCAAGTAGGGTTCGGTATCAAACGTTTCGACTGACATCCAGTCTTTTTCAAGGCATGTAATAATTAATTGATTTGAACCTGAACAGTCAGTTGTAACTTTAGCTGCATAACATCCAGGTGTTTTCTTGAAGTTACCTTTACTACTACTCCTCCCGAAGGCTCAACAACGTTGAAAAATTTACAATTTAAAACTACTTATATAGGAGTTTCTACCCATATTCTTAATTAGACTTTTGAAATATAGATAAGAAACGCCACAAAACAAAATCGACAATCGAAAGAATTAAATGACTCGTACCAAAAGTAATAAAAGAGTCTCGAGAAACAGCAGTGAGCAGAGCCGAAGGAAAGATGAACTAAGCGAAGCTAAAATTGCTAGAGAAAAAAACACAACTTTATAAGTTAGAAAAACAAATTACCAGAATATACAAAAATAAATAAAACAGTAAGAATAATGGCAAACGACGACATTAAAATATAAAATAATTGAAAGATTGCTATAAGAAAGGAGAGGTAAGAATATAGTTCGAAAAGAAACATCAATGAAACAAGAAATACTCGAACTAAAAGAAGAGGAAAGAAAAACCGTAACAGATAAAAATAAACTACTAGTTAAAAGAAAACAATTCTATTAGAAATTGTATACATTTCAATTAAATGGGAACATATCAACACAGATTTTTGAAGTAAGATATTAAACAGGAATCTAAACGAGGAAGAACTTAAGTATGCCTTAAAACAAATAAAAAATGAAAACGCTGCGGGAGTAGATGATGCCTATCCAGAAATTTTAAAAGAAGCAGAAGGTGCATTAAATGGAGAGTAAAGCTAGGGAATTTGCTTCATATTAGCCTGTTATCACAACAAAAAAGAAAAACACCAAAAAAACTGTACAAAAAACTATACTCGAACACGTGTTTCGATAGCTAAGCTATCATCATCAGCGAACTAACACTGTGTCACTGTGTGAGTGTCAGCTTTTCTTTTTTGTTACAGATAGACGCTGCAGTTTACAGCTCCATTTCTTTGATCTGTTATCACAAATTTATAAAGTATTAGCATAGATTAGAGAATAAACTAGACTTCCATCAAGACAAACAAAGTTTAGGAAAGGTGTCAGCACTTTAAGGAGGCCTTAAATTGTGGGCAAGAATAAAACAACTTAAAAAGGTAGAATTCACTTCACACATATTAATTAGTTAATGTCATTGGACAAACCCATAGGAGTGCAAATATCCAGTTAAAATGCACATAAAATGAGGAATAAAGAAGACGATGTGCTGTCTCCAGACTCTAAGAACGTTCGACTGGTGATAAACAAAACAGCAAAAGTAATGGTAAATAAAAAAAATCGCAGAGGTCAGAATAGAATCGAAAACTATTGAAAAGTGGAGAACTAAATACATCTAGATCAACTGATGCCCATCAGTTCAGAAAACCAAAAGACTGAGGTGAAAAGAACAACAAAACTGGGTCGGAAGGTTCTAATGTTTCTAAAAACAAAACTCTACAACAACCAATGTATACTGGTGTAAAATTAGTCTTTTTCCAAATAAAAAATAAAACTCCGTATCAACTAAAGATCAATATTGAATGTGAAGCTGAATGATCACAAAACCAATGAATGGATTCGAGAATAGAAACATGTGTAACTAGATTATAACCACTGGATGATGTTAAAAGACCGGCTGGGATTAAGTGGTATAGAGAAGTGCAGGACAAAAAAAAATGGAGATCTATGGGAGAAGCCTATATTCAAAGTAGAATAGAAAACAGCTGATGATGATGATAAAATGGCCATTATAAATTATTATAAATCAAAGTTTTATAGCGTTTTTTAAAGAATCCTATTTATTTTTTACTAAATACTTTCATTTGTTTCCTAAAGCAACTTTCCTATTTTGATGTTTTCATTCGCATTTATCAGAATACAAAAATTACCCCAAAAAAATTGGTGACTAAAATGGTCTTGATAATAAGAAGTTATTTGGCAAAGAGAATTTACCATTCATTTTCAATAATTGCCCAGACCTCTTTCAGTTTAGAATGTGGTTTGGTGTACGAGTGGATTACTTGAAGCAGCCACTTACTATCATTGACGAATATGTTTGGTTTTAGCAGTGACCTGTTTTATAGGACGGAAGGAGTTCTTGGAAGAAATTAAAACATAAGGACTGTCTAAAATAAAGAGCAAACCTTTTTTTGAAAATGATTTAAAATTAGATCTTTTATTTGCAAGGAATGTAACACAGATGTTAGTAGACAATAAATTTTTATGAACATGGTCATAATAATAATAATAATTACACATTTCGAAAAAGATGTATCATAGTGTAAAGGTACTACTATCAATAATTCAGTTGGGGTGAAGTATTTCAGAAGATGACTTAGATAATGACGACGGATATTAAGGTGTAATCATTATTCCTAGTTTTCTAATAGTTCTATTTATTTCATTATTATTAATGTTAAAATATTATTAAAGCTACTTTTTCCGACTACCATTGTGATCAGTGGAGAATGAGAACGGATTTCTGTGACTGAAAACATCCGATTGCACACGATTTGGTTACGAATTCAGAAACAGTGAGTTATAAAAATTTGGGAATCTGGTCTGCTTAAAAACTGTGCGCTATATGGTATACGAGGTATCTAATCGTCTTCTAACTGAGCCACTCATCTTGGGCTCATATCTTAATTTTCAAACTAATGTGAAATCTTCCCATTTCAAACTACATTCTACTATATTACTTGCAAAATAAAGATTTAAATAGTCTGCTACTAAACCTGAAGCGCGAACTGGACTAATCAAAAAGAGGGAAAAGGTCAAAAGAAACTTCTCTGTCTATACAAACTTGGGGCAAAGAGAAATAGGGAGAAAACCCCAGGTTAAAGTCGTTCTTCCCTCCAAAACGGTATTTTTCCTACTCCCTATACATAGTAGTATCGCTAAAATTAAATGTATTTACATGTACGCCATAAATTTAAATTCAAATACTGGCGTCCTTTCAGCGTTTTGCGTTTCGTCAACAATTTGTTTTCTATTTTTTTTTTGACAAATTTTTGAATTTCAATGTGTAACACATTGTTATGATTTTGGCAAATAAATTTAGTAAGTGAAAGAAATGTGAACATGAGTCATAATGTCTAATTAATGAAAATAATGAAAAAAAATAATAAAATTTTAGTGGCTTAAATATCTGAAAATACATTTGTTTGTCTCTTTCTTCCTGTAACAATAAAAGTAATTATTGATCAGTTAGCTAAGTTGTAGTTATGTATGTTATTGTATGTACAGGGTGTGTAAATAAGTAGATAAGCGGCTGCATCTCAGAAACCACTCATCCTATCACCTTGGGGTAAAAAATTATATCATAAACAAAACTCAAGTGAAAATGTTGGAAATTATTTTCGAATTTTAGAATGGGCACCACAGGGCGTAACTGCATTTCGAATTTTAAAACCCGTTTTCTGAATTTCGTTCATATTAACGATAGTAAGAGTGAAAGTTTTTTAAACTTGCGACACATTAAAATCTTTTTGTTAAATGCTTTTTGCGCTACCTCGGAAAGGAAAGTGGTGAGGGGTGTTCGAAAATAAACGTTCATAACTCCAAATAGGTTGAACGTATTTTAATAAACTTGGTGTCGCTAGCACATCTTTAATAACGGAGTTATTGAGGGTTGAATCTATGGAAGGTAGCACAACAACAACAAAATTTTAAACTTTTGAAGTTACAATGAAAGAGCTGACTAACACAGCTGTCGAAGTTTTTATATTTGCACACGTAAGAGAATAGCTATACTCAAAGATAGCATACCTTTAATAACGAATTTATTGAGGTTTGAATCTGGAGGGGCTAAGGCGACCTCTCCCTCCTTCAAATAAATATACAATTTTGATATTTGACACGAAAGAATATTTAGAACACAGCTTTACTAGACGCTAGCATACCTTTAATAACGGAGTTATTGACGTTTAAATCTGGAGGGGTTAAGGTGACCTCAGCCCCCCAACAGAAAAATATCAAACTTTCGATGTCTGCACATAAAAGGTCGACAAGGTCGCTTTAGCTCCTCCATGTTCAAACCTCAAAAACTCCATTATTAAAGGCGTGTTAACGTTAATTTTAGTTGTGCTAACATCTCTTTCATGTTCAACCGTCATAAGTTCTAAACTTTGTTGTTGGGGCTGGCTTCTATAGATCCAAACCTCAACGATTCCGTTTTAAAGAAAAAACATCAAAAATTCGATATCTATTTGTGGGGTGGAGGGGGGCAGAGGTCGCCTTAGTTCCTTCACATTTATACCTCAATAACTCCGTTATTAAAGGTCTCCTATAGTTAATTTTAGTTGTGGTAGGCTGTGCTAACTCAGCTCTTTCATGTTCTCACGTCAAAAGTTCGAAATTTGGTTGTGAAGGAGCTGGCTTCACTAGATTCAACCATCAATAACACTCATTCAATAAAGGTTTACTTGGGGTGAGCAAAGTTGTGCTAGCCTGTGCTAGTTATTCCCTTTTGTGTGCAAACATCAAAATATATATTTATTAATATTAATGGAATGTGAGTAACTCGTATGTTTACTATTTCCAAATTATAACGAAAACGCATAGTAATTACGTTATAGAATCATGTAATAATAATCAAACCTCTCAACAAATGTTTTACGCAAAAATATGTGCAAAATAAAATCCATGAATTTGAAGAGGCTATAAAACGCAGCTCGAGCGATGACATCGCTATCTTTATCGACGCATGCGCAGTTTAGGTTTAAAAATTTTGACTTTGATTGTGTGCTATAGTCTGTATACTATTGGCGCGGAGTAATAAATCATAATTGCTTAAAATAATTCTTTATTTTCTTGTGAAAGCGGTACTTCTACGGTTAAGTAAAAACCAATAAATTTTAACCAAAATACGATCATTGTGCCGCTCTTGCAGCATATCGACCCATCTAGGGTCTGAGAACAATAGGTTAATCTGTGAAAACACGTTCCCATCAGCCCAGGTACTGACGAAACGAGAATCATAGGCGTAGATGTGGGTATTATACCAAGATACAAAAATAATGGTATATAATACGTAAAAGTAAAATTTGTAATGTGATCGACTATACAAATAAAATAAATAACATATAACCACATAATAATTCATATCAAAGGTAGATTTTACTATTAAAATATATTTACCTACTAAAAATATGATTTTCCAAACATATCAGGTACCTACGCCACTGCAATACGGGAGATTCGATAATTCTGACAGGTTTATTACTCCACGCCAATAGTATACAGACTATATAGTGGCAAACTGGCAAACAAAACATAAATGTAGATTAAAACGTGACATAAATATAACCTAAAACTTGACAAAAATGAATTCTAACCTAAACTTTGTAACATCTGACTGTATTTTTAAAGACAATCCACCTTTCTCGTGGTCCCGCCTCTGCCATTAAAAGGAATTAAGCATCTTATTACTGACACTATGAGAAAAAATGAGAAATATATGAAATTTGGCAATTACATTACAATAGACGTTTTATTTAGAGAAAGATAGCAATAGAATGGTGTGGGTAGTTATAGCAGTAAAGTGCGTAGCAGTTTCGCGCCAACACAATTTCCATAAGAAATGTATTGCGCAGAAATGTTTTTTAATTTAAAACTGTGAAGATACCACACTCATTAATGTCATTTGTAAACGTGATCGCATTAGATATTCCCTAAATTGTATAAATATGCTAAAGTTCTGAAGAAAACTTACACGACTGCTTCTAAAAAAAAATTTAAAAGTATGACAAACGCTTACTTCAGTTTACTGCAGTTCTTCGTTTGTGATTTCATTCATAAATACCTTGCCTCGCAATTTTTAATTATGTGGTGAAAACACATACATGCAAGTGTAATTTTAGTATAATTTATATTGGTGAACTATTTATCTATTTGTAATGGGGGATTCAACTTATACAGTATTGTCATTTTTCCTAAATTTCAAATTCACTCCCGTGATTTGTTACATTGAAATATATGAAAGTATTACTCGCGCCAAACCATAACGCCTCTTCTCTATTTGATGAGGTCACATGAAGTGACAAGGAGCAACGTCTATATCATCGCCTATTAGCGTTACGTTTATGTCGCCGTAATAAGGGGATACGTTATTGGTTGTATGTTTTCCGTTAATCTTATGTTACTGCGCAGCAGCAGTTAAGGAATAACGTTTAGCGCTCCTAAATTAGGTGGCGTAAAATCTTTCCCTTATACTGCGGCTGCGCAGAAACATAAGAAACGTTATCGGTTGTATATTTTCCGTTAATCTTATGTTATTGCAAAGCCGCAGTTAAGGGTAACATTTAGCGCTACTAAATTAGATGGCGTAAAATTTTTGTAGAGATATCCCTTATGCTGCAGCTGCGTAGTAACATAAGATTAACGGAAAACATTAACAACAGGTAACCTAACGCTAATAAGCGATGATATTCTAACGGAATTGCTAAATTTCATATTTTTTGTTGAGTTTTGAATGGAAGCATAACTTCCACAGCAATAAAAACAATATTCTGTACTACAATATACAGAGTGTGTATATCTAAATAACACAGAAAAATTTTAAGGGGTGATTCTAGAAAATCAGGTGGGTATGTCATACATTTTTTGAAAAATTTCTCCCCGGAAAAGTTACACCCCTCCAAAGATTAAAAAAGATTTTTCTTTTTTATTTTCCCTGTATATTAAGCTAAAGACTTGCTAAATATTATTTGTCAATAAAACTACATATTTTGATTTCAAACCTGAAGCAAAGGGTTGAAATAGTCAACCCCTAAGATATTTTTTCTTACAACTTTTTTTTTGATAACGAAAACAAGCATTTACCAACAAAAAATTAATGTAATGCATTTTCAAAAAGATATGAGCTAACTCGAGGGTATTTTACTTAAGGTCTCGGTTTAGCGCATGCGCGTCGTGTAGCTACATCTGTTGGGAAGCCACGGACGCCATTACGGAATCTTCCGTTCAAGTCTACATCTGTTTGCATGATTGTAAAATGCCGCAGACTATTGAAAATCCCGCCGACTCTGAAGTGCGTGCTGTAACACGTTTTCTCAGTGCTAAAGGCTTTAAATCAGCTGACATTCATCGCCAAATCAGTGATGTTTATGGTAAAAGCATTATGAGTGATGGAATGGTGCGGAAATGGGTTAGGGCATTTAAAGATGGCCGCACAAACATTCATGATGAAAAACGAAGTGGGCGACCTTCAGTAATTACCGATGACTTGATTCAAAAAATGGAGTCTAAAGTGAAAGAGAATAGAGGATTCACTATTTCGTCCTTATCTGAACAGTTTCGTGCTGTCTCAAAAAGTGTTCTTTATGAAATTGTGTCCAAACGCAGGCGGCGTCCTTCTTTGACGATGGAATACAAAAGCTGGTCTCACGATACGATAAGTGCATTAATATTAGTGGAAATTATGTAGAAAAGTAGAGTAAAGTCTTTCAAATAAAAAAAAATTTGATAAAAATATTTGTTGTTATTTTTTCATTGCAAAACGGTACTTACTTTAAAAACACGCCTCGTAGATACACTCTGTATAGTAATGCTTTTCCAAAAATGCGAGTTTTACATTGTAGTTTTTATTACTGTAGAACTTATACTTCCATTTAAAATTCAACCAAACACATGAAATTTGCCAATTCCGTTATAGAATATCATCGCTTATTAGCGTTACGTTTATGTCACCCTAATACGTTATTTTTAATTTTATTATTGTTGAATCTTACTCCCGTAACGGTGTTAAGCCTAGTTTTCACAGATACGAACTTCGCAATTTTTGTCCGAAAAAACATGGCTGTCCGAAATTCGGAAAATATTAAAATTATTTTAATTGTCCGTACTTCTCTTTTTTATCTTGTTTTCTCTGTTATTACTATCTTAAAATATTGGATGATTGCAGTGTATCGCAAGAAACAATCTTCGTAATTTATATTTACTGTATATTTGTTAAAAAACAAATATCGGTAAAAGAAAAAAGAAAATACAAAAAGAAAGAATGTCGGTACGGGATATTTTTCTGAACAAGAAATATTACAATCTCGTTAAACTGAGCAAGATAGCAATTTTAATTATTTGCCTACGAATAAAGAGTTATTTGAAATACTACTATAAATTTAGTGTCTCCCATAATTACGAAGATTTTTCATACGAGGGACAACCGTCACAGTTCTAGAGCACAATGTTTGTCTCAATATCATGTACGCGGCGTTAACAACCATAATTGATTGAAATTTACTAAAACCACAAAACTGTAAAACACAATAAGTCACTATTAAAAATCGTATCTGTGAAAACGGTTTTTTACGAAATTCCGACGGTATCGAATCGCCATGTTTTTTCGGATAAGAATTGCGAAATTCGTATCTGTGAAAACTAGGCTTTATCAATAAAGGCGAGTAGGCATACAACATTGTACAGATGTATTGTATATGCAACCAACAATACGCATCTCGTTATCAAATACATGAAAAATTTGCTAATGTCCAAGTCATAGCCACACCTTATCTAAAAACTCGCTCGGTACATACACAAATAAAGACAAATATTACATAAGAAGCGCCATGTATATATTTTAATAGTGACACAATTTCGAGTTAGCGTGTATAACAAAGTGTGTAGTTCGTGTGGTTTATTGACTAAAGTTAGTTAAAACAAGTATTTATCTCTTTCTCACAATTTTATCGTATATGAATCCATCCTTATTTGTGACATCTGCGGTGAAGGTAAACAATTGCTACGATCAGCTGCCATTCAAAACGTCAACAAATTCGATGTCTTCCTCCAGATTTAAATGAACTTGAATAATTTATAACAACAATATTGAAGGAAATGGTTGATTTAAGTGGCGGCCAGGATGGGCCCATTGAACATGGCTTTTCTAATTCCGTTTTTATCGTACCTGCCGTAATTTTTGTCACACTTTCTGGTAAGTTTAAGCATAATGCACCTTCAAACAAACGTTGGGTTTCATTTACATACATTAATTTGAAATTCGATTTTGTAAATTTAATTGCAGTCAATTATTGCAAAAGTAGGAATTCCTTTGCTGTTTTAACGATAAGTAATCAAAAATTTATGTAATAAGAAAACAACCACGTAGATAGCCTCTGTTATCAAAGTACTGATGAGCTGGCATTTAATTCTTCTTAATCTATCACTTCACAACGTGCTTCACCACATTTAAGATTAAAAGAAAATGGACAAAGCAGAGACTTTAGAAATGGTTAAGGAAATGCATAAAGAGATGGATTCTGGTGAAAAGTTTTCGGCTGACTCTCTACAAAAATTGGCTAGTTTATTAGATAATCTGGAGTTAACAGATGATGAAAAACAAGATCTAGGTGGATCTTTGAATGATTTAATGAGTAAGCTGAAAACCTTTTCTGGTCCAACCAGTAGAATGGGTGGAATGGACATAACAGGCGATGGAAACCTTCTAATGCAAATTACTCTTGTAATTGCTTTTGTTGTTATGGTTTCATTATTTGGTAAGTTGATCGCACTGAATAAAAAATATACCTTGTGATATTGTTTTGGAGAAGGTCATCTGTGTAATAATAAATAATGTTAGATAGATTTATTTCTACTACTAAGTTGTATCAAATAAGTACAAAATATTCGATTAAATCATAGTCTATAATCTTATCTTAAAATTTATTGCCAAATACATTTAAGTACCTATACCTTAGTCGTTTAGCATTGATAAAATTCATCGTAATATGTACACGTTGGCATTAATTTAATTGTACAAAAAACTGCAAGGACAGAGGATGGATGAAACATTGACAGTTGAACAACAATTGAATGACACTTTCAAACAGATAACTGATATGGTGGAGAAGTTACGTAGCATGTCTACTGAAGATCAAGTTACATATTTGAAAGAAATGGGATTTGATAAACCAACCGACGACTCTGAGCCAAAATCAACCATATTGTTGAACAATTACGTATTATTTACAACATGTTTTTCCCTAATAATTCTATTTTTTGGTATTTAAATATGCAATATTTACAAAAAACTGAAAAAGTAATATTAAATTTTTGTTTCAGTATTCTTCGGATACAAATTATATCGATCTTTAACGGAAAAAGAAAGAAAGAGAGACGAAAAACGGAAGCAGAAGCAAATGAAGAAGAAAAAATGAATCGATAGTTCAAACCTAAACCATGGAGTTCCTACAAAAATGAATGTTGGGGGTTTTTATCTGGGCTATTTTAAAAATTATGTTTGTTTACGTGCGAATTGTTAATATATCATGTGTTATATATCTCATAAGGTGCTGCTAGCTGTCACTCAGTTTTATTTTATATAGGAATTCTAAATATCTTCTCCCCTTTTAAACCTGTTACATTCCATTTTGACTCTTGATTTTAAAATATTTTAATCTACAATAAAATTCCAATCAACTTTTTTGCGTTTGTTGTCGTTAACCCAATGACTTTTCAATTTTAAGAATAAAACACTGAATAAAACCATTGAATCTATAAATGTGTAATTGTAGAAATGTACTTTTGGGCGTGACGTTATGTTTTTTGCAAGGAATTAAATATTTCAAATTTACACACATTCTGCACTTCCCACTCGTCGCGTAAAATAGAACCGTGGGTTCTCAAAATAAAAAAAAAATAAAGGAAAGCCAAGAAATCGAGAAATACGTAACAATAGCACAGAGTACTTATTGTTCTGTGCCAACAGAAATAAACGTTAGGCATTGAGTTACATATTATTCTGAGAAGAAAGCACTGGAAGCTTAACCTTAGAGAAAGGTAAAACTTGTGAGAATTTGTTAAAAGATGTAAAAATAGTCGTAGAATTTGTTTTTGATTTTATTTTAGCCAGCTTTCAACTTTACAGTCGCTTTTATCATACGACGTTATCCCAAAAAGACCGCATACTGTTCAAACCCAATACTGACGTGTTTATGCTGTAAATAATAGCATCTGAAGAGGACTTGTAAAGTTGAAAGCTGGCGAATGCATAAATAAAATCAAAAACAAATTCTTGGATTTATAATAAAAATATTTATCCAAAAAAAGGAATTTTTTATAAATTTTATTTAAAAACTAGATTACCCCAGGCTCCTAGGAGTCTCACGAACGAAGTAACACCATTCCCTCAAGTGGGCCCGTGTTCATAAACAGAATTTTTTCGGGTGAAATTGAACCTTCTACAGCTAAGCCATTCGAAAATTTGCAAAATTACAAATCTTATGTTTTTATTCATGTTTTTACGTAATACGGTTCCGCAGTTATAAAAATGTAAAAATTACAGTATTTCGTATTGACAATATAAATTGCTGTAAAATTTTTTTTTAAAAAGAAAATTTTTATTACACATTATGCGACAGAGGCACAAACGAACGTTTTTCTTAAATAAACTTTCTTTATCGATTTAGTTTTCGATTGAAATTTTTTCGGAAAAGTTTTTCGCTTATAACTTTTGAACTATTTTTAACATTTTTTTTAACCTCGAAGATGCCCTCGTACAAAAAATCTAAATCGAAAAATAAAGACACATCTTTCATAAACTCGAAACTTTTTTCGAAACGAAAATATCTCGAGCCGTTTTAATGAGAGACGAATTTGAAAAAAGGTCGATTTTCGCATCGCTTAACGTCCTTCAGATTAATAAGCCATAATACAGCTTCGTCCGTTAAATTATGAATGTTTACAAACTCTTCTTTAAACTTTTGTTAATTGACAATCGTCCATATATGCAACACGGTCTCTGTTTTGTTTGCACTGTTACAATTTAGATTAGAAATTGCACTCCATTTAAACAACATACAGTTTTGAATGGCCTGTTCTTATGCGATTTACTTTTGACCAAATTTTCCTTTTTGGATCAAAACCCGGGACTTCTATTGTTGGATCATCAATAAAATATTTATTGAAAACATCAACTTTAGACCATAATTTCTTCCACTCTTCAACTTGTGAAAAGCCGTACCTACTTAAATAGTCTTTTAGCTGGAAGGTTTTCAATATCATTCCAAATTGCTAAGTTTTTGTCAAGTTGGCATTTATATCATTCTTCTTTAACGCAGCTTTTTGTTTAATATTCAATAGAGTAATATTATAAAGAACATGAAGTCAATCGAAAGGAGTAGATTTAATGGTTTCACTAATTATACGCATACTGCAATTCAACTGGATAGGTATCTATTTTTTTTGTATTTATTCAATCAGACAGGAGCACAATATTTTGCTGTAGCATAAATAATGCCAATGCAGCTATACGAAGTGTCTTTGCTACTGTTGGTTTGTCAGAGTCCTCGTACCGACAAATTAATCACAGTAATACCAAGGTAAGGGCATTTCTACAGCAGTGGTCTCTTGGCCCACTATCGAACTCGGGGTCCCGGGTTCGCTAAGCCCGTACCTGCAATGCGCAGACCCCTGGGATGATGATGATGATTATTATTATTATTATTATTATTATTTTTTTATTATTATTGTTTTTTGCGCAACGACTTCTACGGTCAATTTCTTTTTCCAAACTCTCTCTTACTACTTATAATTTGTCCAAAACCTCTATGCTTTTTAGAAATTCTAGCGAGTTACAGATATCTTCTTTGGTGGTAACTATGTCTCTAATATCATTTTTTAATTCATATATCTTTCTTGTTGCAGGACATACCGTCTGAGTATTGGCAAGATGGTAAATGCGGTATTTTCATGCATGAAACTTTAACTCGATCACATTTGCTCAACTTAACGGGACCATTTTCTCACGTATCTTTTAATTTTTCCTAGGTGGTTATTCATTTTCTAAATTCATTCTGCCATTTCTGTATTGATTTTCTTTTTAGGGTCTTCTTTATAATATCCGGAGTATGGATACTAGCGTCGAGCGTGTTCAAATCTGCTGCCTCGTGCGCCGTTTTGTCTGCCTCTTCATTTTCGGGGATGCCGGTAGCCCGGTACTCATACTAAATTTATCTGCTTACCATAACTTTTTAAGTGCGCCAATGTGTCTGTCAATATCTGCGACATTGGATCACAAGAACATATTTTGCGCATATTATTCCGTTAGGTTACTGTGGCAACGACCAGGAATGTGCTTTTCAGCCCACCATCTGATAATCTTCGGAGTTGCTGACTACTTCAAGCTGATCGGCAAAAGCCTCCGCAACATCAACTGCCGTATCTAAAACGCGTCCATTTAATTCTAAATTCATCGCAATAGGATTTTTCATGGTCCCTGCTGCTACTGCTTTAATTTTATGCCAGACATCTGCGACCGGTGTCGATCTATTAATCGACGACACTTACTCATGCCATGAAGCTCGTTTGCTTTCCAACATTGATCGACGAGCTGGCGCTCTACCCCATTTAAAAACGATCAATTTTTGCAACGTCCGGTGCCTCTTGAATACGTTAAATAAACATTTCTTTTCCCTTATAGCCAACCGTACTCATTGGTTCCACCATGGAACAGGCGTACGTCGTACCGTACCTCCTCTTACAGGCATGTTGTTTTTAGCAGCACAGAGGATGGCTGAACGAAGAACCTTCACTACCTTTTCAACAGAGCCCGATAGTTCTAGGATTACCAAAGCCTCTCTCCCTGTCGGCATTCGAAAGCAGCCACTTTTTGGGAGTGGCGAAAGTTGTGTGTTTGATTCCTAACGACATGGCTATAGAGAAATGATCGCTGTCGTGTAGGTGATCTAATAAGAGGAAATAGAAAATAGCGCTCTAGAAAAAAATATTTCCAACAAAAATTCCTTTCGCAACTTTTTTTTTTGTATAATTAATATTCTTAGAGTCACTGAAAACAATAGTATTACCAGCTATAGTATGCTGGAGTACACTACTGGCGTCGAGGTGGTCTACAGGTGTCAATTAGGTGTGGGAGGAAAAGTCGTTGGGGACGGTAATTAAATGGCTAAACAATCCACATATTTCCTTAATATGTCCAGCGTGTTTCCAATTAATATGAATACGCCGAATACGCGGCGTTCGATACAAGTGGACGTCAGCATAAGACGGATGCTTTAGTATTAGCAGGAAAAATGCTCTAGTGTAGGAGCTTGGCGTTCCCTCAGTTGCAGAACTCTATTATAAAAGCGCTAGTTTTTTCTCTTTTTCAGAGACGATCGCTAACCATAAAATACAATGGAAAGTAAATCAAGCAAACTTATTTCAAGCTAATGTAAGTACAAATGACAACTTTTTGGCATATTCAAAGAAACTGTGTGTTAAACAGTTGTGATGAGGAACAGCTTAAAGAAATCGAGGATATACCCAAAACTAAAGGCAATTATGTGGAAAAATTGCCTTGTTCGAAGACGTTGTTGGCCTATGATCATAGTAGAAGTGGTGTTGCCGATATACATAACTATTAGTATTATGATTATACAACGATCCCATTTAGAGTATCGATTTAGTAATGTTACTACGTATTCTACTTCTTACTCAGAAGAAGAACTCTATAGCACATATTTCGATAACAACATGGACATTTATTACACTCCAAGTAATTCATTTATTGAAGAACTGATGAAAAAGTTTCAACTTTTAGTTCAACCAAAAGGTTTGACTATAATTTAAATCACTATTTAAACTTAATATCGAATTTTAGAAGTGAAAAAATTTTCAACAGAAGCAGAACTCAATAGTTATTTTAAAAGTGTTGGGATAAATAAAGAGAGTGTAATGGGTATAGTTTTTGAATTAAGGAAAGACGATATGATACGTAAGTGTAGTTACATTTTACGTCCTCATAAAAGAGATTTCACCTGGGAAGTTGATAATTTGTTTGATCAAGACAGGAGCAATGGCAAAAAATCAGGTTTGATTACTTGAATGAACGAAAATATCAACTTAAAGCATACTTACAGGTTCACGCCCTTACATTGAACAAAGTGTACTTGCTGTTAAAATGGCAATAGATTCTACGTATCTAAATATGATGAGTTCTAATGAAAATATAATAGTTAATTTTACCGTGCAACAATTTCCATATCCTCCTCATCCAAATAAAGAATTAATTCATCGATTGCAAAAAATTATTCTTTATACAATAATGTTTAGTTATACAATTCTCTGCCCAATTATTTTACACAAAGTTGTAAGAGAGGAAAGGCCTGGAATTAGGGTAAGTAATTATTGTTAATTAAAAATGATAATTTAAAAAAAACGAAACTTATACTTAATAGGCGAACTACTAATACTGAAAGCTCTGTGATTCGCGTCTTTGAAAATTTTGAATGAAAATTAAAAGTTTATACCATTGATTATAAAGATCCCGCATACCTATTTGAATTGTGTAATGATCACGGAAACATTTTTTCTTTTATGCATATTAATGACACATTGAAAAATATATTGATTCATTGAATTATGGATTACTAAGACTATTAAAATATGCGCTATATATGCCCCTTGATTAGAAATAGTATTGGATCTTTTTCAGAAGTTGATCTTTCCGAATCTTTGAATCGTGGAGATAAATATCTATCAAAAATTAAATGGATTTTTGTAGCGGAGGTATTATACAGGGTGAATCATGACCAACGAGACGGAGGTTTATAGCGTAATAGTAAAAGTTTTACAAGTTTTGTCACTTTAGTAGCATGTACACTCATGAAATTTAAAACTTGGACACCATAATTTCTGTAAACAAAAGTTTGCACATTGTGAAGCGGGCTTAAGGGTATCATTTACAATTCTAACAGCAGGTAGTCTCAGCAAGGGTTATCTTATAGAAGGACTGTAGAATGAATCATTACACTAAGCACGTTTTAGAAAATAGGTAATTTACGTTGCTTACTTAATTTTTTCTTTAAAGAATATATTTGAAGGTATCGCTAATTAAACACCATAGCTCGATTAATTATCGAATCAAAATTTTGTTTAGGAAATGTTTACAAAATAAAATTAGAAATAATTTTGATTTAAAAACGTCTACAAGCAATAACTTTTAAATTAAATCAAAAACTAAACATGGTTATTTGGGTTGACTGATTATTACTTATTTTTAAATAAATCTAACCTACTAATTATTGTAAGTTATTAAAAAAAATCATTAAACTCTCTATTCATAATATTTAGTCCTTACAAAATGTATATTTTATGACGTTTCATTTTTTCTGTAGTTAATATAAAAAGTGAAAATAAAAACTAAGGCAATTCTTATTGTCAACGTATATATTTAGTTTTTGACAAGAATTTATTACATAATTATAATTAAGATACCAAGTTATAGTTTAAAATTAAATGAAAACGTTTTTTTTAAATAAAGGTATTACTATATAAATAAATATAAGAAATCAATAATGGGTGTGACCTCCATTATTATTGATACATTCTTGGAGGCGTCTGCTCATTGACGCTATCAAGGTATCAATATAATTAATATTAATCGTTTCCCATGCGGTATCAATGGCTGCAATTAGTGCATTACGGTTTACTGGTATAAAATTTGGCCCTTGTTGTCTTCGGATAACAGCAAGTATTCGAGCCCAAACATTTTCGATAATGTTAAAATCTGGGCTTTTGCTGGCCAGGGTAACAGCTCCAAGTTATTTGCTTGTATCCAGTTGCGCACAACCTGCGAAGTATAGGGTCATCATATCCCGATAGTTAATTATCGAATGTTCCAAGAAAATATGTGTAAATAGTAAATGGAATCTACTAACGTAACGTTAAGTCGTTAATTATAGTTACATAACTCTCCTTTCATAAGATATAGTTCATATTAATATGCTTATTGTAAAGCTTCGTACACACCTGAACAACAAACCGAGGAACAAACAGAACAACGAACCGAACGGCAATCGGAATCAAAGAAAATGCGCGCGAATGCGTTTGCAGGTTTGGACGAATCTAACAAAACGGCGAACAAACTTATGCGGGAGAATTAAATTATTTATTTTTGTCCTCCCTTTTGTGGGTTTGTTGTGTTTTAGGTAATATTATGGAGTTGACAGAAGAAAAATGTTTTAAATTAATCAGTGTTTAAGAATGCAAGAAAAAATGATGTCCCTATTAGCATCATTTGGGCGGGAAATTTCCAAAATAAAAAAAACGAAGTAAATTATAATTTTTACTCTTCTTTGTGCGTAAAAATTTGGTTGGCACTATCTTCTTGTTTTCCGCAATTTTCTCTTCTCAATAATAAATATATATGAACTGAAAACTACTGAAAATAATTATGGAACAGCACAAACGTTCCGTTTGTTGTTCGGATTGTGGAAATCATAAAAGATCGTTTGTCGTTCTGTTTGACTTTCGGTTCGTTGTTATGTTTGTTGCTCGGTTTGTTGTTCAGGTGTGTACGAAGCTTTACAACTTAAGCAACAATTTTTGGCGAATAAAGATTAGTTTGTGATGTAATATTAGAAACACAAATTTATATCATATCAAATTTATGACAACTTAAAACCAAGAACGTGTATGTTATTGCTAAGAAATTATTAAGGAAAAAGCGCAATTGCAGTGTAAATATTTATAATTAGATATTTTCGAAAGTTTATAAGTCCTCTATTGTAATCTTAATACTCTTAATATATTCTTTAAAGAAAAAAATTAAGTAAGCAACGTAAATTACCTATTTTCTAAAACGTGCTTAGTGTAATGATTCATTCTACACTCCTATAAGATAACCCCTGCTGAGACTACCAGCTGTTAGAATTGTAAATGATACCCTTAAGTCCGCTTCACAATGTGCTAACTTTTGTTTACAGAAATTGTGTTGTCCAAGTTTTAAATTTCATGAGTGCACCTTAAAATTAATGGTAGCGAGTAATTTTAAGGTGAGGTTTTATCTGATCCGTACTTGTCGAAAACAATGTCTCTTCTTAGACAAATTGCTCTTTTATTTATGGATATATCAACTTGATTTTTTTTCTACATATAAAGGAATATGTACTGTGAAAATTTTATTGCTGTAGAATCCGTGATGACGGTAAAATATTATGAGCTTTAATAATACATAATTTATCCACATATAAAATCGTGGCCCGGTTTGTCTGTGTGTGTGTATGTTCGTCTTCTCCTCCGAAACGGCTGAACCGATTTCGGAGATCGATACGTCAAATTGATCAGGAGGTCCAGGCGCTGATCTTAGGCGGGGTCACAAGTTGATCTGACCTTTGACCTCTGACCTGAAGCAGTGACCTCACGTCTTTAATTTCAGGTTTGTCTAGAGTAGGCCCATTTTCAAATGGGTTTGGTTACTAGTTTAAATATATTTTCGGTTATTTAAATCCACGCCGACCAAACTCATCTTATTCGTCTAAGTGTAAACTTTTCATTTTCATGCAAAATTTTCAATGACGCGATCATAAAGTTTTCAAGATTGGTGGCTCCCGGACTAGAATAATTTGTAACAGAAACACGTGAGGTTGTGCAAATGTCAAGTTGCAAACTTGCCTGGAGAGTAGAATAATTTGTTTGTTTATAAACAGGAGTAAGAACATGTACTTTATTATTTTCTTAAATTAGGGTTTTGTAGGAAAGATCATGACGCACTGCTACACACGCCACTGATTTAATTTAGCTAGATACTTTTGTCAACGTTATTTAACAATTCTTTATAGGACTGTTGCCATGCGACTAATGTTCTTTGTAGAAATCATTGTGCCCGTCGCGGTTGGCGCTGAAAAGTTAACGGAACGCCATTATTAGAAAATGTAGATGAAAAAATGTTTCCGATTCAGATTATAGCAATTCAGATCAATTTTACATGCAATGCATGTGTTATTAAAAATAAAGAATGTTAGATAACTTATATAACACCGTGAGTAACAGGCGAGTTTCCCCAGTCGCCACAATCCTGCCTGTCTAATAAGTTAAATTTTTTGATCGCGCCTCCATTTAATCAATACCTATTTACTTTTGGTCGTTTGATCTTCCATGATATATTAATGCTGTTGTGTGCCAGATAGTACACGTCTGGACCCGTTATCTTCGTTTCCATTATAAAGGACCCAGACGTGTACCTTCTGTCTGGCACACAACATCATTAAAATAATCATATTAAAATAGATATAAATAAATGTGACTGAGTCTATGCCTTAACCTGTGTTCTCACGGTAAAGAAAATATTAATTGCACTGGTAAAAGATATTTTAAAAAAAGAAGTACTTTAAAATGTATCCAAAATTATAATATCAAAAACAATCATCTTGTATTCTCATAATTGTCTAACAAACAAGCAACAAAATGAAAACGGGCACTATAATACTCCACCATACAAAGAAATGCGTGATCAAAGTATTTATAACCTGTGATTAAATGAAATGCATATGTAATGTGTTAGGTTGCAATGGAATAACACAAATATCATAGCAATTATCAGTAGCTACAAAGAAAATGTTATACAGTCCAAAAATTACAATAAATCATCTTACCACCAAAACGCATTGTTTTGCTGACATCGTTCTGGTAACGATAACCTATTTTTAAACGAATTATAACAAAAATGTGGGGGGTACAATTTAAATTCAAAACGGATCTTTCATTTCAATATTATATATGTGTATAAATATTCTTTTTGTTCAAAACTTTAGTGTTGTACGCCACTTTAGGAAAACATCGACACTTATACAAATTGAAAAAAAATTAAAGAAAATTTTAGTGTGGCATTGAAGAATTCACAGCTTTCTTTAATTTTTTTTTCGATTCTATTTGATGTCTAAATAGGTTTTGTTTTTTAGGATTTAATGAAAAATTGTTGGATTGAAATCGTGGATGTTACGACTCGGATGGTTTTAAATTTTTATACTCTAAATTTAATTTCCATCTTTTTTATCACATTTTGTTTAGTGGTACCCACTTGTTGCACCCACGCCCCATTTGAAAACTCAAATCCTTTAATCTTGTTCATGTATCTTCTGCTATATGGAGCAGCTGGTGTAATGTTTATATTGGCTTTAAGTACTTTGTCGTCAAAACGTAAGTAAATGACTTTTTTAATTATAACCTTATAGCTTATAGTTTATGTTGAGGATAAGATCCACCTTTTATTGTCAGTGCCCTGGAAGCTTCTAGTAACTTGTTTCTTTCTATGACCTCTCGTAATGCATCTACAAAGTCCACTTTCCTTCCTAGCTCCTCTAATGAGCATAATCGCTTTATTCTCTTCTCAATATAGTATGTATAATGTGTTATTCTATGCCCCATTATGCGTAAATTTGTGTGATACTAGTGTGGTTTTCCTAATTAATTGAATTTTCTCTCTCTCTCTCTCTCTCTCTCTCTTTTTTGTATAATTAATTCTTAGGTCATATCGTCGACATGATTTTTACAATAAGTCCACGGAATAACCGTGAAAATTCGTAAAAAGTGTGTTAATTCTGTAGGGGCAGCCTGTGAAAATGAATTGTTTTGAACTACAACTTTAGCCACATCCACAGAATATCAACTATTTAAGGTTCATTTTGCCCTGTGCATTATTCCATGGCAACAATTTTTCAATATTTTCATTTTTATAATTTTTAGCTATTTTTAATTTTTTTTATTTAACACCTTTTTTTATACTAAGCCATCATAAAGATTTTAGATAAGGTGTGGCTATAACTTTGACATTATTATTGAATCTTACTTCCGTAACTGGGTCTTCTATAACGGCGAGTAGGGATACAGCACTGTTACTTGTTTGGCCGAGTTTCGGGAACGATCATGATGTATCATATATGCAACCAAGAATAAGCATCTTGTTATCAAAGACATGAAAAATTTGCCGATGTCAAATCATAACCACACCTTATCTAAAAACTTTATGATCGCTCGACCGAGGCGACTGTGTACACCCGCTTGAGGTGCGCCAGTCTACTGGCCGAGATCTTCTATATGTGACTGTTTTCATTCATAGTTTTATGGATGGTGCTTCTGGTTTAGAAGATGTTTTTCTTCGATTTCTGTTACCATGTGATTATCGTGTAATACTCGTCAAAGTTTAATACATATGATAAATCACTATTAAATCTTACTTGATTCCCTTTTTAACTAATGCACCATCTAGCTCCTGAAGTGCCTACTCTTTGTGACTCAATTTGTTCTAAGATGGAACTACCGATCTGAGTCATTCGATTCTTGGGAGGCTTCTATCGTTTATCCCTTCTTTATTATCCTACATGTCTTATTCTTCTTTTTCTTAGCTTACCAATAGTAATATAGCTGTTAAGACATTCCCTAGTATTATATCTGCAGTCATTAGGGGTCATAGTCTATCAGCTGTAATCTCTAAGCATACCCTTCCTGTCAATGTTTCCCGTCAATTTACAAGATTCTTGATCGGATTGTAGAAAAGCAGATGATGGAGTACGTTAATGAGTACCAAGTGTTGGATGCCTATCAAAACGTTCGCTAGGCTTTGGAATTTGAAACCTTTTTTGTTTATCTCAAATAATATCTACCAAAAACTAATAAATTTATTTGTTTTAGCTCTTTGCATAATGACTATGGGAACTTTTATATGGATTATGTCATTTTTCTTACCGATTGCATTAATCAAACACAATCCCGATTTAAAATGGTTTTCCAGATTCTTTTTATTATTGTTTCCTAACGGATGTTTACTTTTTGGGTCCATGGAAATTAGAGAATACGAACAGAAAGGTCGTTAAGAACTGTTATAAAATTGATTAAAAATCTTGATTTATTTATAGACATTGGTATTCAATGGAATAACATAACAAAACACGCAGGAGTAACAACAAACGTTACCCTCACTACAGTTATTATAATGTTATTTGTGGATTGCATATTTTATTTTTGTCGCATTGTATGTAGAAAATATTAAACTTGGCCGTTATGGTAGTGGGAAATCCGTTTTCTTTCCATGTCAGGTATATGTTTCAAAACTGCTTGCGTTATTCTTATTGATGTATAGGCTATGTATAAATGTATATGTGAATCTACTGAAAATGACGACGACAGCGACATTGACGAAGACAATGAACGCACACAGTTTTTTTGTAAAAAAATGGAGAAGCCGAACAAAGCTCCAATTAAAATTAAAATAAGAAATTTAACCAAATCGTATAAAAGAGTCAGAGTTGTGAGAAAACTGTCGATGAATATAAATGAAGGACAAATCACTGTTTTGGTAGGTCGCAATGGATCTGGAAAAACCACAATTTTGAACATAATCAGCGGTTATTACTAGAACTCAATATACTTTATTGGTGTAAACGTTTTATTTAAAGGAATTGTCAGCGCTACTGATGGTACCGTGCGTGTTATGAATAAAAGCATTGATGGAGAGCCAACAGAGTTGAGCTTAGGTTATTGTCCCCAAAATGACATTTTATTTTCCAATCTTAACGTATTGGAACATTTTATAATATTTGGAATGGTAATACAGCACAATTGTAGTTGTAAAAACTAATTTTAAGAATAAGTTGAAAGGTTTAAATAGAGTCGAAGCAGAGTTTGAGGCGAACGAGCTGATTTTCCGTCTGGGTATACATTCAGAAAGTCATAATTATGGTGCGAGTGTAAATGAAGGTACAAAAAGGAAAGTAGCATTAGGGTTAGCACTAATAGGGAATCCAGAGGTTAGTAAAAAAATTATAATTAACGTTGGTTCATTTTCATATTTAGACGTTGTTACTTGACGACCCTACAGCTGGATTAGATCCCGAATCACGTCGCTTAATTTGGAATTTGTTACTCTCACTCAAAGGCTTGAAAACTGTTTTTCTCACTACGCATTCCATGAAGGAAGCTGATGTTTTGGGGGATCAGATTGCGATAATCGATCAAGGCGGATTAAAGTGTTTTGGGTCTCCAAGCTACCTAAAAAGCGAATTTGGTAATATTACAGTCTTTACACTAAGAGACGATTAAAATATAAGGTTCTCATCAAGCTGTTGGTTGCTATTTATTAATTAAGTACAATAAAACAACTAATGAAGAAGTCGACGAGGAAGAAGATCCAGAAGTCGCCACTACTTCTAAAAACAAGAAGAAAACGAAGAAGGACAGGATAAAGAAGAAAACAAAAACGTGTCCAAGAGATACTAAATATTGTTGTAGACGTTATACCTCTTGGAGTTTTACAGTCTGACAATAAAGACACGTTAACCATTTGGATACCGTTCGACTCTAAGCCTTTATGGCGTACGTTATTCGAAACACTTGAAAAATCAAAAACGAATTTAGGAATAAGGAAAATTGACTTGGACGTTACTAATTCTTTAGAAGAAACTATTTTGAGGTTTGAGGCTGGTGTTTTAATGCAGCAGGGTAATTAAGTTAATTTTTAGATTCGAGCGCTCGTTGTCTAAAGAAATATTCGAAGACGAATATATAAAGAAAGGTAGTTCTTAAAATATTCAATTAAATCTAATTTCGAAGTGGAATTCTATTTTTTTTCAGAAGAGGAAATGCTACAGAAATGTACAGGTGAGTATTTAACAAAATTCCTCATACTTAAAATTATCATTTACATTGATGAAACTAGATAAAACAGAAAAATAGAGAAAAATTTGTTTCTCAATTCGCAATTGTATAATTAATGTACGGTATGTCGCATTTAAGATAAAGCTACCTCTATTTTTTCGTTATTAGAAGGAATACAGATTTGAATGTTTGGTCAATCATACAGGGTGATCGGTTACATCTTTAAGATACCAACTGAAATCTGAATATTAAAATTGATAAATAAGTTCAATTCTCAATATTTTGATTCGCTTAGACATATCGAACAAAATAATTAGAAACAGTTTTATTATTCGAAAGGCTACCAAAAGAGCACTCCAGTATTGGAAAATTTTAAAGTCATTTACGTTACTTACTAATCACGAAAACAAAGCATCGTCGTGTAAATGCGATTTATAAACATTTAATTTTTTTAAAACAATATAAATTTTATTTATGAATAAATCAAAGGTAATTTAAATTTAATTAAACATTAAAATTAAATATAAATCAAAAATTTCTTCCAAAGTGTTCCCCTTAGGTCGATATCGGCCTTCAGATATTTCACGTTTTTAAGGCTATTAGTTGTAATATCAAATTCAAATTTTATTTACACTTAAGGCGATAATGATGTTTATGATTTAAAAGTTAACATCGATTGAGAATTGAGAAAAGTCAAACTTTGTAATCGAAAATAATAAATTAATAGATTCAAAGAAACTACAATTGCCAACTATGAGAACTAGGAAACATTTTTGAACTGAAGAGAATACGCAATTTGACATCGTTATCGTTTGACAAATAGCAGAGAACTTTGGAATTTTAAAGACTCCTGTAAATAAAGTGTTGCAAAAACAAATTCCATCCTTATCGCGTACAATGCCATATCAATATCTGACAAAACAGATTTTGAATGCTGACACGTTTACTAAAAATTCTTCTCGTATTGACATTTCCAGTTTATTCATATATTCCTTTTGGTTATTTAAAATAATCTGTCCACCGATTTTGTTGTAAATTTTATAATTTTTAGTTGTCAATAAAAATGTTTTGATGAAACGTGTATTTTGATTAAAACACAAGTTTCAAGGCTAACGGTTTAGTTTTGGTAAACAATGTTGTAGAGAATTTAATTCTACATCGATTTGGTATTAAATATACAGGGTCTTTCATTTGATTTTATCAAGTTATTCATCATTTTCGAATACATTTTTCCCTCATACCCTGTATAACAAACGTCAACTTTCAAACCATGTTACCACGCTAAAGTGTGAATAAATTTGAGTTTGATATTTCAAATAATATGAAAAACCTCAAATATTTGTCAATATTGACGCATGAAAGTGCTTAAAAATTGATATCTCCAAAACTATCGCTTTTTGAGTAAGACTCGTATACATAAACTCCCTATAGTTTTCAAGTAGATTTAGAAGAAAAATAAAAATATGTGTTTCCATTTAAGATGTCAAAGTTAACAAGTGGTCCATGAAAGTGGGACAACGTGTATAATTGAAAATATTTTTAAATTGAAGCCACTGAGAAACTTAAAAGAATGTTCAAAACTGAGTTTGAATAAATCTACTTTTAAAGGCAATATTAAAAAAAAACTAGCGACCATTTAACAAACAAAAACTAATCTTAAAAAAAAATCCCAACACTATGACCTTAAAGAACAGATAGTTGAGTCACACGCTATCCAAGTCACGAAACACCAATAAAGGCGCACTCCTCCACAAGATAATTAATTTGGTAATTGAGTTGTTACCACCACTTGTTTGAATCCAACCTGAAACAACTATAAAACCAAAGATAGAAAAGAGTTTGATTATGAAAAAGTCCTTCATATGCTTAAATTAGAAAAAACATTTCCGTGAGACACTTTAGTGAAACTAAAAAACTTTAGAGCTGTTAACCATCATCGCATTATTTGTCGCCAGCAAACTTCAAGCACAAGTGAAATGAACAAAACCACAACGAACGCAAAAAAAACCACACTGCCCAAACCCAAAACTCTCAAACATAGCCCATTTCACCACCGCTTTGAGCTGACTATCGACACAATAGAACATGATTACCATCGCATCATAAATCGAAACAATCTCATGCTACGAGAATCAACTTGTCGATACCAAGTTGTGTCATCCAGTTCACTTACTTCAAAACTGATTCAAACGATTTTGAGGTAACTAATCAACCGCATAACTGTTGTTAGTCTATAAAAAATGAAAAAGGTATTCTGTTAAATATAAAACGCTTAAACTGCCTTTTAAATAAAATACTAACCAAAGCAAGGCGGAGTAGGACTGCAATGTATACATTATTGGTGGACACTTACATCACAACAGAATTAAATACTTTAAACGCCCAAGTTTTCGAAAAATTGTATCATCGAGAAAAACCTCTAATCGCTAAAATCAACATGAAATCATCATCCACCACCTTAAACAAACAACATACATTCATTATTAAAGTCCTTGGAAAAATTGAAAAACGGGTTCTGAGGTGACCACACCAACTCTATTTTATAAACAAGTATAATTATTAATTAAATAAATACTTCTGGTGCTAGAGATGTTATAATTAAACTAAAATCAAGTACACCATTTCATCTAATATTAATTTGAATAAAACAACGACTTGTATAATAATAATTTTTTTGATTCATTGCTACATCAAGTACCGCTCGTGTTAACCTAACACGTTGGAAAAGTAATTTGTACTAAAGCAACTGTGTCGACAGATATGTAAACAGTTACATTGTCGATTCTTCAATTCTCGCCAACTAAGCATTGGCATAAAAACAATTTCGAATCGCCTGCTGTAAACACCGAGAATCACTCGACAACTGTTTCGTCCTTTTGGGACACTTTAGGAATGAGAGAATTCGAGTGTAAATTCACTATTGTGCAATATGCGTGGCTGTCGACAGTACAGTTTAAAATTTATATAACTATTTAGGAAGGGTAGATTTTGAAACCGTTGTAGTGGAAACATAAAAATTCAAAATCTTAATTATTTATCATAAAACTATAGCAACAGATGACATGCAAATTCCACCCATGCCAACATTACCAAATAATGATAAATTACCTAAAGCATTGACTACACCACAAGAAGGATATACGTGCAGGAGGTAATATAAAAAGTGAACGTAAAGTAACAATCGTTTTCTCAAACAAACTAAATCAGGAAGACATGTGCGTTTACCAAAACGGTACCAATAGGAACAACGATGTAGTTACTGGAAAGGGAATAATGTGGTGGAAACATAAATTTTTAAAATCGTTTTTTTATTGGTTATCATGTTGCTGTTTATGTTGCTATAGTTTATAATAAATAATTTCGATTTTGAATTTTTAAAGGTTGTTATCACATTACATTAAATGTTATCATAATTTTAATTAAATAATTCTTTCGTTAATATTGAGTTTAAATTGGTTTTACATAATATGACAAACCACAACCGTAACAAAACAATTTGTATCTATATGACAAAGTGTGACGCAGCGTAAAATGAAGAACGGTAATTTTGATTAATTGTTGTATCACCACATCCACTTGTTACGTTTTATCTTACTGCCATATTTAGTTCATTCTTAAAATAAATTACGCGTTGTTTAAAAAAACTGCCTAATTTTAAGTGCATACTACACCAACGAGTACATATAATGAAACTAAGTCCCAGTTGTACAATCTCCACTTAAACATAGTTGTAGAAAATCCTTCTTAGTGGAGAACAGGGCAAAAAAACTACTTCAAGTGATTATCTTGCGACGTTTCGGAAACGTTATATTTAAATAATTAAACAAAGTGTTTCCTTCCTCAGGCGTTCGAGGAAGGAAACACTTTGTTTAATTATTTAAATATAACGTTTCCGAAACGTCGCAAGATAATCACTTGAAGTAGTTTTATTGCCCTGTTCTCCACTAAGAAGGAATTTCTACAACTGTGTCAACATTATTAGGAGAAATTATCATCTCCACTTAAAGTTAACTTTGGTTTTATTTCCTAGGCTATAATTGTTTACACAATTGTTGAGCGAAGATTGTACAAATGGGCCTTGGTGTTTTAAAGTTTTGTTTTAACATTAATGAACTTTAAGTGTGATCCACTTCTCACCACGTATTCACCAACATATAAGTGTAACTGTCCCAAATGTCGCGAATGTCTCGGATTTTTTCACTGTACACAAAATTGTTTATGTGGCTCCAAGTCCAATGGGTTTAAGCAATGGTTTAAGTCAGGGTTTCGAGCCAAGAGATTAGGCCAGCTGTATCTATCCCTTTCCCGGAAAGCGAGTGTCTGGAGCTGCACGCACGTGGTAACTAATTAGGTGGGGCGCAATTTTGGATAAAAAAAATCAATTTTTGCTTCAATATCAAACATTTAAGGAAATAGATACTCTGTCAACATGTCGTAGTGATTGTCTCCAGACAGGCAAGTGTGCCAGCTGCAGGGAGGCAAAAGACAGTTGATGGATCAAATACCACAAACTAGAATAATGTTAGCACTTTGAACAGTTCGAACAGTAGCAGTTTGAACAGTAAGAAAAAAAAGGAGCTAAACTTTTAAACATCTAAACGATATCCCATCCACAACCGTATTTGCATACCACCCCTATCAACTGTTAATCTTTGTAAACTATTTATACCCTATATGTCGATAAATCTTTTGCCCAATAATCTCTTTTACGTAAGAAATAGCACGACACCAGAAAAATTATAAAAATCCGTATCTTCAATCCGTATCCGTATCTACGTTTATAACAATTATCACAAAGATGAAAAGTGTCTACAAAAGAAAAGAAATTCTACACGTATCTCAGAGCATACATCCAGACCTTTTACTGTAGAAGAGCTAAAACATGCATTAAAAAAACCAAATTTAAAAAAGCTGCTGGGTTTGATGGAATACATCCAGAATTTCTGAAAAATTTGGGAAATTATTCTTTGAAGTGGCTACTTATGTTTCTCAATGATATTTATAATACAGGTAAGTTACCAACAGATTTAAAAAAAGTGTAAAGTCATGGCAATTTTAAAGAAAAATAAATCCCCTACAGACCCAACTTCTTATCGCCCAATAAGTTTGTTAAGTGTAATTTATAAAGTTTTGGAAAGATTGATTTTTCAAAGAATTAATCCGTTAATAGAAGAGAAATTACCAATTGAACAAGCAGGATTTCGATCCGGTAGAAGTTGTTGTGATGAAGTATTGGCATTAACAACACATATCGAAGCTAGATTTCAGAAGAAACTTAAAACTGGAGTTGTCTTTTTAGATTTAACTGCTGCATACGATACAGTGTGGAAAGAAGTTTACTTTTTAAATTGTTTAACGTTATTCCTTGTTCCAAAATTATTTCTTTTATTGAAAATATGTTGTCTAATCGGAAGTTTAGAGTTTTTCTTGGAGATAAAAGCAGTAAATTTAGATTTTTAAATAATGGTCTTCCACAGGGATCGGTTCTTGCACCTATTCTTTTTATGTATATATTTCTGATCTTCCTTCTTTGTAATGTCGAAAATTCGTCTACCCCGATGATATAGCAATTTCATTTCAACATCTCGATTTTTTCAAAATTGAAAATAAATTATCTGATGATTTGCGTATTATGGAAAATTATTTCAAAAAATAGCAATTATGCCCCAATCTTAAAAAGACAGAGGTTTCTTGTTTTCATTTAAGTAATACAGAAAAAGTAGAAAACTTAATGTTATCTTTAATAATACAAAGTTAAACCATAATTTTAACCCAGTTTATCTAGGAGTAACTTTAGATACGTTTTTAATTTACAAAGATCATTTAGAAAAAGTCCAACAAAAAATGAAAACAAGAAATAATTAGCTGGAACAACTTGGGGAACAGATGCAAACTTCGTACAGCTGCATTGGCATTAGTTTATTCTACAGCAGAATATTGTGCTCCTGTCTGGTTGAATAGTTATTATACAAAAAAATAGATGTCCAGTTGAATTGTACTATGCGTATAATGAGGGGAACCATTAAATCTACTGCTCTCGATTGGCTTCCTGTTCTTTGTAACATTAATCCATCGACATTCGACGAAAAGCTGCGTTAAAACGAGAATGGGATAAATGCCAACTTAACAAAAACTTACCAATTTGGAATGACATTGACAACCCTCCTGCTAAAAGACTTAAATCTCGAAGCTCTATATGGTTGCATGACTACTTAAGTACGGCTTTTTATGAAGTTGAAGAGTGGAAAAAAATATGGTCTGGAGTTGATGTTTTCAATAAACATCTCATTGATGATCCAACAATAGAAGTCCCGGGCTTTGATCAAAAAAGAAAAATTTGGTCAAAAGTAAATCGCATAAGAACAGGTCATTCAAAATGCAACTCTATGTTGTTTAAATGGGGTGCGATTTCTAATCCAAATTGTGACTGTGGAAACGAACCAGAGACCGTTACACATATTGTAGAGGATTTTCAATTAAGGAAGTTTAAAGGAGGGTTTCCAAACATTCATAATTTAACGGATGAAGCTATATTATGGCTTACGAATCTGAAGGACATCTGACGTTCAGCAATATTTTGTATTCTTGTCCTGATTATCTGTTTTTCCATTATTTTGTTTTGCTATTTCTTTACCCTACTATTTTTTTCGTCATTGTCGTGACTAGCGCTTGGACCGGTCCATTATATGTCGTCATGCAATCGCTGTGCTGTTATATTTTATGTTCTTATTTACCTTCTATAATGTTTACACTTACATATGAATACTAACGTGGGTAAGGGTTGGAACCAATCCACTATTGCTCACGGTTTCGTCACCACACTATACAAGTTTATACTGATCTTCTGAGGCACCATACTTAGCACTTACATACAATACAATATGTAAAATGTACCATTCGAATAAATAAATAAATAACATAAAAAAATGTTAAAAGCATAACGTGCTTTAACATTTAAAATCAAATATTTCAGAACGACCTCGTAAAGAATCTAATCATGGGAAAAAGCTATGTTTGCAAATAATTGCCTTGCTTGACAAGCGATGGAAAGAGACAAAAAGATCGTGGAAACTTTATCTCCTAGGAGTACAGATTTCGATACTTTCAGATACTTCTCCTTACCAAAACTGTTTCAGCTACTCATTGCGATATTGGCGACGATTTTTACATTGTACTTAGAAAGTAAGTGGATCAATACGTTTGACGATGCCCCGAATACGTTACATTTCGATTTACATCCTTACTTCAACTCAAAGGTCTACTACAGCTACTCGAGCGATAAAAATACGTTCGCGTCTGCAGTAGCAGAGCAATATAAAAATCTAGTCACGAAACAAGATTCGCAAGCTATCAAAACGGAAAACGTTTCTCAAGGTAACTTACAAATGCATTGTGCAATTTTAATTTGTGCGTTTCAGCAATTCTTAACGAAAGAATCGGCAACTTAAATTATCTTGTTGTTGCTGCTGAATTTAATGAGATCTTTGAAGGCAACGAGTCGCAAACCGTAATAAACGCTTTGTACTCAAATAATGCAACCCACGGAGCTCCAATATCCCTAAATTTAGTTATGAATTCAGTATTACGAACTGTTGTGAACAAAGACTACTCTATTGAGTCCGCTGTTAATCCTTTCCCGAAATTTAGAAATACTGTGAGACAAATCCCGTTTTCAACTGTGATTACATTTTGGGTCACTTTATTTCCTTTAGGTATCTGAATTTTTTGTTTCATAGGCTAATTTTAAAATGTTTTATTGTTTTTCGTAGGTATTTTTCTTTTCGCGTCCGTTTTTTTAATGATGCCTATGTGCGAAAAATCATCAAAGTCGAAACATTTGCAAATGATGAGTGGAGTGCACTCTATTACATACTGGACCACTCATTACGCTTGGGATTTGTTGATATATACTGCAATGGTTTTAATCATTATTTGGATCATTTATTTGTACGGTATTATATGTTATATTCCTTACAACGGGATTTCCGAATTAGGTAACACCAGCACAAGTAAATAAAATTAATTTAATATTATCTTCCAGGTGCGTTAACATTAATTTTAGCAGTATACGGTGTGTGCACTATCCCTTACACATACTTGTTTAGTTATAAACGAGTTGCTAGCGTAGGGTTCTTGACGTTCATCGTTATCAATTTAGTAATGACGTTTGCCCTAATGTACCACTTTATTATCTCCGACTTTCGTCACAACTTTAGTAAAGACGTTAACCATATTAAACACATATTTTTCTTGTACCCCCAATTTGGACTTACTTATGCTTCATATCAATTCGCACTTCAAGTTGATTGTAACTATAATTGGGAAACAATCAATACCACTAAACAATTTAGGAGTTCTCGCGTGAAAAGGAGTCCAGGTCATGGTTGGTATAAATTCAACTATTTCAATGTTGCATTAAAAACTTTTAGAGACATCGTCTTCCGCGGAACTCCGATCTTACTTTTCTGGACAATTTCCAATCGGAAACATTCTAATTATAATGTTTTGTTCAACATTCCTATACATTATTCTTCTTTGCATATTACAATCAAATATTAGGCGTAAATTCTGGGATAAAATGTCAAATCAATATGATAATTGCGATTTCTCTAAGATCGGAAGAATCAGACGTTACGATGTCTTACGGGAGCAGAGACGAGCCGAGACTACTTACAAAATTGAAAAAACTAGTTATAAAGCTATGATGCGTTCGTATAAGACTTATAAGAATGCGGGTAAAACGTAAATACTTTCACAAGCTAATTATCCTTTGTAGATTTGTTTCTAGCCCAAAATTTACAAAAGAATTACAAAAGAAGACAAGTGGTTTGGGGAATTAGTTTTGGAATCAAACCCGGTGATAGCCTTGGTGTTGTTGGAATCAACGGCGTAGGAAAAACTACGATGCTTCGTGTTTTAACTAGCGACTTACCTTTGATTTGCGGTGACGTTAGACTATACTACAACAATACATTAGCGTATCTTTCCATAAATGAAAAAACGGTTAGTAAAATATTTTAGAAAAAACGGTAGTGTGTAATGCTGAACCAAATTGTTCATCTATGAAATTCTTATAAGTCTATGGGCGGATGAACAAAAATTGTCTTGATCCTCACAAACATATATTTCAAACTTATGTTAATTGTGTGGGCGTGACATCCTTTAAACAATAACAACATTGGCATTCGTCGTAGTTTTAAAATTCCTAAAATGTTGGCGTTCTAACTTGATAAATCCAACACGACTATTCCTCCTCTAAACCATAAAAAAACTGTAAACATTACACTTTTTACTAAGAGTTCCCATCCGTTCAATTCGAGTTCCCTCTAAATATGTAGCGAAAAACAAAAAAGCAACCCTACCTAGCACAAGACATTAATACATTTTGAAGAGCTTTAACAAGTATTACCATTTTAAATCAAATGGTGAGTA
Organism: Abscondita cerata; assembly: GCA_030710515.1. Lineage (NCBI taxonomy): Eukaryota > Metazoa > Arthropoda > Insecta > Coleoptera > Lampyridae > Abscondita > Abscondita cerata. The sequence goes on from JALBCR010000004.1 coordinate 915,296, forward strand.
ATATTTCTTTCAGGCCAGTTGATCATGATCAAAATCATCTACTACTCTTTCTTTATTTTTGGAAAATAACACCATTTTATTCAAGAAAAAACAAAAGACCTAGGTTTGGTTATTTTTTCACTCTCTGATTTAATATATTCATTAAGTGGTATTATTGCTGAAGTGAACTAGTACTAATTCAATCTATTCTAGTATTCAGTTCAATGAATAACGTCGGCACAACTCTTTTCACTGAGTACCATTCTAGTTAAAAAAAAATTACCCCCACAACTCTGTATAAAAAGTTTATTGGTAAACAAATGTCACAACCAGACTTTTTGCCGCACGAAGTTACAGTTCGAGTGCGGCAAAAAGTGCGACACATGTTTTTCATACTATTTTTTCTCATTTCGACGATATTTATTCTAAATTTGTTTAATAAATAAGTATACAAAAAAAGTCGTAATTGTAATGTTTAGGTTAGGTGGGTTAGGTGCGCTTAACCGCTTGGAAATTTTGCCGCAATTAGAAAAAATCTAATTTTATCAAAACAAATGAATAATAGGGTACTACGAACAACTGGTGCGTTAATGGGATCTACCAGCTCACGCTATTTTGCATCAATAGAGTATCACGCGCAGCATAGTTATTGCAGCATCAAAATAGAACTTGTAAAGGTCTGTCGATCAACGTTATAAATTGTCAAACATCCACCTTGCGCCTTGAGGATATATTGCTAACTGTAAATATTAAAAAAATTAATCCTTCTAAGCTCTGTTTAAAAATAATAATACTCATCCAAAAGATTTGCGTTCCAAAAACTGAAAGATGGTCAGATGGCACCAAAATATCTATACCTCAGAGTGCTATTCAGACTTTCCGTCCCGAAAACTTTTGCAGTGGAGGGACGTTGGGCTGCGACGATAGTCTCAAGTAACTTACTACTCAGTCAAGTTTTGGAATCACAGTAAGCTTTGACAAATAAGTTGCTCCGGCAAAAACTTCAAGGTAACTGATTAGATTAAATTGAAAGAAATAATCTACCCGAATTGTGATGATCAGTGGTAAAAGATTCCGGCTTGGAAGGAAGGAATGGCAAATAGTGAGATTAACAAGTTTGCGAGGGTGTTTTATGATTTTTAAAGTCTTGCTATTAAAGAAGCAACAGTATTTGCAAACCAATAATAATCGACCGAAACTATCTTGTGGCTTTGAAATACTGGAAAAGCAATGTACACCATCATCTTAGGGAAAGAGAGAACTTAAGATTTGTTAGAAGATATGTAGATATATTTAATGCCGCTCTTTCTAAAAAACTTTCCTATTTTTGTGGATTCAAGCTAGAAAAATAGGGTGATGTATCTCCAAATCCAAATTGTCGGGTTGCCAAATTGAGGAAGATTAAATTAGTAGAGATTTGATAACAAACCGTTTTTGAAAAGGATGATGATGAGAAGTAGCATGTAAATACTTGTCAGCGTGGGTAACTTAGTTGGGTTTCCCAACAACAGGGACGTCAAGGCAAGCAAGTCAATCATTTTGTTTAATTTTCGTTGTCGTGTTAAACTTTATATATACATCTTGTTTACTGAGATAGCTCCAGAAAAACGACCATTGAGCTCAACGATAAATGTGTCATCAACGATAGTGTCAATCAATAAACAATTTTTGTAATTTTTCCTACGAATTGTTCTTTTCGAAAAGTTGCTTGATGCAACACTGACACTTAAGTATGTAGACCAACTGAATTCAAAATTATACTTACAGCAAACTTGATATTAAAGTGGTTAGAAATTTTTATTTTTGACTTTTAAGGTTAATTTTTTTTTTCATTACTTATATGGGGATCTCAAAATTGTAGCACATAAAAAAATAGTCAAAGTCAAAATAGAATTAGTAACCGAATAATATTACGTGTTCAAAATTAAAAAAATAAACAACAAGACCCACTAGATATCTGAAGAAATTCAATTTTAGTCATTTTCTTTAAACTCTCTTATATGTGGGATAGAATATGCACATTGAACGTACTACATACATTCTTCTAATGTTTCAAAACTGCTTTGAACCAAATTGGTAAGTCTGCTTTCGTAGCACATCCGAAAAAACTAACGATTTGAAAACTTTTCACCGTTGATGTACAGTTACAAAAGTAGATGTTTTTAACTATAAAAACAATCTCAAACCGTCGGATGTAAAATGCGCAAATTGTTTGTACATCGAGAAACCTCGACATCGGTTTCGCCCTTTGGGGATTCATCAGGGGTGCAATTTAGAATTGTACAAAATGCATTTATGTGTTAATGCCATCTCGTGCTATCGTAGTTTCAAAGGTCTACGATTTTTGCTAATGAATAACATCTTCTTTAATGTTGGAAATCAAGGCTGGAACGGCAAATCTGAAAGACTGCTTATAACAACACATAGAATTATCATCAGTTCATTGAAAGTATAAAAATGACTGCAATTTAAATTACATTGCAGTATCTGAAAAAAATTGGTTATTGTCCACAAACAAACGCCTTACTTTCGAAACTAACCGGACATGAAATGCTAAAATTCACTGCAAGACTCTATGGAATACGTCACAAGTTAGACGAGTTGGTGAATAAATGGTTAATAGCACTTGGTAAGTACGAAAATTATATTCGACCGTTTTATTAAACAAACACAAAAAAGGTTTACAAGGATACGCTCACGTTTTACTAAAATATTACAGCGACGGATGTAAACGTAAACTATGCGTAGCCATGGCTTTAATCGGCAATCCATTACTGATTATATTAGATGAATCTACCACCAGTGTAGATACTGGATCTCGTCAAAAGATATGGAATATTGTTAAACTATTGTTATGCAATGAAGAATATCCAACTTCCTTAATAATGACCACTAATTCAATGAACGAATGTGAGGCAGTATGTAATAAGTAAGTACGTACAATATTAATATCACTGCACTTTTACCGTTACAAAGGGTAGCGATTATGAAGCCAGGAAGATTTGATTGCTTTGGTGATATGTCAGAAGCTAAAAAAAAATATGGAATTGGGTTCATTATCACTTTGTACTTAAAATTACCTCCAAACCGACAAAGCAGCATTTTGGACACAAATCAAGAGTTACACTGATGAGTATTGCGGCCACTAGTGAAGATTCTCAAGAATTGAATGAAGTAATAGAAGATTTCGAAAAGATGTTTACCGGTATTTGCCATTTGCAAGAAAAACACATGGTAAGTACTAAAAAAAAGTTATAGTTTGTTGAAACAAAAACGTCGTCTGTGATTGTACCGCGGTAGATGCCAAGATAGATTTGCAAAATCTTCCTTCTTCTTCAATTGAAAAATCAGAGAAACATACTGATCGTCAACCGTCCCTTTATACCGTTAACTCTATGCTTTCAATTTTGAACCATTATTCTTTTTTCTATATACAGGTGAAAATCACCACCAAGGGACGGAGATTTATAGTGAAACGGTAAAAGTTTTACAAGTTTTGTCTTTTTAGCAGTTTGCAGATTGATAAATATTACATTTTAAAATTATTTTATTTTGAAATATACAGTATGTCCCAAAAAAGTGTGGCTCATCAAAGTTATATTATTGCTTATAGGACACCCTGTATTTTATTGCGTTTTTTTATTACTCGTAAAAATAAGGTACACTTTATAAATGTTCCCTATACCTAAATACAGAATGTTTTGAGTTACATCGATTTTTCTTAAAATAAAATGTATTCCATAATTAAATATTAAACATCTCTTTACAGGGTGTTCAGAATTTACAGGTTAATTATTAGATGATTTAATATGTAATATGAACCTTATTTTAAAATGAACCCCCTGTATTTTATTAATTCATAACGTTAATGGTAGCGAGAGATTTTTAAATAAAAAATGCATACGTAATCTAATCAGTTAATGTTATTCATAATCGTTTTCTGTCAAATGCTGGTGTTTAGTTTGTACTTGTATTAGGGCTTTAAGTGACAAATGTGTATATTCAGAGTAAGTGACAAAATTGTCCACTTTTCTTAACTAGTTACGAAAAATTAAATTTTTGTCACTTGTGACGACATTTGTTCTGAAAATGGTAACCATGGTAACATCGGTCCCACCTATTAGAATTTGAATTTGAAATAGGTTTCATTCCTTTTTGAACTTTTATTCTCAAAAAATATGTTATGTAACATATTGCGTTTAAAATCGAAAATGACTAAATAAAAATTTATATTGAAAGTTTCCATTTAAATGAGAGATAAAATAAAATGTATTTAGAGTTTAAAAATTTCTAAAAGCTAATCCAATGTTTATTAACATAATAAATTTGTTTGTACATAAAAGAATATTTTCCGTTCAATTAAAGAAATAAAATTGTTTAGTAAGCAAGTCTATTTGTAGCATAATGAAAAGAATACACAATAAAACGCTCTGTGAAAAGTGTTACCGGAATTAATTTCCGTGAACGAAAACAATAACGTTATGTGCAATACTTTACCACGGTTAAAGTGAAATTTTAGTGTTGGAAGGTTAAGAATGTGAAATACAGACAATCCTTAGGTGTCGAAGGCAAGTGAGAAAAAACATTTGAAAGATAACGTTAAAGGTGGGAACAAGAGAGGAAAGGGGACTCGACACAGGCATTCAGATTTGGACGGTCAGCGATGAAGTATTGAACAATCAAGTATTCAAGATTCACGAGTAAAGCGTGAAACATTCATCGTGTTGAGTTGGAAATTCTAAATACACATGGTACTCCTATGAAAATTAAAATGATCTTACAAAAGTAATATTGATTATCCAAAAATTCGACGATAATTAAAGGTGCACTCGGCGAACTCTAAGATAACTGAACGGTGTTTGACTTCATCATGTATCAATGGAAACGAAGGGTCAGAAAAATAGAAACTATTTATCATTTGTTTATGCATCTACGCCGCGTACTAAAATTTTAGATTTGGGATATATGATTTCTTAACTGTTTTGTTCCACATAAAATAATTTTTATATACAAATAAATTTGTTAATTCATGCATTTTTGTCATTGTGCGAACGAACTTAAGCCTTGGGATAGATAAGCAATTCAAATGCAAAGAGTTTCTCATGTGAATATCAAACAGTCTTAAAATGTTATTAACTTATTTTTGTTTTAAAATCTGTCGCTACCATTAATTTTAAGGAAATTGTAAATTGCACAAAAACTGTAACACTTAGGCATAGGACACCCTTATACCATTCGAAAGAGGACCTTTTTCTTAACGTTATGAATTAATAAAACACGTAAATAAAACTCATATACATATTGAATGATCTAATAATTAACCTATAGATTCTGAACACCCTGTAAAGAGATGTTTAATAATTAATCATGAAATACATTTATCTAATATTTAACTATTTAGGCGTAAGAGTAAATTTGTTATGATTTATTCGATTAGAAGATAGGTATTCAATTTTTTTAACTACTCCAGATTTTAAGAAAAGTAGACGTATCTGAGAATACTCTGTATTTATATATAGGAAACCTTTATGAAAGTATACCTTATTTTTACGGTCAATCAAAAAATACAATAACATACATAATACAAAAAATATAACTTTGATGCGGCACACTTTTTTCAGACGTACACTGTATATTTCAAAATATTTTTAAAATGTAATATTTATCAATGTACATGCTTCTAAAAACTACAAAACTTGTAAAACTTTTACTGTTTCGCTGTTGGTAGTGATTCACCCTGTATAGGTACGGAGGACCATTAATTATTCAGACTTCTTTGTTTTCTCCACTATAATTTTTTTGGCATTAATGGAACCTCTTCTTACTACAGTGGGTGAAACCTTGGAAACTACCATTACCGTGTCCAACCCGGGAAGACATTTTTGTTGCAACAATAACTAACCTTGGAAGCATCAATACTTACAAATTTACAGTTTTTTGTAAATTTTGATGCATTGTTCATTCATGAGCGGCGATGTTCCACAAGATATATCTTTAACAAACGTTTTGTTTAACAGTTACTATTAGAATACCGTATAACTGATGGTTCAAAAACTTGGACGGAGATGTATCAGAAAATTGAACAATTTCAAAAAAATCATCGAATTATTATTGATTTCGCGATAAACAGAACTTCATTAGAAGATGCATTGATTTCAGCTGCAAGATCATAGAGGTTTTATATACTTATATAACTTTTTATTTTATGTTATACAAACACATTATTATGTATTTATAATCAATAAACAAAGTTTTATTCTATACAAAATAATTTAAAAGCAAAGTAATAATAAGCACAAAATCAAAACAAAAAAACAATTTTATTCTTACAGCTTAGCATTTGTATCTATGTATTTCTCACTGTCTTTTACCGAATTGAGTAATTCTTGGTAATATTGTTTCTATTATTGAATGATTTCTTCCTTTTCTTCTGTTAACAAAACATGAATTTTGTTGATTTTTCGTTCTCCGATTTTTTATCTTACATTGTCCTTCAGTTTTTCCTTAATTTGCTCGGTAGATTTGTTTCAACTCTTGTTACTGTTATTGTTCTCTACACTGTTTCTCAATTGCTGTAATAATGTAAAGGGTCATCTAGTCATCTTGCAGGACATCCTATCAATAAGGTCAAAATCATCTTACGTATCGCTGCAAGTTCAACCAATTTCAATAAAATTGAGAAAATTTTGTTGTAGTCTCAAACCGTCTGTCATTAAATTGTCTACAAGTTTTTATTGCATATGTTTAATACCTGAACTACGTATAGATTGGTAAATCAAAGAAAAGTTATTTGCATACCAAGAATAGTAATGTGAAAGAGTACGTGTATCTAAGACACGGTATTAAGGACGGCTTTTGGCCGCAATCTACCTTATGTCCTGAAATCGCAGAATATCCCCGTAAATCAAAATAGTATTTGATACATGTATGTAACCCTTAGAAGTGTCGAGAGACTCAGATAGTGATGGAACGCGCTATTAGTATAAGAGATCGAATAAAAAATAAAGGCATTCGAAACAAAACAAGTCATAATGTAATCCAAAAGGTAGCTGAACTGAAATGGAAATGGGCAGGCCATATTGCAATACAACATCCAGATAAGTAGACACTCAGTGTAACACAAGGGGGTCAAAATGTGGAGGAGGCCTAGTCCTGGAGTGAATATGTCCAAGATAAGCATGAACAGCATGGGGAGCTTGAAAACGGTAAAACATACAAGGTGGCTCTAATTACAGAAAAGTTGGGCAATTTATAGTGTATTTATATTAAGTTCGAAAAAGTTCAATAATGTTTTTCGTTTTTTAAGATTTTACAAGAAAATCAATTTTTTTAATTTTCGTTTTTCGTATTTTTTGCTCTCATTTAAAAAAAAATATTAAAACTACAAAGCACTCACGTTTTGAGCTTTAAAAAATGGCGCTTTCAAATTTTTAATCCAACATTTTATCTCGGAGAAACCATCAACAAGTTTTTTTTTATATGACCGCATACATATAGTGTTTTTTATTATAAATTTAACGATGTATCACACATAATTGTTTAGAGTCTAATTTTTTAATTTAAAATTCGAGTATCCGTTTAACCGAAAATTAAATTCAGCCATGATGGAATTTGTGACACGCGCGACCACAAAGCGCTGGGGCATAATGTCGCACTGTAATATTGTATCAAACAGTTTTAAATGATATAGCAGTCAAAGCTCTTCTAACACGTTACAAAAGGACGATAAACCATTGGGTCGCAAACAATTTGCAACTTTTAGTCGCTGCGGTGACTTTGCCGCTGAGTACGCTCAATACAACTTAAAATTGCAGTGCGACATTTGTAACCTTCGTTAGTTTTTCCTTTTTTTTAAATAATCGCTAAGTCCGACCGAAAAATTTAACCTTCAAAGTTTACTTTACCCAGTTTCGCGATGTTGCGTTTTTAAAATTCCCGTACCACAAACATAAATTCCTACTTAGTGGGATCTATTAAAAAAGAATTTATAGTACCGACGTGCCAGTTTCTGGCGTTATTAAAAAGAATTATTTTGATCCGACTTCTTGTCTTCGTTTCCATCGTCATCCGTCGTGCCACAACAACCAGTGGTTCATCTCAAGCCCGGGTTCGTAGTCAGCCGTGACCTCCATGTATTTTTAATTAAGCAAAATTGTGAGCAATACCTAAATTAAAAAGAGTAACAAAATGCAGGGTGTCTCATAAGAAAAAATATAACTTTGATGCGCCACACTTTTGGGGACATACTGTACATTTCAAAATAATTATAAAATGTAAAATTTATCAACCTGCAAGCTACTAAAAAAACAAAACTTGTAAAACTGTTACTGTTTTGCTATAAATCTCCGTCCCGTTGGTGGTGATTCACCCTGTATATAGGGTGGTGCATTGGGACTTTAACGTCGTTAGGAAAAAATATATCACTTTGCCAATTTGTCACATTTAGTATAGTTTTTGAGTGTACATTTTTAAAATGTCTTTCATGATACAGGATGTTTAAAAATATTTCGGGGCAGCATAATAAAGTTACTTTTTTTTAAATACAACACTCTTGTCACCCTATATTTAAAATTTGGTCTCATCAAAACTGTTTGCATGTCAATGTATTGTACAGGGTATTTCAGAACATATTGGTACCTAGTTATTTGTAAAAATGACCCCTACTTTATCTCTGTTATAAAGTAACTTGAAATAATTTAACATATAAGTAATTAACATTAAACACACCTAATCACATGGAAATAACATGTTAATAGAAACTTTGTAACAGAGCGTTAAAGTAGGTGTCATTTTTACTGATAATTAGCTATATCTTCTAAAATACCTTGAACAATACATCGACATGCTATATACTTTAAAGATCTTAATGAGATTTTTTTGAACCTTGAAGAGAATACGGTTGTACCATTTAAAAAAAAATAAGTTTATGCTGCCACGACTTTTGAAGCACCCTGTATAATCAAAAATATTTCTTAAATGTACACTAAATAATTGTATTAAATGTCACAAATTTTTAGTTATCGATGTTGTCGTCCAATGCTAGAAGTTTGCGCCACAATTTTATGTAAACATTTAATTTTAATTGTAGGGTGACGAGTTTCTTTGTTACATCTGTGTTATGCACACTATCGAATGCCGTAAATGAAACGAATTTACCGTATCTGTATAAGCGCCATTTTGGTATCGTTTTTAGAATTTCTTCCGGAGGGACCAAGCCACGAATAACTGAAGGCAAAACTAGCCTATGAGTTTGATTCCATTCTTTACTTGTACTGATGGTGTTACCTATCACAACCCTTCGTTCTACAAGACAGGGGTTATCGTGATTTCTCTACAAAGGAACCGTTGTATCTTATCACAGTAGGCGGCCTCCCACTTCGACACCTGTCCGTCGTAACCGTATCAGCTAGTAGCTAACCAATGAACTTTCGCTCTTCCTGTATCCGTATCAATTGGAAATTTATCTGAAGCACCTGACCTTCCGCACATCAAATAAAACAATTTAAAAACCAAGTACAGTTTTTAAGATATTCATGATTTATGCGTATAGTTTTGAAACTTCAATGATGTAGTTGTATGTGTTTTAGAAGCCGATGAATTTTTTATTCGGCTTTGGCTGTAACAGTTCCTTCGTGTTGGGAAAACTGCAATATTACTGTGATACGATCTGTAATGTTCAAATGTATTTGTTATGTATTTTTGTCTGGTCTGGGACACAAATGGTAAAACAAGCTCTATATCGTTAAATTATATGTTTCTTGCATTATCAGTTTGTTTCTTGGTGTAAGTCCCAACTGCTTAAGACTGCTAACTACAACTGTAGGGTGGCGTCCCTTTGTCTTGAAGCATCATTTCTACTACTACATCGCTAAAATCGCTCACGACCCCTCAGCAATAGTAGCTATGGGGTGGTGCTTCGAAACGATTACAAAGTGACATACATATTACCGAAGTTGTCAGAATTTCCCGCCTTCTACGATTATACTAATACTGTTTTTACTAGACTACTTGACAGTACTGACCTATATTTGCCAGTAATTTTTTCGTAATCTTATAAGTAATGGTATTTTTATAGATATCAGTTGTGATACAGTCTTCCGGTTGTATAATGTGCATTGGCGATCCAAGCGAGACCAACATTTTAGAAAAATTAACAAAGGTATGCAATGTAGGTCCATTATAATAATTTTGAATTTTTGTTGAAAAAAAGGTACCAGCCTTTAGACACTATGATTATGTCAAGCATACCATTGCATATACTAAAATCCAACCCTATAACGCTCTATACTGAAAAACGTGCCACAACTGGACATTTATTCCCAGAAAGACGAAGTTTGCTTACTCTAAATTTTGTAACACTTCAAAGACTAGGTTGGCTATTGTTATAACTAGAAAATATCTATGACAAATAACTGCGTCCTATAAATAGTTACTATAGTAATGTAGCGTGCTACATTGGAAGACATTACCGCATGCTATTGTGCATCACTAGCACAGTAAAACATTTAAAAACATGTGCCGGAAAGTTGCTATTTTTGCGTTTTTCTTTGAATTGTGTCTTAATACGTGAAATTATTTTGGTGACTAATGTTTGATTTAGAACTACATCACCATATACCCTATCGCATCGACAAGTTCTTACATTTTTTAAATTAAATTTTATATTGAAGACAGAAACTATATCTTCAGATGAAATTTGAATAAGTAAAATACAAAATTGAAATTGATAAATGTTTTATTATCTTATTTACATTATTTCATTTTTACACCAAATACAAATAAGTCAACTTATTTATTGGTGTATTCCACTAAAAGAGTGGCCAATTTAAACTATTCACATTCGTGAATGGTAATTGACGATTGATGAAATCACTGAAGTCGATTGTAAATAAAAAAATAAAATACTAAACTATCATTTATTACAACTTTATAAACATTTAAGCAAAACATAAAGCTTCTGGCGAGAAAGTTAATGTATAAAACCCAAAAATCCGGAAGCTATTGCTTATTCTTATTGCTGAATTTCTTTTTTTAAGAATGTTATTAAGTCTACAACTAAAACCTCGACCCGGAAATTAAATATAAAAAAAATTATCACAAAGTTAGATAGGTTAGTAGGGAACAGTCTAAGTATAATTTAAAAAATTAATATTGCAGTCAGTAACACAAATTAATTCTGAACGACCGGCAAGTAAAATTTATGTTCTTTTGTATCTCGAGTGTGTTTGAAAGGCCCTTTTGGGGCATCGATGAGTGTTGCCGGACAAGGACCAGTTCTTCTTGGTGTAAATTCATTTTTATAAGATGTTAGTACGGTGACATTGCTTTCGCCCAAGTTAATATTGGAGATGTTTGATTTTCGAGTAATTCTTTCTACTTTTTGAACGTTATGCTGTTTTGTAAAATTACCGTATGAGTGTGCTTCAGATTGACCATAGAAATGACCGCCTACTGATAGATTATCTTGACGAACAATTTTTTGTGGGCGTTCGTACGTGTAAGTTGCAGAAGACCATTCTTGTCCGCGACGGTTGTGCCCTTCTTGAACATTAGAACGATGAATTGCGCTGAGACTACGTCTGTCTGTGCTTTGATTTGAGAAGTTTCCTTGGTCGTGTAAATTACATATGGATTTACGTTGGGACAAAGCTGCGGTGCTAGTAGCGTGTAGTGCTTCCGTAGAACTGTGAACGCCCTTCCTATGTAACACTTGATTCGCTACATCGGCTTCAGTCTGCATTATATTTCTGCGATGATGAGTTTCAGTCTTTACAACGTTTGTACCAGACGTTACATCATGGTGACTTGCTGAATGTATGATGTTGTTTTGCTGAACCGCATTGTGACGTTCGATATGTTGATGAGTTTCCCGGACGTGAGTTTGAGATGATGACTTTTGTACTCCTCCCGATGTAACCACATCTTTCCGAACAGTAGTTGATACAGGTTGTGGACCACCCACACGTACGATTTCGTTTGTTACATTATTTTTGTTAACTGTTTCGGAAGTTTGATCGACGTGTTCAGTCTTTTGAGCCCCACTAGTTCTGGTAACATGTTTCGTAACAGTCACAGTGGTACCATCTGCTAAAGTCTTGGTGTCTGTGGCAGTTGTAGTAGACTTTTGGCCGGTAGTTTTTACATCTTGACTTTTATCGACAACTTGATGACGATCCGTACGATCAGTTCGTCTGGTGTACGTATTATAATTTGTTTGGTTTGTAGTACGCATCACTGTCGTGTCTTCACCAAGAGTTATACTTGACTCCATATGCTTACGTCTATTTACGACGGTACGGCTGCTAGGACTAACTGGAGTTTGTTTCTTAGGACTTTGTTCAAATGTTTCCTTAGTTGTTGTAACATATTGCGACTTCTGGACTGTTGTATCATAATCGGTAATTTTAAGATTATCTTGAGGTTTCCGAACTGGCGCACGTTCGCCTCTACTAGGTTTAAATTCTTCCGTGTTTCTATGGGTACCGATAAAATCACCTTCCGGTTTTAGATTGTCTGGGTGCTTAACAATTTCTGCACGCTCTCCAGGGCGGACAGGGCCTGGTTTGGGTCTGTCAAAATCGCCTTCGGGCCGTAAATTGTCTTGTGGTTTTTTAGGAGTAGAGCGATCGCCTGATATGTACTCGACTTTTTGTGGTCTGTCAAAACCACCTTCAGGATGCAAATTATCTGGATGCTTAATTGGGGTACGACGTTCGCCGTTTTCAATTTTGGTATGAGAAGGCCTGTCGAAATCTCCTTCAGGTTTAAGATTGTCTTGCGGTTTCTTCGGAGTCGGCCGCTCTGCTGGTACAAAACCTGGTTTCTGTGGTCTGTCGAAATCGCCTTCAGGGTATAAGTTATCGTCGTGCTTGATGGGAGTGCGTCGTTCACCAGGACCAAGTTTGGTAGAAGAGGGACGATCAAAATCACCTTCTAAACGTAAATTATCAGTGTGTTTTATAATTTCAGTTCTGTCTACGCGTTTCGTTACAAACTCATCCGTTTTCTATATTCGTTAAATTCTCCTTCAACTCGCAAATTATCTTCTCTAATCACAACTTGAGCGCGGTCGCCCTGGACAACACGATATTCTTCGCTTGTTCTTTTATCAGTAAATTCTCCTTCCGGTTTAAGATTATCTTGCGGTTTCTTCGGAGTCGGGCGCTCTGATGGTATAAATCCTGGTTTATGTGGTCTGTCAAAATCGCCTTCAGGGTGTGTTATCGGGGTGTCTGATGGGAGTGCGTCGTTCACCGGGACCAAGTTTTGTAGAGGTTGGGCGATCAAAATCACCTTCTAAGTGTAAATTATCAGTATGCTTGATGATTTGCGTTCTATCTACACGTGTCGTTACAAACTCATCTCGTTTTCTATATTCGTTAAATTCGCCTTCGACGCGTAAATTATCTTCTCTAATCACTACTGGAGCGCGATCACCATGAACAACTCGATATTCTTCGCTCGTCCTCTTATCAATAAATGCTCCCTCCGGTTTAAGATTGTCCTGAGGTTTTTTAGGAGTCGGCCTTTCGGCAGGTTTAAATTCGGGTTTTTGTGGTCTATCAAACTGACCTTCGAGATGCAAATTATCTTCGTACTTAATAGGAGTTCGTTTTTCCGCAGGTCCAGTTTTGCTTGGTGTGGGTCGATCAAAATCACCTTCTAGTCTCAGATTATCCGTATGTTTAGTAATTTGAGTTTTGTCAACTGTTGTGGTTATATACTCGTCCCGTTTTCGGTATTCATTGAATTCACCTTCCACACGTAAATTATCTTTTCTAATTATCACTTGTGCTCTATCACCCTTAACAACGCGATAGTCATCCCTAGGTCTGTTATCAGTAAAATCACCTTCCGGCATTAAATTATCCTTTGGCTTTTTCGGAGTTGATCTTTCTGCAGGTTTAAATTCAGGCTTATCGGGTCGATCAAACTCACCTTCGGGATGTAAATTGTCTTCGTGTTTAATAGGCGTTCTACGTTCTGCTGGTCCAAGTTTAGTAGGCGTAGGTCGTTCAAAATCGCCCTCAAGTTTCAAGTTGTCTGTATGCTTGATAACTTCGGTTTTATCAATTCTTCGTGTCACGAACTCATCACGTTTTCTAAACTCATTAAATTCACCTTCCACTCGTAAATTATCCTCCCGTCTGATTACTTGAGCGCGCTCGCCTTTTACTACTCGATATTCATCGCTCGTACGCTTATCAATAAATTCACCTTCAGGTTTAAGATTGTCTTCGGGTTTTTTAGGTTCGTATCGTTCTCCCTTCACAATTTTATAATCGTCTCGAGATCTCATATCAGTAAATTCTCCTTCGGTATGCAAATTGTCCTCATGTTTCACAACTTTCACTTTATCAATTACAGTAGTGACGGTAGTATAATCATCGCGCCGATGAATATCCCACTCTCCTTCAACTTTCAAGTTGTCTTCGTGTTTAATAATGGTTCGACGTTCTGCCGGACCCACTTTAGTTGGAGAAGGTCGTTCAAAGTCTCCTTCCGGACGCAAATTATCTTCACGTCTGATTGGCGTACGTTTCTCGGCAGGTCCCACTTTAGATGGAGTTGGCCTTTCGAAATCACCTTCTGGTTTTAAGTTGTCATCGGGACGCTTTTGTTTCGGTCGTTCAGCAGGTTGATATTTCGGTTTATGCGGACGTTCAAAATCTCCTTCTGGACGAAGATTATCATCATGTTTAATAGGAGTTCTGCGTTCAGCGGGTCCCATTTTTGTGGGTGTGGGACGTTCAAAGTCACCTTCCGGTTGAAGATTATCTTCTGGTCGAATTTGTTTAGGTCGTTCAGCAGGTTTATACTGTGGTTTCTCTGGACGTTCAAAGTCCCCTTCCGGTCGTAGATGATCATCGTGCTTAATTGGCGTTCTGCGTTCAGCCGGACCCATTTTGGTAGGTGATGGTCTTTCAAAATGCCCTTCAGGGTGTAGATTATCTTCTGGTTTAATTTGCTTAGGGCGTTCAGTTGGTTTGAATGTTGGTTTCTCAGGCCTTTCAAAATCTCCTTCCGGGCGTAAATTATCGTCATGTTTAATTGGTGTTCTGCGCTCAGCAGGGCCCATTTTAGTTGGTGTTGGTCTCTCAAAATCTCCTTCCGGTCGTAAATTGTCATTTGGACGTTTTTGCTTAGGTCGATCACCGGGAATGTATTCTGTCTTGTGAGGTCTTTCAAAATCACCTTCTGGATGAAGATTATCTTCTGGTCGCATTTGTTTAGGGCGTTCAGCAGGTTTAAATTTCGGCTTCTCGGGTCTTTCAAAGTCTCCTTCCTGACGTAAATTATCGTCGTGCTTAATAGGTGTTCTGCGCTCAGCAGGGCCCATTTTAGTTGAGTTGGTCTCTCAAAATCTCCTTCCGGTCGTAAATTGTCTTCTGGACGCTTTTGCTTAGGTCGATCACCGGGAACGTATTCTGTCTTGTGAGGTCTTTCAAAATCACCTTCTGGATGAAGATTATCTTCTGGTCGTATTTGTTTAGGGCGTTCGGCAGGTCTGAATTTCGGTTTCTCCGGTCTTTCAAAATCTCCTTCCTGCCGTAAATTATCGTCATGTTTAATTGGTGTTCTGCGCTCAGCCGGACCCATTTTTGTTGGAGTAGGTCTCAAAATCTCCTTCCGGCCGTAAATTATCTTCTGGGCGTTTTTGCTTGGGGCGATCACCGGGAACGTATTCTGCCTTATGTGGTCTTTCAAAATCACCTTCTGGATGAAGATTATCTTCTGGTCGCATTTGTTTAGGGCGTTCCGCAGGTCTGAATTTCGGCTTCTCGGGTCTTTCAAAATCTCCTTCCTGACGTAAATTATCGTCATGTTTAATAGGTGTTCTGCGCTCAGCAGGGCCCATTTTAGTTGGAGTTGGTCTCTCAAAATCTCCTTCCGGTCGTAAATTGTCTTCTGGGCGTTTTTGCTTAGGGCGATCACCGGGAACGTATTCTGTCTTGTGAGGTCTCTCGAAATCACCTTCTCGATGAAGATTATCTTCTGGTCGCATTTGTTTAGGGCGTTCGGCAGGTCTGAATTTCGGTTTCTCCGGTCTTTCAAAATCTCCTTCCTGCCGTAAATTATCGTCATGTTTAATTGGTGTTCTGCGCTCAGCCGGACCCATTTTTGTTGGAGTAGGTCTTTCAAAATCTCCTTCCGGCCGTAAATTATCTTCTGGGCGTTTTTGTTTGGGGCGATCACCGGGAACGTATTCTGCCCTATGTGGTCTTTCAAAATCACCTTCTGGATGAAGATTATCTTCGGGTCGTATTTGCTTAGGACGGTCAGCTGGTTTGTACTTTGGTTTATCTGGTCTTTCAAAGTCTCCTTCTGGACGTAAATTATCATCACGTTTAATTGGTGATCTACGCTCAGCAGGACCCATCGAAGTTGGAGATGGTCTTTCAAAATCACCCTCTGGCTTCAAATTATCTTCTGGGCGTTTTTGCTTAGGGCGTTCAGCTGGCCTGTATTCAGGTTTAACTGGTCGATCAAAGTCTCCTTCTGGATGCAAATTATCTTCTGGTCGTACTTGCTTAGGACGATCTGCTGGCCTATATTTTGGTTTATCTGGACGATCAAATTCTCCTTCTGAACGTAAATTATCATCATGCTTAATTGGCGTCCTACGCTCCGCCGGCCCTATCTTAGTAGGTGTGGGTCGTTCGAAATCACCTTCAGGTCGTAAGTTGTCCTCGGGTTTTTTAGCAATAGGTCGTTCAGCTGGTCTATATTTTGGTTTATCAGGGCGTTCAAAGTCTCCCTCAGGTTTTAAATTATCTTGTGGTTTTGTTGGCGAAGGTCTCTCTGCTGGTCGGTATCTTGGTTTATCTGGACGTTCAAAATCACCTTCAGGGTACAAATTGTCCTCAGGTCGCTTTGCCGTTGGTCTTTCAGCAGGTTTATATTTAGGTTTATCCGGACGCTCAAAATCACCTTCAGGTTTAAGATTATCTTGTGGTTTTGTAGGAGAAGGTCTTTCCGCTGGCCTATATCTAGGTTTGTCTGGGCGTTCAAAGTCGCCTTCGGGTCTTAAATTATCTTCAGGTTTAATTGAACTCGGTCTATCCGCTGGTTTATACTTAGGTTTGTCTGGACGTTCAAAATCACCTTCAGGTTTAAGATTATCTTGTGGTTTTGTAGGAGAAGGTCTTTCCGCTGGCCTATATCTAGGTTTGTCTGGGCGTTCAAAGTCGCCTTCGGGTCTTAAATTATCTTCAGGTTTAATTGAACTCGGTCTATCCGCTGGTTTATACTTAGGTTTGTCTGGACGTTCAAAATCGCCTTCTGGTTTAAGATTATCTTGTGGTTTCGTGGGTGAAGGTCTTTCTGCTGGTTTGTATTTTGGTTTGTCCGGACGTTCAAAATCGCCTTCAGGTCTTAAATTATCTTCCGGTCTCTTTTGCTTGGGTCTTTCAACAGGACTATATCCTGGTTTCTGAGGACGATCAAAGTCTCCTTCTGGATATAAATTGTCTTCAGGTTTCATAGGAGTTGGTCTTTCAGCAGGTTTATATTTGGGCCTATCTGGACGTTCAAAGTCGCCTTCTGGTTTGAGATTGTCTTGTGGTTTTGTGGGTGAAGGTCTTTCTGCTGGTCTGTATTTTGGTTTGTCTGGGCGTTCGAAATCTCCTTCTGGTCTTAAATTATCTTCTGGTCGTTTTGTTTCGGTCTTTCGGCAGGGCTGTATCCTGGTTTTTCTGGGCGTTCAAAATCACCTTCTGGATACAAATTATCCTCTGGTTTCTTTGAAGTTGGTCGTTCAGCAGGTTTATATTTGGGCTTATCAGGACGATCAAAATCACCTTCAGGTCTCAAATTATCCTCTGGGCGTTTTTGAGCAGGTCTTTCAGCCGGACTATACTTTGGTTTTTGTGGTCGTTCAAAGTCACCTTCTGGGCGTAAATTATCTTGAGGTTTAGTAGGAGTTGTTCTTTCACCGGGTTTATATTTTGGTTTATCCGGACGATCAAAGTCCCCTTCAGGTTTTAAATTGTCCTCGGGTCTTTTCTGTTTAGGCCTTTCAGCTGGGCTATAACCGGGTTTTTCGGGTCTTTCAAAATCACCTTCTGGTTTCAAATTGTCTTTTGGTTTTTGTGGAGTTGGACGTTCCGTTAGTTTAGGTACATAATCTTCTTTAGATTTTGGAGTTCCTTCAAATGGCCCTTCAGGTCTTAAATTATCTCTTCTAATAATAACCGTTTGCCGTACGTCAGTATTGTCAAATGTTTTATAAACTTCATTGGTAGTAGTAGTTGTTTTATTTTCTTGAGTAGCGTAGAATTTTTCAACATCATCTCTCGTCCAAGTACGACGTCTTCTAGGTTCTACAGGACCTACTTTTTCAGTGAAATCTACATTTGTGGATGTATCAAAAGTCATATCTCCTTCAACTATCAAATTATCTTGTCGTTTTTTAACTAGTGTTGTTCTTTCTACGGTGGTGTAATCGACAAAATCAGTTCTATTTGTAGTGTCTGTTGTAAAATCTCCTTCAACCTTCGTCCAAGTGTTTCTTCTAATTGGAGAAGGTCTTGGGCCCACTTCACCAGTATACGTAGTTTTTGATGTAGTTTCGTCTGTAATGGAAATTGTTGTTTCTAATACACATTGTTCGAATGTATGTATGCTTACCTATAAATTCCCCACTGACTGTAATGTTTTCTACGTGACGGGTAATGTCGGCTCTCTCACCACGCACCACTCTGAAATCTTCCGATTTTGTAGTAATTCCTGTAAATTCCCCTTCTGGGAACAAATTATCCACGGGTCTTTTAACAACTGCTCTTTCTGCTGGTTTAAAATCTGGTTTATCAGGGCGATCAAAGTCACCTTCCGGTTTGAGATTGTCTTGTGGTTTTTTAATGGGTGATCGATCACCCGGTTTCCATTCGTCAGGTTTACGTTTTTCAAAATCACCTTCTGGGCGTAAATTGTCTTGAGGCTTTCGTATGGGTGCGCGATCTCCTGGTGACCATTCTTGCGGTTTTCGTTTCTCAAAATCTCCTTCAGGTCGTAAATTATCTTCGGGTTTTTTGATTGGTACCCGATCACCCGGTTTCCATTCGTCTGGTTTTCGTTTTTCAAAATCACCTTCGGGATGTAAATTATCTTGAGGTTTTTTTGCTGTTGGCCTTTCTCCAGGTGACCATGGTTGCGGTTCTCGCTTTTCAAAATCTCCTTCCGGTCGTAAATTGTCTTGGGGTTTTTTGACGGGAACGCGGTCGCCAGGCTTCCATTCGTCAGGTTTTCGTTTTTCGAATTCGCCTTCTGGACGTAGATTATCTTGCGGCTTTCTTACAGGTGCTCGATCTCCTGGTGACCATTCTTGCGGTTTTCTTTTTTCGAAATCTCCTTCAGGTCGTAAATTATCCTCGGGTTTTTTGATTGGAACGCGATCGCCCGGTTTCCATTCGTCCGGTTTTCTTTTTTCGAAATCACCTTCAGGACGTAGATTATCTTGAGGTTTCTTTGCACTTGGTCTTTCCCCAGGCGACCAAGGTTGTGGTTCTCGTTTTTCAAAATCTCCTTCAGGTCGTAAGTTGTCTTGAGGTTTTCTTACTGGAGCGCGATCCCCGGGACGCCATTCTTCCGATTTCGGACGTTCGAAATCGCCTTCAGGTTTCAAATTATCTTTAGGAATTATTATCGGAGCACGTTCTCCTTTGGCAAATGCTGGTTCTTTAGGTTTGTCGTAAAAGAGGCCTTCGGGGTGGAGATGATCATTGTACTGGTCTGGGTTGTGCGGACAATGATGACGTCTAAAATAATAAAATAATTAATAATTTTATTAATTAATTGGGAAGAAGTTTTAAATTATTTTCTAACATAAACATTGGAGTTTGCAACTTTCTTACCTCTTTATGCCAGTTGCAATTTTATTCAAAGCGTTATATATCCACAAAGTCATAGACAACGCCGTTTGGTACTCATAATTAGATTAAATTGGAGATACTGCGGTGGCTGCATACATGAGAAGGAATGAAATTCGAATTATCAATACCTAAACGCATAAACTTTATAGTACCACAACCCTTCTTGGGTTCTACATTATATGAAGAATAAAAACAAAAGCAGTTCACCATTGACGATAGTAATCACCTAAAGTAATGTAAATATAGGTCAATTACTTACAATTGCTGCAAAAATATAAACCACCACAATTATTTGTATTAAACAGAAAATCAATTTTTTGTACGCGCGAATACGTCCTACATTTTGAAGGATAACGTGTGTAACGTTCACAGGTATACAATAAACTAAAGAAAGCTCTGGATAAAGAGTCCTATTTAGGACGACTTCTGACCTCGCGACGCGTATCCACTTGTACCTACTGCTTAAACAGAATTTTTTTAATTTCTAACTGACGAGGTTTAAACAGCGTTTGTATTTATTGTTAAACAAACGCGAAAAATTAGTTCAAGGATAATTTGTTTGCAAAAAAGATTTTTTCCAAATTTAAATTGCTTTTGAAATGTTTGTTGTAGCAGTGCAGCACGCTATTAAAACCATTTTATTGCTTGGAAAACGTAAAGTTTTAAAACTTCAAAGAAGTTAAAGTTTCAAACTAATTCGGAAACATTATTAAACTATTTTGTTAATTTAAAAAATAAAAAGCATGTAAGTCAAAGAAGGTGTACGTACACAATAAACAAAATTTTGCAACCATTAAAGAACGGAGTAATTAAAAGATTAAGAAAATGTTTAAAGTATTTAGATTATTCGATTAATCGACGTCCTCAATGGTACGTTTACCCGCTTTTATTTATTAAAACTGTAATTATTGACTGACTGACGTTCGAATACCTATTTTCGTATTCAAAGAGGTGCGTGCCAAAAAATAAGTTTCAGTCGTCGTACCTACCATCTAAACTATAAAATTATAAATCAATGAAGAACCTGTATTGAAAAAACCTAAAAAAATAATCATTCTTATTAAAAAAAAAAAATTACTTCACCCTTTATTTAAATTTTTTTAGATTTATTTTGTTTAAGAATTTTTTAATAGTCCGTAACTTCTACTAGAATAAAATTTTAATGAAATGAAATGTTTGTGTAAGGGTAAAAATTTTGAAAAACAATGTAATGGTCAAATTTTATTTGAGTAAGTATAAGTATTGCAAGTTTTGTGGTGGGATGGTATACATTTTTTATAAAAATTTAATTATTCAGGTATAGTAAATAAATCAAAACACACGATCAACTTAATGATTGTCAGAAAAAAGGTTTTTAATAAACATTTACCCAGATATTGGTAGTCACGCCACTTTTGTAACACATTTTAACGTATCTTTAAATTACTATTAAATTCATTTTACACCAATTTTTGCGGTGTTTTTTTTGTAATACGTGGCTCTTGGTGCAATATATGACACTTCTATGACCGTAGTGTTAACACAAAAATGTTTTTTTTACGGTTGACCTATTGTTTAGTTTAGAATCAATTCTCTAAATTGCGTATAAAAATGTAATGTAATACTATATTGTACCACAAGCATTGTATTGATTAAGCCACTCGCCTTAGGTTCATGGCTCAAGCAAACCAGTGATTTAAAAGTGTTGTACATGAAATTTTGCCATAAGAAATATAAGCGGGAATAACAAACCATCTCAAATCGCCTGTGTAAAGTTTTTGAACAATAAGTGTTGCGACATCTACGTGTCGACTCGTGTAACGTAATTATTTATTTGAATGATAAAGTGATGCTAGTACCATAATGAATGAATTCAGGCATTAGATGTAGCGTTCTTCCATATGATGATCTGTAGAATAAAGAGATTTTAAAGTCATATTGAACGAGTTAAAACTTAACATGAGATGAGTTCCAGACAGACTGCAACATCAAGCGCATAAAAACGAAAAATAATAAAAATATGAAAAGTTGTGTGTGATGGCATGGAAACGATGGTATCTTCATGTCTGGCCTCGTCCACGACATTGGTTTACTATTTTCATAGATTAATTCGATGCGTATAATAAAATAATTTTCAATTAATTACTAATCTAGAATATTATTATCAATATTATTATTATTATTATTATTTGATTCATTTTCGATTTATAAACCCAATTTCCTTCGTAGTAGTCAATAATGGAAGTAATTGGCATTGTTATCTACCACTATTATTAGTAGAAAAACATGTTAATTGAAATTTGTTTTCAATTGTAACTAACAGTAGATTTTTATTCGTATTTATTATTTGAAAATAAATACATAATGCATTTCCCATTAAAATTTTTGGTTTTTTTAAAAATTATCTGGATTCATTAGATTCCACACTAAATTGTTGGTGTGGCCGGCACAATGGGCTAGTAGTGGAAGAAATAGCTTTAGTGCAGATAACTTTTCGCAAGTGTTACGATTGCACTAAGCGGCACTAGATAAATGTAAAAACATACCATTATTGAGAAATTACTTTAGATACGTTTCGCCAAAGCTTCATCGGCAAATGGTGAAAGTGTTAACGTTATGCGGCTTTGGATATAATGGTCAATTTATTTAGCCAATAGTAAAAGGGTCAATACCACAACAATTTGAATCTAATCGGCAAATACACTTGAGGCCAGATGATGGCAAGAGTCACCTATAGATATCGGCCCAACATAGTCATAACCAATTCTGGTAATTGGTAACGCTTTAAAATGTATTCATAGGACCGACTAAAAATGTTTACTGAAGCTCAAGCAACATTATTATCAGCCTCATTAACTTCTAGGGCACATCAAATTGAAAGGTTTTTGTCGCTCGCCAACATTTTCCTTATACGTATCAAACAAGAATTCATTTCAGTAAAAAGAAACAAGTAGAAGCACAAATTCTCAAAACTTTCCAATTCTACAAAAAAGAAAACAGATGTGAAACTCAACTTGCACGAAAGTATTCAGATTTCAAAAAAGGTAATAAAGAAAGTTATGTACCAATCATGACAATCTGACTTATTCAGCCATTCAAAACCAGAAGACATATGGTTGAAATGCATAAAGTGTTCAAAATAGAATCAACGTAAGATTTTCGTTTGTGTATCGTCAGTCAGATGGCGTCAGTTTCTTCGAAACATGATTTGAATCTTGCAATTGGGTTAAATTTAATTCTCCGAAATTTAGTTATCGATAATTATCCCTGTACAGATTCCATCAGGAGGAGGAACAAAATCAAAGACCACTACCCTTGTTTCAATTTGCCGACGTTTCGTCCGATCTATGCGGGTCTTTCCCAGACTTCTTAAAATTAGGGCGTGTTGGTATTTAATTTAGCCTTGAAAAAGCCCGCATAGGTCGAGCGAAACGTCGGCAAATTGAAACCAGAGTAGTAGTCTTTGATTTCGTTCCTCCCACCTGAACGAATCCTTACAAAGATAACAATCGATGAATTGAATCTGTTGTATCAATATCAATAAAAAAGACAGAATAACACCAGTTGACTTAAGTAGTATGTTATAGACAATTTTGAATTAAAATACATTTTTTTTATAATTTAAAGCAGATACAATTATAATTTAAACTTGGCACTTGAGAATGAGAAAATTGGTCTCCGATACAAATAACACGCATAAAATATTCGGATGTGTAAATTTCCTTCAAGATTATGTTAGAAGAATGAATAACCAATTTATGATCACAATATTCTAAAGTTTATAATCAATGTACATCTTTTAACGTCAATTTTGCCAAAATATAAAATCATATAAAACTTAAATGTCGGAAAGAGAAAATATTAGAGTTTGAACATTCGCACGCTTGTCTATAATTATCCCATTATTAAATTCATGAGATGTGATCCTTGCGTATTAATTTTAACCGTTTGCTTAGTAATCACCAGGTTGCGTGTTTAATTCTTATTATGTTTAAAACTTTTTTATAAACAAATTTAGTAGAAAAAATTGCTAGTCGTTTACCACACTCCGCCTATTATAGATTGTAAATAAGAGCAAGGCATTAAAATGCATCACGTACAGTATACCTAACAAACGGGTATATTGTAAAAATGTCTCTGCATTTTATTTATTATTTTAAGAATTATGACTGTTACGGTTTCGTTAACAAAATAAATTTTTTACAGTTTTTTTAAATCTATTTAATTTTTTTTTCTACTAGCACACGGTGTTCGAAAAATGATGGACATTATTTGTTAAAAATTAGAGAAATTCTTTAAATGGAACACCCTGCATATTTTTATATTATGCCGATTTAATTTTATCAACATTTATCTAGAAAGAGAAACAAAGTATTTTATGTATATACTTTGTTTATTAGATTTTATAAACTAAACATACCAAGTAGGAGACTTGAACCATGTTAAAAAAATGCGATATAATCAAAATGTAAATAACAATTAAATTTGACTAAAATTATAAAGTTTTTAGTACTTATTCAGTAATAAATTGTGTGACCTAAGGCTTTCAAAGGTTCATCATATTATTATTTATTAGAGCTTTAAGCAATGCAATATTTATTTTATTATTTATTTATTAACTAGTTTCAACTCAAAAATAATAAAAATAACGTTTGTCAAATAATTCTGATGATGACTCACAAATTATTTCGAGTTGAAACTTGTTAATAAATAAATAATAAAATAAATATTGGATTGCTTAAAGCTTTAATTGATTAAAAATATATAAAAACAACTAATATATAAATAAAAAATGAATCCCATATTCATTTATAAAATCACCAAATGATTTTTTGTTATACCGGGTGTCCACTTATATTTGCCCTATTTTAACTGCCTATAACTTCTAAACGGTTCAGGATAGAAACATGCGGTTTTCACTGAAATGTTACATTTTAGTATAAGTTTTCTTTGAATACATTGAATTTTTTTCTATCCACTTCGAGGACAACATAACAAAAATGGCGGATTCTTGACAATTTTTTGTTAACTTTTGTTCATGGAACACCCGGTATATTTGTTTGTAGTTTGAAAGAACTGACTTTCACCTATCCAGCGATGCAAAGTTTTTCAAAATCGGTTAGCGTATGACCAAGTAATTAATTTTTTAAATAAGAGATACAAATCAAAAATCGTACAACAGAACATCAATTTGTACGTTTTACGTAAATGTATTCAAAGAAAACTTATACTACAATGTAACATTTCAGTGAAAACCGCATGTTTCTATCCTAAACCGTTTAGAAGTTATAGGCAGTTAAAATAGGGGAAAATATAAGTGGACACCCGGTATTGAAAAGTTGGAAACTTGAAACTATTCGATCGTTACAGCAAGCGATTCGTCCAGAACTCCAATGGCCCCGATACTAATAAACGTGTAGAAACGTATAGAAAGTGTGGAACTTTTGATAGAAAAACTAAAAATAAATGGATATGTTGTAAGAAAAAAAATTAAATAACTGTTTTCTAAAACGTAACCTAATTTATTATTAAACGTTTGGAAAAAAAAATTAAAGTGTAAATATACCCAACTGTTTAGACAAAGTTAAGGCGTATGTATGTTTTTATTCTTGTTTTAGAAAAAATAATTTATAAAAGTTATAGATAATAAAATTTCCTTTCTTTTCATAAAAAAAAATCCGAAAATCTGTCAATCTACATGCCAGGTTTCATAAAAATAAGACAATGGTTTTTTAGAGATCGTGTTTACGGACGGCCGGCCACCTGATAGAGAATTTTTTTGTTTCATTAAAACGTACTAATTTCTAATTCGTCGGAAAAGTCAAGAACGGGTGTTAAAATATGGAGCAAAAAACGTGAAAAATTTATAGCTTTTATATGAATCAGAGCATATTATTTTCTGTACACTTTGTTGAGAATTTACAAAGGACAATTAAATTGAAAATTAATTTTTATTGCATGAAATCATATTTCACAAGCAATTTATCTAATTACTGTGACAGTTTTTAACGTCGATACAAAATATATGTCCCTTGAGCCAACCGTGTATTTTCAATATACTGATTTTATCTAACATCAATCGATCATGAAAATAAACGTCAATCACGCAACAATAAAAAGGAAAACAAAGAATATTTGTAAATTTTTCATTAGTTAAAGATGTTAAATTAGAATCATATGTACTGATTATATCGTAGGAGTAAAGTAAACACTTACAAATTATTGATATAATTATCAAAAAATTAAAAATACGCTTGAGAGTTTCAAATCCTTTAATTTGGTACAACTAAAACAAGCGCAGAACCGCAGAACTCCACATCGCCTCGATTCTAATAAACGTCAAAGAACGTATGGAAAGTATGGATGTGTTGTGAAACAAACAAAAAAATGTGTAAAATAAATATTTTTGTAAATATTCTAAGATTTCAAAAATCTATCTAAGTTAATGGCCAATTGACTTGATTATGCCCAAAATCTAATCAGATCTGCACTATTATGTATAAAATCCATATGCAAAGTTTTATATAAATCTGAAAGACGGTTTCGCTGACATTTTATTTATAAGATGTTGAGTAAAATCAGGTACGTTGTAGGAAAAAATCCTGATTTTGAAGTCCACTGTGAAGCAATTTGTAAAATTGAATTAAACATTTCAGTATCGGCCAACAATAGTTAATTGTATCTAACTGCTAAGTCGTCATACGACTACTACACTACGTCAGTATCTCGAGAAACATTAAAGAATTTGTTTTTTGAAGATTATTGTGAATTTACTTTAACAACCAACTTTTGTTTACGCATTTTTCATAAATTTCACAATAACGAATTTTTTCGAAAACAGAGTTTTTCGGACCTGCTCGGAATTTTCTCAGCAGAATCTTAAACGTTATAATAAACTGTACATCATTGTCCATTTAACCTAAATTGTATATTTATTAATAACAAAGGTAGTTGTTCAATCCTATTCAACACACTGTATTGTTTCGAAACTTACCTATATATTCATTACATATTCCTAAGTTTTAATTATATATACCATAAATTATATATTTTTAAGAATTTTACATATTTTTTTAATTAATTATGTGATAACCGGCGCCGGCGCCTCATAGTTATAGAAAAATATTCTATTGCAGTTGGTATTGAAAATAATTTCAATTAATAATTTTAGGATATTATTCATTAATCATTCTCAAAGTGGTAATGTTCGCGAGGTCGTCGCAGCCGTTTATTGCCACAGCAAATTTAATTGCACTCATATTATATACATACATTATCTACCTACGCGAAAAAATTCACCCATCATCCCACTCCCATTTTATTTCCATCTATATTTACCAACCGATGATTCACCAAGAATACCAAATAATGAAAACCACATGTTGTACTTTTCTCTAATTGTCATCAGCAAATTAGGTTAAAAAACTTTCGAAAATTGTAAAAAAAGTGGTAAGTAAAAGAAAAAAACCCCAAATAAACGTTGAATTAATCTTATCTAAATAATTGCATCACGGTAATTCATGGTACTAAGTAATAAGTAATAATAAATATTGTGCAAAATAGTGGAAATTTATAAAATAAAACGAATTCATCATTTTATTATAGATGATGCAGTAAACTAGAAATAATTATTACGTAAGCGGTTTCACTTACGATATGTAAAGTCGAAAATTATTGTTTAATTAGAACCATTCCTCTTTATAATAATCGATATTTTTAAAACGAATATAATTTCTAAAACGTTTTGTTAAATCTAACATTTTGTGATGCTAATTAGTAACAATAATATTTCCCAGAATGGTATGCAAATAATATGAATGAGAATGTATTTTTAGAAATATATTAGTAAGTAATCACATTTACAATTAGCATAATGTACCGACAACTTCCAAAACTAACGTTAGAAAAAAAAAGTACAAAAATGTCTGTTCGGAATAACCGATTATTACAAAAATCTAATCAAATTACAAAAACTAATAAAAAACCTGAAATTTGATCACAGGTTTGATCAAAGACATGTCAGTAGTGTTTGAGATATCGAGTTACAGAAAATTATTTTCGATTAAGAGTAAACTCGAAATTATATTATAAAAGTGATGTGTTGTAAAGTGTCCTTTTGATTGTATTTTTTTAATCAAAATGTAACAAAATTTATAATATAACAGAAACTCAAAATACCAAACTACTAAAATAGCAAATAGTGGTAGTAGCTTTTTAGGTAACAAGTTACCGCTCTGCACAGAACATAATAAAACCCAGTTTGATAAAAATTTTTTTTTAAAGGAATTGAGAAATATTGCTAATAGTTTTATTATTTACCTATTATTTTATTTTATTTTTCAAAACAAAAAAAGGTGTTTTTGTTTTTAATAACAACAAGGTCGTGCAGTGATGAGACATTAAATTATATCAATATCTGTACTTGCTGCTTTTAGTGTCCTAAATCTTGAACAAAACGAGAATTTTGAAAAAAAACTTAATTGACCGTTTCAAAAATACTGTCCCTTTAGGAGAAACGGACGAACATTAAGGCCGTAACATTTTTCAATCTCGTTAAGATGAGTGTATGTAACGCACTCTTATTATAATACTGAATTAATGTAACTATTATACAGGGTGTCCGAATTATCCGTGGACATAGAGCTACAGTAGGTTGTGGGATCAAAAAAAGTCGAATGGGCTAAATTTATATATGGGGTGATCCTTTCTCGAGAAAAAAATGCAAATATTTTTGTGTAGTCAACGGCAGCTTTCCATGTGTCAAAGGCGACATCTTTTGACGTTACTAGGTTAAAGTTAAAGTTCAACCTCTCACCCCCAGCAATCCCTACTTTTGAAATTTAAATGGCATCCCTATACTTTTTTCACATTTTTTTATAGCGGATTTATCCCTAAATACGAATTCAAAAACGAATTACGGTGACTAGCAAAATGTTGGATAAAAATGCAAAAAACTTAACTAATCATTTACCGACCTATACATACATAATTAATTAAATTTGGTTAAAGTAAGATATCGCAGCAGGTTAGAGCAGGTATAAAATACAATACAATTGTGTTTTAACATTAGTGTCATGTTTGACATTCTGAAATTACTTTATTTTTCGTTCAGCATTCGCATTAAATAAGGGTTTAAGCAAGTTTAAAATTTATCAAAATGGTCTACACTATGGCTGAAAGATGTGAAATAATATTAATTTATGGTGAAAAACATAAGTGCGCTCGAAGAACGGCGAAAACATTTAATGAACGACACCCTCATAAAAACGTCAATCATAAGTATGTGACAGAATTACGAGTAATTACTAAATATTTGGGAAGTGGCTCCGTGGCAAATAAGAAAAGAACAAATCGAAGAGTTTTAGATGAGGTAGCTCAGATTGAGGTTTTAGGTCACCTGAATATGAATCCAACGGTCTCTTTACGACAAAGTTCCACTGACACTAGAGTTTCATATGGCTCAGTGCATAAAGTAACTAAGCTCCATAAATCTTCATCAAGAGCTTTCAGAAGACAACACTGACCGCAGAAATGAATTTTGCAAAATCATGACATGTATGATCAATGCAAATCCAAATTTGATTCAGAATATTTGCTTCAGTGATGAATGTTCATTTTTTTTAAATGGACATGTAAATAAACAAAACGTACGGTACTGGAGTGATGTAAATCCACACAATTTTAGAGAGGGTCACACTCAGACACCACAAAAATTGAACGTATGGGCGGGTTTATTGGGTGACACTATTATTGGCCCAATCTTTATAGATGGAAATTTAGATGGCACTATGTATTTAGATCTATTAGAAAACATGATAGATCCTTTCATAATAGAGGCAATGGAAAATATGCGTGATGAAAATGGAAATTTGATTTTGAATGAAGATCAACTCTATTTTCAACAAGATGGTGCTCCATCTCATTTTAGTTTAAATGTTCGGCAATGGCTAATTCTTTTTTGGATTCGTATTTAGAATAAATCCGCATAAAAAAAATGTGAAAAAAATATAGGGATGCCATTTAAATTTCAAAAGTAGGGATTGCTGGGGGTGAGAGGGTGAACTTTAACTTTAACCTAGTAACGTCAAAAGATGTCCCCCTTAACACATGGAAAGGTGCCGTTGACTCCACAAAAATATCTGCATTTTTTCTCGAGATATTTAGGGTGGCTCGTTTTCAAATGATCACCCTGTATACTAAAGTGCTTCGTTAAGTCGTGAGAGAACGTCAGAGTTAAAAGAATACCGTTCGATAAATTTAATGGTAACTTTATTGTGGATAACTAATGTGATATATAGTTCTTTAATTGTAATTAAAAATGAGCTTGTCGACTTGTAATGGAACCACATGACTGCTAGCACAATTGATAGCATAGAAAAGTCCTTTTTAACGACACCAAGTTTATTAAAATACTTTTTGGAGTTATCGACATTTATTTCAGAATGTTCGAACACCCCCAACACTTTCCTTTCAGAGATAGAATAAAAAGCGTTTAACAAAGAAGATTTGAATTTGTCAGAGCTTTAAAAAGCATATACTCTAACTATCGTTAATATAAGAATTTTTTCAGAAAACGGGTTCTAAAATTGAAGATGGCCCTTGGTGGCCATTTTAGAAACTCGAAAATAATTTCCAGCATTATCTATTTGTTACTATTATCATGTAATTTTTTACAGCTATTCGATACGATGAGTGGTTTCCGAGATACAGCGAGCTAATTTGCCTACCCTGTACATAAACTCAATGTTTGGGTTTTGTCTCGGAAACAAATATGATATTCTGAGGTAATTTTGCCTTTGCTCGTGTAATCAAATTCAACAGTGGAAGTAAAACACAGAATTATTCATGAATCATCAATACGAATCTATTATTTCTATCTTTTTCAATTTTTATTTTATTACAACCATTTGCATATCGGCGCCATGACCAATTTTGGTTAAATTCCATCGTAAGAAAAATTAACAGAAAAGTTTTCAGTTTCATATAGAGTACTTGTAGTTCTAGTCTACTACGACTTGGCAAATTTCATTTCACTTTTGACATTTAGCCTACTTGAGGTCCACACGTTTCTGCCGTCTCAGTTCAGAGTTCAAATGAAATTTATCAAGCTATTGGTATAAGGCTTCACCTCACCTTCGCGAAATAGTATCCCGGAAAGCTGACAACGTAGAATTTTACGAGGAGTCTAACGAGATCAGTTTCAGCTTCCGCCGACGACGCATTCAAAAAAAAAATTCACCCCAATTACATGAAATGACCCCCGATCATATGAAAATAACTATTTAAAATAATAGTTTGGTTGAATTGTTATTAAGATTTGTTTTAAAGTAAGAATTGTAATAACTGTAACCTTGCAACCAATACCGTTCACTCCCGATCACATGAAAATAATTTAAATTGATTAAAACGATTGTTTACTAGCAGTCTTCTTGAATTTCTAAGCGTATGGATGCGCCTTGCAGGGATATGATTTTAATTTTTTTCTGATCGAACTAATAACAATAGCGCAATTTAACAAGAGAGAAAAAAGTTTTCAAATTGTTCGTTTTATTTGTCAGAATTATTTTGGTTTCGTATCGTTGACGGTTGTTAAAATATTATCATTTGTTTGACAGTGCCCGTATGAAAGCGACTTTTCTTGGCATCAGAAATTTGTTCACATTACACAGAAAAACGTCTTCGGAAGCAGACAACCAGCATAGGAAAGCAAAACAAAATCCGTCAAACCGTCCTCGAGTTATTCCCAATATACAATACTTTTTTGGAAAGTTTGACGCCCTCTGGCGCCCTTATGTTGTACTTTTGGTTATAGGTAAATTGGTGTCAAACAATCTATTTTGAGCCAGAGAACCTCTAGTAAAGTCATGTACACACCTTTCAAAAACACCCTGTATATTGGGGATCTAGAAGACGAATTGGAGGGAAATCAAGTGGAAGAAATAGTGGTAGGAAGAAGAAAAGTATGGGTATTGGCGTATGCGGACGACTTTGTTGTTATATCAAAAAGTGAAGAAGATATGAAAGGGGTAATAAAAACTCTAAGGAAATACTTAAAAGAAAAAAGTTAGAGGCAAACGTGAACAAAACAAAAATCATGGAATTTAAAAAGAAGAAAGTATTATGGCATTGGAGAGAAGAAGAAATAGAGATTGTGAACAAATTCAAGTATTTAGGATACGTCCTAAAATACGATAATAAGGATAGTGAAAAAATAAGGGAATTGGAAAGAAAAGGAAATATGATAATCGAACAAGTGTGGAGAATAGGGGAAAAATATATGGGAAAAATTTTGAAAAATGAAGGTGGTTATTCGAGAGGATAGTCAAAGCAGTGATAATGTACGGAGCAGAGGTGTGGGAATGGAAGGAATGGGTAAAACTAGAAAGTATACAAGAGAAGTACTGGAAGTGGATATTGGGATTAGAAAGGTAAAAAAACACCAAGGTACATAGTACAAGAGGAAGCAAAAATAGATAAGATAAGAACCGAAACGGGAAGAAGAGCGGTGAGGTATGAGGAAAAGATGGAGAGGAGGAAAAATATTGAAATATTAAGCGAATGTTGAATGAAGAGATAGAAATTAAAAAAATAAAATATGGTGAAAAAGAAAGAAAATTATTCTATGAAAGGGTAGGTTGTGCGAGAGAGGAGATAAAAAGATTGATGAGAGAAGGAAAAAGTATGGACGCAAATTTAAGAGAGAAGATCGAGAATAAAAGAAGGGAAATATAATGAAAAGTATTGTGAGATTATTACAGAAGGAATACCACGTTACATAACAGGAAAGGAAAGACTGAAAGAGAAAAGAGCGATTGCAAGATTTAGAGTGGGAAATGAAGAAAGAGGAAATAAATATTGGTGAAAAGACGAGGATAGATTGAGTAGACTGTGCGGAGATGGATGGGAGAACTTGGAAGTGGAAGGAAGAGATAGAAGAATATTGTTAGGAGATAATGGGGAAGGGATCGAATCGATGAGGGAAGTAATGGAGAGAACAAAATGGATGGAGAAACAAAAAGAAAAATAATTAAGTTAAATTGAAAGCCAATAAGTTATTGTTATTTTATAATTATAATTTTTTTTATTTTGTTATTGTAATTGTTAATTAATGTGTATGTGCAATCGAATTCTTTTTGTTTAATGTAAAGAACAAAATAAACATCTAATCTAATCTATAGCAAAGTACGAAGTTGGAGCAATCTATTTGAAAATAATACTGGCGCTATCTATGTTCTAGACATTGAAATAAGGTTTTCAATGCAATTTTCAAAAATTCATTACTTTTGAACAGGTTGTCAGCGGAGGCTAAAACTCTCGTCAGACTCCTCATGGAATTCTACTTCGGAAACATGTTTTAGGTAACATGATTTCCCATTTCGCAAAATGAAGGGTACCCAAGATGTACACTAGAGTTCATTTGTTAATTCTTTGCATTCTTTTATTGCTTGGTTCACGGGTAAAGTTTGTCCGCATTGATAAAGAAGCAATAGTATTGCAATGACATCGGCCTTGAAAGGCAACGAAGAATAAACAGATGTAGTTGAATAGATGCAGAATTACAGAATCATATTCAAATAGAGAAAAAACTTTGGAGAGATATATTGCACAGGATACTTGCTTGCATAAAGTTTTTAGTTTCACAAAATTTAGCATTACGTGGTCACGAAGAAAGTTTAAATGCCGAACATCAAAACATTGGAAACTTTCGGGCACTGATAAAACTTATTGCTCAGTTTGACCTGCTATTGGAAAAATACCTTCAATATGCATAAATAATCCAGGATCTCCTTCTTATTTATCACCCAAAATTCAAAATGAATTTATTCATATTCTTGCATCTACAGTTAAAAGTTAATTATTAAGTGACATTAGAAAAACAAATATTATGAAATTCTACTAAATTCTACTCCTGATTTGGGTCACAAAGAGCAGCTAACGCGGATAATTAGATATGTTCACATAGATTATGAAAAGAAAGCAGCAACGATTAAAGTCATTTTTAGGTTTTTTGGAAATAAAAGAGAAGGACGCGGCAAGTCTAGAGAAAACTATACTAAACAGTCTTGAATATGACAACATATCTTTATCCGATTGTCGATCCCAATGCTACGACAACGCCGCTGTCATGAGCGGAAAAATATCCGGTCTTCAGCAAAGAATTTGTGCCAAAAATCCTAAGGCTTTATTTGTTAATTGTGATAACCACAGCTTAAATTTAGCAGGAGTACACGCTACAAAAGAAAGCCCACTAATAATGACATTTTTTGGGAGTGTTGAACGTATTTATTTGTTCTTTTCTCGATCAACAATCTGTTGGAATGAATTAAAAAATGCAATGATTGTAACTGTAAAGCGAGAATCTGACATACGATGGAGTGCTCGATCAGAAGCTGTTAAGGCCATATATGACGGGATTTATCAACTCACATTGTTAGTAGAAAAAATGGCAGATAAATTCTGATACTAAAAGTGGTGCAACACAATTATTATCTTGCATTTTAAATTTTAATTTGGTGTTACTTAACTTTTGGAATGTGATTCTTGGAAAAATCAATCAAATCCAAAAACGCTTGCAAGATCCAACAATAAATTTTAAAGACGCATGCAACTGACATAGAAGCGTTAAGCCAAGAATTTAACATTATACGTACCGACCTTCCTGAAAAAGCAATATAATATGCAAGTGTTGCCTGGGATATAAATATAGAAAAAAGAATAAGACGACGCAAAATTATGCCCGGAGAACAATCAGCAGATGCTGGATTAACAGTTGAAGATGAAATAAGTCGTGTTATGAAAAGTGCTATCGACCGACTTCAAGAAGAGATGACAACACGATTTTCAAGATTAAATAACTTGAATGAGAAATTTCGATTCCTTCTAGATATCTCATACCTTCTATCAGAAGTCAGTTTACAAGATTTGCGTGGAAATTGTACAAGTTTTGCATCATTTTATGTCACTGACGTCAATGGCGAAGAATTATTTACAGAAATTATTGATTGTAAAATGTTACTGAGGGCTAGAAGTGAAGCAACACCTAAAACTCCATTAGATCTTTTAAATTTCATTATTTCATATGGAGATGATGTTTTTCCAAATTTACGAATTTCACTCCAAATTCTGTTAACTGTCGCAGTCTCAATAGCAAGTTGTGAACGATCATTCAGCAAACTGAAGCTTATCTTATCATATTTGCGTGCAT
Organism: Abscondita cerata; assembly: GCA_030710515.1. Taxonomy (NCBI): domain Eukaryota; kingdom Metazoa; phylum Arthropoda; class Insecta; order Coleoptera; family Lampyridae; genus Abscondita; species Abscondita cerata. Next base: position 950,330 of record JALBCR010000004.1, read on the forward strand.
CGATGGGCGAAGATCGACTTAGCGATTTGGTACTTCTTAGCATTGAGAGAGAAACTTTCGAAAAGGTTAATTTTGACGATATCATTAATCAATTTGCCTCAACAAAATCAAGAAAAATGTCTCTTTAAGGAATATGTTCTTAATTTGTTTATTATTTTTTACTGTATGTCTAATTGTCTATCTGCAATTTACGAATACAATTTCCTGATGTTCAACTTTGATAGTTTTTTCGTTTTACCCATAGTTAATAAGTGGTTGTAATTTACATTTTACATTTCGGCAAAGCCGTATTATCGCCTTGCCTCAACTTATTGCACGCACACTATTTAACAAAATTCAAGACTTGGTATTTACAAGCAGTTTGTACTTATTGATTCGCACTGTATTTTCATCTATCGTTTTTATGCTGACAATCTACGAATACTAGCTACAAAATAATAAACCTGAAAAGTTGTAAACTTGTGCTGTTAGAAAAGTAAAAATCAAGTGATTCGGGAAACCTAGAAGGACTTTACATTTTCTGCAAACAATTTTAAGGTGTCTGAAGGAAAAATAAAAAATAAATAAAAATATCAAAACAAAATGAAAATTTTAGTATGGCAAAATAAGACACACACAAAACACACAAATAATACCTATGATACATGGTTATTTCAGAGAGGGGAGGGGCGCTCACTACATAATGTGCCCCGGGTGCATAACAAGCTAGGATCGCCACTGACTGTACTTTTCTTGATATCATGAACCGGTTGGGAAATCATAATTCGGCATAATTCTTACGTATTTTAACAACTGCTTATCAAATCATGAAGTCATCATAGATACGTATGTGGAAGAAACACGCATCAATGGGTGCTTGATTGTGGTCAACTGTTATACTGGTTACCTGAGGATTTTTTATAGTGACAACGTTTAGATTGTTTCGATAAATAAATAGTAACTTCAGAGTTTAACGCTGTTTTTAGAACTCAAGGAACTACTTTCTTTTGGTCTTTTTGTCATTATCTAGCTGTAGGCATGAGGCTTATGTATGTAGTATCGAGACTAAATTAATTTGTTTGTATATGTAGTTATTTGTGCGATAATTAAAACAGAAGTACTTAACTGACACTCATTGTGACAGATGGTTTTAAAGAACCCTTAGTTATAACAGAGATGTTGAAAATATTTACTTTGTATATAGTAATTGGAAGCTTTTAATTCCTACGAAGACCATTATGTTGAAATGCACTTATAAATAAATTGAAATGCCACCAAAAGGTCAACGATCATTGGTATAATTAGAACAGGTCAACCTAAGATGTAATTGTACAAAATAGCAATTACATCATTCGGTCTCGAACCGACACGACGATATGATAATAGTATTCGTAGATGTATACTGTGATAATAGTAGTTATTTTGCAATATATGTTAGTTGATTTCATTGTTTATTAACAAAATCTAATTGCAAATTAAGCAAACACTTTTCAATTAGTATTCGATTGTATGAATGCGTATCATTAATCATCAACATGCACTCAATTTTCATGTACGTTTAATTAAAGATCTAACACCAAACAAACTGGCATATTTTTTTTAACAAAACTGAAACAAAAGGAACAGGTGAAAAACCTAGGAAAATTATTATTTGTTCGTCTTAATGATATGACTTAAGAATTTAGTAGCACCATTGATTATAAATGGTAGCACTAAATTATTAGTAAGTACTAATTCGATGGTGTAAATAATAAAACGGGCGAGGTGTTTCACCTAAAAAATCGAATCGAAAATATCAATGAAAAGTCACAAATACATTTTGACCTTAAAGAGAAAAGAAAAAGCAACGTTACTTTTATAAATAAATGCAAATGTATTCTATCCGCGCATACTTTCTCCTAGAGTACAAAACATAATACAAATTATACTCTCAAATTTTATCTGTCCTGTTACCTAGAGCGTGTAAAACAATGGTAAGTAAATAATATGACTAAGTTGTATTCTGATACAAGAAATGCGCGTCGGTCGTTTCGCCACTCCTTCAGTCTAAGTTGAATTCCGCGAAATTATTATATAAGAACTGGAAGGCGATTTCTCTAATTCACAAATTGGAAGGTGGTCAAGTTGTAGACGAAATTCATTATAAGTCTTAAAACGTTTAACGTACGAGGACGTAGCAATGGCCTACTTCTAACAAAAAAGGAAATTCTCGTTTAAAACAAGATGTCAAAAAGTAATGCTTAAAGAAATCGACAATGAAATCTCATTTGTAATAAGTTATTCATTTCTTATGGGGTCGATGCTTCATGCCAGATTCTACCATAAAGTTAACCTTCAATAACCTTAGTCAAAATAGATGCGAATGCTTGCATACAAATACATAGACGCCAATTAGAGCTCTACAACCTACGAACACATCAGAACTGTCTTCTTTTAATTAAAATTTTCAAATTTCATCATTGTTGTTATTTTAAATACTATCTAATTAAAGAACTTTTATGCAAATGAAGTCAATTCGTGAATGTTTTTATAATGGTAAAACTGAGAATAGTGATTAAATGGCATCATCGCATCAACAAATTACATGCAATATCGGATATCACAATATATGATTCCCTAATTCTCGTAGATCGTTATCAGTTCAGTTTAATCAACCTTATTATATCAGAACTACCATAAACAAACAATCTAATTTGCGCCATTTATCTCGTAACATATAAGTTGTTAATCTTATCTTCCATAGATTGCAGTTAGCATACTACACAATGCAATTTTAGCATTGAGTACTAACAGTTTAATACTCAACGATTTTAGTAAGTGATAGCAACTGGGAGTGTTCAGTATTTAGTCAACCTCAAGTTTACCAAAAGGTAATACTTGTAAGTAATCATATTTTCGAGGGCTACATTACCACTTAATCATAATATAAGATAAAATGAAATTATGTAAGTAAATATGTTGTGAAATGTTATGAATTAAAAGTATTGACGCTGCAATTGCAAGTAACAGTAAGATACGTGTTTCGCCCTTTAGGAACTCCTCAGAAATGGGACACAATTTAATAGCATTAAATTCTCTAATTTAAAACTTAAATTACAAACACAAAAAAAGAAAAGTTTTAATTGACACGACAAGTTACTGCGATAGTTTCACCTCGGTGTAGTTTTCGCAAAACATTTGTTTTAGAAATTGGAAAACCGAAGTCAAAACCCATAAACATAAGAAATCAATGTACATGACTTACATTATTATATATGTGAAAAATACAAAATATAAACTAAAATTTTAATATTTCTTCAAATATTGTAAAGATCTTTGTGGTTATATTAAATTGTTATTAATTTTTGTAATAGAAATAAATATAATTTTAATTAGTTGAACGACTAGCTAGATATAATCCAGAAAAACGGTCAAAAATATTGATTGAATGAATGTGTGAAATTATTATATTTATGATTGTTTTTAATAATTAATTCCCTTTGATACTTACTTTATTAATAAACAAACTATTCCATTTGTCTTAAATAAATACATTCTTTGTTTATTGTAATTCGTCGTTACGTCTAACTATGTTTCACAAAATAAAATAAAATATTTACGTTACTTATTATTATTTTATTAAAATTTAAAAGTATTGCAGTAGAATTTATGGTTATATATCCGGTAAAATTGCCACGAATGAATACTTCAAAGCAACAAAAATTCCTTTCTAATGCAAATCGGATGATATTTTGTGTATCCCACTAATTAATATTAGTAGCACAAATCAAAGTAATATAAACTATTTGAAATATGTTAATCAACATCGGTAGGGATTGACCATCAGTGAGACAAATTGCATCAATTTGTCAATCAAGTTGTGAAGAAAATTACTACGGAAATCAATCATTATTCAACAAAGACAAACTACTCTACTTATTGATTTCCCCGTTGAAATATCTATACTTATATATCTTTTATTAATTAATCAATAATTAATAGAAATTACAATAATCATTCTGGGGCAGTCAAATGAAACATGTTCAGTTATTAGTTAGCGATGAAGAAGTAAAAATCTCAAAAATAGCAAAATAAGAGTAAAAAACAAAGCATAAACGAAGTTAAAGTAAATAAATGCTTATAAATAAAAAGTATTTAAAAAATTAAGGACTCTCACACATAAAAACGTAAAATCTATGATGAAGAACTCTAAACTTAATCGTGATTAAACCGTCGGTACACGCCTTTCTTCCGTTACTAATCTCACCACTGAATTAATGGACAGTATCAAATATTCGAGTCAGGAACAAAGGTTCTTTCAGGGTATTGAAAATATATTATCGTCGGATTAATAGTGGTCTTATATTATCCAAGAACGAATACATACTTTCTTGATCACTACAATTTACCGCTCGATTCCTAGCAACATCATGAAGAAAGGTGAAAAAAGTGACTGCGCTGTGGGTTCTATCTTGAAAGAAAATTATGGGTGACAAACGTATAATAACTGATCGAACCCAAAATCGGAGAAGACGTTTCTTCGCAACTAAAATGTGAGTTGGTTGTAGACAGTTGTAGTGAAAACGTAGACACGTAATAATAAAGTGATAAATCATTCTACCCTACATATAATTTTAAGCTTTAAGACAAATATTTGCAAATCAAAATATTAGAAAAGCTATTCTTAAAAAAAGTTTCAATAACTCCAAACCCTATTTTCGTCACTAGTTACGAAAAGTAGAATGGTAACCTGGAGACGCCGGTGACAATCGATTACACATTGAATTTTTATCACAGAATAAATAATACGCTACGCTCAGAAGCGAAAGTCGTAGCGGCTTTTTTGATGTTCTCAGGTCAAATTTGAGTGACCATAGTTTTGGTTGTTTTTAACGGTAATTTTAACGATTTCAATAATTTCTTGAAGATTACACAACTGACATTGCATTTTGTCACAGAATAAGACTTACTACTTGCACTTGCGGTAGTTCAAATACAAACATTTACAATACTAAATTTTATACAGAATTAGCCATACAAGTTAGTAAGGTTGACAAGTAATCCACCAAGCAATAGCTGCAATAGTACTGAATTTTTTATCACGCGGATAAGTGAGAGTGTCGCTTCAACGTTGCCGACAAATGTGTAACCATGTGTAAGTCGATTTTTGAATTATTATAAATTATTTGCAAAAATTGTACAGTTGCAAACAAATACTGAAAATTACTCGACAGCTGTTTCGTCATTTTGGGAGTCTTCAGGAGTGAAAGAACTCTAATGTAAGCTCACAATTGTACAAGTGCCGCCTCGTGCTATCGTAACACGTTCGAATAGTAAACTGCACTAAGAGCAACTTTGTCGACAGAAGATTGTTAAACAGTGTTGCAAAAAAATCAATAAAACACCTAAATACCTCTGAAACAGTTGAAAATCTAACCATTTTACATGACTTTTTTGTTGGAAATGAACTGTATAAACATTTCCTCAAGTATCTTTCTCTTGTCATAGAACACAGTTTAATTTTACTAATTTTCGAAAAACAGACATTGAAAAAATATGCAATATGTTACATACCGCATATACTTTTTTGTAAATATGATTACAAAACAACAAAAGTGTATAACTGAAAGTATGCATTTTAAATTCTTATTTCATATTTATGAATTTACGAATGTGAATTGAAATAGCCGTTCTGTCATTTCAAAACATATATGTCAAAAGTTATGTTAAATGATGAAAAGTTTCGTTACTTTGACGTTTTGACAGCTACCTTGATTATGAATATGTAATGTCACTTTATACGTCAAAATTAGAAAAAATATATTATTATTTCTAAAAAAATCTACAAAATATATATTTTGAATGACGTAACAGATGTCTGAAAATTTTACACCTGTTTTGATAAAAATTTATATTCTATTAAAAATTTTGTTTCCAGATTTTTTCGAAAGAAAAGTCTATCGTCGCTAATTTTCCACTTTCATGAAGAGACTTGAGGAGGCCCCTTACTTTAGTGCTTCCGCCTAAGTATTTTTACATCGTAAAGTGTCATTACATTATAGTCCGTATATGACCACGATATCTAAAAAGCTACTGATCCAATTTTAATGAAACTAAATAGCCAAAAGGGCACTTAATCTAAGCACTTTTCATTTAGTATGCAGAATATTTTCAGAAATATTACTAACATACATTCAAGTCAGTGTAATTACAGAGTTGCGCTGGTCTCACGTGACTTTTTAACAATATCTTTAAGAATAATCGTGTTACGAATGTTATTGTTGTTTTGTTTCTTTCCGCGCCCATAATCACGAGTTCAATAATCACAGCCAGGATCGTACTACACTATTAAGAGCTTATTTATTTTGACACCTACAAACAGTTCTTATAATTCTGATAAACACACACAATTAATATTACCGTTATAATATATATATATATATATATATATATATATATATATATATATATATATACTTTCATTATTTAAAATGTCACATTAGATGTCAAAATTGGAAAAAAATAATTTTTAAAGTAAAATATTTCACAATCAAAGAATCACTTGGATGAAATAACTTTTCGTACCTAGTTACGAAAAGTTAGCTACTCAATTAAATTAAGTTTGAATTCGAAATACGTTCAATTAAATTTTTACCTTTTCTTTTTGAAAATTAGAATATATTTTTGAAATTTGCTTATCTGCCTTATTATGTTACTTATGATAAGTACGATTTTTCAACATTTTTGAAAATAACTTTTCCCTATTTAGGTAAGGATTAATTTTACAAACTTAATTTCAATAAAATTTTAGAAAAAATGTTGTCTAGACAATCACTAGACAACTTCAAAAGTATAAGATTTAGTCCATATTTAATATACAGAGTGGGTGTGCCCTTATTGGTTTACAAAAATTTTAAAATGAAATAATAGTATTTTTTGACATTTTTATATTCGCCGGATTAATTTACGTTTAAGTACCTCTTACAATTTGTTGTTGTGTTGAAAATAGTACACATTTTATCTAGGTAAATAATTTTTATAACCAAATTTATACCTACAATGAAAATTGTAGAAAACATTTTTTGAAAAAGAAACGTCTCAATTTACACAGTAGCATAAAATTAAAGTAGCTGTTTGTGTAACTAGTGTCGAAATAATTAAATTAATATGTAAAAAAGTCTGCAATAAAACAGAATTTAAGGCAATATTATTTTCTATTCTTGTAACACGTATATAATAACAAAGCTTACGATTTAGTTTTATGTATGAAAAATCAATAGTTAAGATTGTATCATTTAAATAAATATCATTCAATTTTAATGGTCACTGTCACCCGTCATCGAATCTGACATTGTTCAAATATTGCTTACCTTTAGTAGGTGGTTTTCTATCAATTACTGCCAAAGAATCATCAAACCATTAAGTAAATCAGTTAGTTAAGGCAAAAAGCACTTTAAGCACGGGGAAGGAATACATTTTTTCCAGTAAAGATTTTGTTCGATTAACAATTCCCAGTTTCACCATTCCCTGTTAAATTTAATCAACTGGGTATAACTGAGATGACACTCTCTTAACAATATTAATTATACAACAAAACACAATGAAAATTTGTTGTAAATTACATTTCCCACAACTTTTATTTAAACTTTTTCCGCAAAACGTTTATTTCTTCACATCGACAAAATGAGAGTTGTGTGACAATTTCAAAATTAGGACGGTTTTTTTAGAATTTAGAGCGAAATCGACTTTAAATTATGTTTTACTACATAATCTACTACATTAATACATGCAATTTACACAATCACATGATCTTTATCTAAAATGGAGTTCTGCGATCCTTCACTTATTTTAAGTTCTAACTGTACATACTTATATGTATAAAGAACGCAGGATATAAAGTTTAGGCTTGCAAATTCCTACAGTAATTTTAGTTTACTGTTACGCGTATCGGTAATAGCAGAACATAATTTTTTTCGATGAAGCTTTAAAAAAAATTAACATGGCTAAACTTTCTTTAGATTTCAGGCAAACTCAATTCCGAAGGTGTAAATAAAAAATTATTCAACGCCCACGGTATGCTCTTGACGACTAACAAGAAATAATTTATCAATTACAGCAATTGAGTGTTAAAGAATGTTCGCTTATTGTATGGCAAATTTTAACAAATTGACCTCGGGTTAGTCTAAAACTGCTTTTCTCTTAGTTTGAATCTTAAGCCCACTTTACCACAACTACAGACAATCGATGTTTATTAGACAAATTCTTTTAAAAACTTGCTCATGTATGACTACTGACCGACAGAATGTTGTCATCGCAAATAGGTTGTGGTAAAGGATAAGAAATTCACGCACAACAAAAATAAATAAAAATTTTAAGGAGACAAACATTTTTAAGAAATTATTAGCTCATATTTGGTGACTAGGCATCCCTCTTCAAAGTGTACTTAACAATGTGATCTATTCTGTATTTTGAATTGAGATTATTATTGCATTCAGCAATCTAATTAATGATACAAGGTCCAAGAAATTTAATGACAAGGAGATAAGCACGTTTGGTCGCAAAATAACTAGCATAACGTAAACCATTGAAACGATAAATAATATGTGGAAGTATGTTATTTATGCATGCATTAACTGAGTAAATATCTAAACTACCAAGACAAGAGTGCACTTTGCCTTAAAAAGAATGGTCGCAAGTCGAGCATTTTCTAATTTATACCCGTCCTGTAGATTATTATTTTTTTTTAATTTTGTATTAAGGTCATTCGCGGTTTCCGTTCGAACCAGCCTTGTCCAACAATGGATTACGTAACGTATATTTTTATCATGTTGGATGCAAAAGCACCTTGTAAAGGATTGAATGTGTTTTAATGAATTTAGCAAAGCATGACATCATCGTCGAGAATATAACCATTTCAAAAGATAAAACCTGTTCGGCAAGAACACGATACTTTAACCCACTGCACCTTGAATTTGCTTTCTTCAACGTCATAATGCAGAAGGCGTTGGTTTTCCTATCTTTTTTAGAAAAAGATACGTGGGCGTTTGCATAATTTTATTTTATAAATAAGTATCTCTCGATAACAGCAGATTTGTCGAATAACTTACCCGCAAGTGCATAATTCACAAATGCATTGTTCCTTCTTCGGCAACTTTTGAATCGGTTCTTTCTCCGGAATTTTTCTAATCACTTCGTTGATGATGATCTTGTTGTCGACAACTCGATTAACATTCGTAATATTCGTGACCTCATTCTAAAAATTAGACGAAATTAGACCCGTTAACACAATAAAACTGTACTTACAATATCTTTAATGTCGTAAATATTTTCTTGAATAACAGTATTGGTTACGTTATCATAAAATTCTTTCACGGTTGTCGGTCTTTCGCCATCACCTGGACGCTTCGGAAATTCTTTCGGACGATTGAGCTCGTCACCGGTCTCATCACCAGGCCGTTTCGGTTCTCTGGGTCCATTTTTATCGCCTGGGCGTCGCGGACCTTTTGGACCGTCTTTATCCTCTGGACGTCGTGGACCCTCCTTATCCTCTGGACGTCGTGGACCATCCTTATCCTCTGGACGTCGTGGACCATCCTTATCCTCTGGACGTCGTAGACCATCTTTTGGTGCGTCCTTGTCATCAAGCAAACGTTTAGGTTTATCGCGAGGAAACTTGTCACGTTGGGGACCATCCTTTATGCTATCATACTTGTCAGTTATTGTGTAGGTTTCAAAGTTCGTTTGGTTATCTACAAAAGTTTCAGTATTTTTCACCACTGTCGTCTTGGAATCGGAATAATTCGTTACAGTTTCGAAGTTGTCAACAATAGTTCTTGAATCATCCAGATATTTTGGTTTTATGCCACCACGAGGAGCTGGTGTTGAAGTTATTGGTTGCTTGTCAAATGGCCTACGTGGAAATTCTTGGTCAACTATAAAAGTTTCATCGATAAATGTTTTCGAATCTTTCACAACACTCGACCTCTTGTCGACAAAATCTTCACTGATTGTAGTTGAATCGGTAATGTCGTATGGTCTTAATTTATCTTGAGGTTTTTGTGGTATTTTCTGTTTCGGTTCGTCCTCATGAGGACCTTGCCTTACCACGTCGTATGTAGTAAACGTCTCAAACGTTTGCCGATCATCAACAAGAGTTTTGCTGTCACGTATAATCGTAGTTTTCGAGTCAACAAAATCTTCAATTACAGTATTAACTCCATCAATGATTTTGTACTTGCGCAAATGTCCTGGTTCCGGTTCGTCTTCACCTGGTTTTCGTTCAATTGGTCTGCGATCGTATGGCTTTCCAGGCTCATCTTTTCCAGGTTTCTGGCTGTAAGGTTCCATCGGCTCATCTTGACCTGGTTTACGACCGATTACTGGTGTCCGATCGTATGGCCTACCGGGTTCATCCTTGTCTGGTTTTCGATCGTAAGGTCTCATTGGTTCGTCCTCATTTGGTCTTCGACCACCCTCATGCCCGTGTGGTCTGCGATCGTAAGGTTGATCTTTCCCCAGTTTTCGATCGTAAGGTTCACCTGGTCTTCGATCATACGGTATTCCATCATCTTTGCCTGGTTTTCGATCGAAAGGTTCGTGTGGTCTTCCGGGTTCACCTTGTCCCGGGGAATATGTTTGCGGTTTTCCATCAATACTTGTATAACTTTCATATATGTGTGAATCGTCTAAAATGGTTTTTGAATCTCTGACCATTGTAACTGTCGAATCAGTTTTGTTAACGAAAGAACCGGGTCTTTGTGGAGAACCTGGGCGACGTGGGTGAGAATCTCTTTGATTAGTAACGACATCTTTAATGGAATGCATAGGATAATCTTTATCGGAAGGTCTTGGTCCTTTTTGATTAGTAACGTCATAAGTCTCGGTAACATATTTTTGGTCTACAAATGTTTTCGAATCGCTTACCACAGTAGTCTTGACATCCGAAACATCTTCAACTATAGTTATTGATTTAGTAGATGGTCCTGGCGAGCGTGTACCTGGACCTCGCGGGTGACTCTGGTCCGATGTGACAGTTTCGTATATCTTCTGTTGGTCAATAAACGTTTGCGTAACGTAATCATTTGGTCGTTTGTCAGGAGAGTGAACATCTGGTTTATTTTTTGGCCCTTTTTGTTCGTCGGGAGTTTTCGAAGTAGGAGTTTTGGGTTTTAAAGGTGTTTCGTAAATAAACTTTCCGTTCCAATTAGTTTTTCCGTAATTTCGTTCGTTCGAATAAACAACGTCGGTCGAATCGATTTTGTGATCTTTCAGTACAGTACCTTTTGTACCAATCGTATTTTGAATCGCTGTCGTGTCGTAAGTGTTTGTAACGACAGTCTTATTCGAGTCGATGCCATGACCATAAAAATCACGAGAATCCGTCGTCGTGTGAGCACTCCGTATCTTACCAGTATCGACATAATCTTCATCAACGTATGTAGTTGTGTCCTGAGGCCGTCGTCGATCAGTTCCAGGTTGGTCGTCGTCTTTTCCTGGCTGTATTGGTTTTTTCTCTTCTGTTATATTTTTATCCCTTGATATAGGTTGGCGACCTTGCGGTTTTTTAGGTTTTGTAGGGGTTTCGTAAGTGAATTGGCCGTTCCACAATGATTTTCCGTAGTTTCTTTCATTCGAATAAATTACATCTTTAGAATCCGTGGTTACTTTTGAGGTGTGCTGCGTCGATGTGTCGTAAACGTTTTGCACAATTTTAGTGCGAGAATCTACATCACCCTGAGTGGTGTCGACGAAGGTTTCGTCTGTATAATATGTAGTCGAGGAAATGTTAGGATTTTATTATCTTGACCTTTGGGACTTCTACTAGTAGTACCAATAGGTTGAGGTTTTTGCCATCATTTTCTTGACCTGCAATTATTTTTCCGGTATTCTGCCTAATTACTGAACTATGTACGTCCGTTTTGGAGTCTACGGATTGCTCGTAAAAATTACGAGTGTCGCTTGATAAATGAACGTGTTCACTTTCATCAACGTATCGTGTTGTGTCACCCGTTCGGTGTGAAGATTCCGCGGGTATAGTTTGATTTTGAACATCTGTGACGACGTTCAAAACTTTACCGTCTGCGTCGTAATACGTGGTGGTAGTCGTAGTAGTTATAACGTCATTTTCCAAATCGTGAACGTTCTTGGTATCCGTGTAAGTTTGAGCGTTGGTTTTTGACGTTTTACTTTTGCTCGAGTCTTGACCATAAAAGTTCCTAGAATCCGAGGTCGTGTGAATTTTTTTAATGTTACGGCCCTCTGCTTTTTCTACGAGGAATGTCCCGTCCCAATTTGAGTCCCCGCGTCGAGTAATTCGTTTAGGTTGTTGGTTATCCTCGATCTCGTACACGTTTGAAGTTTGTTGATCCCCGACTCTGTGCAATTCTTTAACAGTCTTGGAACCCTTAGTTTTAGGAGTTGTCAATTCAGGAACTTCAGAATCGTATACGGTGGTGCTATGAGCTTTTTGTTGGATATGGTGCAACTCGGGTGTAATGTTAGTTCCACTTTTTGACGAAGTTTGTTCTACATTTTCCGCTGATGTTGAAAAGCCAGATTCGTGATGTTTTTGGTCAATTATTCTCTCTTTTCCGTCGACGACTTCGATAACGTAACTACTGGAGGAACTTTTTTGTATGGATGAGCTTTTTTGTTGAGAAAATGATGATGATTTTTGTTCGACGATTCCACCTTTGGTCACGGGTTGTTCCATTACGAATTTACCATTCCAAGCGGAATCGTTTTTATTAGACACATAACGAATTTCTTCCCTAGGTTCGGTTACAACGTAAGTGGCATTTGAATCGTCGGAAAATGTAGACAAATTCGTTGTAGATTGATTCAAGGTTGAACTTACTTGTGTTATATTTGATGATTGTGCGGTTGACGATTCTTGATTGATGAAGTGTCGGTATTCGACGGAAGTACCATCGGTGGAACTATATGTTGTTACACTTTCGCCACCACCTTGCGGAAAAGTCTCTGTTACGGAATAATTTGCTTCAGATGTGCCGGGTTCGGCTAAATGGGATACGTCGGATATTTGAATGCTAGACGCGGAAGAAGAACGAGACGCACCTTTAGTTGAACTGACAATTTTTTTGGTAATTTTTGTAGAACTTTCGGCGGTCGACGTCGAAGCACTTGTGGCACTCGCGGTTTTTTTCTTCGTTTTAGCGACAGTCGTTCCCGATTTATTAACAGTCATTTTTAAAACGCTTTTATTTTGCGAACGCGATGATAATACTCGTAGGTCTAAACACGATCACGTACTTGTTGAAAGTGAAGAATTGTTTAAGCGAGTAGCAGGTTCGGCGGCGGAGGTGTCCGTGGAGGACCCAATACCAGTTAAGAACGTCACGTACTTAAACCCACAAACATATAAAGTTGTTATACATATATGGATAGTCTGTAAAATATCATACATATGTCACTGACTAATCGATTTTCGTTTTTTAAAGAAAATTCTTGATGCGTCTGAAAGTTGCTTAAGTAAGCATTAAGATAAATAAAGTTACTCAAGCAATTAGAATTTAATTGTGGAGTTCGTGAAGCTGAAAATTTTATTTGTTGAATGTATAAAACCCGTTAAGGTTTATTAAATATGCAGATACTCAGTTAATTTGTATCTAACGCACACTAGCATGCAACCGTTCTTGCAATCTTAAAAACACCGACACTTGTTAAATTAAAGGAAACACAATTTTCATAAATCACGAATCAAAACATTTAATTACCAATAAAACGCCGGCACACACGTCACGTAGTAAAATGTGTTTATATCATTAGCGTTAATGATATCACAAGTTCAAAAGATGACCCAAAAAAAACGGGTTCGTAATTCTAAATAATCGCAATGAACATATTCTTTAACGATAACACTATTATCAATAAGCAAACAGATAATTTATAAAAAAAAGTTTACCTGCAGCGCCGCGAATTTACAGCCTTGAACTTAAAACCGGTGCCGTTTTTTTTTCGATATTAATTTTGGAATTAAATGATTAATTGTGCGTTTTTCAACGTCCTTGGTGTCGTTATAACACTAACTGAATGATTTAATTATAAAGTTCCAGATGACAATTTAACGTCGAGGTACGACTAATAAATAAATAAAAAAATTACTATTCAAATGTTCTTTCTTACGTATGCTTGTACGCCATAAAATTATGTAATAAACGTATTTAACCAATACAGTACCGTAACTAAACTTAAGTGTCTGTGGTAACTTAAAATAAGGCCACTTTGTGCAAAATTTGTCTTCGCAATGCTATCAAAATAAAGTAAAGTGCTTATATTAATTGTTAGACGTCATATGTTAAGAAATTTGAAAAATACTTGGAAGCCAGAAAATACTTATTTCTACTAAGTACAGTCAAACATTCTTAATTAAACCACTTCGATCATCTGAACTAAAATACTTACAGCATAAAAAAATTCTTATGTAACAAAATGTTTATTCGATACAGTGGCGTAACTAAGTTGAAGTACCTTTTGTAATTTGAGAAAAAAGGCTATGAGTAACTTTTCTCTACATAAATCTTAGTTTAGAAGAGGATACTGCTAGATTTGCCAAGTTAAGGTAATTTTTTTATTTTCTAGACTAGAAATGTAAGGGCTTGGAAAATAAAGTCAAGTGTTCTTAGATATTATAGGTGATAGAATTTAAAAAATAGTAACAAGTCTTTTCTGCCTTTTCTTCTACTTAGACGTAGACACAACTTCATTTATGTACTAACTTTTCACAAATTAAACTGCCATTTTCAGTTTCTCTAAATTGTTTTTGACGTGCACTATTGGTACTAAGTACAGTCGAACTTTTTAACTCGAACCTCCATAATTCAAATTTTGAAATAATTCGAACTAAAATTAAGATAAAACAATTATGTTACAAAAAGTGTCTAATCCGTTCAGCGTCTTTCCTCACTTAAACTAAGGTGCTTTGGTAAGTTTTGTTTACTAAAGACATTACGTCAAATAAAATCGTGTGATTAATTAATTAAACTACCAAATTCAGTTTATCAACATTGTTGTTTTGGGTATAAAATATTCTGGACTAATACAGTCAAACCTCCTTAGCTCGAACATATGTAAGTTAAATTTTCAATCATTTGAACTGAAATTATCTGGTTCGGATACCATCTGATAACTTAATCTAAGACCACTTTGGTAAATTATTTACAAAGGTTATAAAAAATAAAGTAATTTGTTTAAAATTTGAAAATACTTTTTAGCTATACCTGCGTAGACAAACAATTCTGCACTTATTTGAAACCATAGAATAGTTTTATGAACATAGCCGTTCTTGAGCGACATTGTGGTATACATGTGGTTTTTTCTATATGTATCCAGTAGTGACCCTTTTTAACCATTTTTATTGACTCTAGTGGTTTTGAGATAACTTTGTATGTTTTAACTCTTAAATCGCTAAGTTGAAATGAATTGCCATTAATT
The DNA here is from genome assembly GCA_030710515.1 of Abscondita cerata. Lineage (NCBI taxonomy): Eukaryota > Metazoa > Arthropoda > Insecta > Coleoptera > Lampyridae > Abscondita > Abscondita cerata. The sequence continues at coordinate 965,741 of JALBCR010000004.1, forward strand.
AGTGTCAGAGTAACATTTTTAAAAAGATAGACATAAAATACAAATATTTCGTATGGATGGGAATGGATGGGATACTAAAATTAGAAAATCGCAGACTATTGATATTCAATATCTTCTGTTTACAACTTGAAACATTTCTCTCAGTTTGTGCACTTCATTACGTGTTTCGGTAGTACCTACATAATTCTCGTCTAGTTTATTTAACTTGTTTGAACTAATTTTATTCTGAGCACGATAAAGCTTCATTTTTTTTGTTTATGCTACTCCCTCAACTTCCATTCTTCAACCTTTTGAGTAGATTAAAGTTTCAGTTACGTTTCGTTAACAACCATTTTCCTATATTTAAAGAAAATAAATTTGATCTTTTCTTGATATTTTTTGAATAAATGCAACACTTTTCTGCATACGTTTCAGCATTATCAGTTCAAAAATGAAGTTGACATTGAGAAATATTTAAAATTACTGAACTAAGGATTAAGTGATACTCTTCACGACTAGCAAATAACATGTACTCAGATTCTGAGCTATGGGAGTTTTCAAAATGCAACTGCAACCCAACATAAGCTTCACACAATATTCGGAGGAATGGAACACTAAACTGCAGCTTGTATTTAACAAAATGAAAAACCTCAAAAATTGCACCAAAAAAACTTTACTCGGACACGTGTTTCAATAGCTAAGCTATCATCATCAGCGAACCGATCATCGGTTAAGTTTTTTTGGTGCAGTTTTTGGTATTTTTCTGTTTGTTTCACACAATATTAAAAAAAATTATCACAGAAACAAAAACTTAACAACGTGTTACAAATTGACTTTAATGTTAAAGAAGTTACATAAAATGTTAATTGATTATAATTTTGTCATTTTTTTCTATGCTTCGAGTTCTAAAAACATTGCAACGCTTACTTCAGAACATAGAATTTTTTTCAAGAATCAAACGTCATTTTTAACGACATCTTATTGACCTCTTGACGACAGTTTATGACGACGAGGTAAGTTTCGTTGTAGTATAAAGTTTAATAAGTGCTATTAATAATAATAAATAAAATATTATAATGACTCATTAATGTTACATTATTGCCGGATTTAAAACACATTGACGTACAAACTAAGGCATAACTAATATATTAATTTCTATGAAAATTAATGAAAAGTAAGTATCTGGAAAGAAAATTAATTCAAAACCAAAATTATTTACCAGCAGGAGGAAAAAGGATATCCAGGAAGACCATCAAAAAGATAAAGGCAAAACATAGTCGTCCGTGAGATAGAGGCATAAGACAAATAGAACAGTGTCCTAGTCAAAAGGAAGAAGAATAATTATTACATGGCACAGGTCTTCATCTAAAAGCGCAAAATATCTCAATATTTTTTACAATACGATTCAATTTTATTTGTTCTTATATACATTTATATATAAACAAATTTATCTTATTTATTTATTCGTATGGTACATTTTTGTTATTGTATTGTGTTGTAAGTGTTATGCATGGTGCCGTAGAATATCAGTATCTGTGGTGACAAATGATACAAAATTACACTTTATTATTCAGTATCTAATAAAAACAAATTGCAAAAAATGACCGAAAATACAAATATGAATGTAAGCCTTACCCAATCACCAATTTCACTCTTTCACATATTTATTCTTCTTGTACTCCCACTTTCTCTATGCATCTCATTGCCCTTTCTCGCATATCCCTTCTCTTTACGACTTCCTTCATTCATTCTATCCCTTGTTCATTCTCGCCTAGCAGTCTTCTTTTCTCTCTATATCTTCGGTTTGCAATTCACGACAAGTTTCTCTCATGTGTTGTAAATTCTCCCACTCATCCCCACACAGTCTACACATTCTATCCTCATCACTTCTCCAATACTTATTTTCTGCTTCCTCATTCCCACTCCTAAATATAGCTATCAACCTCTTCTCTATCATTCCTTTTGGATATTTCAGGTATTTTGACATTGTACTTTCCATTATACAATCCATGCGCTATGTTCGCTCTTCTTTCCTGTACTTATCTGTATGTTCTTGTCTTTTCTTATTACATTCTCTTCTATGCATCCCCAACTCCTTTTATTCTTTTTATTACTTCTCTAGAGTATCCTACTCTTTCGAAATAATGTTTTCTTTGCTCTTCACCGTATTTGTTTTTCTGAACCTTGACTTCCTTCCACCATTCTTTTAATATTTCATTACTTTCTCGTTCCCTCATTCTGTGTTCGTATCTCACAGCAATTTTTCCTGCCAATATCCTTATTTTATCTAACCTCTCTTCCTCATCTACAATATATCCTAGTAGTACCAGTACCATACTTGACTAAAGTGTGATTAACGTCAACAATAAATGATGTGAATAATTCACTTGATGTCATGTTTACCTAAACTCAAGGTCGATTGAAATCCTTAAGCAGACTACTGACGTTACGATAGACCTGAATAGTACAGTATATGTACAATCACACTTGTACAGGTATATGGCAACGTGTGTGTGAGCTAATCTGTGTTGGTCAAATGATCTGTGCAGGCGACCGGAGCAGTATTGAATATCGATTCCGTCTACCTGCGCCACGGTTGTGTAGATCGATATGACGGAACGTATGTGTGACTAACCTCTACAATCCTCAGTTCTTGTCAAACAATTTATTAGTGTACACGCTAACAACTAGTGACAGGATTATCTTGGAAAAATAATGGGGGAAGAGCAAAACAGAATATTATAGAACTCTATGAGTGTGAGCCCTGTTTGTGGCGGATACCATAATCGGAAAAAGAGCGGCAGCTTATAACAAACTCTTGAAAAAGCTCTAGATTGCAAGCGCATTGTCCTCTTCATCATCATTAAAACTGACGGAAATCTGGAATTTCGCCCTTTGTTTATGTGTTTCAGGTCTCTGGTATACCTGCATAGGTCTACCGAAACGTAAATGGCCTGCTTCATTTATTTATTTATTTATTTGAATGTTATATTTTCATTATTGTATAGTGATGTAAGTGTTATACAATTGTAAATCATGTAAATTACTTAGGGCTTCAACAGCAGACACGATAGCAGGAGATTTGCAAATAAAATCACAATTACTCATCTGATAAACGAAGAACAATTTTTATACTCACAGAGGGACTCCACCCTCTATCTTTGTCATCATTCGCTTAACTAGGTCCATTTAATTATTCCATGCAGTAGTTATATAAATTAATACACTCTTCGACAACTAGCTATTGTCACCTGAAATAAGTGGAGGCTTCCCCGGACGCTCAACCTAGTTGGCATCCCAATGACAAAGATCGGGGGCACCTAATAAGGTTACTCTCTCCACCTGCATCATGTCATTCATGTAGCCCGCAACACCCACTTTTGCGAGTAACCCCACCTGAAGGAACCACAATATTGTGTCGCGCAACTGTGCACCGGAGAGTGAATGGTTAAATGATATTCAAATACACCAAACAACCTTTTTGTTGCCGGCTCACTACTTACTTGCATCTCCACTCTCAGTCTACTCAAATTTCAACATTTTCCAAATTATAATTAAATATAATTTCATATTTCTCATTATTAAAATAAATCTTATTCCATCTGTCAGTCACTCTGACAAAACCTCCCCACTATATATTTTTATATCCCATTAAATTTTTCAACAGGAAGGCATTTCTTATAAACCAGATGTGAATAAAATAAGAACAATAACATATAACAAATAATTATATATTTTAAGAAATAACTTAAAAACAGTAAATATAATAAAATTTAACTTTATCAATATGGTACCCCAGAAGATAAGTATAAACCTGTGTGGTGACGAAAAAATACATCAACCAATAAGACAAAAGTCATTTTATCAAATGTTAATTAATTTTTTCCTATAGATCAGCAAATATTACCAAAGTTCAAATTTGTGCACATACACTGTATCTTTTCTAAAGTTCAATTTTCAAAGAAAAATTTGACATAAGTAAATTATAAAACACTTTAAATAGCGACTTTCAAGTCAAGATTTCAGAAAGTTGATTAAATATCAAATTAGAATGCATAAAGTGGGAATTTACTAAGTCAGAAGTCAGGGGGAACATCCATTAAACCTTTAATCAAACGAACGTCAGAAAGTTGCAAATAATTCATTCACCATAGTTTTAACAGTGGCTTAAACAGTTTCAAAAGAAACCGGACAAAATACTTTAGTAAAGATTCAACAAAAACACAAAAACAAACGTAAACTAAACAACTCCCAAAAAGGAGAAGAAATACGATCACTTACTGCACTATCACTGAAGAAAAACTTAGAGACCTAAATGAATAATTATTATTTAAATTGAGAAAAGGCACCAGAAGCTAAATGAAGAGAAAATTGAGTAATCCATTGAAAGTAAAAATTATGAAAGCCTTGCGAAGAAAACTAATAACAACTAAAAGAAAGAAAAGAAACCCTGGACACAGTGAGAAAAAATACTATAGTACCAAGAGTGACAAAAACTTCTAGCAGAAACCTGGGATCTGAAAGAAGGTCAGAGATAAGTGTAAGAACCACCCTAAAGAAGACAAAATCAACAAGGCGTCGGAGATATACAGTGTAGTTCCTCTTCCCTTAAAATAAGAACACTACGATTTCTACATGAAATCATTATTTCAACATTTGTCTTTAGAACCCCGAAACTACAGTTAAGCGGTTAAATTCCATAATGATCTTAGTGTTGAACCTGAGCTCAAAAACTACATACCCATCAACCTCCTCTTAATTCATATTTGACACATTTGTTTTACAATTGTCTCCTTGGAAATTAATCGAAAGTTAACTACAATCAGAGAACTGCATCAATCTGTGCAGTTTTAAAGCATGTTTGTGGAGAGTTAAAATCCTGTTTAAAGACGTAGTATAGATTTGTCCCACCGCGAGCTGAATTTGCTTAGAAATGTTATGGATTTCAAGAATAATTTTTATTTTAAGAAAAATCAGTGCCGTACCATCAATGTTTGCCAAAATAGACACATAAAAACAAATTTGGTACATTAAAAAATGCATCTTAATACATAGTAGTACATGCATCCCAAATTTTATTAAAATATCTAAAATGGTATTACAGATTTTAATAATAAATGATTTATTTTGAAAAGTTTACTATACTGTACTTCAAAAGATAAGACGTTTAGGACATAGGTTCATATGAAGTTTTCTTCTTAAAATGGACCCAAAAATCGTTCCCTTAAATATTGACATTCAATTAGAAAACACCCTGTATTTTGTCACAAATGTTCAGGTAGGTATAGTTCAAATTGGTCGCAAACCATAACCACCAAATGTTGCCACCACGTCTAATGGTGAAAGAAAACTCAGAAAATGAAGTCTTGTGTTATTTTCTGAATATGTTTTAAGAGTAATTTTTAAGAAATTTTCTGAGAAACTCTCTGAACTCTTGACTAGAAAATAATCTTAGCTCAATCATAATTGAAAACTGTTATAGTCATGATCCTCAGAATTATTATACTCAAATGTTTGTTACTTATTTAAATTGTGCAGTCAGTATACTGCTAGGTTGATGCTCAAATGCGTTTTTTTTTAATTGTATTTTTTTCTCCTTGCATCAGAAAATGTGAACAAGAAGATAGCATACATAATTTATTTAAAGTAATCAAGATTAAAACCAAAAATAATAAATTAATTATGAGTAATTAGTTTGTAGATAAATACAACCATGAACTCCTCATATTTATTTCCAATTGAGGATACATAACTAGATTATTTTATATGTCATGGTAAAATCGCGTGCAATTTTCACCACGGTTCACATATTTGAGAAAAACCATGACGAATATGCACGTAGTTTTTTATTTGTTTATGTGACATTTTAGTTCTACTTAATATGTTGGCGATTCTTGCAAAAAATAGAATGTATTTGTAAGTAACAATTTGAATAACAATGTAGGTGGTTTTTAAACATATAAGCCCATACTTAGCTTTTATGTAGGATTACAAAGTTTAATATTAAAAAAAAATATTAATTTGTAAGCTGTATAAACAACCGATTTTATTTCCGATTAATCTTTCAGCATAAAGGCGACAATGTTTAAATTTTGTTGTTGTATGATACTTTTTTTTATTAGAATAGGAAAGTGATGGAAATTATATTAAAAAATATCTCTATGTCTATAGGTTGATACTACTAGAATGAACCCACATTTTAAAATGGTTTGCCGTAAATGTACTTAAAAAAAGAATCACTTCTTGAGTTAGGCGCGCCTGAGTAGGCGAATTAGATTTTGTTTTATTTATTGTTCTACTCGTTACATATTGGAATTTATTGTTCTGTTATTAGCCAATAAAAGATTCGGCGTTATGTGACGTCCTCTCTTTTTTCGCTTTTCTCTATGGTAAATAATTAAATTTGGATTTTTTTTTGTGGGATTAATTCGTAACGAGATATTAGAGGAACGTAAAACTATTCAAAACAGGAATTGATTTCGTCTACAATTTAATAAATACAAAAATATCGTTTTCCACTAAAATTTGTGTATTAACGAGTAAACCAAAATTATATTAATTATTTTTACTTCAACAGTTTTATCGTACGGTTACCGGTTACTTCTCATTTTAATTATTGAATTGTGATGTAAGTGTAATATATGGTGTTTCAAATATCGAGTGTTAACGTAACCGTGGGCAATGATGGATTGGTTTAGGAAACCATCAAAAACTAGTATACAAATTAGGCAATAATAAAATTAAAAGTATAATAAAAGACAAATAAGAACATAAAATATGACAGCACTGTCATTGCATGACGACGTGTAATGGACCGGTTCAAGTGCAATAGTATAAAGAAATATGATAATACGAGGATGTATTGATATCTAGTTAGCCTAGACCAGTTCCTTGCATAAACAAAATATTGCGTTACCATAGCAACGAACAATAACTTATTAGAAGTGTCAGTGTAAAGTTTGACGTCAAAAAAGTAAACCAGAGTCACGCAATAAATTAAATGAAAAAGATGTCCACCGAAATTGTGAAAATCGAAAAATTGGAGTATCGAGCCATCATCAAGTACCTGTATTTAAAAGGGTTAAGAGGTAAGCAGATTTACGAAGATATGCTTAATACCCTTGGTGATCAATGTCCTTCGTATGCGACCGTCAAAAATTGGAATGCAAGCTTCAAAAGAGGTAAATTTTCCATTGAAGATGATGACCGATCGGGAAGGCCAGTTTCTGTGTCAGTCCCCGAAAATATCGATGCAGTTCATGACATGATTTTATCAGACCGTCGAATTGGGCTAAAACGGATATCTGAAGCACTGAATATTTCATACGAACGCGTTCATCATATGGTTCACGTCAATTTGGACATGAGAAAAATTGCTGCAAAATGGATCCCCAAATGTTTGAATGTTGACCAAAAGCGTGCAAGGGTAGAAGCATCGCGTTCGATCTGTGCTCGATTTGAAAACGATGTAGACTTCTTAAACCGAATTGTTACTATGGATGAGACTTGGGTACATTTCTACGATCCAGAAACAAAGCAACAATCGATGGAATGGCGACACTCTGGTTCTCCAAGACCTAAGAAGTTTCGTGTCCAAAATCTGCTGGAAAAGTTCTTGCTTCAGTTTTTGGGATTGCCATGGAGTAATCATGATTGATTTTTGGATAAGGGTAGAACAATAACTGGAGATTACTATTCGACATTACTGACCACTCTACGGGAAAATATTAAAGAGAAAAGACGCGGAAAGCTATCCAAAGGTGTTTTGTTTTTGCAGGACAACGCCCCTGCACACAAATCTCATGTTGCCATGCAAAAATTCGTGATTTAGGGTTTGAATTACTAGAACACCCCCTTATTCACCCGATTTGGCTCCGTCCGACTATCACCTCTTTCCTCAACTGAAAAAAATTTAAAAGGTCGTACATTTTCTTCCAACAAGGAGGTAATAGAAGCTGTGGAGGTCTGGTTTGCAGAGCAAGAAAAACATTTTTTTAAAGGTCTAGAGACGTTGCAGGTTCGCTGTAATAAATGTATCCAATTAAGAGGAGAATATGTTGAGTAATAAAATATTTTGACATTGAAATTTTGTTTGGTTCTATAGTAGGCTAAGAATTTTTCAACATATCCTCGTAATGGAAAAACAAATGACAAATAAATACCTCAGCTTCATCAGTTAAATTATAAATGTCACTTTGTTAATGAACAATCCTTCAGAATATATGTAATGGTTTTTTCTTCATCTCCCCAGTCACAATAGCATGTCATTTAAACATAGAGTTGCACTTTGCTTGGTCGGTTCTTATGCGAATATTATTTGATCAATTCTTTCTTTTTTTATCAAAATTTGGCACCTCTATTGTTGCAACAAGGTGTTTATTGAAAATATTAATAAAAAAAAACAGGCGTTTTGTGCAGAACTCCACATTGTTCCGATACTAACAAAGCTGTAAAAGAGTATCGGAAGTGTGCAGCGACATAAACATTTTGTTTGAAAAATAAAATAAATGTCTATCCTCGTATAGAAAATGCGTCACAACTTTCAAAATTTTGATTAAAAAAAAAGTAAAAAAAAATACCGGTACTGTTTTATTAACGGATAACCCTTAAGGTGCCCACACACGATCAGTTTTCCGTACGATATTTTCCGGTCGACCAAATCCGGGTACCCGTTTGTTCAAGAAAGCCGCTCTCTGTATTTAAACGTTTTAAAAGTGAAATTCAAACTTATAACTTTGCTCGAAAAAGAAAATTGCGATTTATAGGCAATTCCAACAACTACTTCCCAATAATTTTTTTGAACAATTGACATTGTTTAAGATATTGTTAAAAAGTGTCACGTGATTGTCATATGTATCTGATCAAAAAGTAGTTTAAACAAAAGTTGTGTACAATTAAATTATAAACTATCATTTGAAGAAAAAATATGCAAAATGAATATTTTTGTAAATATGGTAATTGCAGATCATTGAACTATTATATGTTTTTGAATTTTTTCTTATTTGAAAGTATAGTAAAAGTTTTGTTCATAACCCGAGCTGCAAACATTTTTCATTCTTTCGTGGAGTATTAAATGACACATCCCGCTCGAATGAAAAATGCAGTTTAGCTTGTCAACTAAAACTTTATCGAAGTAAGCGTGGTAACTGGATATCAAAATTAAAATAAAAATAGAAATCGAAACTGATTACAATGCTTTCATTGAGTGGATAACAATATAACTTAAACGTTGTTTTAAGGCATTTCAAAGAAAATGCCTTAAATTCTTAAGAATACTACCTATTGTAAATCTCACAAACTTTGAACATAAATAAACAACTAACTGGTAACAAATTGTACTTAGGGTCTTATGATAATGTTATGAAGATAGTAACGTGGTAATAACTCGAAAAACCAATGAAGAGAGAAGAAATTTAAATAAGTTATTAATTTTAAGCAAACCAACCCAATTGGTATACCATATTTTTGTAAGCCAAATATAGTTTAGTAATATAATTAAGACAAGGATCGAATATAAGTTCATAGTTTAACAAGAAATGACTAAAGTTTTCGTAATCTTTTGATATTTCCTAAGTGCGCTCATCTTAATTGCCTTTTCTTCAAAATAGTGAAAGTTTTCTCGCTCTGCTATTGTAAACTCTACTAGAGATCCATAGAGTTCAGATACTGTCAATACATCTACAGATGAGCTCTGAATCTGAACACTCACATTATTTAACCTTTCCAAAATAGCATTCCAAAATACGATCATGAACGCAGTTTTAAGTTTTTCTAATTTGATGCGAATTCCCTTTGCCTCATTTCACGGGACAGTTTTCCCTGTAGTGTCATTTTCAATCAATTTTAAAACTGTAATTACTTCATCCCAGGAATCTTTTAGACCTTTACAGGCATTTGCTCTAGCCGACCAACAACTGAGGTTTACTCTCTTGAGTGTCTTTCCTGTTCCTTTCTCATTCGTTAATTTTTTCCAACGTTCGGTCGAAGAAAGTATATACATGAAAAAGTTGCAGGTTTCTGTACAAGACTCAGCGGCCAATGTTCCCACCAAATTCAACGAGTGAGCTGCACAAAAAACAAACATGGCAAATGGTGCTTCTTTTTGAATTTTAGCTTGTAAACCATTGTAAATCCCTGACATGTTAGAGACATTATCATAAGACTGACCACGGCAATCTTTGAGATTAATGTTTAACTTTTCCAGCTCTATAGTAATGGCATAAAATATTTTTTGAGCCTTGTGTCCTACAGAAGGTAAGAATTTGAGAAATCTCTCACGTAGTTCTACGTTATCTAAAACATATCGAATCACAAGTGTTAACTGATTTATATGTGCTGCATCTGGTGTAGAATCCACTATCAAAGAAAAATACTTTGCTTTTTTTATCTCAATACTGATGTATATCAGTACTTTTTCAGCCATTAAATAAATGAATTCGTCGCAGACAGTTTTCGATAGGTAGCTATTTGTTCCTGATCCCTGGTTTGCATATCTTTCAATGTGTTTGGTTAGTAATGGGTCAAACTCTTCTATTAATTCCAGAAGCATAATGTAATTTGCACTGTGCTGATCACCAAATCTTTCATTACTTCCTCTAAAAGCGAGACCTCTAGAAACTACTCCTTTTATTACAGCAACAATCCCCTTTAAAATGTTTTTCCAGTAAAAAAAATTTTTCGTTAAGTTGGGCAGTTAAGGAACATTAGATGTTGTCGTAAATCATACCTCTAGCTCTTAAAGCAAGAATGCAGGATTTATGATTTAGAGAGTTTTCGTGTTGAGCTACTCAAACTTCTGCATTCTTCCAATCATTGAATCCTTGCTGGTCAAACTGTGTCCTATTCTCAAAAGAACCAAAGGCCATACAGGGTACAGAATACCAAGCCTTTGCTTTCCGAATAGACGAGCCAATTTCTTTCCTGAACTTCATTATTCTTCATTTTTCTATAAAATATATTTTTTGGTAAATAACGGCGATGATCGGAATACATTTTCCCACTTTTTGTGAAATCACAGGATCTTTTTTGTTCGAAACCATTTCTTGCAATAATATCTCTCGTTAAATCGTTTATTTCTCCATAAGGTTGGATCTGTGCTTAGTTTTGTAGTTGATTGAATTTTAGTAAATGTCTCAACCATAGCCACGTTTTCACTGTCTGACTTTGAATTACTGCCACTTCTGGAAGGTCTTTCGGTGTCAGAATGAGTAGGATGAGCAGGTTTTACTGAACACAACTGATCTGACTGATTACGATGGTACAGACCCTTCACCTGAATCGGACTAGAACCTTGTTCATATTGATCTTCCTTATTACTACTAGTCTCCGAGTTCTCTTGTGCAATACGTAAACCCTCGTTGCTGTTTTCCTTTAAAAAAAAAAGTTCTATTTTCCTGGTCTTCTGAAGTGCATGTTCTTGTTCACTTTTTTTTATTTTGGACTTTTGCCTGTACTCGGTCCCACTAAATCTCTGCCTTCCATCACTCATTTTTCGACCACTGAAACTGTAAAGCAACCGAAACGTCGGACTCAAATTTAGAAATACATAATTAAACCACCATTGAAACCGTTAAAGTATATAGTATAACATAAATATATATTAGAGTATTGCTTACTATTGTGTAACACTTACCTGTGTCAATTGTCAATAGAAAGGAAGCTTCCTCTTAAGTCTTAATTCAACAACAAAGTATATTGAGAATCACTGTGATTTTTTCTTCAGTAGTCGTTACGTATTTTGTTTAGGTAAGTAGGTATTCGAAGACAAAAAAAAACCCGACGACTTGAGTGTAGCATGTGCGATCAATCCTACTAAAACACTGCCACTGTGTACTTTTCCGGCGCAGACGGCTCGGTGAGCCACTGCGCCGCCTCTGCCGCTCTCGTCCATCACTTATGCAGTAATATAGATAAAATAGGTACAACAATATATAGTAGGTACCTAGGAATGATAATTTTCGATAGGAATGAGTTCTATAGGAATTTAACGTATTAGTCTAAAAAACCACTGGACTTTTTTATTTATACCCTGAAGTCGAGTGAGAGTCCTCAGAAATCTGCCGCCCCTAGGCCGCGGCCTATTGACAAATCCGCCGCTGATGACAAGCGAATTCCAGATAAAAGTTAAAACTTTTCCAAAATTTTTGATTACAAAATTAAAAAATCTTCAATTCACAACACAAAATTATTATCCAAAACAACACAATTTTATACTTCACAGATCATTGTAAGAGTTAAAGACCGTTTTGTAAGAAGCGATAACATATTTGTATTGGATTTATCGAATTCCTACAGGATGGTAATGCTAATCCTCGATTATGTCAAATATGTAACGGTTTAGTTTGTCTTGCCCACAATTTAAAAATTTCCAAAATTTCCAAGGTTAGCAATGCTAGCAATAAAACAATAGTTGCAAGATTTATGAGTTTTATAGAAGTGGTTGTCTTTATATCAATGAAAATGTGTATGATGACATATAAAAAAGCAAGTGTTAACTAGATGTGACCTAATTGTCAAATAAATACCAAGAAGTTATTTTACGTAATGCAAAGTAACGCATTTAGAAAGTACCAAAAACTTCCTTTTTTAGCGTCAATATAAATCCAATTAAGGCTGGCGTTTTTATACTTTCACCGTTTTGAGAAATCATAAATAATCATAGGTCGAATGTTAGTTATTCATGTAGATTACAAATTTGCGATTACAACGACCTATTGTCCGTACAAACCATTCAAATCTTGACCTACGATTCAAATTGAATGGGGATTTACATAACTCAATATTATTATTAAAATATTAAATTAACTAATATTTCCTACTAAAACATCGTGTTCTTTTTAACGTTGTCAATTACCCATATTTTCATTGCCTTGAAGATTTAGTGCCCTGTAATATTTTATAGTAAAATTGTAATTTTTTAAAATAAATTACTGATATTAATGAAAGTAAGATAACGGATCAGATGAGGTAGGTGAAGCCAACCCTCACAACTATTTATGAAAACTTAAAATATGTAATATATATTAACTATTTGTTGCAAAGATTAATTTACGGTTGATCGACATCTACACCCCCCGTCTCGGGAAGCAGAAACAAATTTAATTTCAAATTCTTATGTTCTTGTTCAAAAAGTAATAAAGTTATCGTTTACGACAATTTGTATATATTTCGCATTAAAAATTATTATTTGGTTTTGTTTTGTTTAAAAAAACTCAAAAGTAAGTTTTTTACCGAAAGCCTACCTAGGGAAGTAGGTACTAAGTGAAACGGTGAACTAGATGAGAGAGAGCTAATAACTTTCATACTTCGCACGATATTTCAAGTCATTCCATATATGGTATCGTATTTATAGTGTAGAATTATTTGAATGTTGTGGCGGTTCGATTTCGACAAAAGCAATTGCACCAAAAATTACTTTTTTAAGGTGGGAAGTTAATTACAAGGTAGACTTAGTGAATGTGTTACGTCTATATAAAAATATTTTTTTGTTTTTAGTTAATGTTAATGTTTGTCTTGTTTTATCAAATCGGTCAGTAGTACTGAGACAGACAAAACGAATACTAAGTAAGATATGTCTCAGTTACTACCATCCCGTGTCTCACTCATTTACCTCCTTGAAGTAACAACTTCTTTTGTCTAATTAGGTGTCCCAAAAGCCGCAAGTTCGCAAAATTGAAAATACCTCGGAGGAAAATGAGAGCGGCATTAATAATGGAATTAAAAGAAATTATCATGTTAGACAAGTTTGCGAGGTTTCTAACATAAAATTTCAAACACTGGTACTATATGTCAATAAACAAAAGTGTAACGAAGAGGAAGTTTGTATGAAACCAAAATGAACATAGAAAAATATTCAATGAAGAACAAGAAAGGAATCTTGCTGACTATCTGAAGGCTTGTAGTGAAATGGCGTACAAAAGACTTACAAAAATTTGCTTGAAGTCTCTTTTATTAAACATCAAAACATTTTTTGGAAATTTCAAATCAATTTTGCAACGCTTTTCAAGTTGAGTTGATGGTTCTAGAATATTCAATTTGGATGAAACCGGAACCAGCACCGTCCAAGACCAAAGAAGATAAGGCAACCAGCATGGAGCGTGGTGAACTGGTACATTACATTTCATCAATTATTTCTAGAATTGGTACATTTTTGCCTCCCGCTATGATTTTTCCAGGAAAACGTTTTAAGGACTATATGTTGAAAGATGCTCCTCCAGGCACTTTAAGCTTAGCATCCCCAAGTGGATGGATGAATGCAGATCTATTTGTCCAAGTATTACATCATTTTGTTAAACATTAATGTTTTTTACAAGACCATCCCTCGATTTTAATTTACGATAATCACGAAAGTTACATTTCGGTTAAAGTTGAGGAAAAAGTTCTCAATTCTGGTGTGCACATTATAACTTTGCCTCCTCATTCAAGTCATAAAATGCGACCACTAGATATGGGGGTCTTGGGGCCACATAGATATATATACGTAGTAGCTACATAGATCCTGAACCAAAACTTCATTAATGAGGCAATATAGGGGATTCGCTACCATTTGTCAGTCGGGTAGATTTTGAGTTGTGATTGAGAGGTTATTGTATTATTGTTTGTGTTTGTGATTTTTTTAAGGGCTATTTCAAATAATTTCTGATTTGTATCCGTGTCTTATTTTATCTGGTCTTATATTACGTATATGCCAAGATATTTAAAAATGAGATTTTTAAGTTGGGCAAAATTAATTAGTGTTGAAGTAATAAATGCTACAAGTATGCGACATACTAGAAATAAGGTGACGCTGTTTTCGAATTCATAACTTATAGCTGTAAGTTACTTAAATAGCTATAACGTCTAGTACTATAATAAAATTACAATTTTTTTATGTTTTTTGTAACATCCTTGAGAAATACAAATAAGTTCTTCTATACGTTAACAATTATTGATCACAATCAAGAGCGGATTAATATTGCAACTTTATAGATTAAGATAATCTAGAGTTCAATTTTTGTGGACTCCGGTATACCCGTTCATTAAATATTATTTGGTTTTAATACCTAGCTTGTTCAGTGAATAGTATAAATAATTACAAAATTTGCAATAAAGCAGTTGCACCAATTAACATTATGATATATTATTGTCTAGGAATTTTAAATTTATGCCTGATTGATAAATGGCGAATGACTCGGAGCGCCCTCTGCATGAAGTTACATTCTCCCTCGCAAATCTTCTGTTTTCTAATATCTCTTCCATCCACCTCGCTAAATCTCTTCTCTCTAATAATATCGCCGTTGTATCTCTTACATCTTTTCTTATTTCGAAGCGTTCTTAAGCTTACGTGTTCCAAATCTTCCCACTCCTCCCCCACATATCATAAACATTCTTCTACTGTCCTCCTACAAATACTTATTTTCCGTTTCTTCATTCCTAAATCTAAGCCTCAGTGTCACCTTCTTCTCATTCACTATCCATTCCCCTTTAAATTCTTTCTTGTTTTTGAGTATCTTTATCGTTTTGCACTATTTACTTTTCTTCACCGTTGCTGTCTCCTCGTTATACTTTTTATCATAGAGTATCAAACGTCCACCTTTTTTAATATGTTTTTGCTGTACACCCTTTCTCCTGATAAACTAACAAACTTTAGTGTATAGGATTTAGTGTATTGAATAAGGCATATAATAAATAATACAATGATTCGTCTTATATATTACCCTATGTTTATTAAACATGAGAAGCATACATTCTATATGCATTTGGTCACATTTTTGTAATTTTCAGAAATAGCAAAAAACCCTTACACATTTGTATAAAATCGCTAAAAATGTAACAGAAATGACACAACCATCGTGTGCAAATGAAAAAATGTAACTTACCAAAAAACTCAAAAAATGTGTTAGCCAAACTGCACTTGGTTCATCAAAGGAATGGAACTTTAAACTGCAGCGCCTGTTTTAACAAACGGGAAAACACCAAAAACCCATCGTATCGGTTCGCTGATGATGATAGCTTAGCCAATGAAGCACGTGTCCGAGTAAAGTTTTTTGGCGCAGTTTTTTGGTGGTTTCACGTTTGTTTGACAGTTCAACTAGCTCGTTTCAGAAGATCTTACAACAACTTATTTGTTCTTCAACTTGTCGGCAGGTGGCTTGCCCCGGAACATTAAATTCATGCTTTAATAGATACTTTCTGCTACTTATATTTTAATATTCTATTTTCAATCAAATTCAATCAAAAATATAAAGAAATAATTTCGATTTGTTATGGATAATAAAATTATTGCATTTTTTTAATTACCTACCGAGATTAATTACAAGAACAAGCTTTTGCGCATAACTTTACACCGTCCGGTACTAATATGTGTAAAAATATATACAAAGTGCGGAACTTTTGATGGAAAATGCGAAAAAATAACATACGTTGTAGAATGGAAAAAGATAAAAAAAACAGTATTTCGCGTAGAACTTAACAACGTCCGGTACTAATAAACGTGTAGTTTAGGATTTTTTTAAATGTTATTTTGACTTTGATTGTTTGCTAGAGGCAAACTCTCAAACTAGAATAGTAAATAACGAGTATTCAAATAAAAACTGGGCTGGACAAGCCATGAAATCGAATTGATTTAATTATTTGTACAGTAAACCGCAAAATAACACCTGGTGGAGTGGAATCTGCATTAAAACCTGACATAAAGATAACCTAAAAAATGAATACCTACTTTCTTAGATACATCAAATTCTACCTTGTTAAAAAAATTACCAAATGTCAAAGAAACTTCCAAGACCTGCCCAGCCCAGTTTTTACGTTGAACAACCGTTATAAATGAAAATCGCAATACAGTACCTAACGCTATATTCACGATAAAGATTGTAACGTTAAGACAGAATTTGTTTTGCTTTATTATGACGACTAACTCTAATTCGTCCGAAGATGTGGAGTAAATATCTGCTTTTTGCCTCCTAGAATCACACCATTCTAATAATATTTGGAAAGATGAAATATCAAAAGTGTAAAACCTGCATGCACAGTTTAAAATTTAAAAAAATCTCATCTCCCCCTCACAATTCACATTTTAGCCTTTTTAAGTTACTAAAAGAAAAAATTATCAAGTGGAGTAGAAGTTCTACTAATGAAAATTAAAATTTGATTTTAAAACTATTGTGTAATCCGTCACGGATACTGACTAAAAGCAGGTAGGTAAATATTAAAGTGTACAGGAAATTGTCTATTTCCTCTATTACAAACTTAAATCAATGTCACAAAAACACTAATTATTGATACTTTCTAGTTCTGTTTGTAAACACATCCTAAAATAAGCCTTTGAATGGCTATTATGAAAGGACGCGGATATCATAAAATACTAAGAAACTTCTGAAAAGGTAAAGATAGTGTAACATTTACAGAAGTTCAGATGAAAATTGACAACACTTTATAAATAAAAAAAAATAAACAATTTTAAACAATTAATACCACCACTGGCGTTCTAATTCGAAACTTGAAACTGCTATTGAGGAATATGGGATTAATCTAACATGTAGATACTTCGGCTGCTGTATTTTAGGTGCAAATCTTATTTAGGTGCAATGAACATATTATAGCACACTTGGCCTAAGAGAAACAAAATGTATAAAATATAGTCCATTCACATTTATTTATACAGGGTGTTTAAAAAAAGAGTGTAAATATTTCAGGAGGTAATAGTATGAACCAAAATAAGCAGAAAAGTCTTAATAAACATGGGTCCGCAAAGTAACGATTGCGGAGATATGGACCACTATTCGTTTTTCAAACATTTTATTTTATTAGGAATAAACCGACAAAGGAAGCTTTCAAGAAACAAAAAACAAAATTACAGAAGATGTTCAAAATCTCCTCCGTCCATTTCCAATCAGGCACGACATCTTCGTCTCAACGATATTCGAACTCTTTCGAAAACACCCTCCTTGGTTTGGATTTCTCGACACTTTTGATTAATCCGTAGCTGCAGCTCTTCCAGGCTATTTATAGGAGTACCATACACTAATGTCTTCAAATATCCCCAAACAAAGAAATCTAGAGGGTTCAGATCAAGCGATCTTGGAGGCCATAAAACAGGTCCCGCCCTTCCTACTCATTTATGTGGAAAAGTTTTGTGAAATGCTCTCTAACGGCCATGAAAAAATGAGCTGGAGCACCATCATGCTGAAACCACATTTGTTGCCTCTTATTCAAAGGAATGTCTTCCAAAAACACATACAGTGTGTTCTGCAGAAAGTTGAGGTAAGCAGCGCCTGTTAATCGGTTTGGTAAAACAACATGACCTAGAAACTTGTCACCTACAATACCCATCCAAATGTTTAATGAAAAACGTGCCTGATGTCCAGATTCTATTAGAGCATGAGGATTTTCGTAGGCCCAAATATGCGTATTGTGAAAATTAAACACTCCATTTCTTGTGAACCCGGCCTCATCAGTAAAAAGAATGTTTGCAAGAAAACGAAGGTCTTCAGTATCATGACGTAGAAACCAGCGGGAAAACCAAACGTGCTTGATGATCATTTATTGGATTTAAGGCCTGTACTCGTTGCACATGGTACGGATAAAGCAGTTGTTCGTGAAAGATTCTCCAAATAAGAGGACCACTAATTCCTACCTCGGCTGATATTCTCCGCACACTCGTACCTGGATTCTGCTCTACTAGTGCTAGAATTTCTTCTTCTGCTCTAGGAGTGGATACCGACCTTGGTCTTCCGGATAAATGGCACTGTTTGCTCAAGGAACTGGTATCACGCAATCTTTGGTGAATTCTTCCAAACATGCGTTGTGAAGGAATCTGGCGGTTTGGATAAGCGTCAACACAAAGTCGTCGCGCTTTGGTGGCGTTCCCATTAGCACGACCGTACATAAAATGCATATCTGTTAATTCTGCGTTAGAGTAACCAGCCATAACGAAAGAAAATTCTGCACTGAGAACAACTGTCAAATGCGTACTGTTTATTTCAATAAACAGCAAGTTACGACGTGTTTGCAAAATAACAAGAGGTGCTAAAAAACCTAAAACATTCCATATCTCCGCAACCATTACGTTACGGAGCCATGTTTATTAAGACTTTTCTGCTTATTTTGGTTCATACTATTACCTTCTGAAATATTTTACACTCTTTTTTTAACACCCTATGGTAGACTAGGTTAGTGTTACATTTTTGATGGTATTCATTATGGTTAAGTTTGCAACATTGTTGCCTTTTGTAATAATGAATACAAAATAATGAATATCAATTATCATATTACAAAGCAAACTTAAAACCCATGCAACTGTTGTAAACAAAAAGTGAATGGGCAATATCTAATAAACAAAAATAAATTTAAAAAAATATTGTTCTTTGTTTTAAATTGTAATGTAAATAGAATATCGAAAAACTAACGTAATACCTTACTTTAAATATATTATGAAAATGTTTCATTTTTTTCGGTAATCTACACACTCTGTGATAGTTCCTAACCTTAACTCATCTTTTTTTTTTCGTTACTTATCTGTTTGACAAATTATGAAATATACAGGGTCCTGAACCTCACCTCTCGTCTTCAATAGCTCAGCTATTAATTAAGTTTATATATTTCCTGTACTTTTGAATGTACACTCATGAAATTTAAAACTTGGACACCACAATTTCTGTAAACAAAAGTTTGCACATTGTGAAGCGGGCTTAAGGGTATCATTTACAATTCTAACAGCAGGTAGTCTCAGCAGGGGTTATCTTATAGAAGGACTGTAGAATGAATCATTACACTAAGCACGTTTTAGAAAATAGGTAATTTACGTTGCTTACTTAATTTTTTCTTTAAAGAATATATTTGAAGGTATCGCTAATTAAACACCATAGCTCGATTAATTATCGAATCAAAATTTTGTTTAGGAAATGTTTACAAAATAAAATTAGAAATAATTTTGATTTAAAAACGTCTACAAGCAATAACTTTTAAATTAAATCAAAAACTAAACATGGTTATTTGGGTTGACTGATTATTACTTATTTTTAAATAAATCTAACCTACTAATTATTGTAAGTTATTAAAAAAATCATTAAACTCTCTATTCATAATATTTAGTCCTTACAAAATGTATATTTTATGACGTTTCATTTTTTCTGTAGTTAATATAAAAAGTGAAAATAAAAACTAAGGCAATTCTTATTGTCAACGTATATATTTAGTTTTTTGACAAGAATTTATTACATAATTATAATTAAGATACCAAGTTATAGTTTAAAATTAAATGAAAACGTTTTTTTTAAATAAAGGTATTACTATATAAATAAATATAAGAAATCAATAATGGGTGTGACCTCCATTATTATTGATACATTCTTGGAGGCGTCTGCTCATTGACGCTATCAAGGTATCAATATAATTAATATTAATCGTTTCCCATGCGGTATCAATGGCTGCAATTAGTGCATTACGGTTTACTGGTATAAAATTTGGCCCTTGTTGTCTTCGGATAACAGCAAGTATTCGAGCCCAAACATTTTCGATAATGTTAAAATCTGGGCTTTTTGCTGGCCAGGGTAACAGCTCCAAGTTATTTGCTTGTATCCAGTTGCGCACAACCTGCGAAGTATGAATAGGGGCGTTGTCCTTTAACAACAAAAATACATTATGAAAATGTTAATTCAACAGATCCCGAACTATTTTTTGGAGAAAGTATAGTGAAATAAGAATACTCTTTTAAGATTGCCTACATATTCCCAAAATTTCATTGAAATCGGTCCGATGTAATCGACGGAAAAAAAAACGAAAATAAATCTGTTTTTCATTGTGGTTTTAAAATCATCATAGTATCATTAACCAAGTCTCATTGATCTAAATTATACATGGTGATC
Organism: Abscondita cerata; assembly: GCA_030710515.1. Classification (NCBI taxonomy): domain Eukaryota; kingdom Metazoa; phylum Arthropoda; class Insecta; order Coleoptera; family Lampyridae; genus Abscondita; species Abscondita cerata. The sequence continues at coordinate 986,563 of JALBCR010000004.1, forward strand.
AAAAACTACTGTCAAACTTCTTAAACTGTAAAGTAATTTATCTTTCTTATTTTAAATTGCTACCCCTACTAATTTTATGTTATTGTTTGTTCTAAAATCTAGTTTAAAAAAATTTATATGTATTGACATTTCTGCCTATAATAAAATTCATTCGCCACAAAAACAATTTAAAAAACGTGAACGTTTAAAATTTTCGGCATTTTTTTACATTCAATTGGATACCAGCCACTTAGTTTACTATAGTACCTACTCTAAAAATTATTACAAAGACTTTTAAATGCTGAATATTACTAATTCAAAAGTCGCTATATAAACTGGGATTATCGAAACTGATTACAGACATATGTAAGTACAGCAAAAGGGTTCTTATATCAAAGCCTTCATGGATTTCAAAAAATTAAAAATTGTAATGAATTGTGAAAATATGTCAAATATATTCAAAATAAAATTGATAATTAAAAATTGAAAAAACAAACAAAAATTAAGGAGTTTTTTTTCTCTTCTTTTGACAAAAACGTACAGAAAGCTGTCCAAATGCCAAAAAAACAAGCCTCCAAACAGTTTGGGGTTCCTGTTACAAAAATTGTGTGGTGTTCTTCACAGGAAAATGGGCCCTCACTCAGAATTATTTTTGGCGACGTTATCTTGAAGAGTGATAATGTTCGCTGTATGTTTCCTGTATGAAGTTCATGGAAATAGCATCATAAAGACATTTTGTATTATTTTAAAGAAGAAATTGCAGAACAGCAACAAAAGACCCAGCGAGGTCACTACAGTGTACTTGAAATAAACAAATACTAGTAAAATTAAAAAGTTTAAGCATATGTCCATTACTCAACCACACTGTGTCTATTATCGGTGATAATATGTCCACTACTGGCACATTTGAAAATTTAAATAAAATTTAATACAAATTTCAGGTTGGAATATATACTAAAGAAAACTAAACAAGATTTGTTTTTAATTGCGCCAATTCAGATTTTTTTAAATAAAGTATCGTAATTTTTAACAATTTTTGAGAATGAGATTTTTTCTTGGCTGTCTATTACTGGGACAGTTAGCCTATATTTCTGTTTTCATAACCTTCATAATAGTTTTTCCCAAGTTGCCTAAACGGCTTGGAAGTTGGGTTAGGATGTAAGAATAGGATAAATAGGAATTATCAGGATGCGCAGGGTTAGGACATGATCTCTTCCTTTTAAGGAGGTGGGAGAGATCATGAGCTCGCGTAGTCAGGGTTGCTATGTTCATGAAGTAGATCTGTTCTCCACCGGGTTCGTAGAGAAATATCTACCCGCTACCTAAATTTGTAATTAATATACTGAATGTGTCATGACGAGTATAAATAATCTGTACATCGTAAATTAATCAGTGGCGGCTCGTGGTCAAACATACTGGGAGGTCAAAAATTAATTTAAAAATAGACATACTTAAAAAATATAAATAACTCAAATGCACCGCAAAATTTTATACAATCTACAATTTTGTTCAAAATATAGCGATTTTTCGAAACATTCTCATTAAAATCTCTAAGGGATTTTCTATAAGCATTGTCTAGCTGTGTACGAATATCAACATTTCCTACGGTTGCAAAATTTACCGAGCACATTTCATGTGTTCTGCAGACGAAGCATGTTTTTTATTTTCTCTTTTAAATGTTTTAAATCGCTTACACCGGATTTGCACCATAGCGAGTCTGACGAGTCTTTAGAAAATAATAAACAAACAAAACAGTAAAATACATTTGATACTTCACAACCACATATCCAGTTAGCTAAATCGTACATTACCTTGCGAAAGTTTCGATGAACATCTTTATTTTTGTCTTTGCTAGTTTGTCGTAAACTTAGTTCTGGCAAAGGACGACCATTTGCCTTGAACTCAACTAATTTTGTAAAATTAAGTTTGTTAGCACTTTTAGTTGTTTAATTTTCTGCACTACCGACATTTTCTATTATAGCGCATGCACACGCGAATCAAAAATAGTATTTTTACAAAACAACACAACAACTGTAAAACATATCAATATAAATTCTTAAATTGATTTAAAACACGCGAAAATCGAATCAAAAATCGAGCGTAGTTGTACACCCTATACGAAGTCAACGTAAACTGCGGGATCCGGCTCATGACCCAAAGTTGATTATTGTTTCGGACGTTCGCGTTTATTCGGGCGCTGCACGTTTTTCGAGTTTTTCCGGGTAGATCTAATTCAATGAGGACAATTCGCACCGCCAGCCCAAGGTTGAAGAGGATGAATTACTAACGACGGCCGATAAATTTTAAGTTATTGTACTTGCGACTTAATTACCTATTTTAATAAAACACGTACTAATGAATATTTTTTTATATATTGTCAACATTTTTGGAGGTCATTGACCAAATGACCATATGGACAAGCCGCCACTGAAATTAATAACGTTTTAATATGGGAAATTTGCAAGCAATGATTGTGAATTCAATCAAAACATTTTGAGAAATTTCTAAAAATTATTACAATTTGATGAAACATAGTACATGATAACTATCCATGAGTTGGCGACACCGACTATTACTTGTAATTAAATGTACATAACATATATTTTCCAGCAAAATATATACGAGTAGGTATTTATTAGTACTACGTTGCCAATGTATTCCTTTTTCATTTAGATATTATTCATGAGGTCTACATCCCTTCTGATGCAGACACGCTCACTGACGATGACAATATCGATGAAGACATTATTCCCCGGAAAATAAATCCATCGATATCGGTGGGACTTTGAACTTAATGGGCCACATTTGTCTGACTTAGAAGTACTAGAGGAAGACTGGGATTCATCAGATGAAGAAAACTTGAGGTCTAAGAAGCAACGTCTATCAGCTCCTGTTGATTCTAAGCTTCAGTGGGAAAATTGCGAAGATGAGTTATTCACTTCTAAGAAAGGTAGTGCACGGGAACACATAAAAAACGAGCTTGCTAGAAAAACGCCTTTGGATATTTTCTATAAAATTTGCTCATGATAATAACCGTCAAGATTTTCATATCTCTAAGTATGAACTTTTAAATTTTAGTATTTATTGTTCTCTGGTTACCATTTGTTAATATATTTATTGCAAATGTAAATAACATTTGCACGTATCTTGTTTCTCACAGTATTATAAAAATAATTATTTATTTCGATGAATTTCACCTGATCTAGAATTCAATCCTTAAGAACACCCGAACCCCTTTGAACCAGTACAAATACAACCTGCGAAGCAGAAATCATCAATCTACATCCAATATCCGATATGGAAAGACCTCTGCAGAAGTTGACGAAACGTTAAAATTCCAATCAACACGCACTTTTGTATATCTAACTTTTGTTTAAACAATTTTTAATCCGATGCTTAATTACTCGAGAGTAATTATTTACTTTTTCTTCTTTTTCGAACAAAATTTTTAATTCCTTAAAAAATGTTCAAGTGACCCCGTCTTAAGGGTTATGCTTTGTTAAACAGTTTACGTTATTTAAATGCGTATCGATGTATCAAAATTTTGATGCACGTTTTATATGCTCTTATACGTTTATTTTATTTTTCGAGCAAAATTTTTCGTTGATTTCTCTAGTTAATATCTCGAGGAAAGGTGAATTTTGTTGGCTAAGATTTTTAAATGTCTCTAACTAAACTTTTATGTACGTTCTACTAATTAAATTTTAACCTGTTGTAATTTATTTATTTGTCTGATTCTAATTTTGGTATAAATCAATGCAAAAACGATTAAGATCGATGTAAAGCTAAAGCAATAGCCATTCCACCTCCAATACTAGCAGCAACAATACCTTTATTAAAACCCAACCTATGCAAATTATGTACTAAAGTAACCACTAGCCGTGCACCATGAGCACCTAGTGGTCTTCCAAGAGCGATTGATCCACCAGCTATGTTGACTTTGTTAATACTGATCCCTAAATGTTTGATGACATATAAAGTCTGAGACGCAAACATTTCATCAATTTCATATACGTCTACTTCATTTTTATTCCAACCAGATAAAACCAACACTTTCTCGATTACTTTCACAATTCCAATACCTAATTCAATCGATTCAACTCCTATTTGAGCAAAAGTTACTATACGAGCGAGTGGTATTAAATCCATCATTTCCATTTGGACCTCGTTGCAAAGTACTACAGCAGCAGCTCCATCGCCGTTTGTACACGAATTTCCTTCAGTTACCGTACCATTTTTTAGGAATTGTTCTTCAAAGATGACTGGCATTTCTGTTAGTTGAGATAGTGTTACATCAGGTTCCACCAATTCGTCTTTCTTTATTTCTACGTTTTCTTCACTTTTACACACTGGTACAATTTCGTGGACAAAATCAGAATTGTTCACCGAGGTTGCCGCTTTGATATGAGAATTGAAAGCAAATCGATCTTGCACTTCTCTTGAAATCTTGTAGGAATTTGAAAAATATTCAGATACTTCTCCCATTTGTAGACCGGTAAATGCATCAATTAATCCGTCTATTAACATTGTGTCTTGAACTTCGATACCGTGGAATTTTTCCGTATTACGTATGTATGCGCTATGTTGTGCCATTGTCATGTTTTCTTGTCCGCCACAAACAACAAATTTAATGTCAGTATTGGTACGAATCGACTGATAACCTAAATAAACTGCTTTTAAACTTGAACCGCCCAACATGTTAATGGTATAAGCGGGTGTTGTTATTGAAATATCCGCAGCTACAGCAGCTTGACGTGCCGGATTTTGACCTTGGCCAGCAGTTAAAACTTGACCCATTATTATTTCCGAAATGTCGTCGGGAGAAAGCCGTGCTCTATCTACGCAGTCTTTAATTACGGTCGCGCCTAAAACACATGCCGGAATATCTTTAAATTGACCGTTAAGAGCACCAATCGCAGTTCTACAAGCGGCTACTATATATACATCGTCACAACCCATTTTATTCTCAATTTCTTTTACTATAAATAATAATGATAAAATTAATCGTAGGTACGCTAATATCCAAAATTTGACAAATTGACTGAAAATAACTTGATCAAGAGGGCAAGCTTTCGAACATTATGTCATTTATTCGTAATTAAACTTATTCTTTTGAAGTACCGGTAGAGTAGAGCCTACGCGGTAGAGCCTTACAAATTTATGCATATTGTACACACAACTGTTCGGTCACCATTCGGATAACAGGTACGCAACCCAAATGACATTATTAAAATAATCTTATCTTTTTTACAAGAATGCTCGAATGATGACGATGTCTGAACTACGGCTCCATTTTTACCGTTTTTTTTTGTATATGGCTCAATAAATCGAATATAAAAGACAATTATGATTCAGTTACATAATTATTCCTTACCGGTAGTATAAAAGCTAATTTAAACAATCGTTTTGCGCATAACTCCACATCGATCCATACTAACAAACGTGTAAAAGAATATCGAAAGTGTGGGATTAGTATAAACCTATGTTATAACCATTTGTAAAAAAAATAAAATAAATGGCTATAGAAAGTGCGTCAAAACTTACAAAACATTAAGAGAAAACGTGAAAAAAGCGATAACAAAAATGTAACTGTTTCAAAGATAACCCTATAAACACGGGTCCAGGTAGCTGGTTGTTGAGCCGTCGCTCGTTGGCTCTCCCTTTAAACGTTGCAAGATTAGAATTCAAACTTAAAGCTTTGCCTAAAATAGAAGAAAAAGAAAATTGCGTTTTAAAGAAATTGTTCAAATGATAGTTATAGACAATAAAATTCCCAACTACTTTTTTCACAATTTTTTTTTGTATAATTAATATTTTTGGAGATATTGTTAAAAAAAATACTGTTACGTGATTCTAACATCTCAGTAATTCGTTATCAGATGAACAAATAGTTTAAACAAAAGTTTAATACTTATAATTAAATTACATACAACTTTTGTTGAAGAAAATGTGCAAATTAATGTGTCAAATAAACAATGTAGTTCAACAGCCCTTTTTGGTAGGCAGATCAGCACTACTACATATAATACTTATATGCAAAGTTTCGTAAAAATCGAACCGGCGATTTTATTAATATCTTGTTTAATTCGTCGGAAAGTTTAAGATCACATTTAAGGGTTTGCATGTTTAGGTTGTAGTGGTTTTTCTAAACCTTGAAGCAAATGGTTTGCCAAGATAAACCAATCCACAATTGCACACGGTTTCGTCATCACACTATACAGATTTATACTGATCTTCTGGGGCACCATACATAACATACATACCATACGAATAAATAAACAAATAATTCTTTTTGGGAGTGTACCCAGAAGAATTTTTATAAATCCTTTCTTACATCGTCTTCAATTACTTCATCATTTGTGGAAACACATCACCGTCACCGTGGTCTACGACCATCGATGCTGCTACAACTTCTTGTTGCGTCAGAAGCAAGTTAAGGTATTTATTACGTTATTTTTCGAAAATTGAGAAAGGCTTGATAAAGTGCGTTGTATTGAATTAATCTTTAGTACGTTAACTGACAAGGGAGCGTTTGCGGATGTAGAATTCCGTTAATGTATAGTTGAAACAGTTAAACTCTTAACACGAATCGCATAATATTAAATAGCATTAAGGTTCAAATATTTTTGTATTATTTGGTAAAAATGTACTAACATTTTCCTAAGTTTAATGAAAAGTATCGATCACGTGATCATATAGATATCATCTCATGTAGTTAATCACGCATTCACCATATTAACAAGACACTAAAAACTTTGTCTTGAATCCCTCCACAAAAAAAATGCAGCCCGTTAACGGGACCTTTGTAACGGTGCTATCTGACCGACGCAGACAGACATATTTTTAACAAAAAAATTGCGGGTAATATACTTGAATTCAAATACGGGTCTTTCAACTTCAATTATAATATGGTGGGGGGCGGTTTTTGACGTATTAATGTCAGTTGTGGAATCAACCCTAGCCACCAGAGACTACCCTTAACAATTTTTAGATGCCATGACTCCACTAGCGAATCGCCATTTTTTTAGAAAATTTAATAATAAGGATTTCAGTAGCGCACTCAGTTTTTATTTTCATGATTTAGAATTAAGAACTGACAGGTATTATTTTACTTTAACGTTTACTATTTGTTAATTAACAAATTAAGAATTGTCTTGCAATAAATGTTGAAATTGATTTTCGTTATTTTAAAGACAATGATAGAGACTGCTTAGAATTTTTATCAAGGATTTTCAAACCTTTCTTGGAGAATTCGACGACATTCTACTGTAATTTTTCGCCGCAAGTCTTCAATGTACTCTGATTGGGTTTTAAAAACAACTGATTTCAAAATACCCCACAGAAAAATCTAAGGTGGTCTTGGGGGCCATTCAACAAGCCGTCTTCGGCCAATCCAGTGATTTGGTAATCGTTCATCTAACCATTCTGTAACTGATCGAATACAATGACGAGTTATTCCATCTTGTTGGAAATAAAGTAAATCTTCGTTTAAAAATTGATTTCCATACACTCGAAAATTATTAAAAATAAAAAGTTAAGTACGCCACTGAAATCCTTATTAAATTTCCTAAAAAATAATGTATCAGAAATGGGGTCATGCCATTTAAAAATTCTTAAGAACTAGGAGGTTGATTCCACAACTGTCATTAATAAGTCAAAATCGCCTCGATAGTAAAATTGACGTTTTTCTTTAGAAATTATAGCCATTGCAAGTTACAACAAAGTCACCCTGTATATTTGCTCTTATGAGTATTAGACATAATTTATTCATTAGGGGGTCTATTCTGTAAATAATCCGTTAAAATTAAAGGCCTTTAAATCGGTGGTTTTATGGTTAGATGTCAATTTCGTAAATCTAATTGGTAGTTCATTTTTGAAAGTATTTTTAAAATTAACGGAAATGCTACAGAATGCAGCCCTAAATCTATCACACATACAATACCATGAATTAAACACTTTTGGTTATGCCGGAAGTGAAATTCATCTTGCTTATTTTAAATTGAAAACTAGAATTTTTTATTTCTTTTAGAATTCTGCAGTAAATTCTAAATAGAATTTGTTTACCATATCATATGCTAAAACTAAAATTAACCATTATTGAAATATTTTAAAAATTTAATCTAAATACCCAGTTCTCAAGAAATAGCGATATTCTGATATTATTTTAAAGTTGGTGAACTGAAACTGTAACCAGTAAACAGCAGGTCTTGCAAATTAATCTTTGACGTTAACTTTATCGATAACCCTAAAGTCAGAAGCCAACATGCCTAACTAAAATCATTTATAAGTTGCTTTTTATTTTAAATAGAACGCCCAGTATTTTATGATGATTTCTAAAGCATTTTTTTATGAAAGTTTGTTTGGTATCTACACTCCCTGTACCGAAATCTAACCTTTTAGTAATATTTGTAGTATTTGTGTAATTATTGTTTTACTGCAATAAATTAAATTAAGTAGGCCGGTTGGTTATCATGACTTGTTTATTTACAATAATTACCCAAATACTAATATTCCTAAAACGGTTATATGTAGTTAGGAATAGAAATGCCAATACCAAACGAATACATCAGAAAGCAGTAACTTATAAATGATTTTAGTTAGACATGTTGGCCTCTGAGTTTAGAACACCCTGTTGCAGTTATGTAGATTAAGTTAACGTCAAGGAATAATTTGCAAGGCCTGATTATCTACTTGCTACATTTCAACTTAGTAACTTTATTAACAATACAGTATGACAATAAATATACAGTAGTGAAACTTGAAACTAACATTATTTATTCTCCATTACAATTAAAAATTTTTGCAATATTCTAATGTTGGTGTTTCTTTGTATGCAAAGTTCTAAACGTTCCTGAAGATTATTTACCATGTTCTTGAAAATAGGCTGCCTTAAGTTTTGAAAGAACTCTGAATTTGTGGTTTTAAATCAGCTAGTTTGTGGGAGATTTCCATAGAATATTGAGTTCTTAATCATTCCTCAGATGTAAGCATCCGGATGATTCAAGTCAGGGCTATGCGAAGGTTAAACAAAATCAGTTTTCCTAGAAATTATTCTGTTACCGAAATGTTCCCTTAACATTGTAAGTGTAGCATTAGCAGTATGGCTTGTTGCTCCATCTTGATGAAACCACTGGCTACAATAGGATAAGTTCCTAGATCTACAGAATCGCTTCAAATTTAGAACAAATAACGCAATATGTTGCTTATACCTTTCCTCATTTACTGTCACAGTACTATCGTGTTCATCCTCAAATAAGTACGGTCGAAAACTTTCTCATCACGGCCAGTGTTACATTATCTGAAGGTGCTTGTCTACCATACTGCTCCGCAAATTTAGACTTAACAAATTGTCCCCATTATTTCTTCCAACTCCGTATGAACGAGAATACTGGTCACAAATAAAAATCCTCTCCTCAACAGTGAGCATGTTATTTGACTCAGACAGTAGACAAGCTTAAAGAAAAACTGTCAACTAAAAGCCGGCTTGATATTTCCAGCCATTATTTCCATGGCTACTACAACGCCTCTCGCAATTTCACTACTATTTATTTATTGTCATAGTGTGGAAATATCGTTATTCTTGAGAACTCGGAAAATTTTTTTTAAATATTTAAAAAATGGTTAATTTTAAGTATACCATATGGTACAAAAACTCTGTAGAATTCTACAATGAAATAAAAATACTAGAAGTTTATAATCAACAATACTAGTTTCCATTTAAAATAAGCAAGATGGACTCGGTATAACCGGAAGTGCCTCATTCATGATTTTATTATATTTGAACTTAACGTTCTAAAATCACTACTGGTGCAATTTCAACAGTAATAAAATTCAGATAAATTCTAATCAAAATTTTTCGTATTACACCCTGTATATAAATAAAGGTTCCATCGTTCAACAGTTTAGTTGAAAATAAATGGTATTGTCCATAGTGATCGTTTCTCTGTACACATATTTTTTTCATTCGCTGCAACCACACACATCGTCAACCAGTTTGACTAAGTAATTACTCAAATCCACCGAGATTCTTTATTTATTATGGGGTTTTAGGGAGGGTTTTTTTCAATTAATTGAATTTTTTCCTCATTGGTATTTCGCCAACCTGTATAAAATAACACTCAGATCTAACAACGGATCATTTATTTAATTTATTATAGGCTAGATATTTAAGTTGGATTACTAATATTTGTGTAAATACTTTATAGGTGTGTAACTACACAAGTATAAAATATAAGTATCTCTTAAAACGAACCTCTTATATAAATATGCAAAAATCAAGAGCGACCTGGAAATATAGTCTCTTACATATACTGTTGATGAGGGTCGCCAAGTCACCATGTAGCTTAATCATTATACTACAATATTTAAAATAAATGCCAGTGTGCTGTCTATAACTACTTATGTTTATGTAAATATCACGATAATTGTATACTGAAAGTTTTGCAGAAAATATTCGAGTTCTTTTGTATTATCATCAGTCTGAATTTTCCTTAACTATACTACTACTTCATCATTCTTTATATTCGATCTCGCAATGGACAAAAATACTTCTTCCAGTGTAGTTTCACTAATGCTATAGTCTTCAACTACAGGATACAATTGTTTAATTTCTTCAATTTCTTTAAACAACTGACTCCATTTCTTTTTCTTATCGTTTATGTGATAGTGCAATAACCCCTGCAACATAAATTAGAACACAACAAGAAGCAAACGCATACGAAAAACTTACGCTGTGTTTATCTCTTAACGTACAAAATCCTTTGTATTTTTCTTCAAAATATTTCGTTAAAATTTTAACTTCTTCGGTATCGCCCATTGAAACTATATCAACCTTTTCTGCAGTTTGTGGTGGACTTAGTGGTTGACTTTGACTGGCTGTGCTATCGGAATCATCTTGGCTAAGAGGATTAACGACTATATTTATTAAAGACGACTTCAGTTTAAGCATAACAGTAAATCCTTGACCGTATTTTTCTTTCAGTTTTGGAATTGTACCGTAGCACTCAAGTTGACCAGACTTCATAATGGCTAACCTAAAATAATATTAACTGTTTATAAACAAATGAGGACGAATTATTAATTAGCTCATATAACTCATGTATTGAAGCCAAAAAACTGTCATTGAAATGAAATTATTCGCGCCGTATAAAACTTCAGAAAACTGTAGCAATTTAAAAAAGAGCATAAAGATAAAAGTCCAGGTTCTTGTAAGACACCCCTAGATACAATTAATGAAGTTGCTGGATATATTCTTGGAGTAACAGGTTGATGAAGGCCGCAACTTTGTCTTTAAAGTTAAATTTTTATATAATAAGTTGTTTAACAAGAATATGCAATCGCTCCTTTTTCGTGAACAGCTCTTCAACGTGAAACTCCTCCCGATTAATTGCTATAATAAACTATTATATGAATACCCCTTTAATGTAAAAACTCTCTATTATGGACGTGGATAGACTTTCTGTGTCAAAATCTTGAACTTACTCTCTAAAGGGTGTATCATAATGAAGTGGAAATATTTTAACTGTAGAAAATTTTAAATCTATTTGTAACCAATACTTTAAAACTATTTTAGGCATCCTTGTCATACTAGGCAGGAAGTGTAGTTCAGAATTTAGAAACAAAATGTGGTAGTTGAAAAGAACTATTTCGTTTTTACATGTTGAATGAATCAACTTCGTTTCAATAAATAACATTTTTATTTTTTTTTTGTTAGCCTTATGTTTGACTTTAAATATCTCGAAAAGTAAAGCAGTGGGAGGGGTCAAAAATTACTTGCCCGTGTCGTACGCCTCTGGCAGTAGCCAGAAAGCTTGATTTAACATGATTTAGTAAGGTGCTCAGTATCTACACTTCCTGCCAAGTATGACAAGGATACATCAAATAGTTTTAAAGTACTGGACACAAATAGTTTTTAAATTTTCAAATAAAACACCCTGTAACTCAGTAAGCAGCCACATTTTATCTAAGTAATTTGGGTTAAATGGTTATATTTTGAGCTCTTAGACCAAAAATATTCGGCAGCTATGGTAACCCTAGTAGTTTTGTTGCCAATTCTAATAAAATTGTATAATTAAAGGGTCACTTTGTATTTTAATGATAATCAGAGTATGCCACGGCATAATTAAATAGTTCTTTTTAGCTTTCCGAAAATTTAAGATTTCCAAAGACCGTTTCACATAAGATACTGACTTCCAGAAAAATTGCAACACCTAGAAGTTGTCGAACGATTTTAATGAAATTTTCAGGAAACGCCTATTTTCATTAAACAAAGTGATGATTAAAATTTGAATAAAATCTAGCTAGTAGTTTTTGTTTTTTTACCTGTTGTTTCCATAGCACATAGTAACATAAATTTGAAGTATTAGACCATTTAGTAACTGTCAAGTTTGCAAATTGTTAATATCATCAATTTTTATGTCTTCCTCTTACACCACTTTACCCTCTACGCAGACTAGAGTGGAGAACGTAAAAATCCAACATTTTTTGTGGAACGCAACACAGCCCTCACTCAAGGGGTTAAGATATGGGGTGCAATATGTTATGGTAGCAGATCACCCTTGGTCTTTATTGACGGCAACCTTAACGCAGCTGGTTACATTGATAATGTGCTACAACCAGTTGGCCTTTCATATCTTCAGGGGCTGCAAAATCCCATTTTCCAGTAGGATAATGCGCGCCCTCATACGGCAAGGGCTACAACACGGTTTTTGGAAGAATCTAAATCGCCTGATTTGTCGCCAATTGAACATGTATGGGATATGACTGGTAGGCGACTGGGTAATTTACCGCACTCTCCAGATAATTTACATGATCTTCAGCAACGGATTCAAGAAGCTTGGGATGATATACCACAAGCAGCTATAGATCACTTGATTGATAGCATGCCAAGCCGTCTAGATGAGTGCATTACAAATAGTGGCGGAGCAACTCATTATTGAAAAAACTTTTTAAGCTTTTGTTCTTTTGTTTTTAAATTTTAATCATCACTTTGTTTAATGAAAATAGACGTTTCCTTAAAATTTCATTAAAATCGTTCAACAACTTCTAGGTGTTGCAATTTTTTTGGAAGTCAGTATATATCACACATTCTTTAAATTTTGAGTTTGACTTGTTTCTGTCAAATAAATATGATAGTGTGAAACACCATCATTTATTTTTGACAAATATTTCATCATTGAAAAGCAATGACGAACCAACACTTAACCAAATTAATTTGATAATAGTGAAACACCGCCATTGTCAAACTCATTTGATCAAATAAATTTGACTAAAGCAAGATTTGACGTTTGATTTGAACAATGATAGATGTGAAACGCGTTTTAAGATTTTTAAATAATTAATTTACAAAGGAAGTTATTAAAATGAAAACATCCAACTCTAGGCATTTGTTTAAAACAACAAAGAACCGATGACAACAAAGCTTTGCTGTTTTTGTTTCTCTGAGTAAGTCATAACCTTTAAACTGAAAAAATTAATGTACTATAAACTGCAACTTGGCAAATTACATTTTTATTTAGCTATACGTCGCAATTAAAAAAATTCATGAAACTGTAAACGCATTATTTAAATAGAATACAATAAAAAATTATAATTAGTACAATAGAACGAGAAAGAATTTAAGCTACTTCTTTATTCACTTGATTAAATTAAAATTGCAAAATACCAGTTATCGATAAATATGATGGCAATAATAAAATTGAAATCCGAGACATCTTAGATAATGAAACTCATTTTTTCGGTTTATTGTACCGATTGTTGTTTATTTCGTTCTACTTAAAATATTTGTATGTCTGGATAAAATTCTGCCTGTTTTTAAAACTTGATGACTCTATCATTAAAAAATTAGCTCACTTGTTACATAACGCCTCGCATTCTTCCATACTATGCGAAGTCAAAATTATCGAAGGTTTCATTTCCTGATGTTGAATAACGTTCAAAGTATCCCATAATTTCCGACGTGAAACGGGGTCGACACCACTCGTAGGTTCGTCCAGCATAACTAATAACGGAGAACCTATTAAAGCGATGGCCATACTAAGTTTGCGTTTGTTTCCGCCACTATACTTCCCGCACAATTTATCCGCGTATTCATCTAAACCTGTACAATTTTCAATCAGTAAAGCTCAAATGAGAAAGAACAGACATCAACAAACCTAAGGCGTGCAACCACATATTTACTTCTTGCTCAACCCCGTCAGATATACCACGTAATTCCGCAAAAAGATGTAACATTTCACGCCCAGTTAGAACTTCATTGATTGCATCAAATTGTGGACAATATCCGACGTTTTCCAAATACTAAACCATACAAAATGAAAATAAATTAAATGCAAAAACGATTACCTACTAACTTTTTTAGTTTCTTTAGAAATATAAGCGATCTCGTCTATAGATTTTATTCGAGCTTCACCAGAAATTAATGGTTCGTCACCAGTGAGCATACGAAAAGTGGTAGTTTTTCCGGCGCCGTTAACGCCAAGTAATCCAAAGCAATCTCCCGGTTTAATTCCAAAACTGACTCCTTTAACAACCTTCTGACCCCAATAAATTTTTTCCAAATTATGAACCAAAAGTAAATCGTCTATACAAAATATTTATTAGAATTTTTTTGTCAATTATGAATATAATCAAACAACCGTCCAAGTCTCCAACAGATTGCATCTCAGTAATTGTATTTCCTTTTTTCTCTTTTCTGAGTGTGTTAAAAACTCTTTCGGTTTCATCCAAAACGTCGTCGTTGTTTTTACCATCAACATCATCCACTTTGACGTTTATGGGGTGCATTTTATTATAAACAAACACTAAAAATTGGTCCCAAAATCGGTGAATGAAATTTGTTTCTAATAAAAGAAGAATAGCAAAATATATTGACGCGGAACATGTCATTTCTATAATGTTTGGGGTAATCGAATTAGGTCCGCTGAAATAAGATCTGAACTTAATACATTCTTTTGCATCGTAACTACCTAAAATAGATGTATATATTAAAAAAATATTATGTTGGGGTACTAACCGCAACAAGGATTGTAATCATAAAAACATTTTGAATTTCTTTTGTTCTGAGATTTATTGTTCCAGTTATAATTCCACACCGCTTTTTTCGAGAATTGTAACGAGCTGTAAGCAAGCCCAAACTGTGGAAACAACAAACATACATATTTGAGATTTTCAGAAAGTTTCTTGTAATGGTCATCGCCAGAATATTCCATAATTGATATAATGACAGTCATTATTACACTGCCAAATAACGAAGTTATTAAAAAAGAAGCAAAACCACCTGCCGCTGTTTTCTTGTAGCTAAATAGATAAGAAAATGGTATGACACTTAAACCGTATGTCATTAATATCGCAAGCAATGCACCTGGAAAAAATAGGATAAAAGGTTGCATTATCGTATTTCTACCTACCAATTTCAGTAATTCCGCTAAAAATGTTCAAAGAAATAGCACCATAGAGAATTACAATAAAGATAATAATTAAAACCGCAATAAAAAACAAAAACAAATCCCAAGCGTAGCAGGTTATCCAATATAATATAGAACGAACTCCACACATTAGTTGTAATTGCTTTATATTCGACACCCTTTCCATGTGTGGAAACAATATAAACGTTCCGGATAAAAAGAGAATTCCTACAGGTTTTCATAATTAAGGTAATCTTTTTTAAAGAAATTCACTTACCCAAAGGAAAAGAATAAACCATAAAATCGGCACTTCAATTTCAGAAGCTTGACCGAAACTTGTACCTCGCATTGCCGGTAATGGATTATTTCCGGAGACTATAGAATATTCTTCGCCTTTAAGTCCTTTTAATACTGAATTCATAATTAAATTAAGAGAAATTGGAGCACCGTGAATAGCATTATTGGAATACATCATGTTAATAATTTTTTTGTCATCAGATTTGTTAAATTCCGCTGCCACTACCATATGCCTTTTGTAAAATTCTATATTCTTAACTCCTTCCTCGATTATTGCTAAACAAAAAGAAGAACGTTATTACCATCCAATAAGTGTTACGTCTAGGTTATCGTAACACGTCCAAAAATACATTTGCATTAAAGCAAATTTGTCGACAGAAGTGTAAGCAGTTACATCAGTAGATCCTTCGATTAATTTAGCCAACTAAGTGTTTCCAAAAATAACAATCTCGAGTCTCCGTCTAAACTTTACAACCGTTAAAAGCGTGACAACCGGTTAAAAAATTCTAAATCCAATCAATTGATATAACTTAACCCGCAATTTTTGCTCTCTGGAAATCATCACAAAGAAAGAAAGAACAAACCGATTCTATAAATTTGTAGAAATCAGTAGATGTCAGTTATGAATTCATCGATACCAGATATTCCCAAAGACTTTTATACAAGGTGCAGCAGATAAAGCGTTGGTTAGATGGATCTCAATAACTAAACGTAAGTGAAAATTGAAATGGAGGAGTTTTGAAGCGCGAATTATTTATTGAAAATATTAGCATCCCCTTTCAACTTCCGGTTATACAAGAAACAAGCTTTAAATTCGATATTTTAAATGGGACACCATGTATATTTTTAATTTTCTGAATATTTACGTTATTCTTAACAAAGTTTGTTAATAATTCCCTATGTCTATCTTGAACAGTTTATATACAGTTTTTAAGACGGGATAGCTTGATTACTCCTATGTTTATAAAGTATCAATTTTTGGTATAGCATATGTATTATAAAAAGTTGTAAATGTAATGGTGAATACGATTTAATAATAATATACAGGCCGTGCAATTTAAATTTTTAAAGTTATGGAGGTTTGAATTGTAACAAAGTTAAAAAATCACAGCAGCGTAATATTTTTACATAAATAAGTGTTTTTATGATAACAACTTACTTTCAAGTTTTGTCTAATAATGTACCAAATCTCAACTTGATGTAATAAAAAGACGAAGAAGTTTTTTATTACTTCTTAAAGAAGTTCCTGCAAAGCCTATTTTATGAAGAAAAAATAAAATAATTTTTAAACGGTTTAACTAAATGTTAAAAATAAAACATATTTGAAAAGTTTAGATTATTATTTATCTAAATATGTAAAAATATAAACATAAACAAAATTTAGTCCAGAATGACCGTGTATATAACAAAAATATTTTTAAAAACATCTCTCAGATGTACCTTTTACAACGCCGTTTAGTTTCACCGCATATATAACACGCAGTAACCTGCGGTAAAAAAAATTAAAACCAAATTTTGCCATGTGATGTATTTTGTATGAAGTGCAACTACTGCTTCGTAGATGTATACTGTGCTATTATCAAAATCTTATTAGAAAATATTCGATATTTTCTACATAGGGAAAAAGGAAAGTTTAGATTAAAAATAAATTATAACTCAAAAACTGTTTAAGATAGGCATGAACAATTATTAACAAAATTTGTTCAGAATTACGTAAATATTCAGAAAATTAAAACATATACAGGAGGTCCCATTTAAAATTACAAATGTATAACATGATTCCGGTATAACCGGAAGTGGTAAGAGGATGCTAATATTTCCAAAAAAATAGTTCACCCTTCGAAACCCCTCCATGTCAATTTTCAGCTACGTTTAGTTATCGAGATCCGTCTAACCAACGCATTATCTGCTGCACCCTGTATATTTGCTTCCGTAACCTCATGAATTGTGATTTTGCAAGTATCACTAGCCACTGGTTTATATTCGGTTGCAAAGAAGAATGTGCATAGCTCATATGGGTGTCGATGAATTTATAACTGGCGATAATCAGATAGTTGCGACTGAGTTTTCTTGTCAAGATTTGTTCAGGTAGCCCACTGCATATCAGCACCAATGGGAATATTGAAAAACAAATGTTACAATTAAACTTTTGGATAACATGCGGTAAAATATCTCTGGTATTCATTCAAAATAGTCAAACTTTAGTAATATTACGTTGGCAGTTTTGTCTAATGCCACAATCAGGAGAAAATGGAATAAAAACATACCATCTGAAACGCTTGGAACTTTGATAACAACACCAGATTGTTTTGACACAATCTTATCATACTGCTTCATTATTTTTGATAATTCTAAGTCTTCATTATCTCCACCGTAAAAAACCTTGGTGTCTCCGTATATACTTAAATTGAAATCTATATTAGAAAAAGTATCTCCCGTAGATTCATTAGAGTTGTCGCCCAAATACAATGTTAGAGTAGTAATAACCAAGGCCAAAAGCAACTGAAAGAAGTAGTCGATTATCGTAACTTATTTATTATGTTGTTACCTGTATTGTTAATATAAACCATTTTTTCTTTGTAACATACAATCGTTTTTTGAGCAAAGAAAACATCTGAATCTTTGTTTTACTGCTTCCCTTAAATTTGCTGCTGCCGCCTGTAAATTGAACAAATCGCTATATAAAATTAGACAAGATACAATTTTGAATAGCTATACAGGATGGCCAAGAGCCGTGGTATTCTCCTCTTAAGGCATAATTTAAACATTGACGACCACCATAATTCCCATAATTTCTGACAAGTTCATTTTCATTGTAATTCTTCAAATAAAGGCTCTTGGCCATCTTTTATACAATAATCTAATTAATTCGACAATTTGTAATGAATTGAAGAACTAACTAATGGCGGTAGAAAGTTGAAAACATATATTGGTCTAACACTACAACATGCATAAGTTTATTTCTGATATATAGAGTTTTAACGATTGTGCATCAGCAATTAAAATATTTACGAACAGAATCACATAAAACCATTCAAAAAAGGAACCAATGTTATTATAAACTTTTGATCTAATCAGAGTAGCTGAATTGATACTGTATTGTACTTCATCTCTACAAACAATTTAATTCAAATCTTTTTTCTCATAATTATGTCATGCATTATTTATCAATTTTTTGTGCAATTTTAAAAGTTTTCAGAATTCCAATCCTACAATGTAAAAATTTTGAATAAGTTGAGCTTTACAAGCTGGTAACCAAGGTAAATAGCCTCTAGTGGATAAAATAATGTAGGCAAATAGACGAATCGTTGAAGGTGTGACACCGGTTGTAGTCGCAGATGACGAATAAACGTCAACGGTGGCTTAGGTGCGGTATATTATTTGAAATACATTATATTACATTAGATACAATATTTACAGAATGAACCGTTTGCTAAGCGCGATTGTAGCGACACAGATATAAAATGTGTATTCGCGTACTACGTTCAAAAATATTTTAAAGTGCTATAACTTTTGAAATACTGCATGAAAAAAAGTTTTTAAAATCATGTTTGAATACGCTTTGAAAGCGTATGCCACTCGACGTGATAGCTTAATTACTTTTTAAAATAATAATGCAACCGTGTTTGACCTTTGCCCTTAAATATTTCCTAAACTACCGCGTCAAGAGGACTTTTTCTACTCTCATAAAGTTCTAAAACATATAGAAAATTCAAATTTTTTTATAGAAACCAAAAAATAATTTATATGGTCCTAAGTTCTTTAGCAAAATCTTAATCCTTTTAACCAAATCAGTTCTTTTGAGAATTTGCTGAGCGACCCTTCTCTGTTTCGTGCGAAACAATACATTCATATGAAAAAATGTATAACACAATTTCACACAACACAATCACACACACTAATATAGCGCACACAACAAATATTCTACAAATTAATGTTTAGGGGTTGAGTAAAGAGACAAATCAGATTTCTTGTCCAGCCTTTGTTTCATAAATAAATAGATTGTTAGATTATATTTATAAGTTCCACACCGCGGAACTTTTTTTGCGGTACTTTTTGTGTACACTGTATAAATAATTAAATTTCGTAGCCTGCCTAGCCCAATTATTTATTTGAACATCTGTTTCATCTATTCCTGAAAAAACAGAAGACGCACATGCATTCTACAAAAATAATAGACGTAGCTATAGCTCAAATTAAGTTCAATTGAAGCAATAAAAAAATTAAAAAGTTTGGATTATATACTATGCAGGGAGCCCCAAAAGTATATGAACACAGCTCAACTACAACTTCCTTACGTCAAATGAGATGGAGTAAACCTAAGCTGAGTCCCTATACTTCTGGATAAATAATAATAGAATGGTGCTAAGAGGTAAAATTTAAATACTTTAAATTATGTGCAGTACTACAAAGATGGGTACTTTGTTACCTGAACATCTTTGATGTAGTAGAACCTCACCTTAAACATTTGTTAAATTAATATTAGCCAAAATATCTACTTACAACTACTTATCCTACTTGAAAGAGTAACGGTGTCTTCCTCATTCAATTTCTTCAATTCCATATTATTATTAGCTACCATGTTACCGACTCTACGTAGAAAAAAAAATTGTCAATGTATCAAACACAATGCTAATTAACGAACCTCAAAAACACTTCTTCTAGCGTTGTTACTGACATAGCGATACAAGAAATACCTAATTCTTCTTTCTTCTGTTCCAGTTCTTCAAGAAGTTTGCTAAATAAAAATTTCGATTCGTGAGGTAGTAAGTAAGTTAAATTGTTTCCATTGACTGATTGAAGTAAAACATTATCAACCACCCTTTTTATAACATTAGTTATCTGATCTATTCTTTTACGTCTTGATTCTTCAGTTTCATTTGGAATATTGTTGCAAATAAGAGTTAAATGATAACCAGCACCTGATAAAGAAAAATTATAACATCTAAAATTTTTTGTATTTTAAACTTATACAAACAATATATGTATTACAAGTATATGAATCTTCATCAGGGCACAAACTTCAAGACAAGCAAAGAAAAGTTCAAGGTACATCACAAAAAATCAACTTGTACATCATTATCATACCAAATTCTAAACGCTGATTGATCCACGTTAAAAAGATAGGAACACATTAAATAACCAAAATCTATCTTATGGTCAATATTGTAGTAATACATCACAGTCACATTAGAAATGTCATTTCTTTACATAAGGATCACGTTTCCAACAGAGCAACAATTTTCACTCATAATAAACTGAACCGTAAGATCCCAAGTCTTTGATTTTTAGAAATATCGAGCCAGTTCTATAATTACACAAACTTGGTTACATGTGAAAAGAAGATAACGACTAACATCACAAAAACTGATTAACATTACTGAATTAGGGAAAGTAAATCATCGCGTGATCGCTAATTTTCATTATTAAAACATTTATTTAATTTAATTAAATGTCATCTGCGTTACGTTCATACAAATTAAATCTTTCATTAATAGGTTAAATACACACACAAAATATCCAGTCAATGAATGAAAGCGCACCAAAAGTTAACAATAATGTGCACGTAAATACGTTTATAATTTACATAGAGCTTCAAAGCCCTTTTTTATTTCGGTATTGTTCACAACATAAATACCTAGAGGACACGACTAACCGTGAACCTGGGGCTCGCAACAAATGAACCAGAGCGTTGATTGAAATATTCGCTCAAAGGTTATTGTTGTGGCGGTACGGAGACATTAGAAACGAAGACTAAAATTCGTATTAAACTTATTCTTTTTAATAAACGCCAAAAAATGGCATGTCATTACAATAAACTCTTTTTAAATAATAAATGATATTGGTGCACGTTATCCTTAAAATTGCCTTTATTAAAATTTTATATGATGAAGCCCATGGTTTCGATAGCGGTCATGTATCGTTATCAAGTCTATAATTAAAATTTACAAATGTATAATTAATAAAAAAAAACGACGAGGTACCATATGCGACTTACCTAATAGCTTTGTTTTGAAATAAATTATGATATTAGGGTTAGATTTACACTTATTAAATAGCATTGATATTCGTGGCTGAAATAGTATTAATTTTATCTTAATTTTTGATATTAATAGGTTCAAATTCTTATTTATTTTTATTATTGGACATTTGTATGACATTTATAATTTTTAAATAAACTAATATTTTATAACTGAAGGTGTGTTGTATTTTGTGTTTATAGGTTTCTTTAATATTTTGAATATTATTAAAATATTCGGAATGTAGTACATTTAATTTGTCGTCTTTAATGTATAGTTGAATTACATAAACTTTCTCCAGGTTCAGAACTAAATTGTTGTTTATATGTAAAAATCTGTAATCTAATCTACCGAAAAAAGCGTGATTTGTCTCGACTATGTGTTTTGCAAAGTTGGATGTGTTTGGTTTGTTAAGCCGTATTGCTCTATCGTGTTCTTTAAGTATAGTCTTGAAATTCCGCTTAGTACTTCGTAGTTCCAATATAATTGTGGTCATAAGTTCAACATGTTAAATGGTAGATTCCTTTTAAATCAATTAATTTTGTTTTGTCTCTATTGCTTCTAATTAAATATAAGGGGTTGTTTGTTTGAAAAGATAATTTGATGTTATACTTATTATATAATTTAGCAAAATTGTTGCAGTATTGATTGAAAAAAGTAATAGTTGTAAAATTGTTTGTAATTGAATTTTTTGTTTGGTTTAAAATGTGTTAGTTTAGATGAAAGTAGTTTTTTCTTTAACTAAATATTCAATCGAAAAAGATAAAACAACGAAAATATATTTTACTTCAAGGTGAAGTCAACGAACTGCCCGTGACTTGTGACTACGATGCAAGATAAGGAAATTGAAAAAAATATCACGTACAATACCAAACAAAAACAATTTGTCTGTGTGAATGAAATTCAACGAAATTTAAATTATTAAGTATTAAAATAATCCCTTGACGTAAGATGCATATCGAATTCTACGTGCTAGCATTATTTCACCGCTACACAGTCACGCTTATGTTCCATTTACCTAGAATGGATATACACATTTGTATATATCCAGACCTTTCTTACTTCATAGAAGGAATATAAGTAGGCTTTTTCAATCGATGAAGTACCTAGCAAAACATTGGAAGAGTGTTTGAAGGTGGTCGGATTTGAAAAGGTTTTTGTTCGCCAGTGGTCATCTAGATTCAAGTAAAAAAACTGATTGTGTGGTTTATGCCCCCAATGAATAACGAATAACTTTCTATAATCATTATGTTTTGAATTCTTACTCTTTCTATACGTTTGATAAGCTTTTTAAAGCTACAAAAGAATTCTATAAAACACTTACCGAATTCTTTCTTCAAAAACATTGAAGTACCGTAGCAAATCAAGCGTCCATGATCCATAATTGCAATTCGATCACCGAGAACATCGGCTTCCTCCATAAAATGTGTACTGATAAGTATCGTTTTCGAACCTCTCATTGAAAGCAATAAATCCCATATATCTCTACGAGCTTCAGGATCAAGACCGGAAGTGGGTTCATCCAATACTAATACCTAATTAAAACTGTTAATCAGTCTCCTAAACTAAAAAATAATACTTACTTTTGCGTTTCCGATAAGAGCGATAGCCAAAGACAATTTTCTTCTCATTCCACCAGATAAGGCAGACGCTAGACAATTATGTTTTTGCGAAAGATTCACGCGATTTAAAAGTTTTAAAGCTTCTTCACGTGCTTCTCGATAAGACAAACCTTTTAACTGCAAATAAATGCAGTAGTAGTAATCGATTCCAAATATGCCCTTTCTTACCATTGCAAAGAATAAAAGATGTTCCAAAACCGTTAAATCCGTAAATTGTAAGTTATGTTGAGGACAAAGTCCTAAAGAAGTTCGAATGTCGTTCATGTTCTTCTTGATGTCTTTATTATTAATCATCACGTTTCCACTTGTTGCCCCAATCATACCTGTTTGAAGAAATACAATGATTTTGAATTTAGAAGAGCGTAAGCAGTACCGGTCATTATCAGCATCGTTGTAGTTTTTCCGGCCCCGTTGAGACCCAATAAGGCTGTTATTTGTCCTTCATAAAAATCAATAGATAATCCATTTACAGCAGACTGATTCCCAAACACTTTGTGTAATTTTTTTATTTGAATACCTGGACTTAAATTTGTGGTAGTTTCAATCTTGGAATACTGTTTCGAATTATCTTCTTCATCATTATCAATAACGCGACTACTCCTTCGCGTAATTTTTTTAATAATCTCCTACAATAAAATCTTTACAGGGAATTGATTACATGTTAGATACATACCATTATAGGAAAGTTCCAAGGCTTAGAAAGTCCATAAGGGCCAGGCATAACATTTTCAACGTATAAGGTTATTAATAAGTACAAAATTATATCCACAATAAACATTACAAATACGTGACCCATTGTAATGTCATCGTTTCCTCCGGTTGGAGAGTTAAACAAATTGCTCCAACTTGAGCCGTCCTCTATAAACAATAGTTTAAAAAACTGACTACTATCAAAGTAAAACGTATAGAATCCTAACTTTGAAAGCTTATATTTATATAAGCAAACATTCTGAATGTTTTACAGCGGAATGATGAACTGTTTGTTGTAATAATGTATAAATTTCCTTTTTTAAAGTGCACATCCCTTTTGACAATAGTATTAACAATACAGTAAAACTATATTACATATTCATATTAGTCACTAAAAAAATATACTATTCCATTTGAACAAAGTAAAGTAAAACCGAAAATGTTTTCAAACCATAGGTCGTAGGAAATGAGGGATTGTGCCCAATACATTTTCATCGTAATTCTTCAAATAAAGCCCAAGAGAAGAATCCTTATGCAGTTGCACTATTATACACTATATACATTTCTTTGTTTTACGAAAATTTAGTTAATATTTTTTAACAAACTTGCAATTTAAATACGTAATGAATGCATGATAATTATTTATTTTAGAAATTGGAGGTGGATATGTCGAAGCTTTAGTAGATTGAATTAAAATTTAATTATGTTTATTTCTGTATAAATATGTGATGTTTGTTTACTAAATATTCTTTGTATGGATTTTCCTACTTCTAATCTTAATCATAATTATGCATTCGTTACGTATTTATATTGCAAGATTGTTCAAAAGCATTAACAAATGGAAAGGTTATCATATTTTTAACAGATAAGGGGGATAAATTCAGTATTGAAATTTATAACTGCAAATATTTATAATGTAAAAACGTAAATAATCACCAAACCTGATTATTTATGCTAAATGTCTGGACATAACCTTTTATTCAAAACAGCTTTTCTTTATAACATTCTTCTTAAACTGTAAAAAATTCATATTTTTTGACAAACCTCTTATACGGCTTTAAAAAAATTATATCTGATAGTTGCATTTTAGATTTTGGACCATGCAAAACTTTTTATCAAGATAACTTATTTCAAAAAGTTTTCCATATGGTTCCAACTTAAGTAGACACACTGTATAAGAAATCACATTACCTCGGGTTTCATACACTGATATTATATTGTAGCCGTAGTTCATCGCAGTATTAGGAAAAGTGCCAGTAATAATTTCTTGTACAACTTCGTGTTTGGTTTTTGTAAGGCATCAGGAACCTCGTATGACAAAATCCAGACTAAAATTCCAACTACCATAGCAAGTGTGGCTGAAAGCAATAAAGAATATAATATAAAACAACCAATAACTTGTCATATAATAGTATGATTTTTTTTCATTTCCATACTTTAAAAAGATACTTACGCCTGCTAAACAACGAACTGATTGCAAAACAAAAAATAATTCCTGATGCACTGTATAACAAAAGAAAAACGAAAATAAAGACCCACTGCAATATTCTATTGGCGGGTATTGAGCGTCCCATAATGGAACTTTCATTAAAAACGTAATGACGCAAATTGATATAAAGTTGACAATAAATGCGTGGAGAAACCAACCGACCCACAGCATCCACGATTTCAGACCCATCATTTTCATCAATTCCTAAAATCGGTCATTAGTGAGGGTTTAAAAGATATGATAGTAGTACCTTTATTCCAGTACTTTTTTCTTCAACAATACGTTTTAACACTGCTGGACATAAGAATACAAAGCTGAATAAAGTGACAAGTGGCATAACGTATAAAAACATATCGGTGATTCCCATATCATTCAAATGGGGCGGATAAGGAAATTCTTGTATCTCAAATTCCAACGCTGGGTCTGACCCTAAAGTCATTTCCAAAAATGAAGTATCTATTGCCATTTGTACAGCTATAAATCCTCTATTAATGTATTTCTCGGAACCTACGAACAAGATAAACGATTAGAATAAAAAAAGATATAAGGTTAATCTTCCACTCAACCACGTCAATAAATCATCCAATTAATAACAAATCCATTACTGGTTGGTTATGCAGAAAGTGCTAAGAGTTTTGACGCAGAAACTTACCAAATTCATTACTCGCTTGCTGTTACAACTGACACGTTTGAATTTTTGATTTTTATACCTGATTTTGAGACTAAATCTGACCCGAGTTCTACTAACTGAGTAGGTTTTGTGTCGTACTTGTAAAAAATTTAATAACGTATACAGGGTGTTCAAAAAATGTGACTAAATAATTACAAGTTTTAAATGATAATAACTTGTTTGTTTTAGCAGTTGCAGAATTTAATTCTTTATCGGTTACTATTACACTTCCCTATACCTAACTGTTCACGTTTTTATGGAAAATGCATATTTTCGAAGCAACAAACAACAGGTTTAATACAAAACTATTTTATTAGCAGTGTGTACTTGATTTTTTAAGTACTGTGGACTAATTTAAATAAAAAAAGAAAAAACAAAAATAGCAGCTTATAGCAAATGCTCAAAATGACGACCGCCTGACTCTAAACACACACGTATTCTTTTGTTGAAACCTTTAGCAACATTTGCCAACATTTCTGGGCCTATATTTCGGAAAGCTTCTCTGATTTGCTCCTTCATATCATCTGGTGTTGTTGGAGGTGTGTTGTAAACCAGTTGCTTTTACATATCCTCATAAAAAAAATCTGGTGGAGTCAAGTCAGGCGATCGCGGTGGCCAATTTTGAGAGCCATTTCTTCCAATCCACCGATTTTGGAAATGAACATTTAAAAATTCTCGTACATCACTATGAAAATGTGCGGGAATTCCATCCATCTACAGCCACATAGTTGCCTTTATGTCTAAGGGAATCTCGTCTAATAAAATTGGAAACTGATTAATCAAAAATTCCAAAAATAATCTTCCGTTTAAATGGTCATCAAAAAAATAGGGACTAATTAAATAACGACCCATAATTCCGCCCTAAACATTCACTGACCATCTGTGTTGATTATCAACTATGCGAAATTGATGCGGGTTAAAATCAGAATAATAATGGTAGTTATGCTTATTAACGGATTCATTATTGTAAAAAGTGCACTCGTCACTAAACAGAACAAGATTAAAAAAGTTTTCATTTTCTGCCACTTTATTTACACCCACATACAAAATGCAACTCGATTCCCGACATAATTTTCCGAAAGTTGTTGGTGAAGCTGGATTTTATAATCATGATAATGATGTTTTTAAGACTCCTCGAGACACTCGCTTGACTGATGTTTGTATTTTGTGCAATTTGATTTTGTCCAATATGGGGATTTTCGATTACAGACGCAATAACTGTATGTTCAATTTCTTCGTTTTGTGTCACAGGTTTTCTTTTGGTGGGTTTTTTGTACTGGACACTCCGTTTCTTTGAATTGAGCCAATAGCCTTTCGAAAACGGATTTGTTTGGATGATTCCTGTTAGGAAATCTCTCAGCGTAAATTCGTGAAGTCACAAACTACTACCACAGACTGAATGACAGAAACCAATTGTTATGAAAAAAAATTGTCATAGCCGACTACATCATAGATAGACTATGTCATATACTCACTGCTAATAAAATAGTTTTGAATTAAACCTGTTGTTTGTTGCTTCAAAAATATGCATTTTCCATGAGAACGTGAACAGTTAGGTATAGGGAAGTGTAATAGTAACCGATAGAGAATTAAATTCTGCAACTGATGAAATATAGGATGTTCCATTTGAAATAAATAAGTTATTATCATTTAAAACTTGTAATTATTTAGTCACATTTTTTGAACACCCTGTATACGTTATTAAATTTTTTACAAGTACGACACAAAACCTACTCAGTTAGTAAAACTCGGGTCAAATTTAGTCTCAAAATCAGGTATAAAAATCGAATTCAAACATGTCAAGTTGGTGCTACATTTTCACAAAATACGAAATATTTAAAAAACCTTCAGGTTTAGATCAGGTAAACCTTTATAAAACTCACTTTTATTTTAATCGTGGAATCTGAAAATGTAAAATATATGGGGTGTTCCATTTAAAAAACACAACTTTGATATGTTTTATTTTTTCGAACACCCTGTATATCATGAATATAATTTTAAAATGTACCTCCAATGGTCCCTATCTATTCCAAAAAAACTAATCTCAAAATCAAAGAATATAGCCATAATCTTTCGTGTCGTAAAACGTGAATAACCCTGTATATACTT
This sequence comes from Abscondita cerata, assembly GCA_030710515.1. Taxonomy (NCBI): domain Eukaryota; kingdom Metazoa; phylum Arthropoda; class Insecta; order Coleoptera; family Lampyridae; genus Abscondita; species Abscondita cerata. The sequence goes on from JALBCR010000004.1 coordinate 1,014,843, forward strand.
GCTAAAATGTACATACATTGTGTTTTATAAATAATTTTAATTCTGTTTTATTTGACACTTTTGTTTCATCTTAAAAACAAATTTGTGAGAACACATCAGAACATTGTATATTTTAAAGAGGCGGTGATGTGTCGGGTAGATCTCAACTAAAATTTACAAAGTTAATATCAAGAGAGGAAGAGTTTTTTTTTTATTCTATGAACGGCATTTTAAGATGTTTTTAATTTCACGCGTATAAATTTTTAAATTATTAAAGGATTTCTTTACTACAGTAACGATAGAAGTCATGAATGTAAGTTATAACACTTTGAACCAAGAAGGAATAATTGACAAAAATACTAAACACAAAAATTTCTTCAAACAATAAACACCAACTGAAATAAGAAGAAAACAGAAATAATGTAATAGCGATATCTTATTAACATGTTATGACTTGTGCGAGCGCACAGCTACTTTCGATTCATTTTACGAATTCCATGTACTCTGCATTCATATTGATTAGTCAACTGATGAATGTTAATGTAAGTGCGTAGCATGCTGGCTTTGCTAGTACAACACATATCAGGCGCCTAAATTCAAAACCTGTCCATTGAAACCAATTTTAGAGAAATGCCAAAAAACGTCTCTACCGTCTATATTTTCTACGTAATAACTCACGTCATTAATTTGGTTCGATTGATACAATCTAAAAATTATGTCCAACAAAAATCTGTGCTGTCCTGCTTGGTCGTTATTTGAGATTAAATTTTGGACATGTCCGGATTTACACGTTAACATTAATGACAATTCAAGTATTAACGCAGTTATGATTCTAAAAAGTAAAAAAAAATACTATTGGATCTGTCAAAAGCATTTTTGATAAATGAGAGGGCTCCACATCTTGCAATGTTTTTCAAGTAAATTAGTGATCCTAGTCTGTAAAATAATAAAAACAAAACAGTTTGACTTAATGCCGAAAACACGTGACCAATGTCTTATTCTCATTGGACGGCCTGGACATATCGGGCTCTGAATAAAAACTCTGTTTTTGCATATAAGCCTCATTTTGAAGACGAAATTTACAATGTTAGATGTCGAAATTCGCACTAAAGAAATATCAGTACATAGGTACCTTGAGGACGAATACAATTGAGTATAAAAGTCAAATTGAGAAAATGTGTGACTTGTCGGGTTTTGACTTGAAGCGCCTGATATAGTAAATTGAACAAAAAACATTATTATTTCCAGATAAATGTAAATCTTTCTGATAAAACAAACAGCATAATATCGGGTATTTACTATACAGGGTGATTGATCTCGCCTTAATAATTATCAAAATCTGGATTTTGGAACTTTGTATGGTAGGGTTTCCGAATGCGGTGTTTCTTTCTCTCTAAAATATTTAAAACCTGGTAGCACTTCCGGTTATTCCGAAATAGAACTCAACTTCGTTATTTTAAATGGAACTGTGTATTTTTTCTAAAACCTTTAGATTTCCTTTAATTTGCTACATTTTTGGTCTAAGTTATGTTTACTTAGTTGCTATGTTTACCGAGATATTACAACTTTTATGAAAAAATGGCCACTTACAAGAATTTCTTAGAAAAATCATAACTTCTAAACCACTAGCAATAAAAAAATTTAAAAATACCCAATAATAGCAAGAAGAATGTTCTTTAAATTGATTGATTATGTAACTCTATTAGAAATGCCACAATAAATTTGTGAAGTTGAGAAACTTCAAATACCGATAACTTCATTTTTTGAAATGGAACCCTCATACTTTTTTTACGGAATATCGCTAGAGGATTAAATTTGGAACATTTTTTTTAAATGATCCATATGCCTATCATCTACAGATAATGAATAAAACGTACTTTTATGTAAAATATTGGAATTATTCAATTTATTAGGATAAGTGGTTGGCTTTGATGCTCCGTTAGTAGGGTATTGAGGTAAATGCAACTGTTTCTATTTATGTTATTTTATTAACTTATAGTAGTCTGAGTTATGTTTCTTTAATTACCATTGTTACGGAGACATGGCCACTCGCAAGGGTTTGTTAGGAAAATCATAACTATTATTAACACTCGCAGATTTAATTAACCATAGTCAAATTTAATAACTTAATAATTGTTCAAAATGTCTTCCACTCACTTCTAAACATTTCAAAACTCTTCTTTCTACAGAACAAACCGCGTCTTGAATATGGTCTTCAGCTACTGCAAATACACAGCGCTTGTCAAATTTTCGCGGTAGACTTTAAAGGATAATTGGTTGTCTTTCAACAAACTGAATTTATAATTAAGAATATTATTCACACTTTTGGTTTGAGTAGAATGATATACCCAATGCAAAAAAATACCCAAGTACATGGGTAATGATATCTTCCTTATCCATTATAATTTTAACGCGGTTTGGTTTTGTTTTCCAATTATCCGTTGGCAAAAATTTCTTCGAATTTTGCTAACTTTCCAAGGGTCATTCTTGGTAACTCAGGATACTTTTCATTAAATTTTCTAAAGTTCTTTCCATTATCTTCCTGTATAGATATAGAGTACACATAATAGTACATCAATTTTTACTATATAATAATAATTTGGTACTGAAGTTTAGTTATAATAGTTACAATACTATTAAAGTTTATCATGAAGTAGAACATGGTAATTATCGTAGTACTAAAATTTGTATTTTATCCAGTAATTCAAATATTTTTCATGGAAATAAACAGAATCGTATACGTAGAAATTCTAAATTTTTTATTATTCACAATAATATTTATAAGTTAATCAGTGTGTTCATTTATCCGTAATAGTTAAACTAGCGGAAAATAAACAAAAAATGGGCCACTACTAACATCCGCTTGATAGTAAATACGTAGCAAATATCAGGTGTTTCAATTTTTTTTTAATTTTTAAGATCTGCATCTTCACTACATTTTTCAGTTTGAGAAATTTCGACGTTTTTTAGAATTACATTAAATTTCGCATAAAACTTGACATAAGATAAATATAAATTTTGTTAAGACAATAAACCATTGTTTACTTTTTTTAAGAAAGTTAAGAGAACGTATGTTTTCATAATAAATTTCAAAATATACCGTGAAATTGGAATAAAGATGGCGTAAAAAAATATATATAATCCTTGCGGAACTTTTTCTTTAAAAATTTACAGTTCACCGTCCTACATTTTAAAGAAAACTTAATTTTCCTTGACTTTATGACTATTTTCGAAAGAAACTTCAATTTCAGTTACTTCAAAATATTTTCAAGGAAAAAAAATGCGTAGTAATTTCCATAAAAATGATATATTCATTGTTTCTATTAATAGTGTAACGAATCTTATCGTTGTTATTGTTTTTCCGTATTCAAAACTGCGAGATTAATAAACGGCCAGGATTGAATTACACTCTTTAACTCTATTAAGAGATTATTTATTTCAAATATGTGCGGTTCTTACAATTCAGATAACAATACAATTACATTACACGTTACAATTTATATTCACTCGCATTAAATGATGATTCCCACTGAAACAGCATAAACACATGACAACGCTTTTTGTAGTTGTTCCGCGAAGAACAGCCTCTAACATGTTTCGGACAATCCACTTCAGTCGATCTAAACTAAACCATAACCGAGCATTGACATTGATATTTTCTTGAGTTTATTGATCTCGGCGTCCTTCTTGAAATCTTATAAAGTATTCCACAGGTTCTTGTAGGTCGGTTTCTGATAGGACACTTCGTTTGAAACCGAGTAGTATATGGAGCGTCTTCCTTCGTCCAACTTCAGAGTTCAGAGTTTATGGATTGTAAAACTATACCAGGTCATCTGGTTGGAATCCACCTTCTTGGGTTTGAACTTAGTTCTGTACCTTCATCCGATGACTTGCAATTTGGATGTTACTTCAAGACCAAGCGTGACGCAGTCAGCTTTGACCTGTACTCTCGTTAACGGATGTTCGGTATGCCATCAGGAATAAATGTAAATACCGGTCCGAAACTTTCTGTTGTTCGTCGATAACCTTGGCCAAGTATTTTACCCATCGTCCAATTCACCCGTTTTACCATACGTCTGATTGGGGGTGAAGAAGCATCATTTTGGTCTTCTTGATCCCTAACAGTTGGCAGACGTTTCAGAATAAGGTTCACTCAAAATTCCGTCTTTGGTTGAATGTATTTACAAAAGTACTCTAAAACTGCAGAAAACTCTTTGATTAACACGTCTGTCACTGTTGCTACCTCTTAGTTTGGTATGGCATATGATTCTGTCCATTGGATGAAATAATCCATTGCCACCAAAATGTATTTGTTTCCAGCATCAGCTTTCAACATTTCAAACGGGTTTCCAACATTGTCCAGTCTCATAGGTGCTTTCCTCTTCTACCAATAGCCGATATTAAGAACCAACGTTGCAACTCATTTTGAACCTGACAAAGTATCTTGTGTATCGTCAATTCTGAGTAGAGTTGTCGGTAGTCAACACAAAATCTAGTTGTACCGTCTTTCTTCTTCACTAGTACCACTACAGACGCCCACGTAACTACTTGATAATTTAATCACCGCCTACTTCTCAATGTCTGCGATGACTCGCTCACCCTCTTCACGTTTCGCCAGGGGAAGCCTTCTAGGATTCTGTCGTTATCGGTTGGGTATTTATTTTGTGCTTTACAATACCCGTTTTTCCTTTGGAATTACTGTCTAGGGCAAACGCATCGTGGTATTCCCTAATCATGTTTTTCATTTCTTTCAGTTTATCCTGGTCGAGGTCTTGACACGAGGATGACAACACGTTCAATAGTTGTTGTGGGCATTTCTTCTTCAGTGTACCCTCAATCGCGTTTCCGCATCTTGCTATTTGGGTTACTGGCGTACACACTAGTGTGTTATCTTTCTTAACAGTTACAGGTTCCGCGTTGAAGCTTAAGATTTGTACTGGTACATAACACGTACTGATGTCTGCTCTTACGAACTGAACGAATTTTCCCCGTTGTCTATTCTCAGGACTTCCCTGGATAACCTCATCATCTATGTCACCTACCAATACTTGGTGGCTGAGTACTCAAAACCAATGGTTACAGTCGCCGTTCCGTTGGGAATGTTCTGCCGCATCATTGTACTATATCGGGGCAGAAAATGGTCTGTGTAGCTCCTGCATCAGTAAAAACTCTGGAGCACCGTCCGTTGATAAATTCCTTGATATAGATGCGGTGCATGTCTTCCCTCGTTTTCCAGCTGCTCTTCTGGCCTTCGCGTGAGCTTCGTGCAGCGACGTTGAACAAGGCCCACTTCACCACAGTTCCAACATCTTAGTGATCATAAAATATTTGGCGAGAAATTTCTTCTACACTTTCCTTTAGTGGGTTAGTATAATATCCCATAAACAACAACGATAGACATCAGATGTAGAAATGCTTCTCTAACAGTTATTCCTAAGCAGCGAAGAGGAAGCAGAAATAGAAACTTACGTTTTAAAATGGTCACAGAGCTATTTTAAAAAAAATTGTTTTTGAGTTTAGACGAGTGACTTACTAATTTGCTAAGCGGTTGCATTTTTCAAACAAATTTCAAAATAAGAGAAATAAGGTTACAGCTTAATTAGATTTTTATTGCCGTTTTTTGCAGCAGCATTCATAAATTTCTCTAAGAGTTTCTGAACCATCAAGTCTAAGCAGAGTAATAAATTTCAACAGGACTAAAATTGAAATTTTTATGGAAATCTCATCTATTTCTATGAGAAGCATCACTTTCTTCTAAGTATGATCTACAATGTGAATGAAGGTTTGCACGAGTCAACAAATAGAGAAAATAGCCGTGTAGAAAGAGGTGAGTTATTCAGCATAATATGTTGCTTAGGTGAGACTGAACATTACGTTTCACCATTTCTTATTTTTCCCAGAAGACTGATGAGTACCTGTTTAATATACTTCCAAACGGAAATGGAATTGATACATACCATCATACTCAACACCTGAACTTTTCTGAATAATGATATAGAAGTGATAAACACTGTATATCTTTTCCATCACAACTTGTATAATCTAAACTGTATTTGGAGAGCTATGCTCTCATCTTCAGCTAATACTAATACTAAAAACGTGATAATTGATCGTTAATAGCCGGTTTTTTTAATATAAAAATATTAACTCTATGCACATATGCAAAAACCCTGCTATTTGCATGGTTAATCGAATACTCAGTAGTTATATCCCAAGTGCATGCCAAATACGCGAATTCAAGTTCAAGGATGGCATGCACGAAGGATATATCGAGGACTATTTCCCGATGAAAATTTCTTGTACTTTCAATAATAATTATAACTATTATTGCTAAAATACGAATTGTAACTTAAATCAATAAATGGTTTTGAATAGTTCGAATGTTTATAAAATGTCAAAAATTTTCACTCTAAGCACAAGTGCAAATACCCGGGTATTTTCATGGTGCATCGAATACTCGGTGATATTCGTCCGTTGCTAGGCGATTTCCCTAATATGCGTTAGTATGATTGGTTGAAATTTTCTGAGGGAAATAATCAGTTATAATATCATAAGAGCATCGAAAATAATCGATTATCGAGTCATAAGACGTGTTTTAAGGAATACGTCAAGTGAGGAGGCAAGTATAACAATTATTTTTGATGCTCGAGTGGTATTCGTTACGATTATATAACGAAATAAAACGCAATGTTAATTGAAAATCTATCAATCCAGCAAAACGTAACAAGATCTATTTTATTTGACGTTTATAAAAACAAATGTTTCTAAGGAAATATTACACTTATGGAGGAGGCGAAACACCAAAACGATTATATCACGTCGTTAAGGGTATATTCGCTTATTTGTACTTCGTAACCATGAAAATTAAAGAATTCTATTGGATCATATAACAAATGCGTCGTGAAATTATATGTTTCTATTAAGCACTTCTAATCAAGACAATTATTTGTTTTATATGTGGCATTGTAAGTTATAGCACAAATTTTATCTTGACAAAAATTAAATAAAATTCTTTTTTAATATGTAATACGTAATACTTTCCCCGTATAATATATTATCAGATAACACAATATTTACTATGTTTATAATTTACTTAAACCAGGTTTGTTATTCTAGAAAAAAAATTCATAAAAAATAAAATTTTAAGAAGAACATCCAAATTGTAATAAACAAACTGATATTCAGAAAATAAGGGAGTTGCGTTATTACACTATATTAGTAAAGATAGCTGTGAACATTTCTCCGTTGTCCCTAGAAAAAAAAAAGATAAAAATAGAGAAATATCTGTCTGTTCATTGTGATTGATGCAATCCAATGACATTCTTATGTAGGTATACCCGCAAGTTTGCAGTATTACACCATCAACGTAAGATTATTTTAATGCGCGTAAAATGGGTCTAAAAATTATTCAAACAACAATTTTTTGGCGTAAAGGAAAAAAACAGTGTATTTCATGTTCCGGTAGCTCATTTTGAAGCTGCATACTTTTATCCTAGAAATGTTTTAAGTATGTGCAAAATTCTACACTTCTAAGTTATCAGTTCCAATTTGATTTGATTTCTTGAATTTTCTGATTCTTTAATGTTAATTATTATCAACGACAAGCTCGCGTATTTCCTTATTCATAATAACATATCTCGGCTGTCTCAACATATCAGAACTTTTGTATAATATGATGAGACCCGGACACTTCGCTGAATGGACATAACATAAAGTTAATCAATTTAAGTTGTTTTCATGTGGTCGGGGTAAACGGTGTTGGTTGATAGGTTACAGTTTCTTTCTTTAAAAATATGTTTTAATCAATATTCGATCTAGGTGATGTCAGTTCTTGTTTTTGGACGTCGCGTCCACATTCGACGATATGTTCAATTACTGATTTCGGCGTTATGTCGATTTTCATCATTGCGTCCAGCAGGTGATTTCGGCGTTATATCCAGTTTCAGTGATATGTCCAATAATTCGTTTCAACGTAGTATCCAAGTTTCGGCGTTGTGTCCACTCTTTAATTTTCGACAATAGCGAAAGAAAAATGTACACTATTTTAATTCCCTCTTTTTAATTGGATTAAAAACAAGAAAATGTAATTAATAAAATTCTTGGTAAAATCAATATAAAATTTTTATCAGCGCCTTAGATTGAGTTATCTATAAGATAACTTCGATATCTTCAAATCATATTAGTCAAACCGGTCAATGCAAAGTTGTATCGTGAACAATTCGCAAATGTCTTTTCAGCGTTAAAGATCATTTATTAATTTGTGACTTGATAAATTTGCAATAATACAAAAGAGATATGCTAATTGTGTCTGCACAGGTAAGTATGTCTTAATGTCTTGTACCATCATTGATGAATCTTGGGTAACTTAGAAAAAATTTGTCGTTCATTTATCATAAGTTTTTTGTTTGACGTCGCTACATGTTATCGCATGCTTAGTGATGTATAATTTTCACCAACCAGTTGGTTATCATATCTTTATTAACGATAATAATATAATTGTAAACAAGAAAAAACGATTTCATTAACAAAGTAAGGGTTTCGCGTAGAACTCAACCTTGATAGTAATAAAAGTGTAAGAAAGTTTAGAAAGTGTGGTACTTTTGATAGAAAAAGTGAAAAAAAGCGATACATCGTAGAAAAAAACATTTAAATAACTGTTTTTAAAATTTTACGAAACTTATTATTGACCTTAAAATTCGTAAAATAGTTTAACAATAAACTTAAGCCATTGGGAAAAAAAATAAACGTGTAAATATACTGTTTAGATAGATCGTAGGTATCAGTTTTATACCCATCCCTCTAAACAAATAAATGACGCGCGCTGTCGTCTCTTTCGTCGATGCTTGAACTAATACCAAAACTAGAAATGCTAGAAAAAGAGAAAAAAAATCGTTTTTAAAATACAGGGTGCTCAAATTAAATTTGTTTTTATTATCTCAAAATGGTTATCATTTATCACTTTACTTATGGTTTAATATGCGTATTGTTTATTCAAACATCACAAATGCAATTTTTAAGTTAAAAAATCAACGCTCTAAGTTTTGGAAGAGACTCCAAAAAGATGTTTCTATATAAATGAAAGAGACGACAATCACATAATTAAATCCTTTGAATGCAAATTAGTATATTGTTCGCCCCTGTTATATTCTTTAAAAGTACGTACATAATCACATTACAATTAAAGGTATATATAGAATTTATATCTGTACCATATCTTCACCACATTCATTACAGGTAGTACATTAGCAGATACGTATTTGTTAAAAAAAAAGATGTGAATTATGAGACAGTTTCAAAGCCGAAAATTTTAAACCCTATTTTTCAAATAAAAGTTGTTTCTAAATTTAATTGTGACACTTTGTTTAAATAATGTTTTGATCCGATATGTAACTACAGAGATGCGGTAATGGTCTTTATTAAACATATTATTATTCAAAAATTATGATAGGAAAGTATATGAACTTCATTTGACAGATGAAGTGGTAATTGTTAAGCTATTTAATTAAAAGAGTTATACAGATAATGTTAAATATATAACATTTTGAGCATTTATTTCAAAGTTATCAAGAATGTGTTATAGGTAATTATGAAACATTTACAATTGAAAAGAATATAAATTCACAAATAGAAAAGAAGCGACTATAACCAGAAATGACTATAAACAAACTGACACTCAACAGAACAAACAAATAAAAATTTAAAAGCTCAACGTATTCTACTAACTATATTTGGTTTTCTTAATATCGAATTCTAAATAATTAATTTCTGAGGCAACTAATAAATAATTAAGTAACTATTTAAAAAAAATTAATTATTGTAATTGTAGATACACGTCAGGGTCAAACTAATATTCCGTACTTCCGCTCGTTACCGTAAAAATTCTTGGAACAATATAAACATACGCAATCTACAAAATTAATATGTACTTTGATTTTACACCAATTAATAAATAATCGAATAAAAAGGTGAAATGAAAAGTTTGAAAACTGAAGAGCAGTATAAACCTCTATAACGTGGTGACGATATTGTTTTTTCGACTTTAGTGTCACAAAAGCTTCCGAACTATAAATTCCGCCAATTGATTACATGAACTTAGAATCATTGTTTTTTGCGTTGAACTTATGTTAAGATAAGAAAGCTCGATGTACGTATTCATTAGGTCGCCGTATTATATAAGATTTGCAACAATGCAGCAAGTGTCTAAGAACACATTTCGCATTCAGCAGAGATATGTTATATGGAAGAATATAAACAAGTCTAGCATAGATTAAAAAACATATATATACCATTTACTGTGATATGTCATAAGCTTAAACAAATAAATACTGTATGTTTACATAATTAATTAGTTAATTCGGCATCTCATTGGTTAAAAATTTCAATTCAACCAACTGCCGAATTACCTATTTAATTGCAATCAATTTTAACTCCTCTTCGCTAAACTGAATCTTATATCATTCAAGTGACAAAATTAAATTAACGATTATGTGTACCATTTACATAATCAACACCTCAATAAATAAACAATTCTTTTAGATATACAATTGCCTTTTAAGAAAGTTGCTATATTAATTCCTTTCTCCTTTGTTTGGCACAAAGCCTACGATAAGAACTGAAAGGGTACAGCAATAAAGTGAAATCGAGAAATTTACCTGAAAATAAAAATTCTATAATTCTTAATAATTAATGAATAACAGGAAATCGGCTAAAACAAAATTCTATTCTAACAAATAGAATTTTATTTTAACCGATTTCCTGTTATTTATTTAATTATTAATAAATCTAATATTTACTACTATTTTCAAATATTTAATCGCGAATTCTTGCAGAAGATTAGATTTTTCACCAGTCAGAGTTTAAAACACTACACGTTTTTATAATATCATGAAACGTACTAAAACCAAATTTCTATTCAAGTCGGGTTTAATTTTATTTTGTTGTCGGTATAAATTCTAAACTACTTAATTAAAAAAAAATTATAAAAAATTTAGTTGATCTGAGTACTTTCAGCATGACCATTCTGGTTTCGATCAACAAAAATAGATCCTATTCTTTTTAGTCCACGTAAACATGATGTTTCAAAATCGCTATGAGTTAAACAGGGTATTTAAAAAGTTATAACAAATGTCAATGAAAATCGTGACAAGTTCAGTGCCTGTACAATGAATTCCAAAAAGTTTAATACTAACAATTTAATTTATTTCGAATTTCATAAATATTCAGAAATTTGTGTCCCAAATTGTCTTTTACGCATAATTTTGAACTAACAAAGAGAATAAAATAATTTAAATAATATAATAAAAACTAAAGCATTTGAAAGCTGATAAAAGACCAAAATTTCTAAATTTTTATGAAATTCGAAAAAAAACATCATGTGACACTAATTGTTTTAACAATATTAATTATAAAAAAGAGTTGTTGGAAATTTTATTGTCTATAACTTATGTTAGAACTGTTTTTTCTAGGATGCAATTTTCATTTTCTTCTTAAAAGGAAGGTAGGTATTTTGACACTGTTAGACATTTATTTTAATTTTCCAGCAAAATGTTCAAACATTTTTATCGCCGCACACTTTCCATACTCTTTTACAAGTTTGTTAGAAAATCAGAACGATGTAGTTCTGCGCAAAGCGCTTGTTTTTCTATTTTGCATCTTGTTTGATCCTTTTAGGAAATAACAAATTTCAAAACCATTTATTAATATTTTTGAATTAAAATGTTTAAAATAAAACACTACGTTTGAATTCGAACAATTTAAAGATTATGGCTTATTATAGTTTGAAGAAGTTGTACGAATTATATTACCAGCAGTTAATTTTTATAGTAATTATATTCTAGCTAGCGAATTCTTAAAATACACAAACGACATAATTTCTGGGCGATTTAATGGACCTGTTCTGAACGCAAATTAGAAAAAATCAATTTAAATATGAAAGTTGAAAAACGAAAAGAAATTATGACAACCTAACTGTTTCCGAAAATGATAAGTTTAGATATATTCCTATTTTGTCATAAATTATTTGCTCTTTATCTATCCCCAAGCAATACTAATAGGTCAAAATCCGTGGAAAATATAGATTTAAAAAGAAGAACCCATTCGTTGAGATTATGTACTGGTTGAGTCGGGAGGAGCGCACCAAACTGTAGGAGTGTATTATACAAGTGAAAATAATGTAAAAAACTCATATGTTCTTATCCGATTTTCATTTGTTTTCAAGTTATAGCATATTAACAAATAAACAAATTATACACATAAAAATTTTTCTTAATCATAGCGTTCTTTCAATAAATATTCAAAAATACCGCCATTGACTTCTAAACATTTTCTGCTTCGTCTACGAAGAGCGTTTATGGCTCTCCTAATTGATTCATTTCATTTTTCTTTAATATTGACTGCAGTATTCTCAATTCGTCTAATTAGTGCATCCCGTGTGTCCACTTTTATTTTGTAGACCTCATTTTTCATCCAGCCCCATAAAGAAAAATCTAGTGGTGTGAGGTCTGGAGATCTTGCAGGCCAATTAATAGGACCTCCACGACCAATCCAACGCCCTGGAAAACGTTCGTTCAAATGTTGCTTGACCTGACGAGCGACATGTGTAAGAGCTCCATTGTGCTGATAGTACATCTGCATTCTAATATTTACAGGAACATCCTCTAGCAGGCCTTGTAATTCATTTTGTAAAAAATTGAGGTAGTTGTCTCCTGTGAGACGATCCTCCAAAATAAAAGGGTCAATTAAATAACTGTCAACCATACCACACCACACGTTCACAGAAAACCGATGTTGAAAATTGCTTTCGATTGTTGCGTGGGGATTTTCGTCTGACCATACATGATAGTTACGAGTATTATTAATGCCATCACGGGTAAATGTAGCTTCATCCGTAAAGAGTATAATCGATACAACACGATGATTATTATTTATCCACCGACAAAACTCCATACGGTTAGCGAATCCTCTGGTTGTAGGTGCTGTACTCTCTGTACGTGATAAGGATATAAACCTTGCTCGTGGAGTGTGTTTATCACTCTGAGTGGCAATTCTCCGTGAGCTAGTAGTTGCATCTTCTTTTACTAGATGTAGAATATTTTCTACTTCTACAAAACCTTGTCGAGTAGCGCGTTCAGATGTTATGTTTGCACTAGGAAGCTTACCAGTCTCGCACAACTTGTTGAAAACTCTAATAAATACGTTTTTATCAAGATGTCTTTGGTGTGGAAAACGTTGACGATATTCTTCAGCAGCAGCTGTAGCATTTCCATTACAGAAACCGTAAACAAACACCATATTTGCATATTCTAAATTTGAATAAGTATCTGGCATTTTGCAACACTAACAATCACATAAATTCGAAATTAAACGTTCAGTTACTGTTCACTGTACACTGACAGTTCATCAAAGTGTCAAAATTATCAAATGTCTTTGAGCCTGGAACATGGCATACTTTGATAATGTTAAAATTCAGATAATAAGTGGAAAGCTAGATGAACATTCTTAATTACGCCATAACATGAAAACAAATGAGAATCGCATAAGAATATATGAGTTTTTTTACATTATTTTCACGTGTATAATACACTCCTAGAGTTGTCATCTTTCCTAAAGCAAAATAAAGTAATTTATAAAGGGAGGATTCTTATTGGGCGATTTAATTATGAAGAAACTTTCTTATAAACATTCACTATAAGTTTCAAATGTTTCGAAGGTAATAGGAAGTAAAACTCTATTAAATTTTCTCAAGTTAAATGGGCGTTACCAGATTAGTACTATATTGTTATTTACTTATCTAAAAATGATTCAAATAAAATTTGTCTGGTTGAATTTTGTACATAATTTAAAGACTCAAATATTTTTTACGTAATCAGAAAAAAAACACCAAAAAATCATTAAAAATTCCGGCTAACATACGCATCCAAGTTATAAGAGTAGCTGTGTAGTTTAGATTAGTGCTGTACTTATAACGGTTCTATTTATTCGATTAGATTGCCGGTTTTGAGTCATGATGTTATCAACGTTTTTTTTTTAAATTACAACTTCTATATTTTGTGACATTACATGTTAGTGGAACATTATTGATTAAAAGACGACGCCTTTTCGCATTTCGAATCGTAGGAATTTTTTGATTTACACTAATCGACTAGTTTTTGAACTTTTCTTTCAATTATTGTTCAATCTTTGACTTATTTTTTATTTAATAAATAAATAAATAAAAAAAAAGAATTAATTTTTGAATATTTTGTCCGAAGATGATTTTAATTTAATTATAAAATCGAAACCGGTAACAATTTAATAAAAATATAAGTATTGGTTGACATATATATATATATATATATATATATATATATATATATATATATATATATATATATATATATATATATATACATATTTTATTAATTAATAATTCCAATACATTAAAATGGATCCATCATTCGTTTATAAAATATTTGTTATTTACTCTGTTAAACATAGTTTTACAATTTTAAATTGAATCTTCTTCTTATAAATTGTTTCAGCAACATACTCATATTCATACATTATATATAATTCATCAAAATTGTAGCCAGGAAGCGAATTAAGACCCCTGGACCCCTTACAGAAGGTGCAACGAATATTGAAATAAAGAAACTATAGTTATGGTAGAGGCAAGGTTTCGGACCCTTGGTAGGTGGTGCTCTTCGGGCCGTTGACAAAATTAGAAGAGAAAAGGTGGCACGACGACTGCTTAAGCCAAAAAGATTGAACCTAGCCGAAATATCAGACTGCGAAAAACCTCTAGAAGGATAAATCCCGTCAACGTGATGAACAAGAAATTTTAATAATTTGCTCTGAATGTTCTCCAGATCGTGGATGGGAACCTGATACGTAGAGTTCCATACTACGGAGGCATACTTCAGCCGAGATCAAATGAAGGTCCTTCCAACAAAATAGGTAAGTCAGCACTTAAAAAATTTCTAGAGTTTCTGATAATAAAACCAAGAGTCTTATGTGTAGAGGAAACAATGGATCGAATGTGCATATGTGCAAGCCAAAGAACAGAGACGTTTGAAAAGTGACAACCAAATATTTAAAAAGGCTAGATCGGATATTTAAAAGGCTAGATCGGGTAATGGTGTCTTCAAAAAAGAATAATTAAAAAGAATTGGAAACTTAGTTCTAGTATAAGAAACGATTTGGCATTTAGGAATGTTTAGATCTAATTGGTTAGAACGACACCATTCATGAAAGAGATCAAGGCTTTTCTGAAGCACAGGTGCACCAGACATACAACGTATTACCTGAAATATCTTCACGTCATCCGCATACGGTAAACAATGACAATCAAGAGTAGGTGCGACAACATTGACAAAAATATTGAACGGCAAGGGGCCAAGAACAGAATCTTGGCGTACACGCAAAGGAACACCCGAGACACGCGACTGTAAGCCGAGCAGCCAACAAAGTGGATTCTACCACACAGGTGATTGTACTAAGTTCAGGCGGTCGAGGACTATATGAAGTCAGTGTACACGACGTCGTCCTGAAAACCAGAATCCAAGAATTCAGCTAGAAACTGGTGCATGGCAGTTAAATTTGTAGTAGTGGAACGCCCTCTAATAAAGCCATGCTGACAGTTATAAAGCTTTTGTGAAATTCTAAAGCATGTTAGTTATGGTTATGTCAGCAGAATTCGAAAAGTTTTGAGAAGTTACAGACAAGCGCAATGAAACTATAGTTATGAACATCGGATCTGTCGCCTTTTTATGAACGGGAACGATCCGAGCGGATTTCCAACAAACATGAAAGTGTTCCTGTTGAAGTATCAGATTGAATACGTGTACTAACGATGTCAATAGCACAGAAATGCAGTCCCATAAGAAAGACGCAGGGAAGAGATCAGTTCCTGCGGTAAGTGTGGGTTTAATCTTTTTTATAGTACAGTAAACTAGACTCGACGAAGTACTTAGGCAGAGAGATGACATCAACAACCTGATGTGGAGTGAGTGCTGGGCATGTACGTCGCTGAAGCAACGATTAAAGAAAGGACAACTTCATCATGGCTGTCACTGTGAACACCAAGATAAGTCATATCAGAAGGAGGAATTACAGACTAGATTGATGTAAGACCAGAATCCATTAGGTTAAGATCTAATGTCCGCCTCAATACGTCTCAAGAAGCATTTATGAGAAGCAGTGTCATTAGTGGATTTATGATTTCAACTTGATATCAGAGATTATAGCATTAGAGAACTAGGACGGATATTTTGTTCTGGACTTCAGAGAATGAAAGCATTGAATGAGTCATAGATAACAGAATATAGTTTCTGTAAAGACGAATCAACGGATGAGTCAGCCAAGGTAGAGGTCTATGATAGAGAAGTAAGGGGCCAAGTCCCTTTTCAAAAGTAGTAGGACAAGTGATGATTGTTCCCTGATAATTTATGAAATTACCAGGTAACGTTAATGAGGAAGTTGGATAGTGAAGGTCCTCGTCCACTACAGGGTCGCAGTTCCTGTCAACCAGACAAAAGAAGATCAAGTACCCTATTGTGGAAATTACGGACAAAGTTGAACTGCTCAAGGGATAGTAAGTTGCAAAAATTATTTAATTTATGAACACGTTTGGAGGTGCAGCCAGAAAGAGAGGAGGCATATCCGACAAAGTTAAAATCAACCAACCAAACCAAAGTAGCTCAAGAGCCTTAAACTGGGTGGTCACGTGATCATAAGACACAATTTGGGATAAATATAGACAGCGACAAAACAGATTTAAGGCCAGATGTACTTATCAATACAGCAGAAATATCGATGTCCAAAATAGACTGGAATAAAGGAGAGATTAAATTTGTCTTTCATTTTTTGATAACAACTTTGTAACAAATATACGACTCAATCGAAAAATAAAATAAGATTTTTTAATAGGCTTCTTAGGCTTTCAATGGGATCGCGTTCACAAGATTTTAGAACATAGACAACCTGTGCCGACGTTTCGGCTGCTGTGCGCGATTTTTATCTCAGACATCTGAAATCGGAAATTAATTTTTTTTTCTAAACTCACCCCTGCTGAGTTACGCCCTATCAAGGATGATTTTTTTCTTAAAAACTGGTCAAAACAGAGACGTGAAATTTTGTATGTGACATACACTCACAAGTCTATTTTTTACATTTCCCCATGGCTGTAGGGGGATGAAAAATTAACAAAACTCTTTTTAAGAATTTTAAAATTTAAAACATGCACTACATTGTAAGAATTAGGGCTTCTATGGTCGAATAAAAAATGCTTGTATTACAAGTATTACAAACATACATTTCTTGGAAACACCATCTACTTTTAACTTAATTCACGTATCCCAGAAATACTTAAATACAAATCAGCGGCAAATTAATTAATACCTGATATCATATATGCGCAAACTATTTATAGACCACACCAATCAGTGATTAATAATAAAAAGCCTCACCTGACTGAACGTCAAATGTAGAATGCAGCTTAGAATTGTAAAGGGTCTGCGTTTCCCAATCAATATATTTTTCATATGGCCTAATAACATAATTAAGTTGTTTAGGTACTGAATCTCCGGATAAACCATTGAATACGACTGCCAAAATTCCTGTCTCATTGTTCCCATGTTTCTGATAAAATGCATTTAGTTCAGATACAGTTTGAAACCTCACCATACCTAAAATTTCATTAAGTGATAAGCATCAACATGTACTAATTATTCATTCTTACAATCATTCGGAAGGGAAAACTTCAATTGCACATTTCGCATCAAATTGTCTGTGAAAGCAGTTTCTGGGCAATAATAAATTTTAAACTCGTGATTAAAACTGTAGTACAAGTGATCCCTGGATTTTTCTGGGTTGTAGCTTGGAGTTGTAACATAATGTTTCTTCATGATCGACAGTTCAGATCGGCAGTATGCGATTAGTAGAAATAATACTATAGGCACTGCAATTTCGCATATTGTTAAAAACCAATGGTGTTTTCTGATTATAAAATTTTTCCATATTACAACTTTCAACTTCGCCCATACTGACGATGTTTCCATTACTTTGTTATTGAAGTTCAACTACCATCACTGTGCCTAGACAAACTTACTGTGATGATTATGAATTTGACAGCTGTATTTGTATCACAGACTTGTATAAGTTTCGTTCAAGTGTGCATTTAATACACAGACGTAATGTTATACAGAATGAATGTAAAAGATGTTTGTTAAACAAGTCAAATAACGAATCACTTCGGTCGGTTAAACATTTTGAAAATGATTAATCAATTATCGCCTGATTTCACTGTTTATAAGAGGTGAATAAAAATGTTAATGTAATAGTTCTAGGAAAGATTTTTTTTTAAATAAAAGCTTAAAAATTGACCGCTAGGAAGCACTATTTTGAAAATTTTGGTTAATATATTTTCAAAGAAGCAATAGCTATAAATTGATTTTTACTGACTTTGTACAAATTTAAATATTTAATTTATTGTAAGTATAAAATTTAGCATTCTATTAGTTTCAAATTTTAAGATAAAACTATTCATTTACATATATCTTAGTTGACACCTAGCGGACAAGGTAAACATTAATTGTAAATGTCCTACAATACAATTCCTAGAGTAATACAGATAAGAAAAGTATTGTGCAGATATGTTTTTAATTTAAAACTGTGAAGATATCACACTCATTAATTCCATTTGCAAACGTGGCATTATATAATTCTCTAAATTGTATAAATATGCTAAAGTTCTGGAGAGAACACGATTGCTTCTAAATAAAAATTTAAAGTATGACAAACGCTAACTTCAGTTTACTGCAGTTCTTCGTTTGTGATTTCATTTATAAATACCTTGTCTCGCAAATTTTAATTATGTGGTGAAAACACATACATGCAAGTGTAATTTTAGTATAATTTAGATTGATGAACTATTTAAGTATTTGGAATCGGGGATTCAACTTATACTAAAGATGACTCATACAATATTGTCATTTTTCCTAAATTTCAAATTCACTCCCGTGATTTGTTACATTAAAATACGAGACGGGTTCATAAACTAAGGGTCGTTTGGTCACAGAAAAAAATATACTCATAAGAAACAAATTTTATTGTCATATTTAGTTAGGTACAAACTTACTTAATGCATGCACCAGCTTCTTTAACCCCTCTGCATAGAAGCTTGCCGCCTGAGAGTTGGACCAGTTGACAACGGCATTTTTGAGTGTCTCTTCGGTTGCAAAACGTTGTCCACCGAGCCACTGTTTAAAATGCAAAAAGAGGAAGTAGTCGCTAGGTGCCAGGTCGGGACTGTACGGTGGGTGGTCAAAAAGTTCCCAACGAAAATATTGATTTTTCTCCTTAGTTTTGGCAGAGTGTGAGGACGCGCATTATCGTGAAAGAGGATTATGCCAGATGACAGTTTCCCGCTGCGTTTGTTTTGGATCGCACGTCTCAATTTGTTGAGCGTTTCGCAGTACACGTCAGCTGTAATTGTTGTCCCATGTTCCATGAAATCAACCAAAAGAACACCGTCTTTGTCTCAAAAAACTGTAGCCATCAATTTTCGACTTGTGTACGGAGTTTGCTTAAACTTTTTTGGTTTTGGGGAAGTTGAGTGTCGCCACTGCATCGATTGCTGTTTTGTTTCTGCGTTGCTGTAGGATACCCACGTTTCGTCCCCCGTAACAATGCGAGAAAACAAATCATCTCCATCTTGTTGATAACGGGCCAAAAACTTTCGTCCACTAGACATTCTTTGCTCTTTATGGTAGTCGGTGAGCATTTTTGGTACCCACCTTGCACACAATTTGTGGTATGCAAGGTTTTTTGTGACAATATTTTAAACAGTAGTGCGTCCAAGTTGAGGGAACTTTTCAGCGAGGCCACTAATCGTTAATCGACAATCAGATCGCAGTGTTTGGTCAACTTGTGAAACGATTTCATCGTTCCGATAATGGGCCTGCCACTCCGCTCTTCGTCATGGACATTTGTTCGGCCATTTTTAAAATCACGGCACCATTGTCTAACTTTACCTTCGCTCATCCGATGAATTTCAGCAGCAGACGATTCTTTTGCACATAAGAAACGAATCGCAGAACGCACTTCACATTTGGCGGGATCAACGATTTTCGCGACTATTGTTCTTTGCATTCACGGACTTCAGAACCAAAACAAATGACGCTGTAGCTTCACAATGAGTCAGTAGATGGCGCTGCAGTAGTAAAACTGTGCTCCGAAGCACCAATATTTAAATATAAACAAACGGCCCTTAGTTTATAAACCCGCCTCGTATATGAAAGTATTACTCGCGCCAAACCATAAAGCCACTTCTCTATTCGATGACGTCACATAAAGTGACAAGGACCAACTTAAGTAAAATGTCTATTGAGACAATCTGTTACAATTGGTTCAGAATCATCGAAGCTATCGACAACTTGAGAAAAACCAAAAAAAAAGTCATTTAGTGATCATTTTTACACCAATCATCGTTTTAAAAGCTTGAAAATATTTTTCATCAATTGTTCAGGCTTACTTTTTTGCTGTCACGAAGTACACAGTATCACAAGCAACTTCTGTTAGTTCTTATATGAAGCATCAGCATCAGCTCATCGAAACTCAACCACAGAACAGAAAAGCAATTTCACATTTTGTGGCTCTATACAGGACCTACCACAGTTTATTATTATTAATGGTACTACCACAGAGTAGAGATATTATTCAAAAGAACAACTCTTGTGCAAGTGGTAGGTACGCGTATTCCATCTCGTCATGTAGTGGTAGCCGCCATGTTTTAAGAGTAGATCAGAGGCATCATATTCGAATTAGGAAACTTTACACGATAGTGCTACATTTTGTCATTTAAAAGCGTTTGATACAATATCCTTGATTCATTCGATAATTTGACCATGTCGGATAATAATTATACAGAGTGGAACAAAAGTCTACAAACGCTCAATTATCTCACAAATGGGTAGTACGAATTGTACTTGGATAAGTATATTTTGGGATACGAAGATTCCAGATTTGACATTTGCAATGTTGCAACAGATGCATCAGAAGAAGCAAATAACATAAACCAGTTAAAATAAATAAATAATAATAATAATAAGAATAAATTCTTAGATTGCACAAATGCCTTGAAGTAAATCAGCAATAACTGTACATTTATTTTTCTATTTAGTTCAAGAAGTATTTCTATTACGTATTAGGTTTTAGCTTTCCCAAACTTCTGGGGTCTTCTGGTAGAAGTGTGGGACTCCGACGTATTGGTAAGGAGTTCAATAACTTTTGTCGATGTTATAAAGAATTAGAATCGAAAATCGCTAAATTGGGTCCTAATTCTTTATAGCCTCGAAAAAGGTCGGACCACTCCTGACCGAAACGTCGGCACTTTTTAAAGTACACGGAGTCTTAATTGATCTATTCACACTCCTACAAGACCCCAGAAGTTTGGAAAAACTAATTAAAATCAAGCAGGAGATTTGTATTGCAATTCTGTACTTACAAATCGTAATATCGGAAAATCGTATCTTATGATCATAATTGTAGCGGAGATTTTTACATATCGGTATTATTTGCAATTATGCAGCTCTCTCAAATTTTTTAAGGTCTGTCTGTCAGGATGTACACCCGTGGACTTTAAAGAAGCCCATCCCCGAGGCGTTTTAAAAGTAGTATTTAGTTTGAACATTCTTTAAATATTCATAATCCTTCAGGTAAATTTTCTATTGTGTTAAAAAGCCGACGCAAAACATTTTAACCAGTTTCGTATAGAAATAGGTGCAATGCCGGCCACATATGAACAACGATTTTCAAAATACATAGTAACATGCAATAAACAAAGAATTATCAATTGTTTATTAGAAACATTGCATTCAATTTATATATTCATTAAACCATACAAGATAGCACGATTACGATATAAACTCAATACTCAATAGTTTAACAACAAATTTATTTCAAATTTGTTGTTCAGGAGGAATTTAATGATTTTATTTACATTGCAGCCGCGCAAGTTGGGTTGCCTACTCTAACATCTGGTCATTTCTAAAGATACATTCAAATTCAATTTTTTCGATTGCTATAAACTGACAATAATAGCAATGACAATAGCATCAACCAATAAGAAGTAAATGTTCATTGATTGTGCTAAAATTCTATGACATTTAAACTAAAAAGTGTTGTTGAAATAATATGTTGTTAAAATTTAAACTTATTGAATCTTAATAAAACGGTTCATTCTACACATTTCAAAAAAACCCATAAAATAATTAAACTTTCAAAATTTTTTAAACTGTCAGTGTCTTGAAATTTTTTGAGACAAATTAACTTAAAATTTAAAAAATAAACGACCCGTTACTAGAAAATTCAATCTACTCGTGATTCTTCAAGCTCGATGATGCTCGCGTTCAAAATTTTCCATTAATATCGAATTTTCTTTCTAATAAAACAAATATTAAATATACAGGGTGTTAGTAAATAAGTGCGATAAACTTTAGGGGGTTACTCTGCATGAAAAATAATTACAGTGCCATATAGAGTGTTGTTCCTGAATATAATTAACCATAACTTTTTTCAAAGAAATGAAATACTAAACTGCAGCGTCTATTTAATAAACAGAAAAACACCAAAAACTGCAGGTTCTCTGATGATGATAGCTTAGCTATTGAAACACGTGTCCGAGTAAAGTTTTTGGTGCAGTTTTTGATGTTTTTCTGTTTGTTTCATAACTTTTTTGTGTCGTATTGTAATCTAAGACTAAGCATCATATATTCTCCATTCAATTTTACTTACAAAAGGTACTTTTACTATTAGTCGCTAAAAGCAGTCGTTTGGATAAAAACGGGTTTGAAGTTAAACCAGCGTTCGAATTTTTTATGTTAGATCATTTCCGAGTTTTTGAAAACTAATTGTATTATCAGGTAACAAACTTATATCATTTACTGGACTAAGACTAAACTAGTTAATAACATTTACAAATGACCAATTAAAAATAACATTTTTTTAGACGTCTTGTGTCTCAGAAGAAGTTTTTCTTAAAAAGTGACGGTTGATTTATTGCTCTGAAATCAGTTGAGATATGTAAATGAAATTTTTTAATATAAGAATTTTCGTTCATCATGATCATTGGCGCACATACGGGTAATGATTTCAATTTTTAAAGAAAACAATGGTACGCCACTGAGGTATTCCAAATAAAAATCATTCGTAATTTTTCGTTCAATTTGTGGCAAAAATCTGTCTTGCCTTTCTTTCGTATGAGACGCCGTTTTTCATTTCTTTAATACATTATCAAGAACTATCTAACACATTAACATTAAACCAGAACAATAACAAAAAATAATACCATACGAAAAAAGACAGGAGACATTTTTTGTCACAAATTGAACGAGAAATTTAGAAATGATGTTTAATTTGGAATATCTAAGTGAGGTACCATTTTTCTTTAAAAAAAATGAAATCATCTATACGCATACCAATGATCATGTCATGATGAACATAACATTTTTAAACAAAAAAAATGGTCAATAACTACGTCTTAAAATCCACAAAATCTTCAGTTTTTAAGAAAAAATTTATCTTTTAAACAAAGCATTTGCGAACATACGTTTACATAGTACCTGTCATTGTTTTTCATCCAGAATGACACCCTAAAGTTTGTCGCACTTATTTACTAACATCGTGTAAAAGTTATTCAGAGTGTACCAATTGCAATGACCTATTAGACGTTTCTGGAGAACCGATAGAGATATCGTTGTGAAATTTTTGTCAGTTAAATTTTTCAGGATGATCTATGTTCTATGATTTTAAAATATTCTCATCCGCATTTCACTTCCGGTTTTGCCGGAATTTTCATTAAAAGCGCGACAAGTTTGACTTAAAATTTTATTGCATTCATTATGAAATAAAAACAAATTGAGTTGAGGTAGTACATGCTATATCCAATTGATGTGCAATCAAAAATACTATCGGCCTGTAGAAAAAAATAACTATGATGTCATTTGAAAAAATTGAGTTTGTCTTATTATACTTGCGTTTGTTATTTATTTTGTAAAAAAATATTTTTCCATCTAACCAGGCTGATTTGGCTGAAATTTTGGAATATGGAATAAAATAACCAGATGCCATTTGAAAATCAATAGTCCGCTAAAACCGAAAGTGCCATACGGATGTTTTAGGATTGTAGATCATCTTAAAAAACTTAACTGACAAATATTTGCAACGATATCTCAATCGGTTCTTCAGCAATTCCAGCAATTGGCACACCCTGTATAAACATTTTAAGATTGAGCAAAGAAGTATAAACATACTCACTTTTTGATGTTCCCTCTATTATGAGATTATATGCCGGATTCAAACAGTATAAAAGAAAATTAATTATTAATGCGTATTTATATCGAATTCTATTATAGATATAGGTAGGTAATTTGTTAATTAAATATATTTTTTCTATTTTGGGTCGCTAAAAGCACCCAAATGAGTCCTTCATAGAAAATTGAGTTCTTTTTATAGAAATAGAACAATTTTTATTCCGAACGGTGGTAACACTGATTTGATATTAAATGTCAAAGTTGTCGTTCGGCGTACGTTAATTTAAATCGTAATTAATGTTTAGTAGATTTATTTATCTACTTATTTTAAACGTATAATAAATGTACTAATAAAACTTAAACTAGCAATTAAACCAAAATTTAATGAAAATATTGCCACTCTATAAAAAAAAAAATAGCAATTATACTTCAAAAATTTCACTAAGTTAAAAACTCGCGAAATTTTATTTAAAAATCAATCTGAACGCCAAAATAGAAAAAATAGTATAAAGAATTCGTTTCAGAAGGCATTTTAGCAACTCGAAACTGTACTGGTCTTATAAAATGCGTCTTCTGAAACTATGTTCTTTAATATACTATTTTCTACTCCTGTATTGTAGTTCATATATTAGAGTTTTACATTCTGTACTGTAATGAAATTCATTACGATAAAATTTTTTATTACGATATAGATTTAGAATCAATAGAATTGCGACATTACGTAATTATCAAATGTTCCATGAGTAGGACACCATTTCAGAACCAATAGAAATACACCGTTGTTTATTGAACTTATCGACTGGTGCTGTGGCTAGAAATCAAACATAAACTTAGCAAATTTGACAATTCGTAAGTATAGCAGTAGTGCTCAATTATAAAATTAGTGTTTCTATTTAACATTATGAGATTGTAGAAAAAATTGTGTATGCAATTCGCATGTAATGACTATTAAAACATGAGCAACGTGTATTAGGAAACATGCTCATTGCATAATATACTATTATTACTCGTAGTGTATACTATTATTTAGGAACTAATATATATCAGTCTCACAGAAGAAAGGACGAAAAAGAGATTCTAGTGTAGATTATGAACAAAAAAATATTTGTAAACATCATAAACTAATAGTTTTTATCAATGTAAACAGTTTGAAATATGGGCCCCTTGTGTGAGTTAAATATGAGCCAGGGGCCCATATTCAGAACGTAATAATTAAGCCATCTATTTTTTATAGGTTAACAATGTCTGCCAACAATAGAAAATTTACTTGTCAAAATCTGCGAAAAAAATGGAACCAGGATGACATGAAGAAAGCTGTACAGGCTGTAAAGCAGGGACACATAGGATCAAAACGAGCCTCCAAAAGTTTCCAGGTGCCAAGAACGACTCTACAGAGAATGGCAAAAAAAGCAGAAACCAACGATTTTCCTATTCCTCTTTATATATTTATCTGTAAAACCAAAAAACTTTATTTAAAAAGGAACAGGTTTTGCAGTTTTGTTACTAAGGGCTTATAGTATATATAGATGATTTTAGACATTGTTATAAAAAAAATAATAGTAAGTTATGAAAAAATAAACAAATGGGGGCCATATTCGGACCACTTCCTCTAAACACTACGAAAAAAGTGGAAATTAAATTAATGTGAGAATCAGTGAAAACTAAGACGTTAGTTGAAATGCTAACAAATATATTCGCCAAAAAATGTTGACTTCTTTTATAATATTTTATTTCTAGTCGATGAAAACTATCTAAAGAGCTACGCTTTGAGGTTAAAATAGCATCTTCTTCGCTTCTTACGAAAAAATTGCAACTAAAAAAACTATCTAATCGACAAAAAAATATCTACTAAACTAGGAACACTTCGAGGTTCAAATAGAATCTTCTCTTTTTAAAAATATTTTTTGATCCTTCGTTAAGCTTCGCCCCGGGTTGAAATGGTTATTGTATACTAGAGAAAAATTATATCTAAGCTTTTATTCAGTTTACATTTCAACATACGTAGGTACAGTACAGATTAGTTCAAGAAACTTGAAGAATCCGTTCCCTACAATATTTAATAGATTAAAATTTTCTTTGTGTATAATGTTTTTTTAATTGTTTTTATTTAAAAAAAATTGAAATTTAGTTAAAAATATATCTGTAACTAACAGATGCTGTTTATATCAAACTTCACTATACTTAAGATATCGAACGTACCTACTTACTCAGAGATGATATACTTACTTGTAGCAACTTTAAATGATGTACGTAACTCATTTCAAGGTTGGCTGTTTATTACTAAATTACATCATATTATGTGAATTTATATAATCTGGATTATTAATATATATAACACAAAAACCATACCACACAACAATCACTACATACCAATAGGTAAATAAAGCGCTAATACATCAAAAAGCAGAGATACCGAAATAACCATGAAAACCGGATGTACCCGTACTTATTGGGTAGCATCATAATGTTATGGATGAATGTTTTTAGTTAAAGTAGTAAAAATTATCAAATGTGACAACAACAATTATTACATGTGTAATTAGATCATGTTAAGTAGAACTTTTCCGGAAATTGATTTGTCAACTTAAAATTAGTATTTTTAATGCATTAATAAATAACAAAAATGATGATATCTTATAAATATACAGTTCTTTTTAAGACATGCAAACACTCACCGTTCGGATAAGATAACTTTATATTAGGTAGAAGGGCAACAAAAAAAAATTACATATTTTGATCTAATTATACACTTACTTTTGTTTTTCATTTTTTTAAATATAAGTACAATTAAAATAGTATTAGTTCTTTCAGATATAGGACACTTCGCCCACTGGGCACACCCACCAACGTACACAACGCCTATTTTCTTGCAGTTGCGGCATCGCCTACTTTGTTATTTGGTCACAACGCCCAACTTGGACACCTGGCCCACCGACGTTTAAACGTCTAGGAACTACGCTGTCACAGTATCTATAACATGGAGACATTGCCAAATTCTTTATTTGGACATAACGCCCAACTTCGACACATCGCTCATTTCGATACTTTGACGCAACACCACTATGTTATTCGGACACACCGTCCAAGTTAAACCAAAGACCATTTGCTTCAACACATCGCCTATCTACGCTTAAACTGGATACATCCCTACGCCTCGGCTATTAAATATCATCTGCGACATTAAATATTGTGCTTTTTTGGCTAATAGGCCTAGGACAACTATTGTAACTCGAGAAACGTGCAAAGTTTGTAACAAATTTACAAATCGTACTAAAATTATAACCTTCTTTGAGTTTTTTTTAATAAAAAAAAATTAATGTACTTCAATCTATATTGAGTGAAGGTTAAAGGATTACAAAAAGATATCTACAACACGGTTTAATATTTGTTAAATTTTGATCAAATAATAGGGAGCAAGAGCATGTTGAAATATACTGTTTACAATTATCGCTCTTCTTTATTAGACAGACTAAGGTAACTTTGGATTTACTTACAACTTGCAACGTCAGAGGTTCTTCACCATTTGCATGAGTTCAGCACGTGTACCTTATTTTGCTCTTAAATTAAAGATTATTAGACAGAGTGTTGAAACGCTTTTGTTGCAAATTTTATAAGCTTTAAAACGCATAAAACTAACATACTAACAGATATTTGGAAAAAATATTTTCGCCAAACCTCTTACTCTCCACAAGAACTTTATCAGAAGTCAGATCGTTGACAACTTTTGACGTAATTTTTATTATAATGATACCCCCTCCCCCGTATACATACAGCAATTGAAGCTTGAAGAAGTGTTTTGGGCAGAGCTTAAAGAATAAACATTTTTGGGAGGCTACTCTGAAAACTGTAACTTTTTTGACATCTTACCTACATAAGTGTATAAATTTGAATTTTGTCTAACGAACCCCCGTTGTTAGATTAGCTGGGTAGCAGATTGAAAGAACTTTTGATTTAAGATATATTTTATATGAAGTCAGTACTGAGGGACATTACGTTGAAAGCAAAATCACTTTCAACACCTCACCTAAGGGGTGAAGTGGACTGTTTTAACATATTATGCAATGTATATAATGGTAATATCTAGTCGTACGCAAAAATCTAGCCGCATTGGAATTTTTCCTAGTTCAATGCTGTTTGACTACATTGCTTTCTTCAGCTTTGAATTATCTAAGTATATGCTTTCTTATACAAAACAAAGTAGTTGAAGTATCTAAGTTCGGCCTTGCGTCCAAGTATCGAAGTATTTCGAATTTAAATTATAATCGAGTGTAACTGATGTCACCATGGTTACTATTTTCAAAACAATGTCAAACTAAGTGGCGAAAAATTAACTTTTCTTAACTTGTGACAAAAAATTTAGCTTTTTATAACTAATTACGAAAAGTAATTTGACACTTACTTTGATTATGAAAAATATCACATTATTTGTCAAAATTAGAATAATGACACCATCTAATTGCAATTTAAAATAAATATGCTTTGAACGCACCTTCTGATGATTGCTAGCTTCGCCAACCCTCCAGAACATGGATTCTGATCTGCAGAGATTTTTCTGCTTTATTAATGTCTGCAGACCAAAATTAATTAATAGATTCAAAAACGTAAAATTTATTTGGGATTAAAATGCTAAGTGCATCAGTTTTTCTCAAATTTATCCAGGCGACTTTGACAAAAACAATTTAATACCAACTGTTTTGACATTTCAAATGATTACATGCAAGATAAGGGTTGCACTCCAAAAAATACATATTGTTAAATTTGAGAAAAACTGACAATATTGTTAAATGGATTTCAAATGCACTTAACATTTTAATCCCAAATATCTCGAAAATGGCTACATTTACAGACTTTAAACAAGTATGACTTTTTTATGCACAGATAATTGTAGAATCATAATTTTCCATGGAACCCCCTGCATGGAAAGATCACTTCTTTGATGCGGCACAGCAAAGCACATCACCTACACGATACACCTGCCAAACTTCATCACATAATGTTGAATCAGCTTGTAGAAAATATTTTTTAAAAATTTTGTTACAAAGCCTGTGAGTGGTTGTTATGGACAAGACTCATCTCTAAGGCAATACTGTACTGGTACTTCAAAATCCCAAATAACATAAAAAAAATTTATTGCATAGGGTAATGCGGGCGATTGATATGCAGCGTGATTCCGCACTGGCCAGGGGTTTCGGTAGTACAAGTTTAAACTTGATTGGTTAGACAGTTAGGAAAAATTAATTTTCTGCTTTACCCTACCTTTGTGAACATCCAGCACATTTCTTTCCTGCAGCCAATCTTGGATGTTCCATGCTATATAGAGCAGAACCCAACTTCTTTAGATGCTGGAGTACAGGCAATTTTAATTATCATTTGTTGGATGCTTTGGCTCAACCCACCACCACCCGGTTCTTGTGGAACCTCGAGCACAAAGTATTTAGCGTGACTTTCTAGTTGTTTTTTCAATCCTACTCTCCATTTACAGGTTTATATAGGTCAACAACATCATTTAAATGATTTTCCATGCAAATGCGATAGAGGCAAATACAATTTCGGCAATGTGAGCGTTTCTAAAACCGCGATTTTGTGAATTTTTTCATTTGGCAAGTAAAGGTCAAGTTGACTTCTTTCACGATTTTAAATTGCTCTTTTGCTTTTGTAAGACCTGCAGAGTACCAGCAAAACCGAATCAGGGATTTGAAAGTAGGTGCTATTAGTTGGTAATATAAAATAGTCTGCAGTTTTATTACCCCCTCTCTGTTATTCCAGTTATCCTCGTAATTTCACCATCCATGTTAACAAAAATTTCCAAAAATGAACTTATTTCTCTAGAAAGTAGTTTTAATTGCCGATGAAAATAAGTGTCGGAAGGTTGAGTTATTGGAATGCACTTTTCTGGAATAATTTTTAAGGTGTGTGCCTTTCCAAAGAACATAAAGTAGGAGCTAAGGTTTTTATGCCCTTCCCAAGATCTACTATGCACAAACAGTTTTCTGTTACATGTGGAACAATTGGTTTTTCAATAAAATACTGGTTAAATGACGTGGTCGTTTTTCTAGAGGAACTGCAAGTCAGCGTACCATTGGCAGGTAAGTAAGAGTCCATCTCAACCTAAACTCTCGAACCAAGCTTGCCAAATTCTTTCGGATGTAATTTCGCACAGATCTGTATTAATTATATGGTCCAAGTCAAAGTTATCAAATATATATGTTGCTAGAAATTTTTTGCGGATTCATTTAGTTGGTCCTGATTTCGTATTTGCCTTGTGCTGACAAGACGGGTGATTCCTCGGCTTCCAATTTAGTGCCTGTTCTTAAGCTTCGTCAACTACATTTTACTGGCTTTGAATTTAAATGATGGGTCAACTTTTTAAGGCAAAGAATTTTGTGTGTTGCTCTAGCTTCAAGAATTTGAGCAAAGGCGTATTTATCAATTGCTTTCTATTTTCTTACGGGAGACGGATACCCCTGATTAAAAAAAATAATTCTGTCATTCGGTTGTCCCCTAGAAGAGGGTCCAAAAATTACATTGCAACTACGCAGTATAACTGCAGATATTGAAGGTACGGATAAAAAACATAGGGCATATATAACATTGAAAAATTTATTTCTCGATGGATATTGGACCGATCAACTTCAAACTTATACTATAGAAGTTCCTGGTCACTGGCATTACGCAACATTTCAATCGCACACATTATCCTAGGCAGTGGCAAGCTATGGACATTTAAAATTTTCTATATTATTTGAGATTTTGAAGGAGCAGTAAGCCATACAAACTAATGGTTGGGGAGTTGTATTCCTAGCATACAGTAGTGTCCTAGGGAGAAGTGTTGTTCATAAGAACCATTCACAGGCTTTGTAAAAAAAATCAAAAATCATTTTATTCGAAAAATTAAAAAAATAACTTCTACAAGCTGATCAACATTATGTGATTAAACTTAGTGTATAGTGTAGGTGACTCCATACCTACAGGCACCGTAAATAACCCATCGCTTTGTTGTGATGACAAAAAGGTAATCATTCCTTACAGGGGGGTCCATGGTAAATTTTTTAACATTTTGGCCCATAACTCAAAGTTGAACCATCTGACACTTCTTCATAACTCAAGTACCTCTACAACCTACCACAGTAGCGGAGCCTCTGCTCTAACTTTTCTTCTCTTCTTATAAACAAAAATTCTTTGATTCATTCATAAGCTCATTATAACCAGAAAACTCTAGTGACCCAATACTTAGTTAACCATGTGTTTCCGATTTGACAATTTCGAATCAGCTGGGAAACACGGCCTCGAAATTTTTTTATGTAAGATACTCCATGAATAACGGATCTTGATATACATTTAGATGAATTTGGTTCTTCTCTAAGCTCAATGTCGGTTTTTTGGGACGTTGGCAATCCGCAGAAGGTTCAAGTGGCCGGAGCACATGGCCTCGACATCTCTTCTTTTACGGTACAAGTAGTTTTGTGTTATGTAACAAAAAAAATTAATAATTGACAAAAAATCTCTGAAATAAGGACTATTAAAGTAGTAGTTGATGGAATGTAGAGAATAGATATTTATGTTACATGTGACGAAATAAAAAATCATGTTTCTTTACGTGTAAAACATTATTTTTTCTATTTGAGAAAAAAAATTGTAAAAAAAGAATTAAATCTACTTCGAACTCAAATTATAATCGAGTGTAACAGATCTGTTATCATGGTTACATTTTCAAAACAAAGTCAAAACTACCTGACAAATAATGAAAAATTATACTTTCGTAACTAAACTAATGAAAACAATTAAGGAGACACACGAAAATTCTAATAATTTTGTACCCATGTTTCATAAGAATATGTCCCCTAGTGTGGCTCATTACAATCATTTTCGAATAAGCCGTTGAAGAAAAAACAGAAAGAAGCACAAATCGTGTAATTGGCAAAACATTAAATTATTCAACACAAAAGATTAAAAGCAAATCTAATAATGAGTTCGCCCTCCTCTTGCTCGGAGGAGTTTAATGCATTCACGGGGCATACTCGCAAGTTGGAGATGATCTCTTGTAACAGTACTTCCCATTCCTAAAGAAGGCATTTTTCAATTTGTTGAAGATTTTGAATGGGTAGGTGTTCTCGAATTCGACGTTCCATGGTATTCCATATGTGCTCGATCGGGTTCATGTCTGGGCTGTTGGCTGGTCATTCCATAACATCGATATTGTGCTCTTTTAAAAAAAAATGTCACTATTCTCGCTATGTAAGGCCTAGAGTTATCGTGCTGAAACGTAAAATCAGCTCCCATATTTTAAGCAAACGGAACAATATGTGGTTCTAAAATGTCTCTGATGTAACCTAAAGCTGTCAGTGATCTTTCACTAAGAATCACTAATTCCGTACGGCCATTTAAAGTTATCGTCAAGGTAACGTTCCCCTTACCGTCTTCATACACGCAGACGTCCATCATTGTGATCTACACAAAATCTGGACTTGTCTGAAAACATAACATTGCTCCACTGTTCCATGGTCCAATTGCTATAGATGTGAGCAAAATTTGTCGCGCTCTGCGGTGGGCTACGGTTAACGGAAGTACTTTTGCTGGTCTTCTTGCATTCAGCACTTCTTCATAGAGTCTATTTCTCACCGTTTGAGTGGAAATTCTAGTTCCAGGCGCAGCCACTAGGTGATTTTAAAGAGCCCGTGCCGCAATTCTGCGTCCTCTGGTTCCCCAACGAGTCAGCAAACGATCTCCTCAAGCAGTAGTGGTCCTTTGGCTTTGAGGATAGGGACGTCTTTGAACGATTCCATGATCTAAATGCTTAAGCCAAGCTCTAGATATGGCAGAATGCCTTACACCCATTAACTGTGCAAGTCGTCTTCTTGAATAGCCTTCTTCTATCACTGTAACCACTCTCTATTTCAATTTGAGTAAGGTACACTCTTTGAACCCTTCTCCTACCCAACACGTCTAATTCCATGTTTTTACAGTGAAACTATGCCTCGAAACTGTAAAATGAGCTCCAAAATGACGTTTAGTTTCAATCGAAAATTATGGCGTTATTTTGTTTTTTGCATTGTTTAACAAAATGGACTATTCAAAGTTGTGCCTACTATTGCTAATCTTTAATTTAAAGTGTCTTTACTGTTTTTGACAAATTTATAATTGATTATATCAGATGTTTGAAAAAATACAGGTAGAAATAAAAGTGGATCATTTTGACATCTACTTTGATTATGAAAAATGTCACTGTTGTATATGTCAAAATTAGAAATAACATATTTTTTAATTGCAATATAAAACAAATATGCTTAAAACTCACCTTTAGATGATTGCTAGCTTCGCCAAACCTTCAGATCCTAATAAGTCATAGGTTCTGATCTTCACAGATTTTTCTACTTGATTCATCTCTGAAAAAGAGATTTAATTGTTAGAGCTTAATTCAAATAGGTAGTGGGTAACATTATATGTTATAATAATTACTTTATAAAATATTTTTTAGTATAAATTTTGATTTCTTAATTTGGAGAACAGTAGCATAGTACACTATTTTTTATTATAGTTTTCAAAAGAAGGGTGTAATGATCGCTTAGTAGAAAATATATGCTAATAAAACTACTATAATTTTAATCTTACCGAATTCATCTTCTCGTTTTTTCTTCAAAAACGCCTATTACATCTCCTGGCATTAAACACGCACTCTGGTATTACTGTAATAACAAAAATAAATTTGGCACAATTTAAAAAAATCCGGAACTACTAACCTATACTTTAATAGTATAATCAGCTAAAACCTCTTCGCTTACAACATTTCGACATTAGGTCATTTATAGGTTTCTCCGTGACGACTATTTTTACATTAACATTTCGTTTTTTCTTAAATTCTGTATTGGAAGTAATACAGAGTTGAAACTGTTCTGCACAAGGATAACGTTGACATAAAGACTACGAAAAAAGTGGAAATTAATATATTGTAAGAAACAGTATAAACAAAAACCTTTCTTCAAATACTAACAAATACAGGGTGTTTCTAAAAGGTATGTCATAAATGTAACAGCGTAATCCTGGGACAAAAAAAGTGATTTGACAAAATTTACCTATATACAAAAACGTACTCCTGCAGAGCTACAGTTATTTAAAGTTTCATTTTGATTTTCCTATATTTGGAATATTTAAGCCAAATCTAGAGATAATCGAATAAAATTTAGCATGAGAGTTTCTCTGTAGGATGCAAATAAGCAGTAAAATTTGTACTTACCTAACTTATTATTCAAGGGTACTTAACCTAAAAGAGCATTCCATTTTTGGCCAGAATTTTTTACTGGTATAAGTAGTCGAAATCTAACTTTATCACGTTGAAGTATGTTAAAAGCAAAAAAAAGATACTCTTGTTAAAGATATGAAAAGTTAACAATTTTCGATAAAATCGATTTGAAGTTTTTCTGTTTTTTTTAAGTTTACATTTTTAATTTAGTTGGCTTAGAAAATAACTATTAACCTAAAGAATTTATTAAGTTAGATTTAAATAAAATTTACAAAATAAAAAAACAACAATAAAAGAGAAACGAATAATAAAAATTATAAAACATGTTCAAAATGTCCTCCACCCACTTCAACGCATTTTCTAGCACGTTTCATTAAAGAAAAGCGAATGCTTTCAAAGATATGAGGAAGATTTCGAAAATCGTTAGCTGCTTCAAGAATTCGTCTCCTCAGCAGAAGTTCACTGGTAATTGAATTACTGTAAACAGCGTCTTTCATGAAACCCCAAAAACAATAGTCTAATGGATTAAAGTCGGGCGAGCGTGGAGGCCACACCACCGGAGCATCAGCACCTCGTCCTATCCAGCGCCTTGGAAAGTTTTCACTAAGCCATTCCCTAACTGCACGGCTAAAATGTGGTGGAGCTCCATCTTGCATAAACCACATGTGGGACCGAGTATTAAGGTTAACATCTTCTAATAAATCCGGAAGCTGTTGTTGAAGAAAATTTAAATAATTTTCGCCGTTTAAACGATTCGGTAGAAAAAATGGTCCAATTAAATTTTCGCACAATATTCCTGCCCATACGTTTACTGAAAACTTATGCTGATGTCGCATTTCTTTTATTACATTCGGATTATCTTCCGCCCAAAAATGTTCGTTATGATGATTCATCACACCATCACGGGTAAATATTGCTTCATCCGTAAAAAGTATTTTTGTGAAAAAATTATTGTCCCTTCGATTTTGTCGCAACAACCATTCACCATAAGCTGCTCTCAAATTCAGATCAGCTGGTTGCAAAGCTTGAACAATTTGTACATGGAATGGATATAGTAACTGCTCTCGAATAGTTCGCCATACTACACTATGTGATGCTTGTAACTGAGAGGCTACCTTTCTAGTGCTAATGCGTGGATTGTCTTCGACAATATTTAAAATATCTTCTTCGAGATCCACATTCCTTACATACCTATTTCTTCCATAATCAGAGGTCTTAGGTTTCAATGTACCATGTTCTCGTAAACGTCTGTCAACAGCAATAAATGTACGCCGATCTGGAAGTCTTCTGTTAGGGTATTGCTCCGCATATCTTCTTCTAGCTGCAGCTGCATTGGAACGACATTCTCCGAACACTAAATGCATATCTGCCATTTCACCAAACGTATAGTTGTCATTCATTATTGATATGATCTAAATCTACGATATTCAACAAATTAAGTAGTAGCTAAAACGAAGTGCTTTCAAAACCTTGTTTGAACAATTTGACAACAAGCCGTAAGTCTTTTGTTCACTAACAAGTAAGATTTATTTTCCATAGTTACTGTTTTCTAAGCCAACTAAATTAAACATGTAAATGTTAAAGAAAACAGAAGAAAATTTCAAATGGATTTTTATCGAAAATGGTTAACTTTTCACACCTTTAACAAGAGAATCTTTTTTTTTTGCTTTTAACATACTTCAACGTGATAAAGTTAGATTTCGACTACTTATACCAGTAAAAAATTCTGGCCAAAAATGGAATGCTCTTTTAGGTTAAGTACCCTTGAATAATAAGTTAGGTAAGTACAAATTTTACTGCTTATTTGCATCCTACAGAGAAACTCTCATGCTAAATTTTATTCGATTATCTCTAGATTTGGCTTAAATATTCCAAATATAGGAAAATCAAAATGAAAGTTTAAATAACTGTAGCTCTGCAGGAGTACGTTTTTGTATATAGGTAAATTTTGTCAAATCACTTTTTTTTGTCCCAGGATTACGCTGTTACATTTATGACATACCTTTTAGAAACACTCTGTATATTCACCCAAAAATTTTGACTTCTCTTATGATATTTTATTTAAGATATCCATTTAATCCTCCCGACTATTTTCCATAAATTTACTTCCGAATGATTTTAACTGTATCATTCCGAAATACACGCTTCAAATGTAAGACAAGATGTAATTTCGACTGGCCCCTATCTTCATTTAAAAAAATTCTCTTGGAAATATTATATATCATTAAGGATGCGGTAATTTTTTCGCTTCACCATTCTCGTGTAAGATCGAGCCTTTTAGGTATTCTAAAGCTTTTTGAGTGTGTAATGCTGACCAAATACTGTAAAATTAAATTACATTAAAATACTATAAAATATTACTTTTACAATGTTTGCTTGAAAAAAATTTTACTTGCAATAAACTTTTTCTTAATACTTACCAAGAATCAGACGATGAAGCCATGGTGAAAAAAGAATGTATAGGTATTATCAAACAAAGTTCCTATTAATTGAAAAGAGAAGCGTTGCATTATAGAAAATTCGTTACTTCTGGTAGTAGTAGTTACGTAATATCTAACACTATTCATTGAAGAAGGTTAATAAACTCCACTAAAATAAACACATTCGTCAAATTAAAAACGGTAATACTACACACAAAAACTTACAGATTTTCACACCACAAAAATCGGATTGTAAGCTAACAGCTTTGAAAGAGTACTTATCTATGAGGTAAAAAAATTCTGGAGATTTTTAATGTCGTAACTCAGTCACAAGTATAGATCACCATAGTACAGACCTTCGTGTAACTATTAAATGAAAAAAATGAAATTAATGCAACATAATAACTAATGAAAACACTTTATTTATATAATCGCAATACGAATAGCATCTCATCCTCTTCTTATGAAAAAATTATCTAAAAACTATCAAATCGATGAAAACCATCTAAACTAAGTACTGATTGAGGTTCGAATAGCATCTTCTTCATTTTTTGTAAATAAAAAAAACCTAACTAAAAAAACTATCTAATCGAGATAACTATCTAAACTAAATACTGGTTGAGGTTCGAATAGCATCTTCTTCTCCTCGTGTAAATAAAAAAAAACTCTAACAAGAAACTATGTAATCGATAAAAACTATTTAAACTAAGTACGTGTTGAGGTTCAAACATCATCTTATTCTCTTCTTATAAACAAAACAACTCTACCTACAAAAACGATCTAATCAATAAAAACTATCTGAACTAAAAATGTGTTGAAGTTCGAATATCAACTTCTTCTATTCTTATAGAATTAATCTATCTACAAAAGTATCTAATTGATGAAAAATATCTAAACTTCATAAATATCGACTTTTGAATAAAACCTTATTCTCGTCTTGTAAATTTTTTTTGATTCCTCAATACAAGCAGAAAGCTTTAGTGGCGCAATACTTGGTGAACCAGTGTTTCCAATTTGACAATTTCGATTCAGATGAGACGTACGGCCTCGAAACTTCTTTCTGTACGACACTCCATGAATAACAAAGCTTGATATAAATTTACATAATTTTGGTTTTTCTCGAAGTTCAATATCGGGTTTTTTGGGGCGTTGGCAATCCGCAGAAAGCTCAACTGGCCCCATACTCGGTCAGCCATGTGCTTCTGATTTTAAAATTTCAAATCGGTTGCAGCACATGGCCTCGACATTTCTTCTTGTACGGTACGGTACGAGTAGTTTTGTGTTAAGTACTGCTTAACGTCTTAATGTTTCCATACTAGCTGCGAGTTATGGTATTAAACTTTTATTCAGTTTATTTCAATGTACTTACGGTAAAGATTTGATCAAGATACTGGAAGTATCTGTGCACTACCATATTTTATACTACCATATTTTATATATCAATTTTTCCTTGAATAAAATATTTTTTTAATTGTTTCCATTTTTACAAATGAAAATATTAAAAAAATGTTCACTGCACTACTAGCACTATGAAACCTTACGAAACCGAATGGTAATCACCCGTTTTTCTATGCCGATTATCGTATAGAACAGTGGATTAAGAATGTTCTCAGTGTACAAGTTGGAATAAAATAAATTCAGAAAAGAAACAACAAAATGTACACAGATTTAAGAAGTTTAAATCATACGTACTTTTGCGTCAAAGAAAAGTCTCCACTTACCTTTTTGGCGCTTAAAGCGATACTACGGCATAAATACAAAACATTATACCACATTATATATAAATGTGTACAATTCGAAAAAATTATATTGCAATTTAGTGCCTACTGCAGTAAAACTCCGGCAAAATAACTAAAGATATTTTGAGAAAGAAGCAAATTTTAAACTGCTTTTTGAACTTATGTAGTAGATATCACTCTCTAAGCGACGAACACTGATGTGACC
This sequence comes from Abscondita cerata, assembly GCA_030710515.1. Lineage (NCBI taxonomy): Eukaryota > Metazoa > Arthropoda > Insecta > Coleoptera > Lampyridae > Abscondita > Abscondita cerata. The sequence goes on from JALBCR010000004.1 coordinate 1,053,710, forward strand.
TGAACAAAAAATAGGAATTTAATCAAAAATGTATCTGTAACTAATAGATGCTGTTTATATCAAACTTCAATAAACTTAAATATACCAAACGTACTTACTCAGAGATGAGTACCAACTTGTAGCAACTTAAATAATTTCAAGTTTTACTATTTAGTACTAAATTACATCAAATTGTGTGAATATTACCTGGATTATTAATATTTATAACACAAAATTCACACCACACAACAATCACTATACCTATAAATAAATAAAGCGCTAATAAATCAAAATGTAAACATACCGAAATAACCGAAAAAACCGTATGTACCCGTATTTATTTGGTACAATAATCTTAGGGATAAATCTTTTTAATTACGGTTGTCTTTTAATCAAAAAATTATTAAAAGTGACAACAACAATTATTACATGTGTAATTGGATCACGGTAAGTAGAATTTTTATGGAAATTGAATTTTCTACTTGTATAATCATTATTTTTGTTACATACAGATAAATAAAAAAATCGCGCGTTATATGTTGGTACCGGATGAATATAATACAGTTTCTTTTCAAAAAGCATGCAAAGACTCACCGTTCGGATAACATAACTTTATATTACCCTGCAACGAAATAAATTAATAATTATTTTTATCTAATTAAATACAATTTTGAAATTTAAAAAAAAATTTATTTAAATGAGGACTATTAAAATAGTAGTGGGCTATTTATATTATCAGTGAAAAAACCCATAATTTTTTCTAAGTCATGTGATAATTGCGGGACGAGCGTATCGCATATCACAACATGAGTTACAAAAATCATTTTTGTTACTTGTTACATACACAAACACATATTTCGAACTGAAATAATAATCGAGTGTAACCGTGTAACTAGTTACGAAAAGTAGACCATTTTAACATCTACTTTGATTATGAAAAATCTCACTTTGTATGTCAAAATTAGAAAAAATATATTTTATAAGTAGTTGCAATCTATAAAACAAATATGCTCACCTTCTGATGATCGCTAGCTTCGTCAATCCTCCAAATCCTACGTCATTGGTTCTGAACTTCACAAATTTTTCTGCTTGATTAAGCTCTGCAAAAGAAAATTAATTATTAAGACAATTCAGAAAAGTAGTCAGTCACATATACAGTATGTCTCCGGATCGACTTTAAAAAAATTTCTTGTTTCTGTGTTTTCAGAAAATTTCACTTTTGATCATTCGCCCTGATTGTTTTCAAACACCCACATCACAAATTACTTTCTATTTCACTCAAACTATAGTAAGCGGATTTCATTGAAAAATACAACTTACAGCAGATGGTCACATTTTATAGTCACCGAGAAGTAATGATCTCACAATAATGCGGACTTATTATCTGTATTATTAAATAAAACTTGAGCCTAACTTGAATATTTTTGTAAGAAAATTGTGTTATCTCAAAAGCGTTCGAATTAAATAAAAGTAATTTGTGTTTTGGAGATTTAGAAACAAGTAGAACCACCAATCGTCAACAGTGAAATTTTCTGAAAAATCAAAAATAAGAATTTTGTGTCTCTTGTCGTATGTTAATAATTAGTTTATTAAATACAGTATTTTTAATTTGATTTTTGATTTCTTAAATTTGAGAACATAGCAGAAAGTATATGTAAGAATTGAGACTTCCACGGTCGGTGTCATTGTTAAAACAAAAACGTGATCCGGGATTGGACCGTTGAAACCGAAAGTATGGTATAGGTATATTGAGGATACATTTATCATGTGTTCACTGTCCCCCTTCTTTAGTTACATTTATTGATTATCTCAATAAACAACATACGGACATCAAGTTCACTATGAAAATTTAAGAAAATAATGGTCTTTCATTGCTTGACGTACTTGTGACCCGGAAACCCAAAGGTGAATTAGGTCATTTGGTTTATCTTTAGTTTTTAGAGCATTTTCTATATTTCAACCCTACAATCTCAATTTGGAGCTGCGCCATTTAACTAATGCTCTCATTGAAAACGGTTATAACAAACAAGTTATCCAAAAAGTCATTAAATGTCACTTCCACCCTCGCCCTTACGGTTTGACAGAGATTTCCCTACCACATCAGAAACAATTCTAGACTTTCTCCCTTACATTCACAAGGTTACTGATTGAATAGGCAACCTTCTTCAAAAAAACTGCATTAAACCCATTTTTACATCTTTTTAACAAAATCTCACGTTCCCCTAAGGATAAGTTTCGGACTCTTCTCAAGAGTAGACAAAAATGAGAACGATAAAACCGATTCAGCTGAAAACTTGTAACTTTATACAAATGGGCATGGTTTACTTCCGGTTATACCGGAAGTGAATTCCAACTTCGTTATTTTAAAACAATGCCCCAATTTTTATTTTATTTTCGGTTGCCGCATATTTCTACATCGTCTATTACCAGTTTTGGAGTACCTATCTCTTACCATTAAGAAAAAAAAATAAATTCGGGCGTAAGCAACGAAAATTTGAATGTACTCAAAACTAATACTTCATTAAACATAAAAGGCAAATAAGCAAAACTTGTACAACGGTTAGACATGGTATTGGACTATGTTTTCAATATTAGACATTTTTGAAATTTATTTCTAGGAGAGATTCGGGAATAACGGTAGTTAAAAAAACTAAAATTGTCAAAGAGTCATTTTTTTAAAAATACTAGGCTTTTTTATTTTCTCACTCAATGCATAATTTAATTACTTATTTGCTGATATACCATGTTCCTATACCTAAACTGAAAAATTATCGTGTTATCTGCATTTTTCTACTTTTCTTGGAGATGATGTAGTAAATTAATAGTGTGCTTTGTAATCTGTATTAGCCATTTGATTGAAGGTATGATACAACAGGCAGCAAAACCGATTGCAAAGCACACTATTAATTTACTACATCATCTCCAGAAAAGTAGAAAAAAAGCAGATAACACGAAAGAAAAGAAAGTAGAAATAAGCAGATAACACGAAAATGTATCAATTTATAAAAATATAAAAAAAAATCCCTTGCAATTTAAAAAAAATTGATTCCTTGACAATTTTAATTTTTTTAACTACCGTTACTCCCGGACCTCACCTAGAAATAAATTTCAAAAATGTCTAATAATGAAAACATAGTCCAATACCATGTCTAACCGTTGTACAAGTTTTGTTTATCTGCCTTTTTTGTTTCATGAAATATTAATTTTTCAGTAAATTCAAATTTTTGTTGTTAACGTCTAAAATTATTTTTTTTTAATGGTAACCGCTAAGTAGGTCAAAACTTGGTAGTAGAAGACGTGAAATTTTATACGAAAACCGAAAATAAAATGAAAATTGGGGCATTGTATATAAATTAACAAAGTTGGTTTACACTTCCTGTATATACAGAAGTCACACCGCCATGAAAATATTTTCAGTAAGTAGACCATATCCATCGTATAAAGTTACAAGTTTTCAGCTGGATCGGTTTTTTCGTTCTCATTATTCGTCTAACATGATATCGTCGACATACACATTGTATATCGTATTCCTTTTCCATGCGGTTTAGTGTACGTAGGTTAAAACACGGTTCCAAGTCTGCAGTGGCTGAGGATCATTTCGAAACTGGTAACAAAATAAATTTTGATAATTCCGCTTTGATTGTCAAATCTTCCTTCTTTTTCAATAGAAAAATCAGAGAGAGTATGGAAATCAAGCCCCCCAACAACTACAATCGCGACCGCCGCTTTGAACTTGCACTTTGGTGGATTCAGATCGTTAACTTCGCCCCCTCTCCTATTTCAAACCAATTCTTCTATATATAAAATGGAGGTATTTCTCTAATTTTTCACACTTCATTCAGCCTAGAAACTGGCTTGGTTGAAGAGTTGGTTACCTGACTTTTAGTAGTCTACCTTGAATTATCGTTTGTTTGTTTCAAGTTTCTCGGCCTAATATAGGCAAAACGTTGGCAACTACGTTTACCTTTTCGACACGGTCCAATCCCAGAAAGTATATGTTCATAAAAAACTACAATTTTAATCTTACCGAATTAACCTTCTTATTTTCTCTTCAAAAACGTAGATGTGTCATCTCCTGATTAAACCCACACTGTCGCATTACTGTATAATAATAAATATATAATTATATAGAATTAAGAAACATCATACATTACTGACCTATAGGACGTACTCTTGTAGTGTAAACAGCTAAAACCTCTTCGCTTACAACATTTCAAGATTTGGCTTACGATGGAGGTCTTTATTGGTTTCTTCGAAATGACTTTATTTGCATTGATATTTGGTCAATTTAAAATATTTTGTATTTAGTCTAATACTTAGTTCAAAACGGATGCAATATGAATACGTTGACATAAACACTAAGAAAAAGTGTATATTAAAATAATGTAAGCTACAGAAAAGGAAACCTTACTTGAAATGCGACCAAATATCTTCTCCCAAAATTTTCTTTATATTTTATTGAAGATAAACCCCTAACCCTCCTGATTGTTTTCCATAAGTTAACTTCCAAACTACATAATATATATATATATATAATTCAGTTATATTATTTTTCAATATAATTTTATGTCCGACTACGAAATACACGCTTCGAGTGTTGCTAATAACAAACAAAAAGGTTATTAAATATTAAGTCATTAAAGATCATTTAAACAAACCACTTACTTTTAAAGTCTCTCGAAGTCAAAGTGTAACAATAAATTTTTCTGAAGTCGAATTGCGACGGCCCGCATCATCATTTCAAAAAATCCTCTTGGAAATATTATGCCTTCTATAGCACCAAGGAAGCGATAATTTTTTCGTAGTTCAAGATGCTGCGAATACTATTACAGTTTACATCACTTCACCATCCTCGTCTATAGGATCGAGACTTTTAGATATTCTAAAGCTTTTCCAGTGCGAAATGCTGACCAGATACTGTAAAATAAAATTACATTAAAATACTGTAAAATATTACCTACTTTTGAAAAGTTTGTTTGAAAAAATCTTACTTATTTCTTGCAATAAACTTTTTTTAAAATCTTTATACATATAAATAAATCCAAGTTCATCATTTTGATAATTAAGATTCATATTGTTAGGTAGACATTTCTTACCAAGAATCAGACGGTGAAGCCATGGTGAAACGGATATGTTCATTATCAAAGAAAGTACATACTAATTGAAAAGAAAAGCGTTGTATTATGCGAAATTCGATAAAAGTTATTTCTGGTACTAGTAGTTACGTAAAATATAACACTATTCATTGAAACAGGTTGCCAAACATAAACCCCACTAAAATAAACACAATCTTCAAATTAAAAATTGGTAATACTACCTACAAAAAACTTACTGATATTCACACCACGAAAATCGGATTGTAAGCTAATAGCTTTGAACAAGTACTTTGATATTTTCAAATGTCATAACTCAGTCACAAGTATTGATCACCATAGTAAGGACCTTCGTGTAACTATTAAATGAACATAATGAAATTAATGCAACATAATAACTAATGAAAACACTTACTTTATTTATATATTCGCAATACGAATAGCATCTCCTTCTCTTCTTTTGAAAAGATTATCTAAAAACTATCTAGTCAATGAAAACCATCAAAACCAAGTACTGGTAAAGGTTCGAATACAACCTTCTTCTGATCATATAAATATACAACTCTATCTAAAAAAAACTATTTAATCGATGAAAACGGTCTAAACTAAGTAGGTGTTGAGGTTCAAATAGCATGTTCTTCATTTCTTGTAAATAAAAAAAACTCTAACTAAAATAACTATGGAATCAATGAAAAAACTATCTAAACTGAGTAGGTGTTAAGGTTCACATAGCATCTTCTTCTCTTCTTATAAATAAAAAAACTCTAACTAAAAACCGATCTAATCGATGAAAACTATCTAAACTAAGTACTGGTTGAGATTCGATAGGCATCTTCTCTCTTCTTATAAATAAAAAAAAAACTATCTAATCAATAATAACTATCTACACTAAGTAGGTGTTGAAGTTCGAATAGCATCTTCTTCTCTTCGTGTAAAAAAAAACTCTAAATAAAAAGAATACCTAATCGATGAAAACTATCTAAACTAAGTAGGTGTTGAGGTTCACATAGCATATTCTTCTCTTCTTATAAATAAAAAACTCTGATTAAACAACCTATCTAATCGATGAAAATTATCTAAACTTAGTACATGTTGAGGTTCAAATAGCATCTTCTTCATTTCTTCTAAATAAAAAAAAACTATCTAAACTAAGTAAATGTTGAGATTCACATAGCATCTTCTTCTCTTCTTATAAATAAACTCTAACTATATAACCTATCTAATCGATGAAAACCATCTACACTAAGTAGGTGTCGAGGTTCCAATAGCATCCTTTTCTCTTCGTGTAAATAAAAAAAAACTCTGACTAAAAAAATTACTTAATCGATAAAAACTATCTAAACTAAGTAGATGTTGAGGTTCACATAGCATCTTCTTCTCTTCTTATAAATAAAAAAACTCTAACTAAAAACCGATCTAATCGATGAAAACTATCTGAACTAAGTACTGGTTGAGATTCGAAAGGCATCTTCTCTCTTCTTCTAATAAAAAAAACTATCTAATCAATAAAAACTATCTACACTAAGTTGGTGTTGAAGTTCGAATAGCATCTTCTTCTCTTCGTGTAAAAAAAAACTCTAAATAAAAAGAATACCTAATCGATGAAAACTATCTAAACTAAGTAGGTGTTGAGGTTCACATATCTAATCGAGGAAAATTATCTAAACTTAGTACATGTTGAAGTTCAAATAGCATCTTCTTCATTTTTTGTAAATAAAAAAAACTCTAACAAAAAACTATCTAATCGATGAAAACTATCTAAACTAAGTACTGGTTGAGATTTGAAAGGCATCTTCTCTCTTCTTCTAAAAAAAAAACTATCTAATCAATTAAAATTATCTACACTAAGTAGGTGTTGAAGTTCGAATAGCATCTTATTCTCTTTGTGTAAATAAAAAAAACTCTAACTAAAAATAATACCTAATCGATCAAAACTATCTAAACTAAGTAGGTGTTGAGTTTCACATAGCATCTTCTTCTCTTCTTATAAATAAAAAACTCTAACTAAAAAACTATCTAATCGATGAAAACTATCTAAACTAAGTACTGGTTGAGATTCGAATTGCATCTTCTCTCATTTTATAAATAAAAAAAACTGTAACAAAAAAACTATCTAATCGATGAGAACTATCTAAACTAAGTACTGGTTGAGATTCGAATGGCATCTTCTCTCTTCTTATAAATAAAAAAACACTAACAAAAAAACTATCTAACCGATGAAAACTATCTAAACTAAGTACTGGTTGAGATTTGAAAGGCATCTTCTCTCTTCTTCTAAAAAAAACTATCTAATCAATTAAAATTATCTACACTAAGTACATGTTGAGGTTCAAATAGCATCTTCTTCATTTCTTGTAAATAAAAAAACTCTTAACTGAAAAAACTATCTAATCGATGAAAACTATCTAAACTAAGTACTGGTTGAGATTCGAATGGCATCTTCTCTCTTCTTATAAATAAAAAAACTCTAACAAAAAACTATCTAACCGATGAAAACTATCTAAACTAAGTACTGGTTGAGATTTGAAACACATCTTCTTTCTTCTTCTAATAAAAAAAACTATCGAATCAATTAAAATTATCTACACTAAGTAGGTGTTAAAGTTCGAATAGCATCTTATTCTCTTTGTGTAAATAAAAAAAACTCTAGCTAAAAAGATTACTTAATCGATGAAAACTATCTAAACTAAATAAATGTTGAGATTCACATAGCATCTTCTTCTCTTCTTCTAAATAAAAAAACTCTAACTATATATACTATCTAATCGATGAAAACCATCTACACTAAGTAGGTGTTGAGGTTCAAATAGCATCATTTTCTCTTCGTGTAAATAAAAAAAAACTCTGACTAAAAAAATTACCTAATCGATAAAAACTATCTAAACTAAGTAGATGTTGAGGTTCACATATCATCTTCTTCTCTTCTTATAAATAAAAAAACTCTAACTAAAAACCTATCTAATCGATGAAAACTATCGTAACTAAGTAGGTGTTGAGGTTCGAAAAGCATCTTTTTCTCTTCGTGTAAATAAGAAGAACTCTAACTAAAAAAATTACCTAATCGATGAAAACTATCTACACTAAGTAGGTCTTGAAGTTTGAATAGCATCTTCTTCTCTTCATATAAATAAAAAAACTCTAACTAAACTACCTATCTAATCGATGAAAATTATCTAAACTTAGTACATGTTGAAGTTCGAATAGCATCTTCTTCTCTTCGTGTAAATAAAAAAATCTCTAACTAAAAAGAATACCTAATCGATCAAAATTATCTAAACTAAGTAGGTGTTGAGGTTCACATAGCATCTTCTTCTCTTTTTATAAATTTAAAACTCTGATTAAACAACCTATTTAATCGATGAAAATTATCTAAACTTAGTACATGTTGAGGTTCAAATAGAATCTTCTTCATTTCTTGTAAATAAAAAAAAACTCTAACAAAAAAACTATCTAACCGATGAAAACTATCTAAACTAAGTACTGGTTGAGATTCAAATGGCATCTTCTCTCTTCTTATGAATAAAAAAGCTCTAACAAAAAAACTATCTAAACTAAGTACTGGTTGAGATTCGAAAGGCATCTTCTCTCTTCTTATAAATAAAAAAAACTATCTAATCAATTAAAATTATCTACACTAAACTTCTTCCTGTACGATTTCCCATGAATAACAAAGCTTGATATACATTTACATAATTTTGGTTTTTCTCTAAGCTGAATATCGGTTTTTTGGGGCGTTGGCAATCCGCAGAAAGCTCAAGTGGCCCCGTACTCGGTCAGCCATGTGCTTCTGATTTTAAAATTTCAAATCGGTTGCAGCACATGGCCTCGACATCTCTTCCTGTACGGTACAGTACGAGTAGTTTTGTGTTATGTTTTATGTTAAGTACTGCTTGACGTCTAATGTTTCCATATTAGCTCCGGGTTATGAGTTATTGTATTACAGAAATATTGTATCTAAATTCTATTCAGTTTATATCAATGTACTTACGGTAAAGATTTGTTCAAGATACTGGAAGTATCTGTGCACCACCATAGTTTATAGATCAAGTTTTTCCATGTATAAAATATTTTTTTAATTGTTTCCATTTTTACAAATGAAAATATTTAAAAAAATGTTCACTACACTACTAGCACTATGAAACCTTACGAAACCGAATGGTAATCGCCCGTTTTTCTATGCCGATTATAGTATAGAACAGTGGATTAAGAATGTTTTCAGAGAACAAGTGAATAAAATAAATTCAGAAAAGAAACAACAAAATGTAGACAGATTTAAGAAGTTTAAATCTTATGTACTTTTGCGTCAAAGAAAAGTCTTCACTTACCTTTTTGGCGCTTAAAGTGATACTACCGCATAAATACAAATAAATTATACCACATTACATATAAATGTGCACAATTTAGAAACATTATATTGCAATTTAGTGCCTACTGCAGTAATACTCCGACAAAATAACTGAAGATATTTTGAGAAAGAAGCAAATTTTAAACTGTTTTTGGTATTATGTAGTAGATATCACGCTCTAAGCGACGAACACTGATGTGACCTGAAAAAAATAGGAATTTAATCAAAAATGTATCTGTAACTAATAGATGCTGCTTATATCAAACTTCAATAAACTTAAATATACCAAACGTACTTACTCAGAGATGAGTACCAACTTGTAGCAACTTAAATAATTTCAAGTTTTACTATTTAGTACTAAATTACATCAAATTGTGTGAATATTACCTGGATTATTAATATGTATAACACAAAATTCACACCACACAACAATCACTATACCTATAAATAAATAAAGCGCTAATAAATCAAAATGTAAACATACCGAAATAACCGAAAAACCGTATGTACCCGTATTTATTTGGTACAATAATCTTAGGGATAAATCTTTTTAATTAAGGTTGTCTTTTAATCAAAAAATTATCAAAAGTGACAACAACAATTATTACATGTGTAATTGGATCACGGTAAGTAGAATTTTTCCGGAAATTGAATTTTCTACTTGTATAATCATTATTTTTGTTACATACAGATAAATAAAAAATCGCGCGTTATATGTTGGTACCGGATGAATATAATACAGTTTCTTTTCAAAAGGCATGCAAAGACTCACCTTTCGGATAACATAACTTTATATTACCCTGCAACGAAATAAATTAATAATTATTTTTATCTAATTAAATACAATTTTGAAATTTAAAAAAAATTATTTAAATGAGGACTATTAAAATAGTAGTGGGCTATTTATATTATCAGTGAAAAACCCATAATTTTTGTAAGTCATGTGATAATTGCGGGACGAGCGTATCGCATATCACAACATGAGTTACAAAAATCATTTTTGTTACTTCTTACATACACAAACACATATTTCAAACTGAAATAATAATCGAGTGTAACCGTGTAACTAGTTACGAAAAGTAGACCATTTTAACATCTACTTTGATTATGAAAAATCTCACTTTGTATGTCAAAATTAGAAAAAATATATTTTATAAGTAGTTGCAATCTATAAAACAAATATGCTCACCTTCTGATGATCGCTAGCTTCGTCAATCCTCCAAATCCTACGTCATTGGTTCTGAACTTCACAAATTTTTCTGCTTGATTAAGCTCTGCAAAAGAAAATTAATTATTAGGACAATTCAGAAAAGTAGTCAGTCACATATACAGTATGTCTCCGGATCGACTTTAAAAAATTTCTTGTTTCTGTGTTTTCAGAAAATTTCACTTTTGATCATTCGCCCTGATTGTTTTCAAACACCCACATCACAAATTACTTTCTATTTCATTCAAACTATAGTAAGCGGATTTCATTGAAAAATACAACTTACAGCAGATGGTCCTGATCTCACAATAATGAACTGATTATCTGTATTATTAAATAAACTTGAGCCTTACTTGAATATTTTTTGTATAAAAATTGTACGAAAAGCGTTCGAATTAAATAAAAAGTAATTTGTGTTTTGGAGAATTAGAAACAAGTAGAACCACCAATCGTCAATAGTGAAATTGTTTAAAAATCAAAAATAAGAATTTTGTATCTCTTGTCGTATGTTAATAATTATTTTATTAAATATAGTATTTTTTAATTTGATTTTTGATTTCTTAATTTTGAGAACATAGCAGAAAGGATATGTAAGAATTGAGACTTCTACAGCCGGAGTCATTGTTAAAACAAAAACGTGGTCCGGAGTTGGACCGTTGAAACCGAAAGTATGGTTTAAGTATGTTGATGATACATTCATCATATTGCTTCATAGTCAACCTTCTTTACATACATTTATTACCATCTCAATAAACAACATACGGACATCAAGTTCACTATGGAAATTTAAGAAAATCATTGCCTTCCATTTTTGACGTACTTGTCACATGGAAACCCAACGGTGAATTAGGTCATTTGGTGTATCGCATATCCACTTATACTGACAGATACAATTCACACCACCATCCTGCCCAAAAAGGTCTGTTATGAATCTCTAGTTTTTAGAGCATTTTCTATATTTCAACCCGACAACTTCAATTTGGAGCTGCGACTCTTCTCAAGGTGTATATCGTATTTCTTTTTCATGCGGTTTTGGTGTAAATAGGAAAACTAGTCGCTATATGAGTACACTTATTTCGAAACATGACAGTTGCGTTAGGTTAAAACACGGTACCAAGTCTGCCATGGCTGAGGATCATTTCGAAACTGGTCACAAGATAGATTTTGATAATTCCGCTTAGATTGCCAAATCCTCTTTCTTTTTCAATAGGAAAATCAGAGAGAGTATAGAAATCATTAAGCATCCCAACAACTTCAATCGCGACTGCGGCTTAAACTTTCATTTTAGTGGATTTTTATCGTTAACCTCGCCCCTCTCCTATTTCAGACCAATCAGCGTCAAGGATAACGACCTAATTTCTAACACTTGGATCAGTCTAGAAACCGGCTTAGTTGACAAGTTGATTACCTGACTTTTAGTAGTCTACCTTGAACTTTCAACTACGATTACCTTTTCGACACGGTCCAATCCCGGAAAGTATATTCTCATAAACGACTACAATTTTAATCTTACCGAACTAACCTTCTTACTTTCTCTTCAAAAACGTAGATGTGTCATCTCCTGATTAAACCCACACTGTCGCATTACTGCAATAATAAATATATATTATATAGAATTAAGAAAAATCATAAATTACTGCCCTACCTGTATAGGACGTACTCTCACAATATAACCAGCTAAAACCTCTTTGTTTACAACATTTCAACATTAGGCATACGATGGAGGATATTATTGGTTTCTTCGAAATGACTTTAGTTGGATTAATATTTGGTCAATTTGAAATATTTTGTATTGGGTCTAATACTTAGTTCAAAACGGATGCAATATGAATACGTTGACACAAACACTAGGAAAAAGTGTATATTAAAATAATGTAAGCAACAGAAAAGAAAACCTTACTTGAAATGCGACCAAATATCTTCTCCCAAAAACTTTCTCTATATTTTATTGAAGATAAACCCCTAACCCTCCTGATTGTTTTCCATAAGTTAACTTCCAAATTACATAATATACTATACTATTTTAACTGTATCATATTCAGTTATTTTATTTTTAATATAATTTTATGTCCGACTACAAAATACACGCTTCGAGTGTTGCTAATAACAAACAAAAAGTTATTAAATATTAAGTATGTCATTAAAGATCATTTAAACCACTTACTTTTTGAAGTCTCTCGAAGTCAAAGTGAAACAATAAATTTTTCTGAGGTCGAATTACGACTGGCCCGCAATACTATTTCAAAAAATCCTCTTGGAAATATTATACCTTCTATAGCACTAAGAAAGCGATAATTTTTCGTAGTTCAAGATGCTGCGAATACTATTACAATTTACATCACTTCACCATCCTAGTCTGTAGGATCGACACTTTTAGATATTCTAAAGCTTTTTCAGTGCGAAATGCTGACCAGATATTGTAAAATAAAATTTCATTAAAATATCTTCATATTGTTAGGTAGACATTTCTTACCAAGAACCAGACGGTGAAGCCATGGTGAAACATGAATGTTAATTATCAAACAAAGTTCCTATTAGTTGAAAAGAGAAGCGTTGCATTATAGGAAATTCGATTCAAGTTATTTCTGGTACTAGTAGTTACGTAAAATATTTCACAATTCATTGAAGCAGGTTGCCAAACATAAACTCCCCTAAAATAAACACATTCGTCAAATTAAAAATGGTAATACTACACACAAAAAACTTACAGATATTCACACCACAAAAGCCGAATTGTAAGCTAATAGCTTTGAACAAGTATTTAGCTATAAGGTAAAAACTCTTGATATTTTCAAATGTCGTAACTCAGTCACAAGTATTCATCACCACAGTAAGGACCTTCGTGTAACTATTAAATGAACAAAATGAAATTAATGCAACATAATAACTAATGAAAACACTTACTTTATTTATATATTCGCAATACGAATAGCATCTCCTTCTCTACTTATGAAAAAATTATCTAAAAACTATCTGATCGATAAAAACTATCTAAAGTAAGTACTGGTTGAGATTCGAATGGCATCTTCTCTATTCTTATAAATAAAAAAAACTCTAACTAAAAAAACTATCTAATCGATGAAAACTATCAACACTAAGTAGGTGTTGAGGTTTGAATAGCATCCTCTTTTCTTCGTGTAAATAAAAAGGACTCTAACTAAAAAAATTACCTAATCGATGAAAACTATCTAAACTAAGTAGCTGTTGAGGTTCACATATCATCTTCTTCCCTTCATATAAATAAAAAAGCTCTAACTAAAAACCTATCTAATCGATGAAAACTATCTACACTAAGTAGGTCTTGAAGTTTGAATAGCATCTTCTTCTCTTCGTGTAAATAAGCAGAACTCTAACTAAAAAAATTACCAAATAGATAAAAACTATCTAAACTAAGTAGCTGTTGAGATTCACATACCATCTTCTTCTCTTCATATAAATAAAAAAACTCTAACTAAACTACCTATCTAATCGATAAAAATTATCTAAACTTAGTACATGTTGAAGTTCAAATAGCATCTTCTACATTTCTTGTAAATAAAAAACTCTAACTAAAAACCGATCTAATCGATGAAAACTATCTAAACTAAGTACTGGTTGAGATTCGAAAGGCATCTTCTCTCTTCTTATAAATAAAAAAACTATCTAATCAATAAAAACTATCTACACTAAGTAGGTGTTGAAGTTCGAATAGCATCTTCTTCTCTTTTTATAAATTTAAAACTCTGATTAAACAACCTATTTAATCGATGAAAATTATCTAAACTTAGTACATGTTGAGGTTCAAATAGAATCTTCTTCATTTCTTGTAAATAAAAAAACTCTAACAAAAAACTATCTAACCGATGAAAACTAGCTAAACTAAGTACTGGTTAAGATTCAAATGGCATCTTCTCTCTTCTTATGAATAAAAAACTCTAACAAAAAACTATCTAAACTAAGTACTGGTTGAGATTCGAAAGGCATCTTCTCTCTTCTTATAAATAAAAAAAACTATCTAATCAATTAAAATTATCTACACTAAACTTCTTCCTGTACGATTTCCCATGAATAACAAAGCTTGATATACATTTACATAATTTTGGTTTTCTCTAAGCTGAATATCGGTTTTTTGGGGCGTTGGCAATCCGCAGAAAGCTCAAGTGGCCCCGTACTCGGTCAGCCATGTGCTTCTGATTTTAAAATTTCAAATCGGTTGCAGCACATGGCCTCGACATCTCTTCCTGTACGGTACAGTACGAGTAGTTTTGTGTTATGTTTTATGTTAAGTACTGCTTGACGTCTAATGTTTCCATATTAGCTCCGGGTTATGGGTTATTGTATTACAGAAATATTGTATCTAAATTCTATTCAGTTTATATCAATGTACTTACGGTAAAGATTTGTTCAAGATACTGGAAGTATCTGTGCACCACCATAGTTTATAGATCAAGTTTTTCCATGTATAAAATATTTTTTAATTGTTTCCATTTTTACAAATGAAAATATTTAAAAAAATGTTCACTACACTACTAGCACTATGAAACCTTACGAAACCGAATGGTAATCGCCCGTTTTTCTATGCCGATTATAGTATAGAACAGTGGATTAAGAATGTTTTCAGAGAACAAGTGAATAAAATAAATTCAGAAAAGAAACAACAAAATGTAGACAGATTTAAGAAGTTTAAATCTTATGTACTTTTGCGTCAAAGAAAAGTCTTCACTTACCTTTTTGGCGCTTAAAGTGATACTACCGCATAAATACAAATAAATTATACCACATTACATATAAATGTGCACAATTTAGAAACATTATATTGCAATTTAGTGCCTACTGCAGTAATACTCCGACAAAATAACTGAAGATATTTTGAGAAAGAAGCAAATTTTAAACTGTTTTTGGTATTATGTAGTAGATATCACGCTCTAAGCGACGAACACTGATGTGACCTGAAAAAAAATAGGAATTTAATCAAAATGTATCTGTAACTAATAGATGCTGCTTATATCAAACTTCAATAAACTTAAATATACCAAACGTACTTACTCAGAGATGAGTACCAACTTGTAGCAACTTAAATGATTTCAAGTTTTACTATTTAGTACTAAATTACATCAAATTGTGTGAATATTATCTGGAAATATGTATAACACAAAATTCACACCACACAACAATCACTATACCTATAAATAAATAAAGCGCTAATAAATCAAAATGTAAACATACCGAAATAACCGAAAAAACCGTATGTACCCGTATTTATTTGGTAGAATAATCTTACTGATAAATCTTTTTAATTAAGGTTGTCTTTTAATCAAAAAATTATCAAAAGTGACAACAACAATTATTACATGTGTAATTGGATCACGGTAAGTAGAATTTTTCCGGAAATTGAATTTTCTACTTGTATAATCATTATTTTTGTTACATACAGATAAATAAAAAAATCGCGCGTTATATGTTGGTACCGGATGAATATAATACATTTTCTTTTCAAAAAGCATGCAAAGACTCACCGTTCGGATAACATAACTTTATATTACCCTGCAACGAAATAAATTAATAATTATTTTTATCTAATTAAATACAATTTTGAAATTAAAAAAAATTTATTTAAATGAGGACTATTAAAATAGTAGTGGGCTATTTATATTATCAGTGAAAAACCCATAATTTTTGTAAGTCATGTGATAATTGCGGGACGAGCGTATCGCATATCACAACATGAGTTACAAAAATCATTTTTGTTACTTCTTACATACACAAACACATATCTCGAACTGAAATAATAATCGAGTGTAACCGTGTAACTAGTTACGAAAAGTAGACCATTTTAACATCTACTTTGATTATGAAAAATCTCACTTTGTATGTCAAAATTAGAAAAATATATTTTATAAGTAGTTGCAATCTATAAAACAAATATGCTCACCTTCTGATGATCGCTAGCTTCGTCAATCCTCCAAATCCTACGTCATTGGTTCTGAACTTCACAAATTTTTCTGCTTGATTAAGCTCTGCAAAAGAAAATTAATTATTAAGACAATTCAGAAAAGTAGTCAGTCACATATACAGTATATCTCCGGATCGACTTTAAAAAATTTCTTGTTTCTGTGTATTCAGAAAATTTCACTTTTGATCATTCGCCCTGATTGTTTTCAAACACCCACATCACAAATTACTTTCTATTTCACTCAAACTATAGTAAGCGGATTTCATTGAAAAATACAACTTACAGCAGATGGTCACATTTTATAGTCACCGAGAAGTAATGATCTCACAATAATGCGGACTTATTATCTGTATTATTAAATAAAACTTGAGCCTAACTTGAATATTTTTTGTAAGAAAATTGTGTTATCTCAAAAAGCGTTCGAATTAAATAAAAAGTAATTTGTGTTTTGGAGATTTAGAAACAAGTAGAACCACCAATCGTCAACAGTGAAATTTTCTGAAAAATCAAAAATAAGAATTTTGTGTCTCTTGTCGTATGTTAATAATTAGTTTATTAAATACAGTATTTTTTAATTTGATTTTTGATTTCTTAAATTTGAGAACATAGCAGAAAGTATATGTAAGAATTGAGACTTCCACGGTCGGTGTCATTGTTAAAACAAAAACGTGATCCGGGATTGGACCGTTGAAACCGAAAGTATGGTATAGGTATATTGAGGATACATTTATCATGTGTTCACTGTCCCCCCTTCTTTAGTTACATTTATTGATTATCTCAATAAACAACATACGGACATCAAGTTCACTATGAAAATTTAAGAAAATAATGGTCTTTCATTGCTTGACGTACTTGTGACCCGGAAACCCAAAGGTGAATTAGGTCATTTGGTTTATCTTTAGTTTTTAGAGCATTTTCTATATTTCAACCCTACAATTTCAATTTGGAGCTGCGCCATTTAACTAATGCTCATTGAAAACGGTTATAACAAACAAGTTATCCAAAAGTCATTAAATGTCACTTCCACCCTCGCCCTTACGGTTTGACAGAGATTTCCCCTACCACATCAGAAACAATTCTAGACTTTCTCCCTTACATTCACAAGGTTACTGATTGAATAGGCAACCATCTTCAAAAAAACTGCATTAAACCCATTTTTACATCTTTTAACAAAATCTCACGTTCCCCTAAGGATAAGTTTCGGACTCTTCTCAAGAGTAGACAAAAATGAGAACGATAAAACCGATTCAGCTGAAAACTTGTAACTTTATACAAATGGGCATGGTTTACTTCCGGTTATACCGGAAGTGAATTCCAACTTCGTTATTTTTTAAACAATGCCCCAATTTTTATTTTATTTTCGGTTGCCGCATATTTCTACATCGTCTATTACCAGTTTTGGAGTACCTATCTCTTACCATTAAGAAAAAAAAATAAATTCGGGCGTAAGCAACGAAAATTTGAATGTACTCAAAAACTAATACTTCATTAAACATAAAAGGCAAATAAGCAAAACTTGTACAACGGTTAGACATGGTATTGGACTATGTTTTCAATATTAGACATTTTGAAATTTATTTCTAGGAGAGATTCGGGAATAACGGTAGTTAAAAACTAAAATTGTCAAAGAGTCATTTTTTTTAAAATACTAGGCTTTTTTATTTTCTCATTCAATGCATAACTTAATTACTCATCTGCTGATATACCATGTTCCTATACCTAAACTGAATAATTATCGTGTTATCTGCATTTTTTCTACTTTTTTGGAGATGATGTAGTAATTAATAGTGTGCTTTGTAATCTGTATTAGCCATTTGATTGAAGGTATGATACAACAGGCAGCAAAACCGATTGCAAAGCACACTATTAATTTACTACATCATCTCCAGAAAAGTAGAAAAAGCAGATAACACGAAAGAAAAGAAAGTAGAAATAAGCAGATAACACGAAAATTTATCAATTTATAAAAATATAAAAAAAATCCCTTGCAACTTAAAAAAATTGATTCCTTGACAATTTTAATTTTTTAACTACCGTTACTCCCGGACCTCACCTAGAAATAAATTTCAAAATGTCTAATAATGAAAACATAGTCCAATACCATGTCTAACCGTTGTACAAGTTTTGTTTATCTGCCTTTTTTGTTTCATGAAATATTAATTTTTCAGTAAATTCAAATTTTTGTTGTTAACGTCTAAAATAATTTTTTTTTAATGGTATCCGCTAAGTAGGTCAAAACTTTGTAGTAGAAGACGTGAAATTTTATACGAAAACCGAAAATAAAATGAAAATTGGGGCATTGTATATAAATTAACAAAGTTGGTATACACTTCCTGTATATACAGAAGTCACACCGCCATAAAAATATTTTCAGTAAGTAGACCATATCCATCGTATAAAGTTACAAGTTTTCAGCTGGATCGGTTTTTTTCGTTTTCATTATTCGTCTAACATGATATCGTCGACATACACACTGTATATCGTATTCCTTTTCCATGCGGTTTAGTGTACGTAGGTGAAACTATGAGTACACTTATTTCGGAACATGACCGTTGTGTTAGGTTAAAACACGGTTCCAAGTCTGCAGTGGCTGAGGATCATTTTGAAACTGGTAACAAAATAGATTTTGATAATTCCGCTTTGATTGTCAAATCTTCCTTCTTTTTCAATAGAAAAATCAGAGAGAGTATGGAAATCAAGCCCCCCAACAACTACAATCGCGACCGCCGCTTTGAACTTGCACTTTGGTGGATTCAGATCGTTAACTTCGCCCCTCTCCTATTTCAAACCAATTCTTCTATATATAAAATGGAGGTATTTCCCTAATTTTTCACACTTCATTCAGCCTAGAAACTGGCTTGGTTGAAGAGTTGGTTACCTGACTTTTAGTAGTCTACCTTGAATTATCGTTTGTTTATTTCAAGTTTCTCGGCCTAATATAGGCCATTATGATAGGTGGCAAAACGTTGGCAACTACGTTTACCTTTTCGACACGGTCCAATCCCAGAAAGTATACGTTCATAAAAAACTACAATTTTAATCTTACCGAATTAACCTTCTTATTTTCTCTTCAAAAACGTAGATGTGTCATCTCCTGATTAAACCCACACTGTCGCATTACTGTATAATAATAAATATATAATTATATAGAATTAAGAAACATCATACATTACTGACCTATAGGACGTACTCTTGTAGTGTAAACAGCTAAAACCTCTTCGCTTACAACATTTCAAGATTTGGCTTACGATGGAGGTCTTTATTGGTTTCTTCGAAATGACTTTATTTGCTTTGATATTTGGTCAATTTAAAATATTTTGTATTGAGTCTAATACTTAGTTCAAAACGGATGCAATATGAATACGTTGACATAAACACTAAGAAAAAAGTGTATATTAAAATAATGTAAGCTACAGAAAACAAAACCTTACTTGAAATGCGACCAAATATCTTCTCCCAAAAATTTTCTTTATATTTTATTGAAGATAAACCCTTTAACCCTCCTGATTGTTTTCCATAAGTTAACTTCCAAACTACATAATATATACTATTTTAACTGTCTCATATTCAGTTATATTATTTTTCAATATAATTTTATGTCCGACTACGAAATACACGCTTCGAGTATTGCTAATAACAAACAAAAGATTATTAAGTATTAAGTCATTAAAGATCATTTAAACCACTTACTTTTAAAGTCTCTCGAAGTCAAAGTGTAACAATAAATTTTTCTGCAATCGAATTGCGACGGCCCGCATCATCAATTCAAAAAATCCTCTTAGAAATATTATGCCTTCTATAGCACCAAGGAAGCGATAATTTTTTCGTAGTTCAAGATGCTGCGAATACTATTACAGTTTACATCACTTCACCATCCTCGTCTATAGGATCGAGACTTTTAGATATTCTAAAGCTTTTTCAGTGCTAAATGCTGACCAGATACTGTAAAATAAAATTACATTAAAATACTGTAAAATATTACCTACTTTTGAAAAGTTTGTTTGAAAAATCTTACTTATTTCTTGCAATAAACTTTTTAAAATCTTTATACATATAAATAAATCCAAGTTCATCATTTTGATAATTAAGATTCATATTGTTAGGTAGACATTTCTTACCAAGAATCAGACGGTGAAGCCATGGTGAAACGGATATGTTCATTATCAAAGAAAGTACATACTAATTGAAAAGAAAAGCGTTGTATTATGCGAAATTCGATAAAAGTTATTTCTGGTACTAGTAGTTACGTAAAATATAACACTATTCATTGAAACAGGTTGCCAAACATAAACCCCACTAAAATAAACACAATCTTCAAATTAAAAATTGGTAATACTACCTACAAAAACTTACTGATATTCACACCACGAAAACCGGATTGTAAGCTAATAGCTTTGAACAAGTACTTAGCTATAAGGTAAAAAATTCTTGATATTTTCAAATGTCATAACTCAGTCACAAGTATTGATCACCATAGTAAGGACCTTCGTGTAACTATTAAATGAACATAATGAAATTAATGCAACATTATAACTAATGAAAACACTTACTTTATTTATATATTCGCAATACGAATAGCATCTCCTTCTCTTCTTTTGAAAAAATATCTAAAAACTATCCAGTCAATGAAAACCATCAAAACCAAGTACTGGTAAAGGTTCGAATACAACCTTCTTCTGATCATATAAATATACAACTCTATCTAAAAAAACTATTTAATCGATGAAAACGGCCTAAACTAAGTAGGTGTTGAGGTTCAAATAGCATGTTCTTCATTTCTTGTAAATAAAAAAACTCTAACTAAAATAACTATCGAATCAATGAAAACTATCTAAACTAAGTAGGTTATAAGGTTCACATAGCATCTTCTTCTCTTCTTATAAATAAAAAAACTCTAACTAAAAACCGATCTAATCGATGAAAACTATCTAAACCAAGC
Organism: Abscondita cerata; assembly: GCA_030710515.1. NCBI lineage: Eukaryota > Metazoa > Arthropoda > Insecta > Coleoptera > Lampyridae > Abscondita > Abscondita cerata. The sequence goes on from JALBCR010000004.1 coordinate 1,075,205, forward strand.
ACTGGTTGAGATTCGAAAGGCATCTTCTCTCTTCTTATAAATAAAAAAACTATCTAATCAATAATAACTATCTACACTAAGTAGGTGTTGAAGTTCGAATAGCATCTTCTTCTCTTCGTGTAAATAAAAAAAACTCTAACTAAAAAGAATACCTAATCGATCAAAATTATCTAAACTAAGTAGGTGTTGAGGTTCACATAGCATATTCTTCTCTTCTTATAAATAAAAAACTCTGATTAAACAACCTATCTAATCGATGAAAATTATCTAAACTTAGTACATGTTGAGGTTCAAATAGCATCTTCTTCACTTCTTGTAAATAAAAAAAAAACTCTAACAAAAAAACTATATAAACTAAGTACTGGTTGAGATTCGAAAGGCATCTTTTCTCTTCTTATAAATAAAAAAAACTATCTAATTAATTAAAATTATCTACACTAACTAGGTGTTGAAGTTCGAATAGCATCCTCTTCTCTTTATGTAAATAAAAAAAATCTGGCTAAAAAGATTACCTAATCGATGAAAACTATCTAAACTAAGTAGGTGTTGAGGTTCGAATAGCAACTTCTTTCTCTTCTTATAAATAAAAACCTCTAACTAAATAACCTATCTAATCGATAAAAATTATCTAAACGTAGTACATGTTGAGGTTCAAATAGCATCTTCTTCATTTCTTGTAAATAAAAAAAACTTTAACTAAAAAAACTATCTAATCTATGAAAAGTATCTAAACTAAGTACTGGTTGAGATTCGAATGGCATCCATCTTCTCTCTTCTTATAAATAAAAAAAACTATCTAATCGATGAAAACTATCTACACTAAGTAGGTCTTGATGTTCGAATAACATCTTTTTCTCTTCGTGTAAATAAGAACTCTAACTAAAAAATTACCTAATCGATAAAAATATCTAAACTAAAGAGCTGTTGAGGTTCACATATGATCTTCTTCTCTTTTTATAAATAAAAAACTCTAACTAAACTACCTATCTAATCGATGAAAACTATCTTAACTAAGTAGGTGTTGAGGTTCGAAAAGCATCTTTTTCTCTTCGTGTAAATAAGAAGAACTCTAACTAAAAAATTACCTAATCGATAAAAACTATCTAAACTAAGTAGCTGTTGAGATTCACATACCATCTTCTTCTCTTCATATAAATAAAAAACTCTAACTAAACTACCTATCTAATCGATAAAAATTATCTAAACTTAGTACATGTTGAGGTTAAAATAACATCTTCTACATTTCTTGTAAATAAAAAACTCTAACTAAAAACCGATCTAATCGATGAAAACTATCTAAACTAACTACTGGTTGATATTCGAAAGGCATCATCTCTCTTCTTATAAATAAAAAAAACTATCTAAAATATAAAAACTATCTACACTAAGTAGGTGTTGAAGTTCGAATAGCATCTTCTTCTCTTCGTGTAAATAAAAAATCTCTAACTAAAAAAATACCTAATCGATCAAAATTATCTAAACTAAGTAGGTGTTGAGGTTCACATAGCATCTTCTTCTCTTCTTATAAATAAAAAACTCTGATTAAACAACCTATCTAATCGATGAAAACTATCTAAACTAAGTAGGTGTTGAGGTTCGAATAGCAACTTCTTTCTTTTCTTATAAATAAAAAACCTCTAACTAAATAACCTATCTAATCCATAAAAATTATCTAAACTTAGTACATGTTGAGGTTCAAATAGCATCTTCTTCATTTCTTGTAAATAAAAAAACTTTAACTAAAAAACTATCTAATCTATGAAAAGTATCTAAACTAAGTACTGGTTGAGATTCGAATGGCATCCATCTTCTCTCTTCTTATAAATAAAAAAACTATCTAATCGATGAAAACTATCTACACTAAGTAGGTCTTGATGTTCGAATAACATCTTTTCTCTTCGTGTAAATAAGAACTCTAACTAAAAAATTACCTAATCGATAAAAATATCTAAACTAAAGAGCTGTTGAGGTTCACATATGATCTTCTTCTCTTTTTATAAATAAAAAACTCTAACTAAACTACCTATCTAATCGATGAAAACTATCTTAACTAAGTAGGTGTTGAGGTTCGAAAAGCATCTTTTTCTCTTCGTGTAAATAAGAAGAACTCTAACTAAAAAAATTACCTAATCGATAAAAACTATCTAAACTAAGTAGCTGTTGAGATTCACATACCATCTTCTTCTCTTCATATAAATAAAAAACTCTAACTAAACTACCTATCTAATCGATAAAAATTATCTAAACTTAGTACATGTTGAGGTTAAAATAACATCTTCTACATTTCTTGTAAATAAAAAACTCTAACTAAAAACCGATCTAATCGATGAAAACTATCTAAACTAACTACTGGTTGATATTCGAAAGGCATCATCTCTCTTCTTATAAATAAAAAAACTATCTAAAATATAAAAACTATCTACACTAAGTAGGTGTTGAAGTTCGAATAGCATCTTCTTCTCTTCGTGTAAATAAAAAAATCTCTAACTAAAAAAAATACCTAATCGATCAAAATTATCTAAACTAAGTAGGTGTTGAGGTTCACATAGCATCTTCTTCTCTTCTTATAAATAAAAAACTCTGATTAAACAACCTATCTAATCGATGAAAACTATCTAAACTAAGTAGGTGTTGAGGTTCGAATAGCAACTTCTTTCTTTTCTTATAAATAAAAAACCTCTAACTAAATAACCTATCTAATCCATAAAAATTATCTAAACTTAGTACATGTTGAGGTTCAAATAGCATCTTCTTCATTTCTTGTAAATAAAAAAACTTTAACTAAAAAACTATCTAATCTATGAAAAGTATCTAAACTAAGTACTGGTTGAGATTCGAATGGCATCCATCTTCTCTCTTCTTATAAATAAAAAAACTATCTAATCGATGAAAACTATCTACACTAAGTAGGTCTTGATGTTCGAATAACATCTTTTTCTCTTCGTGTAAATAAGAACTCTAACTAAAAAAATTACCTAATCGATAAAAATATCTAAACTAAAGAGCTGTTGAGGTTCACATATGATCTTCTTCTCTTTTTATAAATAAAAAAACTCTAACTAAACTACCTATCTAATCGATGAAAACTATCTTAACTAAGTAGGTGTTGAGGTTCGAAAAGCATCTTTTCTCTTCGTGTAAATAAGAAGAACTCTAACTAAAAAAATTACCTAATCGATAAAAACTATCTAAACTAAGTAGCTGTTGAGATTCACATACCATCTTCTTCTCTTCATATAAATAAAAAACTCTAACTAAACTACCTATCTAATCGATAAAAATTATCTAAACTTAGTACATGTTGAGGTTAAAATAACATCTTCTACATTTCTTGTAAATAAAAAACTCTAACTAAAAACCGATCTAATCGATGAAAACTATCTAAACTAACTACTGGTTGATATTCGAAAGGCATCATCTCTCTTCTTATAAATAAAAAAACTATCTAAAATATAAAAACTATCTACACTAAGTAGGTGTTGAAGTTCGAATAGCATCTTCTTCTCTTCGTGTAAATAAAAAAAATCTCTAACTAAAAAAAATACCTAATCGATCAAAATTATCTAAACTAAGTAGGTGTTGAGGTTCGAATAGCAACTTCTTTCTTTTCTTATAAATAAAAAACCTCTAACTAAATAACCTATCTAATCCATAAAAATTATCTAAACTTAGTACATGTTGAGGTTCAAATAGCATCTTCTTCATTTCTTGTAAATAAAAAAAACTTTAACTAAAAAAACTATCTAATCTATGAAAAGTATCTAAACTAAGTACTGGTTGAGATTCGAATGGCATCCATCTTCTCTCTTCTTATAAATAAAAAAAACTATCTAATCGATGAAAACTATCTACACTAAGTAGGTCTTTATGTTCGAATAACATCTTTTTCTCTTCGTGTAAATAAGAACTCTAACTAAAAAAATTACCTAATCGTTAAAAAATATCTAAACTAAAGAGCTGTTGAGGTTCACATATGATCTTCTTCTCTTCTTATAAATAAAAAAACTCTAACTAAACTACCTATCTAATCGATGAAAACTATCTTAACTAAGTAGGTGTTGAGGTTCGAAAAGCATCTTTTTCTCTTCGTGTTAATAAGAAGAACTCTAACTAAAAATTACATAATCGATAAAAACTATCTAAACTAAGTAGCTGTTGAGATTCACATACCATCTTCTTCTCTTCATATAAATAAAAAAACTCTAACTAAACTACCTATCTAATCGATAAAAATTATCTAAACTTAGTACATGTTGAGGTTAAAATAACATCTTCTACATTTCTTGTAAATAAAAAACTCTAACTAAAAACCGATCTAATCGATGAAAACTATCTAAACTAACTACTGGTTGAGATTCGAAAGGCATCATCTCTCTTCTTATAAATAAAAAAAACTATCTAAAATATAAAAACTATCTACACTAAGTAGGTGTTGAAGTTCGAATAGCATCTTCTTCTCTTCGTGTAAATAAAAAATCTCTAACTAAAAAAATACCTAATCGATCAAAATTATCTAAACTAAGTAGGTGTTGAGGTTCACATAGCATCTTCTTCTCTTCTTATAAATAAAAAACTCTGATTAAACAACCTATTTAATCGATGAAAATTATCTAAACTTAGTACATGTTGAGGTTCAAATAGAATCTTCTTCATTTTTGTAAATAAAAAAAAACTCTAATAAAAAAACTATCTAACCGATGAAAACTATCTACTGGTTGAGATTCAAATGGCATCTTCTCTCTTCTTATGAAAAAAAAAACTATCTAATCAATTAAAATTATCTACACTAAGTAGGTGTTGAAGTTCGAATAGCATCTTATTCTCTTTGTGTAAATAAAAAAACTCTGGCTAAAAATAATACCTAATCGATGAAAACTATCTAAACTTAAAACATGTTAAAGTTCAAATAGCATCTTCTTCATTTTTGTAAATAAAAAACTCTAACTGAAAAAACTATATAATCGATGAAAATTATCTAAACTAAGTACTGGTTGAGATTCGAATTGCATCTTCTCTCTTCTTATAAATAAAAAAAACACTAACAAAAAAACTATCTAACCGATGAAAACTATCTACTGGTTGAGATTCAAATGGCATCTTCTCTCTTCTTATGAATAAAAAAAACTATCTAATCAATTAAAATTATCTACACTAAGTAGGTGTTGAAGTTCGAATAGCATCTTATTCTCTTTGTGTAAATAAAAAAAACTCTGGCTAAAAATAATACCTAAACGATGAAAACTATCTAAACTTAAAACATGTTAAAGTTCAAATAGCATCTTCTTCATTTTTTGTAAATAAAAAAACTCTAACTGAAAAAACTATATAATCGATGAAAACTATCTAAACTAAGTACTGGTTGTAATTTGAAAGGCATCTTCTCTCTTCTTCTAAGAAAAACTATCTAATCAATTAAAATTATCTACACTAAGTAGGTGTTGAAGTTCGAATAGCATCTTATTCTCCTTGTGTAAATAAAAAAAACTCTGGCTAAAAATAATAGGTAATCGATGAAAACTATCTAAACTTAGAACATGTTGAGGTTCAAATAGCATTTTCTTCATTTTTGTAAATAAAAAAAACTCTAACTGAAAAAACTATATAATCGATGAAAATTATCTAAACTAAGTACTGGTTGAGATCCGAATGGCATCTTCTCTCTTCTTCTAAAAAAACTATCTAATCAATTAAAATTATCTACACTAAGTAGGTGTTGAAGTTCGAATAGCATCTTATTCTCTTTGTGTAAATAAAAAAAACTCTGGCTAAAAATAATACCTAATCGATCAAAACTATCTAAACTAAGTAGGTGTTGAGTTTCATATAGCATCTTCTTCTCTTCTTATAAATAAAAAACTCTGACTAAATAACCTATCTAATCGCTGAAAATTATCTAAACTTAGTACATGTTGAGGTTCAAATAGCATCTTCTCCATTTTTTGTAAATAAAAAAAACTATTAACTGAAAAAACTATCTAATCGATGAAAACTATCTAAACTAAGTACTGGTTGAAATTCGAATGGCATCTTCTCTCTTCTTATAAATAAAAAAACACTAACAAAAAACTATCTAACCGATGAAAACTATCTAAACTAAGTACTGGTTGAGATTTGAAAGGCATCTTCTCTCTTCTTCTAAAAAAAACTATCTAATCAATTAAAATTATCTACACTAAGTACATGTTGAGGTTCAAATAGCATCTTCTTCATTTCTTGTAAATAAAAAACTCTTAACTGAAGAAAACTATCTAATCGATGAAAACTATCTAAACTAAGTACTGGTTGAGATTCGAATGGCATCTTCTCTCTTCTTATAAATAAAAAAATACTAACAAAAAACTATCTAACCGATGAAAACTATCTAAACTAAGTACTGGTTGAGATTTGAAAAGCATCTCTCTCTTCTTCTAAAAAAAACTATCTAATCAATTAAAATTATCTACACTAAATACATGTTGAGGTTAAAATAGCATCTTCTTCAATTCTTGTAAATAAAAAACTCTTAACTGAAAAACTATCTAATCGATGAAAACTATCTAAACTAAGTACTGGTTGAGATTCGAATGGCATCTTCTCTCTTCTTATAAATAAAAAAACTATCTAATCAATAAAAACTATCCACACTAAGTAGGTGTTGAAGTTCGAATAGCATCTTATTCTCTTTGTGTAAATAAAAAAAACTCTGGCTAAAAATAATACCTAATCGATCAAAACTATCTAAACTAAGTAGGTGTTGAGTTTCACATAGCATCTTCTTCTCTTCTTATAAATAAAAAACTCTGACTAAATAACCTATCTAATCGCTGAAAATTATCTAAACTTAGTACATGTTGAGGTTCAAATAGCATCTTCTTCATTTCTTGTAAATAAAAAAAACTCTTAACTGAAAAAAACTATCTAATCGATGAAAACTATCTAAACTAAGTACTGGTTGAGATTCGAATGGCATCTTCTCTCTTCTTATAAATAAAAAAACTGTAACAAAAAACTATCTAACCGATGAAAACTATCTAAACTAAGTACTGGTTGAGATTTGAAAGGCATCTTCTCTCTTCTTCTAAAAAAAACTATCTAATCAATTAAAATTATCTACACTAAGTACATGTTGAGGTTCAAATAGCATCTTCTTCATTTGTTGTAAATAAAAAAACTCTTAACTGAAAAAACTATCTAATCGATGAAAACTATCTAAACTAAGTACTGGTTGAGATTCGAATGGCATCTTCTCTCTTCTTATAAATAAAAAAAACTGTAACAAAAAACTATCTAACCGATGAAAACTATCTAAACTAAGTACTGGTTGAGATTTGAAAGGCATCTTCTCTCTTCTTCTAAAAAAACTATCTAATCAATTAAAATTATCTACACTAAATACATGTTGAGGTTAAAATAGCATCTTCTTCAATTCTTGTAAATAAAAAAAAACTCTAACAAAAAACTATCTAACCGATGAAAACTATCTAAACTAAGTACTGGTTGAGATTTGAAAAGCATCTTCTCTCTTCTTCTAAAAAAACTATCTAATCAATTAAAATTATCTACACTAAATACATGTTGAGGTTAAAATAGCATCTTCTTCAATTCTTGTAAATAAAAAAAACTCTTAACTGAAAAAAACTATCTAATCGATGAAAACTATCTAAACTAAGTACTGGTTGAGATTCGAATGGCATCTTCTCTCTTCTTATAAATAAAAAAAACTATCTAATCAATAAAAACTATCCACACTAAGTAGGTGTTGAAGTTCGAATAGCATCTTATTCTCTTTGTGTAAATAAAAAAACTCTGGCTAAAAATAATACCTAATCGATCAAAACTATCTAAACTAAGTAGGTGTTGAGTTTCACATAGCATCTTCTTCTCTTCTTATAAATAAAAAACTCTGACTAAATAACCTATCTAATCGCTGAAAATTATCTAAACTTAGTACATGTTGAGGTTCAAATAGCATCTTCTTCATTTCTTGTAAATAAAAAAAACTCTTAACTGAAAAAAACTATCTAATCGATGAAAACTATCTAAACTAAGTACTGGTTGAGATTCGAATGGCATCTTCTCTCTTCTTATAAATAAAAAAAACTGTAACAAAAAACTATCTAACCGATGAAAACTATCTAAACTAAGTACTGGTTGAGATTTGAAAGGCATCTTCTCTCTTCTTCTAAAAAAAACTATCTAATCAATTAAAATTATCTACACTAAGTACATGTTGAGGTTCAAATAGCATCTTCTTCATTTGTTGTAAATAAAAACTCTTAACTGAAAAACTATCTAATCGATGAAAACTATCTAAACTAAGTACTGGTTGTGATTCGAATGGCATCTTCTCTCTTCTTATAAATAAAAAAAACACTAACAAAAACTATCTAACCGATGAAAACTATCTAAACTAAGTACTGGTTGAGATTTGAAAAGCATCTTCTCTCTTCTTCTAAAAAAAAAAAACTATCTAATCAATTAAAATTATCTACACTAAGTACATGTTGAGGTTCAAATAGCATCTTCTTCATTTCTTGTAAATAAAAAAACTCTTAACTGAAAAAAACTATCTAATCGATGAAAACTATCTAAACTAAGTACTGGTTGAGATTCGAATGGCATCTTCTCTCTTCTTATAAATAAAAAAAACTATCTAATCAATAAAAACTATCTACACTAAGTAGGTGTTGAAGTTCGAATAGCATCTTCTTCTCTTCGTGTAAATAAAAAAATCTCTAACTAAAAAGAATACCTAATCGATCAAAATTATCTAAACTAAGTAGGTGTTGAGGTTCACATAGCATCTTCTTCTCTTTTTATAAATAAAAAACTCTGATTAAACAACCTATTTAATCGATGAAAATTATCTAAATTTAGTACATGTTGAGGTTCAAATAGAATCTTCTTCATTTCTTGTAAATAAAAAAAACTCTAACAAAAACTATCTAACCGATGAAAACTATCTAAACTAAGTACTGGTTGAGATTCGAAAGGCATCTTCTCTCTTCTTATAAATAAAAAAACTATCTAATCAATTAAAATTATCTACACTAAACTTCTTCCTGTACGATTTCCCATGAATAACAAAGCTTGATATACATTTACATAATTTTGGTTTTTCTCTAAGCTGAATATCGGTTTTTTGGGGCGTTGGCAATCCGCAGAAAGCTCAAGTGGCCCCGTACTCGGTCAGCCATGTGCTTCTGATTTTAAAATTTCAAATCGGTTGCAGCACATGGCCTCGACATCTCTTCCTGTACGGTACAGTACGAGTAGTTTTGTGTTATGTTTTATGTTAAGTACTGCTTGACGTCTAATGTTTCCATATTAGCTCCGGGTTATGAGTTATTGTATTACAGAAATATTGTATCTAAATTCTATTCAGTTTATATCAATGTACTTACGGTAAAGATTTGTTCAAGATACTGGAAGTATCTGTGCACCACCATATTTTATAGATCAAGTTTTTCCATGTATAAAATATTTTTTTTAATTGTTTCCATTTTTACAAATGGAAATATTTAAAAAAATGTTCACTACACTACTAGCACTATGAAACCTTACGAAACCGAATGGTAATCGCCCGTTTTTCTATGCCGATTATAGTATAGAACAGTGGATTAAGAATGTTTTCAGAGAACAAGTGAATAAAATAAATTCAGAAAAGAAACAACAAAATGTAGACAGATTTAAGAAGTTTAAATCTTATGTACTTTTGCGTCAAAGAAAAGTCTTCACTTACCTTTTTGGCGCTTAAAGTGATACTACCGCATAAATACAAATAAATTATACCACATTACATATAAATGTGCACAATTTAGAAACATTATATTGCAATTTAGTGCCTACTGCAGTAATACTCCGACAAAATAACTGAAGATATTTTGAGAAAGAAGCAAATTTTAAACTGTTTTTGGTCTTATGTAGTAGATATCACCCTCTAAGCGACGAACACTGATGTGACCTGAAAAAAAAATAGGAATTTAATCAGAAATGTATCTGTAACTAATAGATGCTGCTTATATCAAACTTCAATAAACTTAAATATACCAAACGTACTTACTCAGAGATGAGTACCAACTTGTAGCAACTTAAATAATTTCAAGTTTTACTATTTAGTACTAAATTACATCAAATTGTGTGAATATTACCTGGAAATATGTATAACACAAAATTCACACCACACAACAATCACTATACCTATAAATAAATAAAGCGCTAATAAATCAAAATGTAAACATACCGAAATAACCGAAAAAACCGTATGTACCCGTATTTATTTGGTACAATAATCTTAGGGATAAATCTTTTTAATTAAGGTTGTCTTTAATCAAAAATTATCAAAAGTGACAACAACCATTATTACATGTGTAATTGGATCACGGTAAGTAGAATTTTTCCGGAAATTGAATTTTCTACTTGTATAATCATTATTTTTATTACATACAGATAAATAAAAAAATCGCGCGTTATATGTTTCTTTTCAAAAGGCATGCAAAGACTCACCGTTCGGATAACATAACTTTATATTACCCTGCAACGAAATAAATTAATAATTATTTTTATCTAATTAAATACAATTTTGAAATTTAAAAAAATATTATTTTAAATGAGGACTATTAAAATTGTAGTGGGCTATTTATATTATCAGTGAAAAAAACCCATAATTTTTTCTAAGTCATGTGATAATTGCGGGACGAGCGTATCGCATATCACAACATGAGTTACAAAAAATCATTTTTTGTTACTTCTTACATACACAAACACATATTTCGAACTGAAATAATAATCGAGTGTAACCGTGTAACTAGTTACGAAAAGTAGACCATTTTAACATCTACTTTGATTATGAAAAATCTCACTTTGTATGTCAAAATTAGAAAAAATATATTTTATAAGTAGTTGCAATCTATAAAACAAATATGCTCACCTTCTGATGATCGCTAGCTTCGTCAATCCTCCAAATCCTACGTCATTGGTTCTGAACTTCACAAATTTTTCTGCTTGATTAAGCTCTGCAAAAGAAAATTAATTATTAGGACAATTCAGAAAAGTAGTCAGTCACATATACAGTATGTCTCCGGATCGACTTTAAAAAATTTCTTGTTTCTGTGTTTTCAGAAAATTTCACTTTTGATCATTCGCCCTGATTGTTTTCAAACACCCACATCACAAATTACTTTCTATTTCATTCAAACTATAGTAAGCGGATTTCATTGAAAAATACAACTTACAGCAGATGGTCCTGATCTCACAATAATGAACTGATTATCTGTATTATTAAATAAACTTGAGCCTTACTTGAATATTTTTTGTATAAAAATTGTACGAAAAGCGTTCGAATTAAATAAAAAGTAATTTGTGTTTTGGAGAATTAGAAACAAGTAGAACCACCAATCGTCAATAGTGAAATTGTTTAAAAAATCAAAAATAAGAATTTTGTATCTCTTATCGTATGTTAATAATTATTTTATTAAATATAGTATTTTTTAGTTTGATTTTTGATTTCTTAATTTTGAGAACATAGCAGAAAGTATATGTAAGAATTGAGCCTTCTACGGCCGGATTCATTGTTAAAACAAAAACGTGGTCCGGAATTGGACCGTTGAAACCGAAAGTATGGTTTAAGTATGTTGATGATACATTCATCATGTTGCTTCATGGTCAACCTTCTTTACATACATTTATTACCATCTCAATAAACAACATACGGACATCAAGTTCACTATGGAAATTTAAGAAAATCATTGCCTTCCATTTTTGACGTACTTGTCACATGGAAACCCAACGGTGAATTAGGTCATTTGGTGTATCGCATATCCACTTATACTGACAGATACAATTCACACCACCATCCTGCCCAAAAAAGGTCTGTTATGAATCTCTAGTTTTTAGAGCATTTTCTATATTTCAACCCGACAACTTCAATTTGGAGCTGCGACTCTTCTCAAGGTGTATATCGTATTTCTTTTTCATGCGGTTTTGGTGTAAATAGGAAAACTAGTCGCTATATGAGTACACTTATTTCGAAACATGACAGTTGCGTTAGGTTAAAACACGGTACCAAGTCTGCCATGGCTGAGGATCATTTCGAAACTGGTCACAAGATAGATTTTGATAATTCCGCTTAGATTGCCAAATCCTCTTTCTTTTTCAATAGGAAAATCAGAGAGAGTATAGAAATCATTAAGCATCCCAACAACTTCAATCGCGACTGCGGCTTAAACTTTCATTTTAGTGGATTTTTATCGTTAACCTCGCCCCCTCTCCTATTTCAGACCAATCAGCGTCAAGGATAACGACCCTAATTTCTAACACTTGGATCAGTCTAGAAACCGGCTTAGTTGACAAGTTGATTACCTGACTTTTAGTAGTCTACCTTGAACTTTCAACTACGATTACCTTTTCGACACGGTCCAATCCCGGAAAGTATATTCTCATAAACGACTACAATTTTAATCTTACCGAACTAACCTTCTTACTTTCTCTTCAAAAACGTAGATGTGTCATCTCCTGATTAAACCCACACTGTCGCATTACTGCAATAATAAATATATATTATATAGAATTAAGAAAAATCATAAATTACTGCCCTACCTGTATAGGACGTACTCTCACAATATAACCAGCTAAAACCTCTTTGTTTACAACATTTCAACATTAGGCATACGATGGAGGATATTATTGGTTTCTTCGAAATGACTTTAGTTGGATTAATATTTGGTCAATTTGAAATATTTTGTATTGGGTCTAATACTTAGTTCAAAACGGATGCAATATGAATACGTTGACACAAACACTAGGAAAAAGTGTATATTAAAATAATGTAAGCAACAGAAAAGAAAACCTTACTTGAAATGCGACCAAATATCTTCTCCCAAAAACTTTCTCTATATTTTATTGAAGATAAACCCCTAACCCTCCTGATTGTTTTCCATAAGTTAACTTCCAAATTACATAATATACTATACTATTTTAACTGTATCATATTCAGTTATTTTATTTTTTAATATAATTTTATGTCCGACTACAAAATACACGCTTCGAGTGTTGCTAATAACAAACAAAAAGTTATTAAATATTAAGTATGTCATTAAAGATCATTTAAACCACTTACTTTTGAAGTCTCTCGAAGTCAAAGTGAAACAATAAATTTTTCTGAGGTCGAATTACGACTGGCCCGCAATACTATTTCAAAAAATCCTCTTGGAAATATTATACCTTCTATAGCACTAAGAAAGCGATAATTTTTTCGTAGTTCAAGATGCTGCGAATACTATTACAATTTACATCACTTCACCATCCTAGTCTGTAGGATCGACACTTTTAGATATTCTAAAGCTTTTTCAGTGCGAAATGCTGACCAGATATTGTAAAATAAAATTTCATTAAAATATCTTCATATTGTTAGGTAGACATTTCTTACCAAGAACCAGACGGTGAAGCCATGGTGAAACATGAATGTTAATTATCAAACAAAGTTCCTATTAGTTGAAAAGAGAAGCGTTGCATTATAGGAAATTCGATTCAAGTTATTTCTGGTACTAGTAGTTACGTAAAATATTTCACAATTCATTGAAGCAGGTTGCCAAACATAAACTCCCCTAAAATAAACACATTCGTCAAATTAAAAAATGGTAATACTACACACAAAAAACTTACAGATATTCACACCACAAAAGCCGAATTGTAAGCTAATAGCTTTGAACAAGTATTTAGCTATAAGGTAAAAAAACTCTTGATATTTTCAAATGTCGTAACTCAGTCACAAGTATTCATCACCACAGTAAGGACCTTCGTGTAACTATTAAATGAACAAAATGAAATTAATGCAACATAATAACTAATGAAAACACTTACTTTATTTATATATTCGCAATACGAATAGCATCTCCTTCTCTACTTATGAAAAAATTATCTAAAAACTATCTGATCGATAAAAACTATCTAAAGTAAGTACTGGTTGAGATTCGAATGGCATCTTCTCTATTCTTATAAATAAAAAAACTCTAACTAAAAAACTATCTAATCGATGAAAACTATCAACACTAAGTAGGTGTTGAGGTTTGAATAGCATCCTCTTTTCTTCGTGTAAATAAAAAGGACTCTAACTAAAAAATTACCTAATCGATGAAAACTATCTAAACTAAGTAGCTGTTGAGGTTCACATATCATCTTCTTCCCTTCATATAAATAAAAAGCTCTAACTAAAAACCTATCTAATCGATGAAAACTATCTACACTAAGTAGGTCTTGAAGTTTGAATAGCATCTTCTTCTCTTCGTGTAAATAAGCAGAACTCTAACTAAAAAAATTACCAAATAGATAAAAACTATCTAAACTAAGTAGCTGTTGAGATTCACATACCATCTTCTTCTCTTCATATAAATAAAAAACTCTAACTAAACTACCTATCTAATCGATAAAAATTATCTAAACTTAGTACATGTTGAAGTTCAAATAGCATCTTCTACATTTCTTGTAAATAAAAAACTCTAACTAAAAACCGATCTAATCGATGAAAACTATCTAAACTAAGTACTGGTTGAGATTCGAAAGGCATCTTCTCTCTTCTTATAAATAAAAAAAACTATCTAATCAATAAAAACTATCTACACTAAGTAGGTGTTGAAGTTCGAATAGCATCTTCTTCTCTTTTTATAAATTTAAAACTCTGATTAAACAACCTATTTAATCGATGAAAATTATCTAAACTTAGTACATGTTGAGGTTCAAATAGAATCTTCTTCATTTCTTGTAAATAAAAAAAAAACTCTAACAAAAAAACTATCTAACCGATGAAAACTAGCTAAACTAAGTACTGGTTAAGATTCAAATGGCATCTTCTCTCTTCTTATGAATAAAAAACTCTAACAAAAAACTATCTAAACTAAGTACTGGTTGAGATTCGAAAGGCATCTTCTCTCTTCTTATAAATAAAAAAAAACTATCTAATCAATTAAAATTATCTACACTAAACTTCTTCCTGTACGATTTCCCATGAATAACAAAGCTTGATATACATTTACATAATTTTGGTTTTTCTCTAAGCTGAATATCGGTTTTTTGGGGCGTTGGCAATCCGCAGAAAGCTCAAGTGGCCCCGTACTCGGTCAGCCATGTGCTTCTGATTTTAAAATTTCAAATCGGTTGCAGCACATGGCCTCGACATCTCTTCCTGTACGGTACAGTACGAGTAGTTTTGTGTTATGTTTTATGTTAAGTACTGCTTGACGTCTAATGTTTCCATATTAGCTCCGGGTTATGGGTTATTGTATTACAGAAATATTGTATCTAAATTCTATTCAGTTTATATCAATGTACTTACGGTAAAGATTTGTTCAAGATACTGGAAGTATCTGTGCACCACCATAGTTTATAGATCAAGTTTTTCCATGTATAAAATATTTTTTTAATTGTTTCCATTTTTACAAATGAAAATATTTAAAAAATGTTCACTACACTACTAGCACTATGAAACCTTACGAAACCGAATGGTAATCGCCCGTTTTTCTATGCCGATTATAGTATAGAACAGTGGATTAAGAATGTTTTCAGAGAACAAGTGAATAAAATAAATTCAGAAAAGAAACAACAAAATGTAGACAGATTTAAGAAGTTTAAATCTTATGTACTTTTGCGTCAAAGAAAAGTCTTCACTTACCTTTTTGGCGCTTAAAGTGATACTACCGCATAAATACAAATAAATTATACCACATTACATATAAATGTGCACAATTTAGAAACATTATATTGCAATTTAGTGCCTACTGCAGTAATACTCCGACAAAATAACTGAAGATATTTTGAGAAAGAAGCAAATTTTAAACTGTTTTTGGTATTATGTAGTAGATATCACGCTCTAAGCGACGAACACTGATGTGACCTGAAAAAAAAAATAGGAATTTAATCAAAAATGTATCTGTAACTAATAGATGCTGCTTATATCAAACTTCAATAAACTTAAATATACCAAACGTACTTACTCAGAGATGAGTACCAACTTGTAGCAACTTAAATGATTTCAAGTTTTACTATTTAGTACTAAATTACATCAAATTGTGTGAATATTATCTGGAAATATGTATAACACAAAATTCACACCACACAACAATCACTATACCTATAAATAAATAAAGCGCTAATAAATCAAAATGTAAACATACCGAAATAACCGAAAAACCGTATGTACCCGTATTTATTTGGTAGAATAATCTTACGGATAAATCTTTTAATTAAGGTTGTCTTTTAATCAAAAATTATCAAAAGTGACAACAACAATTATTACATGTGTAATTGGATCACGGTAAGTAGAATTTTTCCGAAATTGAATTTTCTACTTGTATAATCATTATTTTTGTTACATACAGATAAATAAAAAAATCGCGCGTTATATGTTGGTACCGGATGAATATAATACATTTTCTTTTCAAAAAGCATGCAAAGACTCACCGTTCGGATAACATAACTTTATATTACCCTGCAACGAAATAAATTAATAATTATTTTTATCTAATTAAATACAATTTTGAAATTAAAAAAAATTTATTTAAATGAGGACTATTAAAATAGTAGTGGGCTATTTATATTATCAGTGAAAAAACCCATAATTTTTGTAAGTCATGTGATAATTGCGGGACGAGCGTATCGCATATCACAACATGAGTTACAAAAATCATTTTTGTTACTTCTTACATACACAAACACATATCTCGAACTGAAATAATAATCGAGTGTAACCGTGTAACTAGTTACGAAAAGTAGACCATTTTAACATCTACTTTGATTATGAAAAATCTCACTTTGTATGTCAAAATTAGAAAAATATATTTTATAAGTAGTTGCAATCTATAAAACAAATATGCTCACCTTCTGATGATCGCTAGCTTCGTCAATCCTCCAAATCCTACGTCATTGGTTCTGAACTTCACAAATTTTTCTGCTTGATTAAGCTCTGCAAAAGAAAATTAATTATTAAGACAATTCAGAAAAGTAGTCAGTCACATATACAGTATATCTCCGGATCGACTTTAAAAATTTCTTGTTTCTGTGTATTCAGAAAATTTCACTTTGATCATTCGCCCTGATTGTTTTCAAACACCCACATCACAAATTACTTTCTATTTCACTCAAACTATAGTAAGCGGATTTCATTGAAAAATACAACTTACAGCAGATGGTCACATTTTATAGTCACCGAGAAGTAATGATCTCACAATAATGCGGACTTATTATCTGTATTATTAAATAAAACTTGAGCCTAACTTGAATATTTTTTGTAAGAAAATTGTGTTATCTCAAAAAGCGTTCGAATTAAATAAAAAGTAATTTGTGTTTTGGAGATTTAGAAACAAGTAGAACCACCAATCGTCAACAGTGAAATTTTCTGAAAAATCAAAAATAAGAATTTTGTGTCTCTTGTCGTATGTTAATAATTAGTTTATTAAATACAGTATTTTTAATTTGATTTTTGATTTCTTAAATTTGAGAACATAGCAGAAAGTATATGTAAGAATTGAGACTTCCACGGTCGGTGTCATTGTTAAAACAAAAACGTGATCCGGGATTGGACCGTTGAAACCGAAAGTATGGTATAGGTATATTGAGGATACATTTATCATGTGTTCACTGTCCCCCCTTCTTTAGTTACATTTATTGATTATCTCAATAAACAACATACGGACATCAAGTTCACTATGAAAATTTAAGAAAATAATGGTCTTTCATTGCTTGACGTACTTGTGACCCGGAAACCCAAAGGTGAATTAGGTCATTTGGTTTATCTTTAGTTTTTAGAGCATTTTCTATATTTCAACCCTACAATTTCAATTTGGAGCTGCGCCATTTAACTAATGCTCATTGAAAACGGTTATAACAAACAAGTTATCCAAAAGTCATTAAATGTCACTTCCACCCTCGCCCTTACGGTTTGACAGAGATTTCCTACCACATCAGAAACAATTCTAGACTTTCTCCCTTACATTCACAAGGTTACTGATTGAATAGGCAACCATCTTCAAAAAACTGCATTAAACCCATTTTTACATCTTTTAACAAAATCTCACGTTCCCCTAAGGATAAGTTTCGGACTCTTCTCAAGAGTAGACAAAAATGAGAACGATAAAACCGATTCAGCTGAAAACTTGTAACTTTATACAAATGGGCATGGTTTACTTCCGGTTATACCGGAAGTGAATTCCAACTTCGTTATTTTTAAACAATGCCCCAATTTTTATTTTATTTTCGGTTGCCGCATATTTCTACATCGTCTATTACCAGTTTTGGAGTACCTATCTCTTACCATTAAGAAAAAAAAATAAATTCGGGCGTAAGCAACGAAAATTTGAATGTACTCAAAACTAATACTTCATTAAACATAAAAGGCAAATAAGCAAAACTTGTACAACGGTTAGACATGGTATTGGACTATGTTTTCAATATTAGACATTTTGAAATTTATTTCTAGGAGAGATTCGGGAATAACGGTAGTTAAAAAACTAAAATTGTCAAAGAGTCATTTTTTTAAAATACTAGGCTTTTTTATTTTCTCATTCAATGCATAACTTAATTACTCATCTGCTGATATACCATGTTCCTATACCTAAACTGAATAATTATCGTGTTATCTGCATTTTTTCTACTTTTCTTTGAGATGATGTAGTAATTAATAGTGTGCTTTGTAATCTGTATTAGCCATTTGATTGAAGGTATGATACAACAGGCAGCAAAACCGATTGCAAAGCACACTATTAATTTACTACATCATCTCCAGAAAAGTAGAAAAAAGCAGATAACACGAAAGAAAAGAAAGTAGAAATAAGCAGATAACACGAAAATTTATCAATTTATAAAAATATAAAAAAATCCCTTGCAACTTAAAAAAATTGATTCCTTGACAATTTTAATTTTTTAACTACCGTTACTCCTGACCTCACCTAGAAATAAATTTCAAAATGTCTAATAATGAAAACATAGTCCAATACCATGTCTAACCGTTGTACAAGTTTTGTTTATCTGCCTTTTTGTTTCATGAAATATTAATTTTTCAGTAAATTCAAATTTTTGTTGTTAACGTCTAAAATAAATTTTTTTAATGGTATCCGCTAAGTAGGTCAAAACTTTGTAGTAGAAGACGTGAAATTTTATACGAAAACCGAAAATAAAATGAAAATTGGGGCATTGTATATAAATTAACAAAGTTGGTATACACTTCCTGTATATACAGAAGTCACACCGCCATAAAAATATTTTCAGTAAGTAGACCATATCCATCGTATAAAGTTACAAGTTTTCAGCTGGATCGGTTTTTTTCGTTTTCATTATTCGTCTAACATGATATCGTCGACATACACACTGTATATCGTATTCCTTTTCCATGCGGTTTAGTGTACGTAGGTGAAACTATGAGTACACTTATTTCGGAACATGACCGTTGTGTTAGGTTAAAACACGGTTCCAAGTCTGCAGTGGCTGAGGATCATTTTGAAACTGGTAACAAAATAGATTTTGATAATTCCGCTTTGATTGTCAAATCTTCCTTCTTTTTCAATAGAAAAATCAGAGAGAGTATGGAAATCAAGCCCCCAACAACTACAATCGCGACCGCCGCTTTGAACTTGCACTTTGGTGGATTCAGATCGTTAACTTCGCCCCCTCTCCTATTTCAAACCAATTCTTCTATATATAAAATGGAGGTATTTCCCTAATTTTTCACACTTCATTCAGCCTAGAAACTGGCTTGGTTGAAGAGTTGGTTACCTGACTTTTAGTAGTCTACCTTGAATTATCGTTTGTTTATTTCAAGTTTCTCGGCCTAATATAGGCCATTATGATAGGTGGCAAAACGTTGGCAACTACGTTTACCTTTCGACACGGTCCAATCCCAGAAAGTATACGTTCATAAAAACTACAATTTTAATCTTACCGAATTAACCTTCTTATTTTCTCTTCAAAACGTAGATGTGTCATCTCCTGATTAAACCCACACTGTCGCATTACTGTATAATAATAAATATATAATTATATAGAATTAAGAAACATCATACATTACTGACCTATAGGACGTACTCTTGTAGTGTAAACAGCTAAAACCTCTTCGCTTACAACATTTCAAGATTTGGCTTACGATGGAGGTCTTTATTGGTTTCTTCGAAATGACTTTATTTGCTTTGATATTTGGTCAATTTAAAATATTTTGTATTGAGTCTAATACTTAGTTCAAAACGGATGCAATATGAATACGTTGACATAAACACTAAGAAAAAGTGTATATTAAAATAATGTAAGCTACAGAAAACAAACCTTACTTGAAATGCGACCAAATATCTTCTCCCAAAAATTTTCTTTATATTTTATTGAAGATAAACCCTTTAACCCTCCTGATTGTTTTCCATAAGTTAACTTCCAAACTACATAATATATACTATTTTAACTGTCTCATATTCAGTTATATTATTTTTCAATATAATTTTATGTCCGACTACGAAATACACGCTTCGAGTATTGCTAATAACAAACAAAAAGATTATTAAGTATTAAGTCATTAAAGATCATTTAAACCACTTACTTTTAAAGTCTCTCGAAGTCAAAGTGTAACAATAAATTTTTCTGCAATCGAATTGCGACGGCCCGCATCATCAATTCAAAAAATCCTCTTAGAAATATTATGCCTTCTATAGCACCAAGGAAGCGATAATTTTTTCGTAGTTCAAGATGCTGCGAATACTATTACAGTTTACATCACTTCACCATCCTCGTCTATAGGATCGAGACTTTTAGATATTCTAAAGCTTTTTCAGTGCTAAATGCTGACCAGATACTGTAAAATAAAATTACATTAAAATACTGTAAAATATTACCTACTTTTGAAAAGTTTGTTTGAAAAATCTTACTTATTTCTTGCAATAAACTTTTTAAAATCTTTATACATATAAATAAATCCAAGTTCATCATTTTGATAATTAAGATTCATATTGTTAGGTAGACATTTCTTACCAAGAATCAGACGGTGAAGCCATGGTGAAACGGATATGTTCATTATCAAAGAAAGTACATACTAATTGAAAAGAAAAGCGTTGTATTATGCGAAATTCGATAAAAGTTATTTCTGGTACTAGTAGTTACGTAAAATATAACACTATTCATTGAAACAGGTTGCCAAACATAAACCCCACTAAAATAAACACAATCTTCAAATTAAAAATTGGTAATACTACCTACAAAAAACTTACTGATATTCACACCACGAAAACCGGATTGTAAGCTAATAGCTTTGAACAAGTACTTAGCTATAAGGTAAAAAAATTCTTGATATTTTCAAATGTCATAACTCAGTCACAAGTATTGATCACCATAGTAAGGACCTTCGTGTAACTATTAAATGAACATAATGAAATTAATGCAACATTATAACTAATGAAAACACTTACTTTATTTATATATTCGCAATACGAATAGCATCTCCTTCTCTTCTTTTGAAAAAAATATCTAAAAACTATCCAGTCAATGAAAACCATCAAAACCAAGTACTGGTAAAGGTTCGAATACAACCTTCTTCTGATCATATAAATATACAACTCTATCTAAAAAAACTATTTAATCGATGAAAACGGCCTAAACTAAGTAGGTGTTGAGGTTCAAATAGCATGTTCTTCATTTCTTGTAAATAAAAAAACTCTAACTAAAATAACTATCGAATCAATGAAAACTATCTAAACTAAGTAGGTTATAAGGTTCACATAGCATCTTCTTCTCTTCTTATAAATAAAAAAACTCTAACTAAAAACCGATCTAATCGATGAAAACTATCTAAACCAAGCACTGGTTGAGATTCGAAAGGCATCTTCTCTCTTCTTATAAATAAAAAAAACTATCTAATCAATAATAACTATCTACACTAAGTAGGTGTTGAAGTTCGAATAGCATCTTCTTCTCTTCGTGTAAATAAAAAAACTCTAACTAAAAAGAATACCTAATCGATCAAAATTATCTAAACTAAGTAGGTGTTGAGGTTCACATAGCATATTCTTCTCTTCTTATAAATAAAAAACTCTGATTAAACAACCTATCTAATCGATGAAAATTATCTAAACTTAGTACATGTTGAGGTTCAAATAGCATCTTCTTCACTTCTTGTAAATAAAAAAAACTCTAACAAAAAACTATATAAACTAAGTACTGGTTGAGATTCGAAAGGCATCTTTTCTCTTCTTATAAATAAAAAAACTATCTAATTAATTAAAATTATCTACACTAACTAGGTGTTGAAGTTCGAATAGCATCCTCTTCTCTTTATGTAAATAAAAAAAAATCTGGCTAAAAAGATTACCTAATCGATGAAAACTATCTAAACTAAGTAGGTGTTGAGGTTCGAATAGCAACTTCTTTCTCTTCTTATAAATAAAAACCTCTAACTAAATAACCTATCTAATCGATAAAAATTATCTAAACGTAGTACATGTTGAGGTTCAAATAGCATCTTCTTCATTTCTTGTAAATAAAAAAAACTTTAACTAAAAACCGATCTAATCGATGAAAACTATCTAAACTAACTACTGGTTGATATTCGAAAGGCATCATCTCTCTTCTTATAAATAAAAAAACTATCTAAAATATAAAAACTATCTACACTAAGTAGGTGTTGAAGTTCGAATAGCATCTTCTTCTCTTCGTGTAAATAAAAAATCTCTAACTAAAAAAATACCTAATCGATCAAAATTATCTAAACTAAGTAGGTGTTGAGGTTCACATAGCATCTTCTTCTCTTCTTATAAATAAAAAACTCTGATTAAACAACCTATCTAATCGATGAAAACTATCTAAACTAAGTAGGTGTTGAGGTTCGAATAGCAACTTCTTTCTTTTCTTATAAATAAAAAACCTCTAACTAAATAACCTATCTAATCCATAAAAATTATCTAAACTTAGTACATGTTGAGGTTCAAATAGCATCTTCTTCATTTCTTGTAAATAAAAAAACTTTAACTAAAAAACTATCTAATCTATGAAAAGTATCTAAACTAAGTACTGGTTGAGATTCGAATGGCATCCATCTTCTCTCTTCTTATAAATAAAAAAACTATCTAATCGATGAAAACTATCTACACTAAGTAGGTCTTGATGTTCGAATAACATCTTTTTCTCTTCGTGTAAATAAGAACTCTAACTAAAAAAATTACCTAATCGATAAAAAATATCTAAACTAAAGAGCTGTTGAGGTTCAAATATGATCTTCTTCTCTTTTTATAAATAAAAAAACTCTAACTAAACTACCTATCTAATCGATGAAAACTATCTTAACTAAGTAGGTGTTGAGGTTCGAAAAGCATCTTTTTCTCTTCGTGTAAATAAGAAGAACTCTAACTAAAAAAATTACCTAATCGATAAAAACTATCTAAACTAAGTAGCTGTTGAGATTCACATACCATCTTCTTCTCTTCATATAAATAAAAAAACTCTAACTAAACTACCTATCTAATCGATAAAAATTATCTAAACTTAGTACATGTTGAGGTTAAAATAACATCTTCTACATTTCTTGTAAATAAAAAACTCTAACTAAAAACCGATCTAATCGATGAAAACTATCTAAACTAACTACTGGTTGATATTCGAAAGGCATCATCTCTCTTCTTATAAATAAAAAAACTATCTAAAATATAAAAACTATCTACACTAAGTAGGTGTTGAAGTTCGAATAGCATCTTCTTCTCTTCGTGTAAATAAAAAAATCTCTAACTAAAAAAATACCTAATCGATCAAAATTATCTAAACTAAGTAGGTGTTGAGGTTCACATAGCATCTTCTTCTCTTCTTATAAATAAAAAACTCTGATTAAACAACCTATCTAATCGATGAAAACTATCTAAACTAAGTAGGTGTTGAGGTTCGAATAGCAACTTCTTTCTTTTCTTATAAATAAAAACCTCTAACTAAATAACCTATCTAATCCATAAAAATTATCTAAACTTAGTACATGTTGAGGTTCAAATAGCATCTTCTTCATTTCTTGTAAATAAAAAACTTTAACTAAAAAAACTATCTAATCTATGAAAAGTATCTAAACTAAGTACTGGTTGAGATTCGAATGGCATCCATCTCTCTCTTCTTATAAATAAAAAAACTATCTAATCGATGAAAACTATCTACACTAAGTAGGTCTTTATGTTCGAATAACATCTTTTTCTCTTCGTGTAAATAAGAACTCTAACTAAAAAATTACCTAATCGTTAAAAAATATCTAAACTAAAGAGCTGTTGAGGTTCACATATGATCTTCTTCTCTTCTTATAAATAAAAAACTCTAACTAAACTACCTATCTAATCGATGAAAACTATCTTAACTAAGTAGGTGTTGAGGTTCGAAAAGCATCTTTTTCTCTTCGTGTTAATAAGAAGAACTCTAACTAAAAAAATTACATAATCGATAAAAACTATCTAAACTAAGTAGCTGTTGAGATTCACATACCATCTTCTTCTCTTCATATAAATAAAAAAACTCTAACTAAACTACCTATCTAATCGATAAAAATTATCTAAACTTAGTACATGTTGAGGTTAAAATAACATCTTCTACATTTCTTGTAAATAAAAAACTCTAACTAAAAACCGATCTAATCGATGAAAACTATCTAAACTAACTACTGGTTGAGATTCGAAAGGCATCATCTCTCTTCTTATAAATAAAAAAAACTATCTAAAATATAAAAACTATCTACACTAAGTAGGTGTTGAAGTTCGAATAGCATCTTCTTCTCTTCGTGTAAATAAAAAAATCTCTAACTAAAAAAAATACCTAATCGATCAAAATTATCTAAACTAAGTAGGTGTTGAGGTTCACATAGCATCTTCTTCTCTTCTTATAAATAAAAAACTCTGATTAAACAACCTATTTAATCGATGAAAATTATCTAAACTTAGTACATGTTGAGGTTCAAATAGAATCTTCTTCATTTTTTGTAAATAAAAAAAAAACTCTAATAAAAAAAACTATCTAACCGATGAAAACTATCTACTGGTTGAGATTTAAATGGCATCTTCTCTCTTCTTATGAATAAAAAAAACTATCTAATCAATTAAAATTATCTACACTAAGTAGGTGTTGAAGTTCGAATAGCATCTTATTCTCTTTGTGTAAATAAAAAAAACTCTGGCTAAAAATAATACCTAATCGATGAAAACTATCTAAACTTAAAACATGTTAAAGTTCAAATAGCATCTTCTTCATTTTTTGTAAATAAAAAAACTCTAACTGAAAAAACTATATAATCGATGAAAATTATCTAAACTAAGTACTGGTTGAGATTCGAATTGCATCTTCTCTCTTCTTATAAATAAAAAAAACACTAACAAAAAAACTATCTAACCGATGAAAACTATCTACTGGTTGAGATTCAAATGGCATCTTCTCTCTTCTTATGAATAAAAAAACTATCTAATCAATTAAAATTATCTACACTAAGTAGGTGTTGAAGTTCGAATAGCATCTTATTCTCTTTGTGTAAATAAAAAAACTCTGGCTAAAAATAATACCTAAACGATGAAAACTATCTAAACTTAAAACATGTTAAAGTTCAAATAGCATCTTCTTCATTTTTGTAAATAAAAAACTCTAACTGAAAAAACTATATAATCGATGAAAACTATCTAAACTAAGTACTGGTTGTAATTTGAAAGGCATCTTCTCTCTTCTTCTAAGAAAAAACTATCTAATCAATTAAAATTATCTACACTAAGTAGGTGTTGAAGTTCGAATAGCATCTTATTCTCTTTGTGTAAATAAAAAAACTCTGGCTAAAAATAATAGGTAATCGATGAAAACTATCTAAACTTAGAACATGTTGAGGTTCAAATAGCATTTTCTTCATTTTTTGTAAATAAAAAAAACTCTAACTGAAAAAACTATATAATCGATGAAAATTATCTAAACTAAGTACTGGTTGAGATCCGAATGGCATCTTCTCTCTTCTTCTAAAAAAAAACTATCTAATCAATTAAAATTATCTACACTAAGTAGGTGTTGAAGTTCGAATAGCATCTTATTCTCTTTGTGTAAATAAAAAAAACTCTGGCTAAAAATAATACCTAATCGATCAAAACTATCTAAACTAAGTAGGTGTTGAGTTTCATATAGCATCTTCTTCTCTTCTTATAAATAAAAAACTCTGACTAAATAACCTATCTAATCGCTGAAAATTATCTAAACTTAGTACATGTTGAGGTTCAAATAGCATCTTCTCCATTTTTTGTAAATAAAAAAAACTCTTAACTGAAAAAACTATCTAATCGATGAAAACTATCTAAACTAAGTACTGGTTGAAATTCGAATGGCATCTTCTCTCTTCTTATAAATAAAAAAACACTAACAAAAAACTATCTAACCGATGAAAACTATCTAAACTAAGTACTGGTTGAGATTTGAAAGGCATCTTCTCTCTTCTTCTAAAAAAACTATCTAATCAATTAAAATTATCTACACTAAGTACATGTTGAGGTTCAAATAGCATCTTCTTCATTTCTTGTAAATAAAAAAAACTCTTAACTGAGAAAACTATCTAATCGATGAAAACTATCTAAACTAAGTACTGGTTGAGATTCGAATGGCATCTTCTCTCTTCTTATAAATAAAAAAAATACTAACAAAAAAACTATCTAACCGATGAAAACTATCTAAACTAAGTACTGGTTGAGATTTGAAAAGCATCTTCTCTCTTCTTCTAAAAAAAACTATCTAATCAATTAAAATTATCTACACTAAATACATGTTGAGGTTAAAATAGCATCTTCTTCAATTCTTGTAAATAAAAAAAACTCTTAACTGAAAAAAACTATCTAATCGATGAAAACTATCTAAACTAAGTACTGGTTGAGATTCGAATGGCATCTTCTCTCTTCTTATAAATAAAAAAAACTATCTAATCAATAAAAACTATCCACACTAAGTAGGTGTTGAAGTTCGAATAGCATCTTATTCTCTTTGTGTAAATAAAAAAAACTCTGGCTAAAAATAATACCTAATCGATCAAAACTATCTAAACTAAGTAGGTGTTGAGTTTCACATAGCATCTTCTTCTCTTCTTATAAATAAAAAACTCTGACTAAATAACCTATCTAATCGCTGAAAATTATCTAAACTTAGTACATGTTGAGGTTCAAATAGCATCTTCTTCATTTCTTGTAAATAAAAAAAACTCTTAACTGAAAAAACTATCTAATCGATGAAAACTATCTAAACTAAGTACTGGTTGAGATTCGAATGGCATCTTCTCTCTTCTTATAAATAAAAAAACTGTAACAAAAACTATCTAACCGATGAAAACTATCTAAACTAAGTACTGGTTGAGATTTGAAAGGCATCTTCTCTCTTCTTCTAAAAAAAACTATCTAATCAATTAAAATTATCTACACTAAGTACATGTTGAGGTTCAAATAGCATCTTCTTCATTTGTTGTAAATAAAAAACTCTTAACTGAAAAACTATCTAATCGATGAAAACTATCTAAACTAAGTACTGGTTGTGATTCGAATGGCATCTTCTCTCTTCTTATAAATAAAAAAAACACTAACAAAAAACTATCTAACCGATGAAAACTATCTAAACTAAGTACTGGTTGAGATTTGAAAAGCATCTTCTCTCTTCTTCTAAAAAAAAAACTATCTAATCAATTAAAATTATCTACACTAAGTACATGTTGAGGTTCAAATAGCATCTTCTTCATTTCTTGTAAATAAAAAAACTCTTAACTGAAAAACTATCTAATCGATGAAAACTATCTAAACTAAGTACTGGTTGAGATTCGAATGGCATCTTCTCTCTTCTTATAAATAAAAAAAACTATCTAATCAATAAAAACTATCTACACTAAGTAGGTGTTGAAGTTCGAATAGCATCTTCTTCTCTTTTATAAATAAAAAACTCTGATTAAACAACCTATTTAATCGATGAAAATTATCTAAACTTAGTACATGTTGAGGTTCAAATAGAATCTTCTTCATTTCTTGTAAATAAAAAAAAAACTCTAACAAAAAAACTATCTAACCGATGAAAACTATCTAAACTAAGTACTGGTTGAGATTCGAAAGGCATCTTCTCTCTTCTTATAAATAAAAAAAACTATCTAATCAATTAAAATTATCTACACTAAACTTCTTCCTGTACGATTTCCCATGAATAACAAAGCTTGATATACATTTACATAATTTTGGTTTTCTCTAAGCTGAATATCGGTTTTTTGGGGCGTTGGCAATCCGCAGAAAGCTCAAGTGGCCCCGTACTCGGTCAGCCATGTGCTTCTGATTTTAAAATTTCAAATCGGTTGCAGCACATGGCCTCGACATCTCTTCCTGTACGGTACAGTACGAGTAGTTTTGTGTTATGTTTTATGTTAAGTACTGCTTGACGTCTAATGTTTCCATATTAGCTCCGGGTTATGAGTTATTGTATTACAGAAATATTGTATCTAAATTCTATTCAGTTTATATCAATGTACTTACGGTAAAGATTTGTTCAAGATACTGGAAGTATCTGTGCACCACCATATTTTATAGATCAAGTTTTTCCATGTATAAAATATTTTTTAATTGTTTCCATTTTTACAAATGGAAATATTTAAAAAATGTTCACTACACTACTAGCACTATGAAACCTTACGAAACCGAATGGTAATCGCCCGTTTTTCTATGCCGATTATAGTATAGAACAGTGGATTAAGAATGTTTTCAG
This sequence comes from Abscondita cerata, assembly GCA_030710515.1. Lineage (NCBI taxonomy): Eukaryota > Metazoa > Arthropoda > Insecta > Coleoptera > Lampyridae > Abscondita > Abscondita cerata. The sequence continues at coordinate 1,103,903 of JALBCR010000004.1, forward strand.
AGAACAAGTGAATAAAATAAATTCAGAAAAGAAACAACAAAATGTAGACAGATTTAAGAAGTTTAAATCTTATGTACTTTTGCGTCAAAGAAAAGTCTTCACTTACCTTTTTGGCGCTTAAAGTGATACTACCGCATAAATACAAATAAATTATACCACATTACATATAAATGTGCACAATTTAGAAACATTATATTGCAATTTAGTGCCTACTGCAGTAATACTCCGACAAAATAACTGAAGATATTTTGAGAAAGAAGCAAATTTTAAACTGTTTTTGGTCTTATGTAGTAGATATCACGCTCTAAGCGACGAACACTGATGTGACCTGAAAAAAATAGGAATTTAATCAAAAATGTATCTGTAACTAATAGATGCTGCTTATATCAAACTTCAATAAACTTAAATATACCAAACGTACTTACTCAGAGATGAGTACCAACTTGTAGCAACTTAAATAATTTCAAGTTTTACTATTTAGTACTAAATTACATCAAATTGTGTGAATATTACCTGGAAATATGTATAACACAAAATTCACACCACACAACAATCACTATACCTATAAATAAATAAAGCGCTAATAAATCAAAATGTAAACATACCGAAATAACCGAAAAAACCGTATGTACCCGTATTTATTTGGTACAATAATCTTAGGGATAAATCTTTTTAATTAAGGTTGTCTTTTAATCAAAAAATTATCAAAAGTGACAACAACAATTATTACATGTGTAATTGGATCACGGTAAGTAGAATTTTTCCGGAAATTGAATTTTCTACTTGTATAATCATTATTTTTATTACATACAGATAAATAAAAAATCGCGCGTTATATGTTTCTTTTCAAAAGGCATGCAAAGACTCACCGTTCGGATAACATAACTTTATATTACCCTGCAACGAAATAAATTAATAATTATTTTTATCTAATTAAATACAATTTTGAAATTTAAAAAATATTATTTTAAATGAGGACTATTAAAATTGTAGTGGGCTATTTATATTATCAGTGAAAAAACCCATAATTTTTCTAAGTCATGTGATAATTGCGGGACGAGCGTATCGCATATCACAACATGAGTTACAAAAATCATTTTTGTTACTTCTTACATACACAAACACATATTTCGAACTGAAATAATAATCGAGTGTAACCGTGTAACTAGTTACGAAAAGTAGACCATTTTAACATCTACTTTGATTATGAAAAATCTCACTTTGTATGTCAAAATTAGAAAAATATATTTTATAAGTAGTTGCAATCTATAAAACAAATATGCTCACCTTCTGATGATCGCTAGCTTCGTCAATCCTCCAAATCCTACGTCATTGGTTCTGAACTTCACAAATTTTTCTGCTTGATTAAGCTCTGCAAAAGAAAATTAATTATTAGGACAATTCAGAAAAGTAGTCAGTCACATATACAGTATGTCTCCGGATCGACTTTAAAAATTTCTTGTTTCTGTGTTTTCAGAAAATTTCACTTTTGATCATTCGCCCTGATTGTTTTCAAACACCCACATCACAAATTACTTTCTATTTCATTCAAACTATAGTAAGCGGATTTCATTGAAAAATACAACTTACAGCAGATGGTCCTGATCTCACAATAATGAACTGATTATCTGTATTATTAAATAAACTTGAGCCTTACTTGAATATTTTTGTATAAAAATTGTACGAAAAGCGTTCGAATTAAATAAAAAGTAATTTGTGTTTTGGAGAATTAGAAACAAGTAGAACCACCAATCGTCAATAGTGAAATTGTTTAAAAATCAAAAATAAGAATTTTGTATCTCTTATCGTATGTTAATAATTATTTTATTAAATATAGTATTTTTAGTTTGATTTTTGATTTCTTAATTTTGAGAACATAGCAGAAAGTATATGTAAGAATTGAGCCTTCTACGGCCGGATTCATTGTTAAAACAAAAACGTGGTCCGGAGTTGGACCGTTGAAACCGAAAGTATGGTTTAAGTATGTTGATGATACATTCATCATATTGCTTCATAGTCAACCTTCTTTACATACATTTATTACCATCTCAATAAACAACATACGGACATCAAGTTCACTATGGAAATTTAAGAAAATCATTGCCTTCCATTTTTGACGTACTTGTCACATGGAAACCCAACGGTGAATTAGGTCATTTGGTGTATCGCATATCCACTTATACTGACAGATACAATTCACACCACCATCCTGCCCAAAAAGGTCTGTTATGAATCTCTAGTTTTTAGAGCATTTTCTATATTTCAACCCGACAACTTCAATTTGGAGCTGCGACTCTTCTCAAGGTGTATATCGTATTTCTTTTTCATGCGGTTTTGGTGTAAATAGGAAAACTAGTCGCTATATGAGTACACTTATTTCGAAACATGACAGTTGCGTTAGGTTAAAACACGGTACCAAGTCTGCCATGGCTGAGGATCATTTCGAAACTGGTCACAAGATAGATTTTGATAATTCCGCTTAGATTGCCAAATCCTCTTTCTTTTTCAATAGGAAAATCAGAGAGTATAGAAATCATTAAGCATCCCAACAACTTCAATCGCGACTGCGGCTTAAACTTTCATTTTAGTGGATTTTTATCGTTAACCTCGCCCCTCTCCTATTTCAGACCAATCAGCGTCAAGGATAACGACCCTAATTTCTAACACTTGGATCAGTCTAGAAACCGGCTTAGTTGACAAGTTGATTACCTGACTTTTAGTAGTCTACCTTGAACTTTCAACTACGATTACCTTTTCGACACGGTCCAATCCCGGAAAGTATATTCTCATAAACGACTACAATTTTAATCTTACCGAACTAACCTTCTTACTTTCTCTTCAAAAACGTAGATGTGTCATCTCCTGATTAAACCCACACTGTCGCATTACTGCAATAATAAATATATATTATATAGAATTAAGAAAATCATAAATTACTGCCCTACCTGTATAGGACGTACTCTCACAATATAACCAGCTAAAACCTCTTTGTTTACAACATTTCAACATTAGGCATACGATGGAGGATATTATTGGTTTCTTCGAAATGACTTTAGTTGCATTAATATTTGGTCAATTTGAAATATTTTGTATTGGGTCTAATACTTAGTTCAAAACGGATGCAATATGAATACGTTGACACAAACACTAGGAAAAAGTGTATATTAAAATAATGTAAGCAACAGAAAAGAAAACCTTACTTGAAATGCGACCAAATATCTTCTCCCAAAAACTTTCTTTATATTTTATTGAAGATAAACCCCTAACCCTCCTGATTGTTTTCCATAAGTTAACTTCCAAATTACATAATATACTATACTATTTTAACTGTATCATATTCAGTTATTTTATTTTTTAATATAATTTTATGTCCGACTACAAAATACACGCTTCGAGTGTTGCTAATAACAAACAAAAAAGTTATTAAATATTAAGTAAGTCATTAAAGATCATTTAAACCACTTACTTTTGAAGTCTCTCGAAGTCAAAGTGAAACAATAAATTTTTCTGAGGTCGAATTACGACTGGCCCGCTATACTATTTCAAAAAATCCTCTTGGAAATATTATACCTTCTATAGCACTAAGAAAGCGATAATTTTTCGTAGTTCAAGATGCTGCGAATACTATTACAATTTACATCACTTCACCATCCTAGTCTGTAGGATCGACACTTTTAGATATTCTAAAGCTTTTTCAGTGCGAAATGCTGACCAGATATTGTAAAATAAAATTTCATTAAAATATCTTCATATTGTTAGGTAGACATTTCTTACCAAGAACCAGACGGTGAAGCCATGGTGAAACATGAATGTTAATTATCAAACAAAGTTCCTATTAGTTGAAAAGAGAAGCGTTGCATTATGGGAAACTCGATTCAAGTTATTTCTGGTACTAGTAGTTACGTAAAATATAACACTATTCATTGAAACAGGTTGCCAAACATAAACTCCCTAAAATAAACACATTCGTCAAATTAAAAAATGGTAATACTACACACAAAAACTTACAGATATTCACACCACAAAACCGGATTGTAAGCTAATAGCTTTGAACAAGTATTTAGCTATAAGGTAAAAACTCTTGATATTTTCAAATGTCGTAACTCAGTCACAAGTATTCATCACCACAGTAAGGACCTTCGTGTAACTATTAAATGAACAAAATGAAATTAATGCAACATAATAACTAATGAAAACACTTACTTAATTTATATATTCGCAATACGAATAGCATCTCCTTCTCTTCTTTTGAAAAAATTATATCTAAAAAAACTATTTAATCGATGAAAACGGCCTAAACTAAGTAGGTGTTGAGGTTCAAATAGCATGTTCTTCATTTCTTGTAAATAAAAAAAAATCTAACGAAAATAACTATGGAATCAATGAAAACTATCTAAACTAAGTAGGTGTTAAGGTTCATATAGCATCTTCTTCTCTTCTTATAAATAAAAAACTCTAACTAAAAACCGATCTAATCGATGAAAACTATCTAAACTAAGTACTGGTTGAGATTCGAAAGGCATCTTCTCTCTTCTTATAAATAAAAAAAAACTATCTAATCAATAATAACTATCTACACTAAGTAGGTGTTGAAGTTCGAATAACATCTTCTTCTCTTCGTGTAAATAAAAAAAAACTCTAACTAAAAAGAATACCTAATCGATCAAAATTATCTAAACTAAGTAGGTGTTGAGGTTCACATAGCATATTCTTCTCTTCTTATAAATAAAAAACTTTGATTAAACAACCTATCTAATCGATGAAAATTATCTAAACTTAGTACATGTTGAGGTTCAAATAGCATCTTCTTCATTTCTTCTAAATAAAAAAAACTATCTAAACTAAGTAGATGTTGAGGTTCACATAGCATCTTCTTCTCTTCTTATAAATAAAAAACTCTAACTAAAAACCGATCTAATCGATGAAAACTATCTAAACTAAGTAGTGGTTGAGATTCGAAAAGCATCTTCTCTCTTCTTCTAAATAAAAAAAAACTATCTAATCAATAAAAACTATCTAAACTAAGTAGGTGTTGAAGTTCGAATAGCATCTTCTTCTCTTCGTGTAAAAAAAACTCTAACTAAAAAAGAATATCTAATCGATGAAAACTATCTAAACTAAGTAGGTGTTGAGGTTCACATATCTAATCGAGGAAAATTATCTAAACTTAGTACATGTTGAGGTTCAAATAGCATCTTCTTCATTTTTGTAAATAAAAAAAACTAACTGAAAAAACTATATAATCGATAAAAACTATCTAAACTAAGTACTGGTTGAGATTCGAATGGCATCTACTCTCTTTTTATAAATAAAAAAAACACTAACAAAAAAACTATCTAATCGATGAAAACTATCTAAACTAAGTACTGGTTGAGATTTGAAAGGCATCTTCTCTCTTCTTCTAATAAAAAAAACTATCTAAGCAATTAAAATTATCTACACTAAGTAGGTGTTGAAGTTCGAATAGCATCTTATTCTCTTTGTGAAAATAAAAAAACTCTGGCTAAAAATAATACCTAATCGATAAAAACTATCTAAACTTAGTACATGTTGAGGTTCAAATAGCATCTTCTTCATTTTTTGTAAATAAAAAAAACTCTAACTGAAAAAACTATATAATCGATGAAAATTATCTAAACTAAGTACTGGTTGAGATTCGAATTGCATCTTCTCTCATTTTATAAATAAAAAAAACTGTAACAAAAAACTATCTAACCGATGAAAACTATCTAAGCTAAGTACTGGTTGAGATTCGAATGGCATCTTCTCTCTTCTTATAAATAAAAAAAACACTAACAAAAATACTATCTAATCGATGAAAACTATCTAAACTAAGTACTGGTTGAGATTCGAATGGCATCTTCTCTCTTCTTATAAATAAAAAAAACTGTAACAAAAAAACTATCTAACCGATGAAAACTATCTAAACTAAGTACTGGTTGAGATTTGAAAGGCATCTTCTCTCTTCTTCTAAAAAAAACTATCTAATCAATTAAAATTATCTACACTAAGTAGGTGTTGAAGTTCGAATAGCATCTTATTCTCTTTGTGTAAATAAAAATAAACTCTGGCTAAAAATAATACCTAATCGATCAAAACTATCTAAACTAAGTAGGAGTTGAGTTTCACATAGCATCTTCTTCTCTTCTTATAAATAAAAAACTCTGACTAAATAACCTATCTAATCGCTGAAAATTATCTAAACTTAGTACATGTTGAGGTTCAAATAGCATCTTCTTCATTTCTTGTAAATAAAAAAAACTCTTAACTGAAAAAACTATCTAATCGATGAAAACTATCTAAACTAAGTACTGGTTGAGATTCGAATGGCATCTTCTCTCTTCTTATAAATAAAAAAACTGTAACAAAAAAACTATCTAACCGATGAAAACTATCTAAACTAAGTACTGGTTGAGATTTGAAAGGCTTCTTCATTCTTCTTCTAAAAAAAAAACTATCTAATCAATTAAAATTATCTACACTAAGTACATGTTGAGGTTCAAATACCATCTTCTTCATTTCTTGTAAATAAAAAAAACTCTTAACTGAAAAACTATCTAATCGATGAAAACTATCTAAACTAAGTACTGGTTGAGATTCGAATGGCATCTTCTCTCTTCTTATAAATAAAAAAAACATTAACAAAAAAACTATCTAACCGATGAAAACTATCTAAACTAAGTACTGGTTGAGATTTGAAAAGCATCTTCTCTCTTTTTCTAAAAAAAAAACTATCTAATCAATTAAAATTATCTACACTAAATACATGTTGAGGTTCAAATAGCATCTTCTTCATTTCTTGTAAATAAAAAAAACTCTTAACTGAAAAAAACTATCTAATCGATGAAAACTATCTAAACTAAGTACTGGTTGAGATTCGAATGGCATCTTCTCTCTTCTTATAAATAAAAAAAACTATCTAATCAATAAAAACTATCTACACTAAGTAGGTGTTGAAGTTCGAATAGCATCTTCTTCTCTTCGTGTAAATAAAAAAATCTCTAACTAAAAGAATACCTAATCGATCAAAATTATCTAAACTAAGTAGGTGTTGAGGTTCACATAGCATCTTCTTCTCTTTTTATAAATAAAAAACTCTGATTAAACAACCTATTTAATCGATGAAAATTATCTAAATTTAGTACATGTTGAGGTTCAAATAGCATCTTCTTCATTTCTTGTAAATAAAAAAACCCTTAACTGAAAAAAACTATATAATCGATGAAAACTATCTAAACTAAGTACTGGTTGAGATTCGAATGGCATCTTCTCTCTTCTTATAAATAAAAAACTGTAACAAAAAACTATCTAACCGATGAAAACTATCTAAACTAAGTACTGGTTGAGATTTGAAAGGCATCTTCATTCTTCTTCTAAAAAAAACTATCTAATCAATTAAAATTATCTACACTAAGTACATGTTGAGGTTCAAATAGCATCTTCTTCATTTCTTGTAAATAAAAAAAACTCTTAACTGAAAAAAACTATCTAATCGATGAAAACTATCTAAACTAAGTACTGGTTGAGATTCGAATGGCATCTTCTCTCTTCTTATAAATAAAAAAAAACACTAACAAAAAAACTATCTAACCGATGAAAACTATCTAAACTAAGTACTGGTTGAGATTTGAAAAGCATCTTCTCTCTTCTTCTAAAAAAAAACTATCTAATCAATTAAAATTATCTACACTAAATACATGTTGAGGTTCAAATAGCATCTTCTTCATTTCTTGTAAATAAAAAAAACTCTTAACTGAAAAAACTATCTAATCGATGAAAACTATCTAAACTAAGTACTGGTTGAGATTCGAATGGCATCTTCTCTCTTCTTATAAATAAAAAAAACTATCTAATCAATAAAACTATCTACACTAAGTAGGTGTTGAAGTTCGAATAGCATCTTCTTCTCTTCGTGTAAATAAAAAATCTCTAACTAAAAGAATACCTAATCGATCAAAATTATCTAAACTAAGTAGGTGTTGAGGTTCTCATAGCATCTTCTTCTCTTTTTTATAAATAAAAAACTCTGATTAAACAACCTATTTAATCGATGAAAATTATCTAAACTTAGTACATGTTGAGGTTCAAATAGAATCTTCTTCATTTCTTGTAAATAAAAAAAAAACTCTAAAAAAAACTATCTAACCGATGAAAACTATCTAAACTAAGTACTGGTTGAGATTCAAATGACATCTTCTCTCTTCTTATGAATAAAAAAATCTAACATAAAAACTATCTAAACTAAGTACTGGTTGATATTCGAAAGGCATCTTCTCTCTTCTTATAAATAAAAAAAAACTATCTAATCAATTAAAATTATCTACACTAAACTTCTTCCTGTACGATTTCCCATGAATAACAAAGCTTGATATACATTTACATAATTTTGGTTTTTCTCTAAGCTGAATATCGGTTTTTTGGGGCGTTGGCAATCCGCAGAAAGCTCAAGTGGCCCCGTACTCGGTCAGCCATGTGCTTCTGATTTTAAAATTTCAAATCGGTTGCAGCACATGGCCTCGACATCTCTTCCTGTACGGTACAGTACGAGTAGTTTTGTGTTATGTTTTATGTTAAGTACTGCTTGACGTCTAATGTTTCCATATTAGCTCCGGGTTCAGTTTATATCAATGAACTTACCGTAAAGATTTGTTCAAGATACTGGAAGTATCTGTGCACCACCATATTTTATAGATCAAGTTTTTCCATGTATAAAATACTTTTTTAATTGTTTCCATTTTTGCAAATGAAAATATTTAAAAAATGTTCACTACACTACTAGCACTATGAAACCTTACGAAACCGAATGGTAATCGCCCGTTTTTCTATGCCGATTATAGTATAGAACAGTGGATTAAGAATGTTTTCAGAGAACAAGTGAATAAAATAAATTCAGAAAAGAAACAACAAAATGTAGACAGATTTAAGAAGTTTAAATCTTATGTACTTTGCGTCAAAGAAAAGTCTTCACTTACCTTTTTGGCGCTTAAAGTGATACTACCGCATAAATACAAATAAATTATACCACATTACATATAAATGTGCACAATTTAAAAACATTATATTGCAATTTAGTGCCTACTGCAGTAATACTCCGACAAAATAACTGAAGATATTTTGAGAAAGAAGCAAATTTTAAACTGTTTTTGGTCTTATGTAGTAGATATCACGCTCTAAGCGACGAACACTGATGTGACCTGAAAAAAATAGGAATTTAATCAAAAATGTATCTGTAACTAATAGATGCTGCTTATATCAAACTTCAATAAACTTAAATATACCAAACGTACTTACTCAGAGATGAGTACCAACTTGTAGCAACTTAAATGATTTCAAGTTTTACTATTTAGTACTAAATTACATCAAATTGTGTGAATATTACCTGGAAATATGTATAACACAAAATTCACACCACACAACAATCACTATACCTATAAATAAATAAAGCGCTAATGAATCAAAATGTAAACATACCGAAATAACCGAAAAAACCGTATGTACCCGTATTTATTTGGTACAATAATCTTAGGGATAAATCTTTTTAATTAAGGTTGTCTTTTAATCAAAAAATTATCAAAAGTGACAACAACAATTATTACATGTGTAATTGGATCACGGTAAGTAGAATTTTTCCGAAATTGAATTTTCTACTTGTATAATCATTATTTTTGTTACATACAGATAAATAAAAAAATCGCGCGTTATATGTTGGTACCGGATAAATATAATACAGTTTCTTTTCAAAAGGCATGCAAAGACTCACCGTTCGGATAACATAACTTTATATTACCCTGCAACGAAATAAATTAATAATTATTTTTATCTAATTAAATACAATTTTGATATTTAAAAAATATTATTTTAAATGAGGACTATTAAAATAGTAGTGGGCTATTTATATTATCAGTGAAAAAACCCATAATTTTGTAAGTCATGTGATAATTGCGGGACGAGCGTATCGCATATCACAACATGAGTTACAAAAAATCATTTTTTGTTACTTCTTACATACACAAACACATATCTCGAACTGAAATAATAATCGAGTGTAACCGTGTAACTAGTTACGAAAAGTAGACCATTTTAACATCTACTTTGATTATGAAAAATCTCACTTTGTATGTCAAAATTAGAAAAAATATATTTTATAAGTAGTTGCAATCTATAAAACAAATATGCTCACCTTCTGATGATCGCTAGCTTAGTCAATCCTCCAAATCCTACGTCATTGGTTCTAAACTTCACAAATTTTTCTGCTTGATTAAGCTCTGCAAAAGAAAATTAATTATTAGGACAATTCAGAAAAGTAGTCAGTCACATATACAGTATGTCTCCGGATCGACTTTAAAAAATTTCTTGTTTCTGTGTTTTCAGAAAATTTCACTTTTGATCATTCGCCCTGATTGTTTTCAAACACCCACATCACAAATTACTTTCTATTTCACTCAAACTATAGTAAGCGGATTTCATTGAAAAATACAACTTACAGCAGATGGTCACATTTATAGTCACCGAGAAGTAATGATCTCACAATAATGCGGACTTATTATCTGTATTATTAAATAAAACTTGAGCCTAACTTGAATATTTTTGTAAGAAAATTGTGTTATCTCAAAAGCGTTCGAATTAAATAAAAGTAATTTGTGTTTTGGAGATTTAGAAACAAGTAGAACCACCAATCGTCAACAGTGAAATTTTCTGAAAAATCAAAAATAAGAATTTTGTGTCTCTTGTCGTATGTTAATAATTAGTTTATTAAATACAGTATTTTTAATTTGATTTTTGATTTCTTAAATTTGAGAACATAGCAGAAAGTATATGTAAGAATTGAGACTTCCACGGTCGGTGTCATTGTTAAAACAAAAACGTGATCCGGGATTGGACCGTTGAAACCGAAAGTATGGTATAGGTATATTGAGGATACATTTATCATGTGTTCACTGTCCCCCTTCTTTAGTTACATTTATTGATTATCTCAATAAACAACATACGGACATCAAGTTCACTATGAAAATTTAAGAAAATAATGGTCTTTCATTGCTTGACGTACTTGTGACCCGGAAACCCAAAGGTGAATTAGGTCATTTGGTTTATCTTTAGTTTTTAGAGCATTTTCTATATTTCAACCCTACAATTTCAATTTGGAGCTGCGCCATTTAACTAATGCTCATTGAAAACGGTTATAACAAACAAGTTATCCAAAAAGTCATTAAATGTCACTTCCACCCTCGCCCTTACGGTTTGACAGAGATTTCCCCTACCACATCAGAAACAATTCTAGACTTTCTCCCTTACATTCACAAGGTTACTGATTGAATAGGCAACCATCTTCAAAAAACTGCATTAAACCCATTTTTACATCTTTTAACAAAATCTCACGTTCCCCTAAGGATAAGTTTCGGACTCTTCTCAAGAGTAGACAAAAATGAGAACGATAAAACCGATTCAGCTGAAAACTTGTAACTTTATACAAATGGGCATGGTTTACTTCCGGTTATACCGGAAGTGAATTCCAACTTCGTTATTTTAAAACAATGCCCCAATTTTTATTTTATTTTCGGTTGCCGCATATATTTTACATCTTCTACTACCAGTTTTGGAGTACCTATCTCTTACCATTATTAAGAAAAAAAAATAAATTCGGGCGTAAGCAACGAAAATTTGAATGTACTCAAAACTAATACTTCATTAAACATAAAGGCAAATAAGCAAAACTTGTACAACGGTTAGACATGGTATTGGACTATGTTTTCAATATTAGACATTTTTGAAATTTATTTCTAGGAGAGATTCGGGAATAACGGTAGTTAAAAAAACTAAAATTGTCAAAGAGTCATTTTTTTAAAATACTAGGCTTTTTATAATTCTCATTCAATGCATAATTTAATTACTCATCTGCTGATATACCATGTTCCTATACCTAAACTGAATAATTATCGTGTTATCTGCATTTTTTCTACTTTTCTTGGAGATGATGTAGTAAATTAATAGTGTGCTTTGTAATCTGTTTTAGCCATTTGATTGAAGGTATCATACAACACGCAGCAAAACCGATTGCAAAGCACACTATTAATTTACTACATCATCTCTAGAAAACTAGAAAAAAAGCAGATAACAAGAAAATTAAACAGTTTATAAAAATATACAAAAAATCACTTGCAATTTAAAAAAATTGATTCCTTGACAATTTTAAGTTTTTTAACTATCGTTACTCCCGGACCTCACCTAGAAATAAATTTTAAAAATGTCTAATACTGAAAACATAGTCCAATACTATGTCTAACCGTTGTACAAGTTTTGTTTATCTGCCTTTTATGTTTCATGAAATATTATTTTTTCAGTAAATTCAAATTTTCGTTGTTAACGTCTAAAATAATTTTTTTTTCGTAGTGGTAACCAATAAGTAGGTCAAAACCTGGTAGTAGAAGACGTAAAATTGTATAAAAAAACCGAAAATAAAATAAAAATTGGGGCATGGACCATCTCCATCGTATAAAGTTACAAGTTTTCAGCTGAATCGGTTTTTTCGTTCTTATTATTCGTCTAACATGCTATTGTCGAGACACACTCTGTATATCGTATTCCTTTTTCATGCGGTTTAGTGTACGTAGGTGAAACTATTAGTACACTTATTTCGGAACATGACCTTTGTGTTAGGTTAAAACACGGTTCCAAGTCTGCCGTGGCTGAGGATCATTTCGAAACTGGTCACAAGATAGATTTTGATAATTCCGCTTTGATTGTAAATCTTCCTTCTTTTTCAATAGAAAAATCAGAGAGAGTATAGAAATCAAGTCCCCAACAACTACAATCGCGACCGCCGCTTTGAACTTTCATTTTGGTGGATTCAGATCGTTAACTTTGCCCCTCTCCTATTTCAAAATCCGAAGAAACACCGATTCTTCTATATATAAAATGGAGGTATTTCCTAATTTTTCACACTTCATTCAGCCTAGAAAAAGGCTTGGTTGAAGAGTTGGTTACCTGACTTTTAGTAGTCTACCTTGAATTATCGTTTGTTTGTTTCAAGTTTCTCGCCCTAATTAAGGCCATTATGATAGGTGGCAAAACGTTTACCTTTTCGACACGGTCCAATCCCAGAAAGTATATATTCATAAAAGACTACAATTTTAATCTTACCGAATTAACCTTCTTATTTTCTCTTCAAAAACATAAATGTGTCATTTCCTGATTAAACACACACCGTCGTATTACTGTAACAATAAATATAAATTCCATAGAATTAAGAAAAATCATAAATTACTGACCTATAAGTCGTACTCTTATAGTGTAAACAGCTAAAACCTCTTCGCTTACAACATTTTAGGATTTGGCTTACGATGAAGGTCTTATTGGTTTCTTCGAAATGACTTTATTTGCATTAATATTTGGTCAATTTAAATATTTTGTATTGAGTCTAATACTTAGTTCAAAACGGATGCAATATGAATACGTTGACATAAACACTACGAAAAAGGTGTATAATAAAATAATGTAAGCAACAGAAAAGAAAACCTTACTTGAAATGCTACCAAATATCTTCTCCCAAACATCTTCTTTATACTTCATTGAAGATAAACCCCGAACCCTCCTGATTATTTTCCATAAATTAACTTCCAAATTACATAATATACTATTTTAACTGTATCATATTCAGTTATTTTATTTTTCAATATAATTTTATGTCCGACTACGAAATACACGCTTCGAGTATTGCTAATAACAAACAAAAAGGTTATTAAGTATTAAGTCATTAAAGATCATTTAAACCACTTACTTTTAAAGTCTCTCGAAGTCAAAGTGTAACAATAAATTTTTCTGAAGTCGAATTTCAAAAAATCCTCTTGAAAGTATTATGCCTTCTATAGCACTAAGGACGCAGTAATTTTTTCGTAGTTCAAGATGCTGCGAATACTATTACAGTTTACATCGCTTCACCATCCTCGTGTACCTATAGGATCGAGACTTTTAGATATTCTAAAGCTTTTTCATTGCGAAATGCTGACCAAATACTGTAAAATAAAATTACATTAAAACACTATAAAATATTACCAAGTTTAGAAATATAAGCTTGAAAAAGATCTTACTAATTTCTTGCAATAAACTTTTTAAAAATATTTTTACATATAAATAAATCCAAGTTCATCATTTTCATAATTAAGGTATCTTCATGTTAGGTAGATATTTCTTACCAAGAATCAGACGGTGAAGCCTTGGTGAAACGGGAATGTTCATTATCAAACAAAGTACAGCGTTGTATTATAGGAAATACGATACAAGTTATTTCTGGTACTAGTAGTAAAATATAACACTATTCATTGAAGCAGGTTAATGCCAAACATAAGCTCCACTAAAATAAACACATTCGTCAAATTAAAAAATGGTAATACTACACACAAAAAACTTACTGATATTCACACCACGAAAATCGGATTTTAAGCTAATAACTTTAAACGAGTACTTAGCTATAAGGTAAAAGTTTTCTTGAGATTTTCAAATGTCGTAACTGAGTCACAAATATTGATCACCATAGTAAGGAGCTTCGTAACTATGAAATGAACCCAATCAATTAAAGCAACATAATAACTAATAAAAACACTTACTTTATTTTTCAAATTAAAACCATCTTGCAATTACATGTTTTCATTCTCAGTAAGCCTAACCCTTGGTCTACCACGCTCTTCAAGATAGGTACATTCACTTTCTTGAAATTTAAATGTCGGCTTCACCCCTTTGTATTTACTGGTAAGCAATAATTTCTTCCTCGACCAAATTGTACCTAAATTTTATACAGTTTATTTAAATGTACTTACGGTAAAGATTAGTTGAAGATACTTGAAGTTCACCACCATAGTTTATAGATTAAATTTTTCTTGTGTAAAATATTTTTTTTTAATTGTTTTTATTTTTAAAATATAACCACCACACATAGCACTATGAAACCTTACGAAACGGAACGGTAATCGCGCGTTTTCAGAGTACAATTTTCAATAAAATAAATTTAGAAAAGAAACAACAAAATGTACACAGATTTCAGAAGTTTAATCATACGTACTTTTTCGTCAAAGAAAAGTCTTCACTTACCTTTTTGTCGACAATCCGACGTTTAAAGCATTACTACCACATAAATACAAAAATTTATAGGTACCACATAACATTCAAATGTGTACAAGTCGAAAACATTATATTGCAATTTAGTGCCTACTGTACAAAATAACTAAAGATATTTTGAGAAAGAAGCAAATTTTAAACTGTTTTTGGACTTATGTAGTATATGTCACGCTTTAAGCGACGAACACTGCTGTGACCTGAAAAAAAAAGAAATTTAATTAAGTAGGTATATCTGTAACTAATAGATGCTGCTTATATCAAATTTCACTAAACTTAAGTAAACCAAACGTACTTACTCAGAGATGATATGTACATATACGTACCTACACTGGTAGTAACATTAAATGATGTACGTAACCCATTTCAAGTTTGCTATTTATTACTAAATTACATCAAATTATGTGGATCTATATTACCTGGATTACTAATATGTATAACACAATCACAAAACCACACTACACAATAATTCCTGTACCAATAGGTAAATAAAGCGCTAATAAACCAAAAGCAAAGATACCGAAATAACCGAAAAAAACCGTATGTACCCGCAATTATTGGGTAGCATCATATAATCTTAAAGATAAATGTTTTTAATTAAGGTTGTCTTTAATCAAAAAAATTATCAAAACAATTATTACTTGTGTAATTGGATCACGTTAAGTAGAACTTTTCCGAAAATTGAATTGTCCACTTATATTTTTTAATTTTTATTACATAGAGACACCAGAAAATTAAACTTGCACGCGTTGGTGTTGGTATCGGATAAATATATACAGTTTCTTTCCATAAGGCATGCAAAGACTCACCGTTCGGATAACAGAACTTTATATTACCCTGGAACGAAAAAAAATTGATAATTATATTTATCTAATTACATTATTACTTTCTGTTTTGTCATTTGATAAAAAAAATTTCGTTTAAATAAGGAATATTAAAACGGTAGTTGTTTGAATGTAGAGAAAATACTATATTTTATAATTGCAATCTAAAACAAATATGCTTAGAACTTACCTTTTAATGCTGATTGCTAGCTTCGCCACTCCCTAAACATCCTACGCCATGGGGACTGATCTTCATGGACTTTTCTGTTGCGTTTTTTTCAGAATTTACTCTGCAAATTAAAAATATTAGAGCGTAATTCAAGAAGGTAGTCAGTCACATTATATAATATGATAATAATAATAATATGCTCTTTATTTCCTGTCGACACATACATGTATAGGATACGACAAATACATTAACAAACATTAGTACATTTGTACATAGTAGGTACATATATTAATAACTAGTTCATTAAATATATTGCCAAAAAGATATTTAGATCTAATTCACTGAACAAATTTGTCTTACCATATAGACTCCATAACTGAAGACAATGAAAATGTTAATCAGTTAGATATATAGGTCCCGGACATTACCTATTATTGACTAGAGAGAGATTTTTTAAATTTTAATTTTTTTCATAAATGCATGGATTGGTCGTAGTGCGCCAATACGTTGACCCCCACAATTTTTTTTTTTGACTTTGCACAATGTTAGCACTCCTTTAATGGCGGATATTGAAGTTTAAATCTGGGAGGGGTTAAGGCGACCTCAGCCCCCTCACAAGAAATCCTGTCTTGCCACAGTTGCGCCATTGCGATTTGCGCCAACTCATTAAATTGTGTCAGTTGCGCGGCATACATTTTTGCTTTTAGTGGATACAGCCAAGCCATCTGAGCCAAATTTAATAATAACACAACAATAAACTGTCATTAAAGGCAAATTATATTAACGGACATTCTGAAAACAGTATACGATGCTCTAATTAATGCAACATTATTTTGATTCATAATAATGATTACCAAATTTATAATGTTATAGTTGTATAAGCGATTAATCTTTTGTACCCAACCACGAAAAGGGGTTATTCTTAAAAATTGATATAAATAAAGAACATTTGAAAATGATCGTTAGTCTTGAAATTTTTCTTACCATAACCATTTATTATAAAATTCGCCATAACACAGACCTGTTATAAAAAGGAATATATTGAAACTTCTAAAGGGAAAGTTGGCTATCACCTCAAAAGAAGAAATGGAGATAGCATAGTGTTGACCTGTGTTCACGATAAAACCTTAAAGTGTCTGTGATCTCTGATTGTGGGGTCGGAAATTATTGAAGTTAGGTTATTTCATAACTGTATCGTAATGTGGATAAGGCGTGAGTCGGAATACAACTTTTTAGTAAGTAAGAAGAGGGGAGGGAAAAGCTAACGCCAGTCACCAAGATATTTGATAAAGAAATAAGAGATGTAATGACCAAAGAGTATAATTTTGTAACCAATGTACCAAATTTTTTTTCAATGGCTTCCTCAATTGTATCGAAACCGAGGAAAAGTTCTTGGAGCATATTTTAAACTAGTAAAAAGAGAAGATATTAAGTTTTGATTTTTTTTAAATCGCAGTAATCGAATAAGATTCGAACAAAAGTGTCAGCAACTATTTAAAATATCGGATGAACCTCTAGAAATCAAAACGCAAACAACATTTATTTATTTTCAATGGTTTAAAAATAGTGAATGTCTTATGGGACAATCTGGCATCATATGGGTTCATTGATATTTTTAGATTCTATATGAAATTCTAGATGCAACAGTTACAAAATGGAAGAGCCATGTCATCAAACTAGTATTGTCTGTTATCTGAGGTAGTAATAGAGGTTTTTTTTTTTACTTAAAACAAATAACCAATCACAAGGATTAGTAGCTTTGTTCGTTTTAAGTAAACAGCTTCAGGTAAAAGACAATACTTAGGTTGATGACATGGCCCTTCCTACTGGCCAATATTAATAGGTGAAATAATTGTTTTTGTAACTGCTGCATCTAAAATTTCATGTAGAATCCAAAAATATCAATTAACCCATATGGTGTAGTTTAAAAATCGAGAGTTCGTATTAATTACTCGTAATTGAAGCATGATGAAAACTGTCAAAACAACATAAACATTAACATTCTAACTATCAAAACTTTGACAGCCATGGCCTACCCTTTACTAATGTTGAAATAATCAAGTGTTGTTATGTTTTAACAAAGATAATGAAATATCTCAAAACTGGTTGGATTTAGGTATAGGGGAATACTAATGCCAAACGAATTGGCTTAAAAAATACAGCGAAAAATGTAATAAAATACAGGGCGTTCTATTTAAAGTAAGCAGCTTATAAATGATTTAAATTGGCCACGGTGGCAGCTAAATTTAAACACTCTGTATGAAATATCAATGAGTTGGACACATGGAGTTAACGGGCAAGCGCTTGTTGTTTATTATTTTAAATAACAAAGTTTACGTCTACTTCCGGTATAACCGGAAGTGCCACATTAAGGACAATATTATATTTTAACTCGGCGTCATCGAAAACCTATAGCTTCGTAATTTCAGATTTTTAACATAACTCTATCCGCCATTACTTTTAATCAAAACTCTTCGCGCCACACCCTGTACAGTGTCTCTATTTAGTGTGTAATTGTTTGATTATGGGCTTTCAGACTACTTGTCCGGAAAAAATATGAGCAAGCTTTCCAAATAACCTAAAAGTTCCACATTTTAAAATAATTTTCATATATACAGGGTGGTTCAGAAAAACGTAGTCAACCAAAGCTCATTTTTTTAAATTGAACTCATAATAAATTTTGCTTACATTTGACCCGTAATTTTATCCCTAGCTTCAGCGGTGTTCAAATTATCCGCATTATTTCTGTACGTCTGAGTACGGCTCTAATAAGAACTGTTCTCGACATCCGAAATTGGTTCAAACTTTGGCATCACAAACATCTGTAAACTCAATTTCTTTCAAATGAAAACCACCATTTTTATGTCACTAGTAAATTCTTTTTTGAAAATAAACGGGAAAGTATCTAACATGTAGTATTAACCTGAATTTAATAAAATAAATCAAAAACTGCTTACTTCAGAGGACTTGTTAGATACTTTCCCATTTATTTTCAAATGAGAATTCACTAGTGACATAAAAAATGGTGGTTTCCATTTGAAAAAATTGAGTTAACAGCAGGTAAGTACTTGTGATGACAAAGTTTAAACCAAATTTTTCGGACGCCCTGTAGGTACAATATTTTCGGGCATCGAGAATGGTTTTTATTAGAACCGTACTTAGACTTTAACACCTCCCAAATAATTTTTACACTAATTTCTTTGATACTGTACACGTAGGTAGGAATTTTGAAATATTACCAATAATTAAAAAACCGCTGAAGCTAGGGATATGAATTACGGGTCAATAGTACACAAAAATTTCACGAGTTATTCGACGGTGCAAAAATATACAGAGTGTTTCATTTTAAAAAAATTACCTTTGGTTGACTACATTTTTCTGAATCACCCTGTATAATATGAGACTTTAGTCTATTTAGAAAGCCTACTCATAATTTATCGGACAAGTAGTCTGGGAGCCCATAATCGGACAATTACATACTAAATAGACATACTGTATATGTCTTAATACTGTATATCGTATCATTTATTCAGCATTTATATTTTTATTCGGCGCAAATGACATTCTCCATCAACAACAAAAATATGAGCGGCGAACTTAACAAAAATTAAAGCTTAGGTGCAAATGGTAATAAAAAAAATATCAAATTTGTTTGCACAGAAAGAGAATAGCTAGCACAAGGTAGTACATTTTCATTGTAATTGCAGGTTATCTCCGATGTTAGTGAAGATAGAAGGTTGCGGTTTTCATAGTCTTCTTGGTTTCAGAGATACAGGGTAAAATTTCAACTTTTCTACTATCTCTTGTATCTCTGTTATACTTTAATATATCAAAAATATAAAAAATGTGTTTTATAGAATTTTTTACGTATAATCCAATCGTCTAGTTAAATTTTTTTTACATCGTTTATGAGATATTCAGTAAACTTATGTTTTTTTTTAAATGGGACACCCAGTATATTATTTCAGAATGTGATTTGTTTTAATTGTAGCTACTCAAAAATATAGCATACTTGATATTTATTTTAAACAATGAACTTGTAATTTAATTTTTGCAATTCGTTTTCTCATAATCTAGTAGAGGTCTACAGAAAATAAAAATAAATTTAACAGCTAAATGAGTTTTGTATCAAGTATGCTATATTTTTGAGTAGCTAAAATTAAAACAAATCACATTCTGAAAAATATACTGGTGTCTCATTGAAAAAAATATATTATAAACTATGTAAGATAAAAATAATCTAACTAGACGATTGGATTCTACGCAAAAAAATCTATAAAACTCATTTTATATCTTTTCGATATGTTAAAGAAGAACAGCGTTACAGGAGATAGTCAAAAAGTTAAAATTTTCAATTTAACCCTGTATCTGTATCTCTTAAACCAAGAAGGCTATGGTGTCATCTTTCGATTCTTAAAAAAGTGGCATATGTTTGCGAAAACCGCAACCTTCTATGTTCACTAACAACGAAGATACCCTGCAATTACAACGAAAATGAGACACTGATCTCGTGGCAGGGCGGAATAAATCGCGGTAACAAAGTTAATAACTCGGGAGAATAGGTCATTGCGGATTAAGCTGCATTAGCGTGCATATTTATACACCTGTTTGCATTTGCGTTTGTATTTATTTTTTGCGTTAGCCATTTGTTTCAATTTTACAGAAGAAACAGTTCTTATCAGAACTATGTAACTTTAGAGTACATATTACATGTCAAAAAATTGTATAAAAAATCTTTTTCGTGCGAAAGTTACGAATAGTTACTAATCGCAATGCGTAGAGACGGGGAAATATGACGCAGGTAGAAAAAACAAAATATCGGTCACATGCTGAATTTCGAAATGCTGTCATGGAAAATACATACGAGGCGGGTTCATAGACTAAGGGCCGTTTGCTTACTGACTCGTTGCAAAGCTACAGCGTCATTTGTTTTGGTTCTGAAGTCATATTGTTGTCCGTGAATGCAAAGAACAATGAAAGCGAAAATCGTTGATCCCGCCAAATGTGAAGTGCGTTGTGTGATTAGTTTCTTATGTGTAAAACAATCGTCGGCTGCTGAAATTCATCGGGAGTTATGCCTGGTTTATGGACTTACAGTTATGAGCGAAGGTAAGGTTAGACAATGGTGCCGTGATATTAAAAATGGCAGAACAAATGTCCATGTCGAAGAGCGGAGTGACAGGCCCAATATCCAGACCGATGAAATCGTTTCACAAATGGACCAAACACTGCGATCTGATCGTCGATTAACGATTAGTGGCCTCGCTGAAAAATTTCCTTAACTTGGACGCACTACTGTTTACAATATTGTCACGGAAAACCTCGCGCATACCACAAATTGTGTGCAAAATTTTCGTTGGGAACTTTTTGACCACCCACCGTACAGTCCCGACCGAAGAGGGACACAAAAATGCCGTTATCAACTGGTTCAACTCTCAGGCGGCAAGCTTCTATGCAGAGGGGTTAAAGAAGCTGGTGCAGCGGTACGAAAAATGCTTAGAAGTGAATGGTGATTATGTAGAGAAGTAAAGTAAGTTTGTACCTAACTAAATATGACAATAAAATTTGTTTCTTATGGGTATATTTTTTTCTGTGACCAAACGGCCCTTAGTTTATGAACTCGTGTTTGGGGCGGACAATAACAAAATAGAATGATGAAGCTACGCAAGAACGAAAATACAGAAATAATATGCGGAGATGACAAGGAACAGGTTTACGATGACACAAAGCAATATAGCAAAATATTTTACCAACAATGCAGGGAAACTGTTATTAGTAAGAAGCTTATCTAAACAGTTCAGGGAAGGAAATTAGAAGCATATCTACGAAATTGTGACAATTATGGTAATCACAGAAGAAGAGCAGAAAATAAAAATTGTTATGTACAAGAGGGGGGGAAATAATATCATTCTAGTGACAATGAAGAAATGATTAGAGACCCACAGAGTGACGTTCGACAGCGACAAAGAAAGTGAGCAGGAAATAGATAGAAAAACTTGAGGTTGTAAGAACGCGATAAACAATTTAGTGGTAAAAGGATGAATTATGAACAAAAGATAATTTATTTTAAAACTTTAATTTTTGGCCAACAATAAAATTTACAAAATAAAGGAGGTGGTGTGGATGATCAAAATTGGGATAGTTTTAAATGCGAAAACAAAAATCATAACGAAGTTGAGATTGAATGAGTTGGTCGGATAAATGTAAGTAGGTATAAATATGTGGTTTCGATAATGTTAATAATAAATAAAAACAAAAAAAAACTTACACTTAATTTAAAAGGCAAAGAAGGTGAATTTTCAATTTTTGGCAAATAATAAAACTTATAAGACAAAGAGGTGATAAATGTTTACCTAAGAATATAGGTTTTCGAAAATGTTAATTGTATATTAAAAAGGTGAATTTTGATTTACACACTTATTTTATAATAAAGATTTGTAAAAGAAAAGTTTAATTAGCATTGCATTATATTATCTATAACGCTATTTATTTAGAATTGTTAAGACTTGATTGTAGATACGATTCAAAAGATTTCAAGTACAAATTTTGTATCTACTAAAATTGAAAAACAATTCTAAGGTGGTTGGCCTCGCAACCTCAGTAAAGGTCAAACACAAATATGCTTTATAAAAGATAAGCAATTTGATGGATATTCTAAGAAACCAAAGTAAAAAAATATATTTTTTAAAACTATACCTAAAAAATATAAGAGTTGCAGTGCGGTTACAATAATTATATTTGCAATCAATCGCTTACCTTCTAGTTAATTACCACCCGACACCTTGAGAGTTTCTTTGATGTTGATTGTGTCATGATGAGTACTGCAAGAAAATTGTCAGGAATTAATTCACAATAAAAAAAATGTGTTGTTTTTGGTAATACCTAATTTAATGAGATAGGTAAACGTTCGGTTTATTAATTTTCTACCGACGCTACGATTAATCTACTACCCTCGTGCGTATCGGATCTGGTAGGTACAATTTAGATTCAGCATCCCTATTAGGAATAATATGATTGCTTTATAAAAGTTAGAATAACTACACAGAAGCACAATAACAAATAAATTTAGAACAATCACAATTAAACAGAAACCCGTAACCCCGCTTTTAAATTTGTACTCGGCCAGTTTGCTGAGATTTGATTGGTGCGTTCTTTGTCGGACAAGACAATTGGATGCACCAACTTGATCTTAAATAATTTTTTTAGCAAATTATAATTTTCAATAACGTTCCCAAATTTAAAAACTACCTAAATTTTTAAGCCTAAAGAATATAAGACTGAGATGCAGGGTGTTACAAAAAAGTACACTATATCGCTTACCTTTTGGTAAATAGCTTCCCGAGTCCTTGAGGGTTTCTTTGTCGATTGTGTCGTGATTATAATACTGCAAGAAAATGATTAGGAATTAATACACAATAAAAATAATATTGTATTGATTTTATTAAATGGGACTGTGAAATAAAAGTAAAATTTTCTACCGACGCGACGAAGATGCAACAATTACTAAGCTTAAAAATAAAAGCTTACCGTTAGCGTTACTTCGTTACTATCACAGTATTTATCATTTGCAGAAACACATGCTGCCTAATTAATTAACTAATTCAAACAGTTTTTTCTAAAGAAAAACGATTCCGGACTGATTAAAAATTATAGACGCGTACCTGTGATTGCGATACTCAAGTTAATGAAGAATGGCGTCCGGGTCAATTCAGCATCCGCATTATAGTCAAAAAATGGTAATAAAATATGATTGCTTTACAAAATTAAAAATCGTATTATTATAATAACCACACACAATCACAAGAACAATAACAAATATTGAAATAAATTTCGAACAATCTTACATGAACCGCACAATTAAACTGAAACCCTTACACCGCGCATCTTAATTTGAGCTCGGCCGGTTTGCTGAGATTTCATTGGTGCGTTCCTAATCGGACCAGACATAGCCATCTAACAATTAATTTGAATTTTGTATCAAGTGAAATTATGCTTGCAAACTTTTGAAATATTACTCTTTAAATGGATGTGAAAATTAGTATCTAAAGAACACAAAATTTGTATTGAAATAATTAGAGGAAATTCTAATACCTTTTAGATGTAATTTCTTAAAGATCTAGAAAGATCATTCTTATGCATAATTATTGATACTATTAGGTAATTAAAGATATGTAGGTACATACCTAGCTGATTATAAACTTATACATCTTTCAAAATCTTATAAATTGTGACCTTGTGTTCAAAATTGCAATTAATTAGCGCCAAATTTAAAATGAATTATTTAAGTTTTTTCGTTTAGTTCCTTCTTTCATAAGGAATAAAGCTACCAAAGTAAATGACTGTATAGGTATGTTAGGAAAAATTACCCAGATGAGTACAATTATTAAAAAAAATAGATATTTGATTTGTTTTCTGGAAATTAAGTTACCTACCATAAAATGAAGCTCTTTGGCACCAACGGAGTACATGAAAATGAAGTAGATTCGTCGGTAAATAAAATAGTGAATATAAAGCCTGACACCTCATTAATATACTATACCTATTTATGGATTTTAAGTAAGTACCTAAGTAGTACGGAATACTGACAAATTTGGAATTAGATGTGGAAACGCTGATATTGTGAGAGTTTAGATTATTACTGAAAGGATAATTTTTTTGAGAATGAATTTGAGTGATTTTTTAGTGATTTTTTTATTAATGAATTCCGTAGGGTACCTAGTTAATATTTCTTTAATTTTTGTAATATTAGAAAAATGAAATGTTGCGTCTGATAGATTTAAGGCTCTGTCAACTAATCCATAAATTACGCTAGTTTTGTATTTCATAGAAGTTGAGGAAAGAAAATTTAAGTATCTGTCAGTTTTTTTCAGGTTTACTGTACCAGTTTGTGATTACGTCTCCGTTAGGTTGTCTGTGTAAGGTAAGGTCTAAAAAATTTATAGTTTTATTATTATTTTCATGTTCTAAAGTAAATTTGTTATCAAGTCAAAATCCTTCGGCACTTTCCTATTGAAGGTCTAGATAGGAATCTATCGAAAAAGATTAATTTTAAATTTTAATTAGTTTTGAATTTGGTTACTAAATTTCATCTGTCCATCTATCCGTCCGGTCCAATTTTTTTCGAATTTAAAACATCAGTGGTATACCTATATGAAATCGATGATGAGTTCCTTACGCTGATCACTATACTATCTAATGCGTCTTCGTCTAGGTTAATTTTTTATTGGGAGTTCGTTATGACAATGCAATTTTATTTCGAACTATTTTTGATTTTGCAGCTTAAAAGCTAAAATCTTTTGTTAAAAAAAAACCTAATCAACTTATATTTTTGTAGCTTAGCGAAAGATAATTAGCACCAAATAAAAAATACATGCATTTGAATGATCCCCGTCTGCCTATATGTAGTTTATAATTCTTCTTTTACTTATAGAGTTGCATATAGAAGTCATTAAAGACATCAGTGATATAGACCAGTTCAAAGAGTTCGCAGACCGAATAAAGTTTAAATCAAAAGTGGCATACTTTGATGCTTCAAAATTTTGCCGTTAACACTCCATCAACAGCGAGCGAACCTTCAAAAAATGAAGATGAGGTATTTTTAAAAATTTTTCTATCAAAATTTGTAATGTTTCTATCGCACACATTAAGAAACATTTTCGAAACGATTTAGACACAATATTACTAAAAAACACACAAAATTTGTGACCAAACAAATTAACAAAAAATTTTAGTGAACACGGAAAATTACTTTTCAAAAAATTCGCAAATGATTACATTTTTCCCCTATTTATTGGAGATTTCGTAGATAGATGCTGTATGAAACTTTTAATAATTCTATTTGATATTATTGATATACTTTTACTTCATTCAATTTCTAATGAAACTATCGTACAATTAGAAAATTTAATCTCACGACATCATATACGTTGTACCTACCTAAAACTATTTAAAGATAATTTAAAGCCAAAGCATCATAATATGTTACATTATTGTACAACTATTAAAAAATCAGGACCTTTGAAGCATTTGGAGTAGGTATGCGTTTTGAATCAAACCACCAAGAATAAAAACCATTACATAAAATTCTAGATCTTGAAAAAACATTAGATACTCTTGGAATAAAATCTATACCACAGGAGGATTTTACCAAAGAAGATGCGTAGGTGCAGCATTTAATCATTGACTAACATAAGAAATGCAACCACACGGGCGAAAATGTAACCCAACTGGGGGATAAATATAGATAGCGTGTGCATAGAAGTCACTGCGTGGGGTTCAACTGAAACAGACGGGAGTTGAAACAAGTCTTTGGCTTGTGCATACGCCAGTGTGGTCAGTGTTGTGTGCATAAAATTAGCTAGCGTGGACCACGTGGATGAATTTGTACACAAAATGTTTAATGTTATTGCTCTTTTTTTGCATGTTTTTTTCTTCTACTGAAAAAAAAACTATTAAGAAGCACAGCTAATCACAATTGCGTGTATTTCGGCTGCAATTCAAATGATAAGAAACATAAAATTATAAGTTTGTTCAAGTTTCCAATAAAAAATGAGGAAAGTACTAAACAGTGGAAAAAATAGCTCTAATGGAGTTGGACGATCTAAAAAAAAATTACTGTGCGAAAAACATTTTTCTATAAGGGACATATCTGTAAATAGCAGGCGCAAATTGCTGAATAAAAATGCAGTACCTAGAGATATGTTGCAAAAGGTAAGTACCAAAATTATTAATTTTTAGTTTACAACTTGGCGAATAAACTTTTTTACTATACATTGATGAATTGTGTACAAAACATGCATTGTGAGTCACAAACAAGTCTCACACATAAAATTTTTGTTTATTTGTTAATTTTTAAATACACATGGTGTCTCTAAGAAAGCGCACCATAAAAAGTATTTTAAAAGTTCGTCTAATTGCGAAAAAAAGTTTGCTATTACGAAGATTCCTTCCTCAAATAATTTTTTATTTTGCAAGATTTTGAGCTTAAATTTTATTATACGAATTACATTGAAAATTGAGTTTTTGGACCCACCATGAAAAATGTAAATATACTTTATTAAAACGCCAAACATTAAGAGAATTATTACTATCGTGTTTTCTCGATTTACAGACATAGAGACAATGCGTCCGGAAAAAGTTGAATCAAAAAATGTAAGCGCATCAATTACCAGTGCCGCAAGTACGTCAAATCCTAAAGTTTTTCAAACTTATGAACGAAACCGACGTTATAACTCTCCGGATGTTTTGTCTGGTTCAGACGGAGAAGAGTAGACTTCTACTTCAAGTTTTTCTTTAATGAAAAAGCACAATAGTAAAAGTAACTTATTGTTCTATTTTTTTAATAATAAAATGTAAAATCTTTTTTAATTTTTTCAGCTGTAAAACCCTTCTGAAGAAAAAGTGCTTGTCAATATCATGTAAGCTGTCAGTATTAAAACAAAGACTAAAGCAGCAAAATTTGAGAAAACGTCGCGCAAAAATTAAAAGCAAGTTTTCAGATTTTGATGTCGTTAATAATATTTTGGCAGGCAAATGAAAATATTTGTTAAAATGCAATTGTTCCACAAGCATAGAACTTCTTGGACATAACAAGAAAAAGATTTCGCTTTGTCTTTACATTATAAATCTCCAAGCGCCTATAGGTTTTTACGCCGTGACCGCTTAAAATTTTCTTTGCCTTCAATCAGGACGATACAGGGCTGGTTGAAATAACTAGTTTAAAAACTGGTTTTCAAAATAATTTGATAAAGAAATTCGCTCAAAAAGCGGAAACAATGACAACTCTGGAAAGGAAATTTGTAATTTTATTTGACGAACTTAAACCAAAGTTAACGTATAACGAAACTGAAGACTATGTCAAAGGATATGAAGATTTAGGGAGTATGGGGCGAAACTCAAATATAGCAAATAATGCTTTACAATTTTTAATTTGAGGATTGCACTCCAATTGAAAGATACCACTATGTTATTTTGTTACTAGTGGAAAAGTCACAGGAAAAGCTCTAAAAAGCTTAATTGAAGAAGTTGTTACGATATTAAAAAAGTTGTATTTCATCCCTAAGGCAAGTTAAATTGAAGTATGGAGAGGCA
The DNA here is from genome assembly GCA_030710515.1 of Abscondita cerata. Lineage (NCBI taxonomy): Eukaryota > Metazoa > Arthropoda > Insecta > Coleoptera > Lampyridae > Abscondita > Abscondita cerata. The sequence continues at coordinate 1,132,091 of JALBCR010000004.1, forward strand.
GATGAAATGCTAATTCATAAATTTGTCTTTTTTAGGTATTAGTTTGTGATCAAGGCTCGAACAACTGTAATGCTCTTAAACTGCTAGGTGCTTCATCAGCTTCTCCTAAAGTCACATATTTGTGATGTACCAATATACAGGGTCATTGATGGTCGATGGTAGGTTAGACGTTTATGGAAAACGGGGCATAGGAGAAATCTGAAATTTTGGCGACCCGATCTATATTTCTAAAATATTTTCATTTTGGCGGTGTTAAGCACTTCTACCCAAAAGTAGTAACAACTTGTTAATTTTAAATTAAACACCCTATATATTATTAAATTTTAGAATCACAATTTCTTACTGATAATTTTTTCTGAATAGTTCCCTATACCTATCTACACCGGTTTTCGAGATAATAATTATTTTAAGTTATTTTTTTTTAATATGACGAGTTAGCTATACCACTATGCTATATCAATTTGAAGGCATTTTTATTGTCCATCCGCGTTTTAAGTAATATACAGGGTGTTCCATTTGAAAAATAAAGTTTTGTCTTTTTTGTATGTCATGTCAAAATCATTAACTTTAAACCGCCCTGTATCAAATAAAATAAATTTATTTAGGTAGCGGTTAAATACAAGGCTTATGCAAACTGCATCTAAAATTTCAGCCTTATTTGGGTTCAAATAGCAGCTACATTTAAATTTTGGTTGGATCATATTTTGAAAAAAAATAACTTAAAATAATTATTATCTCGAAAACCGGTGTAGATAGGTATTGGGAACTATTAAAAAAACCAGTAAGAAATTGCGATTCTAAAAATTGAATAATATATTGGGTGTTTTATTTAAAATTAACAAGTTTTACTACTTTTGAGTAGAAGCGGCAACACCGCCAAAATGAAACTATTTTAGAAAGATAGATCGTGTCTATTTATGGCAATAGCCAAATTTTCAGATTACTTCTATTCCCCGTTTTCCATAAACGTCTAACCTACCATCGACCATCAATGACCCTGTATACCATGATTGACGCTCCACCCTTAATCAAGAGTATGCGGAACAATTTTTTAAACACAGAGGAAGACCAAAACGTAGAAAAAGACAAGAGTGTGCCAAACACAGAGCAAGATAAGGACGATGATAAAGAGGCAAAGAAAACGAAGAGAAAACAGAAACTTACGTTTAATGTTTACAAAAAGAAAGTAACTTGGGCAGATATTTGGAATGCGTGGAAAGTAGATCAAAAAAGTACTACAGGAAGATCATGATTAAAAATTACTCCAGCTCATCTAGATCCCAACACGTTTCAACGAATGCGAGTAAAATACGCAACTCAAATTTTTTCAAACACGATGGCAGCAACGATAAGAACAGCTTACAGAAAATGATAACTACGTTCAGCAACAGCCCCAGATACGGCAAATTTTGTGGAAAACGTAAATAATATATTTGATGCTTTGAATAGCAGGACTCTCGAAGAGAGAAATCCATTTCGAAAACCTTTATCAATTTTTGGCAACCAAGTTGCGAGAGAGACATTGAAACATAGAATTTCGTTGCTTCAGAACATCGAAGTTTTTGAAGGAGAAAAAAAACGAAACAACAATCATTGTATTGACGGTTTTGTTTGGACTATGCGAGTAGTACTTCTCTCCTTCTCTTTCTTCACTCCCACTTTTGCTACTGCAAAACATCTGTTGGTTGAGTGCGCCACACGACAGTAAAAAGTTTGTTGGTGAGCAGGTAGCGCTGTCTCTCACCCCCTCTAAGTCCATAAGGTTGCCAGTCTTTACTATTCCTATGATTTAACTTAGATCCATCGTGGCACGTACCCAAGCTTAACTCAGGAACAGAATTAAAATCCCTTCGTAAAAACGGGAAAATTTTCGTCTTTTAAAACAAAAACAACGACGAGAAAAAATCAATAACCCGAGAAAAGCGCAAAACAAACAGCGACGAGGATTATGGACCAACCGTAAGACACGCTTTGCCAGATTTAGAAGAGGTAAAACTACAAGTGAAAATAGATCGAAAGTTACAGGAACTGCAAAATGATTGCAAACGTCAAAAAGAAATTGAAAGGAGAACTGTTATGGTCAAAATTTGAATCACCTGTGGTATGACATTAGAAGAGATCGTTTAACAGCTTCTTGGTTTGGTACCATTGGTTTAAGAAGATCTTCCACATCTTGTCATGGAGTGATAAAGCAGTTGCTATACTCCCTATCGAAAAAGAATACCAAAAACCTTCCACATCCTCTACAATACGGCAAAATAAATGAAACTACAGCATTGAAAAGGTTCACTGAAAAAACGGGATTCATTGGAGAAGACTCCATAGTAGAAGAACAATGCAAAAACCAATAAAAATTTGTGCATAGAATACAGGTATACTGCCAATAAATATTCTGTCTAAATTAAAAAAAAAACATAAATATTATTATCAAGTTCAAGGTCAATTAAATATGGCAAAAAGTGTTATTTTGTGTTATTTACAAATAAAGATTGTGAAGTCAAGGAATTCAAAGAGATCGAAATTTTTGGTTCAATGTCACGTTTCCAAAAGCTTTCGAAACTAGTTAATCCACAAGTTCCTCGAGAATTGCGTGCTAGGGATTCTCCTAGTATTAAACAGGTGCAGCAGAAATTAAGACGGAAAAATCATGTAAAAATAAAAAAGTCATAGTACAAGAATCACCCCTTCCCATTCTTGAAACTGTACCTTGCAAGATTGTGTAATATGTAATAATACTACTGGTTTAGTGATTTTCAAAATACTTATCCCTGTTACATTATGGCTATACAGGGTGTGGCGCAAAGAGTTTTGATTAAAAGTATAATGGCGGATAGAGTTATGTTAAAAATCTGAAATTACGAAGGTTTTCGATGACGCCGAGTTCAAATATAATATTGTCCTTAATGTGGCACTTCCGGTTATACCGGAGGTATACGTCAACTTTGTTATTTTAAATGGAACCTAGTATTTTTTATTTGATTTTCGGATTCTACATGAAATTTTAGATTAAATTTGTGAACAATGTCCTATACCAAAAATGAAGTATTTTCGAGATATTTCAATTTTTTTAAAAATTTTGAAAAAATCCTAGTCTATATTGAATACCGATATCTCCATTAATAACGAAGCTAGTGACGTGAAATTGTAACTAATAAACAACAAGCGCTTGCCCGTTAACTCCATGTGTCCAACTCATTGATATTTCATACAGAGTGTTTAAAACTTAGCTGCCACCGTGGCCAATTTAAATCATTTATAAGCTGCTTACTTTAAATAGAACACCCTGTATTTTATTACATTTTTCGCTGTATTTTTTAAGCCAATTCGTTTGGTATTAGTATTCCCTATACCTAAATCCAACCAGTTTTGAGATATTTCATTATCTTTGTTAAAACATAACAACACTTGACATGGCTGTCAAAGATTTGATAGTTAGAACATTAATGTTTATGTTGTTTTGACAGTTTTCTTTACCAGTTTGTATTTCATAGTAAATAATGGAAAATGTAGGGTTTACTAATGATGATTTCCTAAATCTTATTATCATTTACGGCGAGTGTAATAGAATTGTTGAAAGGACTTGTCGTGTTTTTGCAGAAAGATATCCAAATCTACCAAATGCAACTGGTGATATTGTAAGAAGATTGCTTAAAAACTGCCGTCAGTTTGGTCAATTTAAGACACAAATTAATAAAAATAAACCACTAGTGGACAATGACATAAACGAAATTAATGTTTTGGGTTATTTTACGGCCTCTCAAATGCCTCTATTAGAGATTGTGAAAGAGATCTTACTTTGTCGACGAGAACAATTCATCGCATTTTAAAAAACACAAATGAAAACCATTTTCGTATCATTTGGTGCAGCACTTAAAATTAGATGATCCTCCTCGAAGGGTGCAATTCTGTGAATGGTTTTTAATGAAGACCCAAGAGGATGAAAACTTCATAAAAAAGTTATATGGTGTGATGAAGCAAAGTTTAGCAAAAATGGATTATTTAATCGACATAATTCCCATTTTTGGTCTAATGAAAATCCACATGTTATTAAAGAACGTTCTTTCCAAGATAGTTGGAGTTTTAATGTTTTTGTGCAATAAAGACGATAAAATTTTAGCAATAAAATTTAAACGGTGAAAGATATTGCGACATTTTAGAAGAAGTCATACAACCCGCGTTACATACTTTAAGAAATGGAGAGGCGACTTCAGCTTGGTATCAGCAAGATGGAGCACCTCCTCATAACTTTGGGCGTGTTGCTGACCATCTTTACGACATGTTTGATGATAGATGGATTGCCAATCAAGGTCCGTTTCGTTGGCCAGCTCGCTCTCCTGATTTGGCTCCTCTAGATTTTGGTATTTGGGGTTACATTAAAAATCAGGTGTTTTCCAAACCTGTTACGACAAAGGAAGATATGATGCAAAGAGTCTTACTTGCTTTTAATTCTCTAACACCCGACCATATTTCCAGAATTACAAGACGTAGCTTAATGAAAAGGATTCATAAATGTTTAGAAGTAGATGGAGCTAATTTTGAACACTTATTATAAAACTTTATTTTTTTAATATTACATTTAGTTATTTTTGTTTGTAAGTTATCTAATTAAATTAATACAAAATACCTAGTCAACGTTTTTAATGATATCCATAATTAATAATCCTTTCAGGCTATTGGTTACTTTTCAGAATTAAAAACTTATGACAAAATATCAAAATATCACCTTAAATAATGGAAATCATGGCCTACCCTTTACTAATGTTGAAATAATGAAGTGTTGTTATGTTTTAACAAAGATAATGAAATATCTCAAAACTGGTTGGATTTAGGTATAGGGAATACTGATACCAAACGAATTGGCTTAAAAAATACAGCGAAAAATGTAATAAAATACAGGGTATTCTATTTAAAGTAAGCAACTTATAAATGATTTAAATTGGCCACGGTGGCATCTAAGTTTTAAACACTCTGTATGAAATATCAATGAGTTGGACACATGGAGTTAACGGGCAAGCGCTTGTTGTTTATTAGTTACAATTTCACGTCACTAGCTTCGTTATTAATGGAGATATCGGTATTCAATGTAGACTAGGATTTTTTCAAAATTTAAAAAAATCGAAATATCTCGAAAATACTTCATTTTTGGTATAGGACATTGTTCACAAATTTAATCTAAAATTTCATGTAGAATCCGAAAATAAAATAAAAAATACTAGGTTCCATTTAAAATAACAAAGTTGACGTCTACTTCCGGTATAACCTGAAGTGTCACATTAAGGACAATATTATTTTGAACTCGGCGTCATCGAAAACCTATAGCTTCGTAATTTCAGATTTTTAACATAACTCTATCTAACCCTGTATAGATTCTTGGAAAACACTATCGACATTTGTATTTTTGAAAACTTTTGTTTTATTATAGCTATTTATTTCTCGTGATTTGTAGAAAACCACACAATTCTTATTTATTTAATTTTTTTCATTCTCTTGATATAAACTTAGTGGACTCTTATACGGAATAACCTTAAAGAGAAAATTGTGAAAACTGTTGTAACTAATAAAAATCGATGTTCCTTCGATTGAAATTAATTTTTTCGGGCCTATTCTTACATTAATACAATGTTAATACGTATGATTTCGAATTTTTGAAACAATATTATTGTATAAATTTAATGATGTCAGTATTTCATCTATTTTGTATTTATACAGGGTCATTGATCGTCGAAAACGGGGCATAGGAGTAATTTGAAAATGACCCTTTATATAGTGCTTAACCTTCACAGACAAAGAAGTGATTAGGTAAATAAAATTGTAATGCATTAAGGTTTTATTGTATTATCCTCACGACACTCTCTTTAAACGTATTGGAATTATACCTATAATGGAAAAATCTTGAAAAATATTTAAAATAGCAATACCTACATATTAAAACAAATTCATTTTATTTTTAGTACCCAAATGAATATTCTAATTTTATCAAAAGTTGGAAGTAATACATACATAATAATATAATTACCACCTAATGAAGTGGAATAATAAATATCGAAATAAATTTTATTTTTATATACCTGTACAGGTACTGGTAAGAATTTACCGCAATCAGGTATGTTCTAAGGTGCAGTTTCATTTTAGAAAATTTGAATAGTTAATCCTATCATAAAGAACAATGCGGTATTCATTTGTATTTGAGTATACGTCAGCTAAAACTTACATTAAAAAAGTACGATTGGTTGTCTATTTTCAGTAAAATTTACGCATAACCCCCTAATCGGAAAAGTTTCGCGTAACAAACTATACTACCATTATCTATTAGTGTTAATTACTTATTATTGGAAAATGGAAAATGTTGAAACTATATTCGTTGACTCGATCGTTGATATGTTCTAAAGTTCATTTTGAGTGTAGAAAAAATGGAGTTCAAGCGCAGAGCTTTTTATTGTGGCCGTTTTCTGGGCGGAAAATGTTTCCAATCGTCGGAAATTCTACAAAAGCTTTGATGTTACTAGGTCAAACTAGTATTTTGAATTTTTCTCAAAATTTTCATGACATGACCCTAATAAATGTTTAGATAGATAAATGAAAATTCTCTACAAGAATAGAGAAAAAATTCACAACAAACGAACGACTGCGTTTTTGATGAACCGACGGTATAACGCAATATAAAATTGTTCAGAATTAAAGACGGTATATGAATTGCATTTGGCAAACAGTATTTTGCAAAAAAGTATGAATTAAATCGATAAGATAAATTTTATGCAGTTTATGTACAGGGTTATTCACTATAAATTACCCAATTCCTTATTATCGTTATTATTGGTCGTAGAACAAAAAGTTATACATGAAGTTGTATGGTTCTAACTTGAATTTTCTTAAAATGCTATCAATAATATCTGATGTATTTTTTAATGTAACACCCTGTATATTATTAGATGTTTTTTTTATTTTAAAAACATATCATAATGTTGTCTTTATCTTAGCCGTTATTGAGTAGAATAACACATAGTTACTTCATGAGGAATTTGTTAACATTGTCAAAGTAAGCCGTGTAAATGACAAACGTTGTGTTTCATAATTGACATTTCATTAATTAATTAAAATAATAAAAGGTGGGTAATATAGAGTGAATAACCCTGTACAGTGTTTTTAATTATGGGCAATTTTGTCCTTTTTGTTTTTACTTTAAAACAATTAGGAAGCTAGAAATTGCATAGGCAAGATTTTACTGTAAAATTAACTCACGAAAATAGTATTTAGCTAAGTTATGTTGCAAAAACTAGTTCAATCCACTAGTACTTATTACTCTAACTTACACAACATCTTTAAATAATTACAATTACAATTAGGTATCATATTCGATTATTCACAAGTTTACCTACACGAAAACTTATTTTACCGTAAGAAAAGGGTTTCACCGATCAGGTTCAACAAAAGAAGTGGTTAAGACCAAATGAAAGGCGTGGTTGATTAATCTAGTTTCCAACAAATCTTAAAAACTAATTCATTTTCATAACTTTTTATTTTTGGGTTTACTACACAATATGCAATAAGTATTATATTTTTGCGCCCATACAATTTTTTCACACGTAACCTATTTATCTTTAATAAAAAAAAAACGAAATCAAAAACATTTTTACTTTATTGCATAGAAAATAAAATTGTCTTTAAAATGACGTTTAATTATTAAAATCGGATTGATAAATATAAAGGCTTCTTGTTGGAATTTAGCTTATTATTATTTCTTATAAAGTGTGAGGAATACCCTTAATTTAATTAATTTAAATTTAATTTATATGTAGTTTGTAATTTAAAATAAAAGTACTAGACTGCCATTAAATTATTTAAATTATTCGTTTATACAGTATTTTTTCGTTGTGCGGCTTAACAACCTCAAATTTATTAAACCAGTTTTGTTAGGCAAATAGTGTTTGCCTAGTTATACCGTGTGTTCCGGATAATCTGATGCATTCCTTTAACATGTGAAATTTGAAAAGTCCGCAAAGTGTTTTTAGAATATTTCGACTATTACAACAATAAACCATGTAAAACCAACACCAAAGTCTCCAGTTTTATAGTTGTTAGACAACCATTCGTCACATCTAGCAATTAAAACAGTTGAACAAGCCAAGAAAAATTAAGTGGTAATGTTCTCTTTTTCACTCCATTGTACCCATAAGTTACAGCCGTTAGACATTTCTGTTTTTCGGCCCTTAAAAAATTATTTTTCATCGGCTCATAATGCATAGCTATGCAGTAATCCTGGCAAGACTATTTCAATTTATGAAATAACAAAATTAGTAGCAACAGCTCTTCTATTGGCAATGATCCTGAGAAATATTATGAGTGGTTTCAAGAAATCAGGTATTTACCTTTTTGACAGCACCACTTTTTCTTAAGAAGATTTTATACCATCATACGTAACTGACCGTCCAGAATCACAATCCCAAACCCAAACACAAGAACTCCCAGCACCAGAGACAAATGAGACGAATACTGAGCTTCAATCTTCCGGTCCTGAACTAAGAGCATCTTCAGTAAGTGTTGAGGTGGAGGTCAAAACATCAAAGCTTTTGTCATCGTTTGTTACTGTGTTAGCTACTCTAGACCTACCAAATAACAAAAACAATCAAAAACCAAATGTCCAAATGCCATCTACATCTAAAGACTGTGTTCCATTTTCGCCAGAGTTTGTGAGACCATTACCGAAAGCAGAGTTCAGAAAGCAACTAACACGAGGGAAAAAGCGAAGTTGTGCAGTTTTGACAGACACTCCCGAGAAAGATCCGCATACTTTAGAACAATGTAAAAAAAACTAAAACTATCAAGAACATAGAAAAGTTGAAAAAAAGCAGCGAAGAAAGCAATCTTTGAAAGTTCCTCAGAGTCTGATGAAAAGCATCCCTCTGTTAAGAAAAATAATAAAAAGGTTAATTAGAAGAAGAAAAAAAATGTAAAGAAAACACAACTTCCGTCAGACAATGCAGGAGATGATTATTTTTGTCTAGTGTGCGCTGAGTCCTATTAAGTCAGTCTCCCAGGAGAAGAATGGGTACAATGGACTAGTTGCCGAGATTGGGCTCATGATAAGTGCACTTCTGGTATTGGTGCATTTTATGTTTGCATGAACTGTGACAGTAAGTAAGTTACTTTTTAAGTTTGTTTTTGTTTCTATGTTCATATGCTTTAATGTGACAAAGTTTGTATAACCCAATGGCTCTAGTGACCCCGCCTGTGGGTCTTATGAACCATATGACTGTTTTCATTATAAGGTAAATGTAGTACCTATAGTAAACAATGGATTTGTTAAAGTTTTTTTATCTCAATATGTAGTCCAATAAATAAACGAGTGATTTAAAACTAACTCTTTTTTTATTATTCCTTTGATTGCATCTTACACTGATTTGAACAAAATGTGCGGATCAAGTAACCCCGCTCTGCCCTACTTGTACAGGTAACTTGATCGAAATAAAACTATGATGTATACTAAAATTTAGAAAAAAGAAAGAATTGCACTCACGATCCCATTGCATAATAATTTTATTCAAAGAAATTAACATAAACTTACCTTCTGATAATTAGCTCCTGGAGATTTTTCTGCCTTTACTACCAACCACGGCGATGTATTAACGAATTAGCTTGAGCATCCATGGTTTAATAACTGGTGTTAGAAAAAGTAAAAATTATCAAAAAACATTTCTAATGTAGGTACCAATAATTATAAATTTCGTAGTGTGATATAGAAAATTCTGTTTAGGTCATTGCCCTGATAACCAGGATAAATCTTGCAAGAATGTTAATGTTCGTATTGAACAAATGTTAGCTTCCCTTCTGTTCTTAAGTATTTCAAGGCCACACATTTTAACCAAAGAATGATTATATATAAACCATAATAACTTCGGGATTACACATTCAAAGCCAAATATAAAGGGAAGTCCCGCGAATAAATTAAGTAAGTAAACAATTAGGTACCTTAGGATTTTGCCGCTAGTTTCAAAATTTATTACCAAAAATACACAAACCACTTGTTGCACAATTTATTATTAATTTGAAAAGAATTTTATCGAAAAGGAGAGTAATTTATTCTCTTTACTTGAAAAAATGAATATATGGCCACCGAAAGGACGCGTATACCTACTACGATAATCAAATAAATTAAATGAGTCAAAGTTGAATTGATTATATAAAAATTTAAAATAATTAAAGAATTGCCCAATAAGTAAAAACATTGTAAAAGTTATGGAATATTTAAAATTATTAAAATAGTAGATATTAAGTAGTTGCACTAATAAAATGATTGAAAGAATCGGCACGCATAATTAACCTTGCACGTTACACCCTCCGCTCGAACGACCTGTGACGAAGTTCCGACACACAAAGAACCTAGTAATTTTTTACAATTAGCTTTGATTTCAAACGAAATTGAAAAAAACCTACATTTTGTACGGTGGTACAAATGGCTCATTTAAAGAAATTGTACATGCCGTTCGTAAATGTTTTTCGTTATTTATTCGCCGTAAAAATTTTCACCTACAAAAGGTTCAAGGCTATATGTAAGGGGTGCATTAAGTGAAATTTAAAGGTGGCCCAATTTAAAAACAATCCATATTTTAGACAATTCATGTTTTATTTTGCTTGTGTCTGCTTATTAAATAAATTACATTCTTATTGCAACAAACAATTCGAAGAAGAATTCTAATGGTAAGTTACACGAGCAAGTAAATTGTACCAATTTAATATCTGAGTGTTATCTAGCAATATTTGCCTGTATAAACGGTCCCTAGAGTATTCTTGCAGCAAGTTTTATAATTTGTTGAGAGCGCTCTCTGCAAGTTAGAACTTGCTCGTCTAAACGTATTGCTAAAGGGTCTCACAATTATCTATTTATTTCAAATCGGCCTGGAAGTGATCAGGAATCAATTGGTGTGCAAGTTGACATACAAAATTGTGTTGTTACTATATTTATTTATTCATTTATTATATTCTGAATATAATAATAATAATAATTCTCTGTGACAAAATGGGAAATATTTTTTCCACGACATACTTAGAAAACGGACCTTTCTTCTCTACAAATAGTGAGGAAAATTCGTTTTTCCTCACTAGCGAGGAAAATAATGTCGTGTTACAAAAATGTAAGAATGTGTTATTAGAACTTATGCGCCTAGTACTTAGTTAAACAATTTAATTTAGTATTCAATCACGTTTGTTTAATTTAATATCTTAAATTTCGACTCTTAAAAATTGCTAGCCTACATTTATTGGTTAGAATTACGCGGCTGCGCTATGACAGATTAAGACCGATACTACAGAATACTATAGCGAGGCTATTGGGACATACCTATTATCAACTTTTGCTTTTACGTACGAATATGTGACGAAATTCTGTAACAATAAGTTACGTTTACAATATTACTTCTTTCATTAGGTTGTTTTTTGGGGACTGTCGTGGAAAACATGTTGTGTATAACACATGAGGAAAAAGAATCGCTTTCCTCACTTGTTGGACAAATAACTATTAAACGCTTCTAAAACTTCAAATAACAAAAGATCATGGACTAAAGAAGAAACATTTGCCTTAATTAAATTATATAAACAATTCCCTAAATTATGGAATGTAAAATCAAAAATTTATAGGGACAGGGTCAAAAAAATCCATAACAATGCAAACTCAAGAGTTTAAAAAATTCAAAGGAGAAAAATCGGTACAGGCATGCATGAAATGTACCTACAGCACATGGGAGTATTTTGAAGTGCTCAAATTTCTTGTTAATGATACAACAACAATAGAAACCGAAGATAATTTGGTGAGTAAAAAACTGATTTACAAAGTAAAATTTAAATGTTTAATTTATAAGTACTTTTAAAAATTGGTTTACAAAATTTAAATATGCTTGTATTGCCATGGAACTTCCCTTTCGGGTAAAACAAAATAATCTCGAAACTCTTCACGGATTTCTTTAGCAGTGGCAGAGTAATTGTGTGCGTTCTGATCTTCCAAACGTAGCATGTACACTCATGAAATTTAAAACTTGGACACCACAATTTCTGTAAACAAAAGTTTGCACATTGTGAAGCGGGCTTAAGGGTATCATTTACAATTCTAACAGCAGGTAGTCTCAGCAGGGGTTATATTATAGAAGTACTGTAGAATGAATCATTACACTAAGCACGTTTTAGAAAATAGGTAATTTACGTTGCTTACTTAATTTTTTTCTTTAAAGAATATATTTGCGTAAAGTTAAGTCGTTAATTATAGTTACATAACTCTCCTTTCATAAGATATAGTTCATATTAATATGCTTATTGTAAAGCTTCGTACACACCTGAACAACAAACCGAGGAACAAACAGAACAACGAACCAAACGGCAATCGGAACATTAATTTGGACGGTGCTACGTACGAATTTTAGAACAGATTCGCAAGTCCTGATTGTTCCACGAACGGTTTGCGGCGTTCCCGCAACTTGTCGTTTTTTTCTCCGACATCAAAGAAAATGCGCGCGAATGCGTTTGCAGGTTTGGACGAATCTAAACAAAACGGCGAACAAACTTATGCGGGAGAATTAAATTATTTATTTTTGTCCTCCCTTTTGTGGGTTTGTTGTGTTTTAGGTAATATTATGGAGTTGACAGAAGAAAAATGTTTTAAATTAATCAGTGTTTAAGAATGCAAGAAAAAATGATGTCCCTATTAGCATCATTTGGGCGGGAAATTTCCAAAATAAAAAAAAGCGAAGTAAATTATAATTTTTACTCTTCTTTGTGCGTAAAAATTTGGTTGGCACTATCTTCTTGTTTTCCGCAATTTTCTCTTCTCAATAATAAATATATATGAACTGAAAACTACTGAAAATAATTATGGAACAGCACAAACGTTCCGTTTGTTGTTCGGATTGTGGAAATCATAAAAGATCGTTTGTCGTTCTGTTTGACTTTCGGTTCGTTGTTATGTTTGTTGCTCGGTTTGTTGTTCAGGTGTGTACGAAGCTTTACAACTTAAGCAACAATTTTTGGCGAATAAAGATTAGTTTGTGATGTAATATTAGAAACACAAATTTATATCATATCAAATTTATGACAACTTAAAACCAAGAACGTGTATGTTATTGCTAAGAAATTATTAAGGAAAAAGCGCAATTGCAGTGTAAATATTTATAATTAGATATTTTCGAAAGTTTATAAGTCCTCTATTGTAATCTTAATACTTAAAAGAAAATCCTGTCCATTAGCATTATAAGGAAATGGCTTTTACTTTATGAATAAGTTTCAATAACAATAGAATATCCTTGCTTGTTTAATTTACTTCCTTTGAGTCATATTGCTCTAAGGGTTGTTACATTGGTCATTAGAAGTATGTAATAAATAAACAATTACCTACTGTTTGAGAAGGGGTAGTGTGAACCAATAAATAAAGTAAGAAATGTAAATTCCATTTTAGTTTAAAATTTCAAGTGTTGTGAAAATGCCACCTCATCTCGGTGCTGATTTGAAAGCGCGGATTGTTTCGGAATTAGCGGCGGGCCGTAGCGTGCGTGAAATTTCACGTATGTTAGATATACCAAAAAGCACCGTAGGGCATTACCGAGTAAAATGGAATCTTGAACACACTTTGGAAAGAGCCATCGGAAGTGGTAGACCTAAAGTATCTACACGTGCTCAAGATCTCGAGTTGTTTCATTACGTAACAGAACAACCATTTGCTACATACTCCAGGGCTATAGCAGATACACATTTTCCCGGATGCCGTATAACTGCACAAAAAGATTAAAGGAGATGGGAATAAAGAAGTATAATGCTGCTGCGAAAGAAGTTCTCAGTGACGAAAATATGAGACGTCGTCTGGAATTTGCAAGGCGATATGTGAACGAACCTTTGGAATTTTGGAATCGAGTGATTTTTAGCGACGAAAAAACGTTCAATAGCCGCAACGATGGACCACTAAAAGTTTTTAGAATGGAAGGAACTCGTTACGAAAATAATCACATATGTCCTAAAAACGAAGTGGTTATTTTTCTGTGAATGTGTGGGGTTGGGTTAGCGCGCGGGGTCCAGGAGTTTGTTGGGCTATCGATGGACGTCTTGATTCTGCTGCGTATTTAGATATTTTGGAAACTATTATGAAACCTTCAGTCGAAGTGTTTTATCCAGACGAAGATTATATTTTCCAACAAGTAAGTATTCTTATTTCACTATACTTTCTCAAAAAATAGTTCGGGATCTGTTGAATTAACATTTTCATAATGTATTTTTGTTGTTAAAGGACAACGCCCCTATTCATACTTCGCGGGTTGTGCGCAATTGGATACGAGAAAATAACTTGGAGCTGTTACCCTGGCCAGCAAAAGCCCAGATTTTAACATTATCGAAAATGTTTGGGCTCGAATACTTGCTGTTTTTATACCAGTAAACCGTAATGCACTAATTGCAGCCATTGATACCGCATGGGAAACGATTAATATTAATTATATTGATACCTTGATAGCGTCAATGAGCAGACGCCTCCAAGAATGTATCAATAATAATGGAGGTCACACCCATTATTGATTTCTTATATTTATTTATATAGTAATACCTTTATTTAAAAAAAAGTTTTCATTTAATTTTAAACTATAACTTGGTATCTTAATTATAATTATGTAATAAATTCTTGTCAAAAAACTAAATATATACGTTGACAATAAGAATTGCCTTAGTTTTTATTTTCACTTTTATATTAACTACAAAAAAAATGAAACGTCATAAAATATACATTTTGTAAGGACTAAATATTATGAATAGAGAGTTTAATGATTTTTTTAATAACTTACAATAATTAGTAGGTTAGATTTATTTAAAAATAAGTAATAATCAGTCAACCCAAATAACCATGTTTAGTTTTTTTGATTTAATTAATAATAATAATAATAATAATTTATTTCATCTTGAAAGCCATAAAAAACTATGGATAAGATAGGTCACATTTCACATATATATGTATATATTACACCATGTAAATATAAGAACGTTTTTGTATGTGTATAAACAAATATTTGTACAAACACTAACTTAAACACATATGCACATATATTACAAAATTGTCACAGTAAGCAATAAATAGGAAATAATAAAAAACAATCTTATAATTATTTAACAAAACTTATTCGCAGAATTTAAAAAAATCGTCTATTGAATAAAACGCCTTTTGTGTTAGGTAATCTGTAAGTTTCCTTTTAAAGAGCGTGAGGCTATTTACATCTTTAATTTGATCGGGCAATTTGTTAAATAATGTCAATCCTAATACACCAGGAGTCATTATGTTTTTTTTTGATTTGCAAAAAGGTACTCGGAAGTGATTGTTTTTACGAGTCGCGTATTCGTGGAAACTCGAGTTAGTAGCGAATTTTTCTTTGTTACTGAATATGTATTTACATACTTCTACAATATACAAACATGGTAAAGTTAAAATGCAAAACTTGGTGAATAAAGTTTTGCACGTTACGTGTTTCTTAACGCCAGCTATTGTTCTAATTATTTGTTTCTGAGTAACAAACACCCGTTTTGCTGCTGTCGAGTTTCCCCAAATACGTACTCCATATCTTAAACGTGACTCGACACATGCAAAGTAGAACATAAGCAACTGTTTCCTATCAAGATAAGTCTTTAAAAACGGAGTTGGTAACATGTCCGACTCAAGGCTACAATCACTTTATCACACTGAGGTCTCCAGCTTAACGTTTCATCAAGTATTATTCCTAGAAATTGAACAGTACTAGATTTCACCCCCATCATCTTGTATAGAAACGGTTTCACCAGACTGCCGCGTTTGGTAATTTTGAAAGTGTATCAACACGGTTTTTGTTCATTCAGAAATAATAGATTGTCATTGTACCAGTTTGTTAAAGATGTCATAGTATTCCTTAGTTTAACTGTCATTTCAGACTTTTCCCGACATGAGACAATCATTGACGTGTCATCGGCATATGATGTGACAATAGCATTTGTGTTCAGGTAGCCTATTAGATCGTTTACGTACAATATAAACAAAACCGGTGCTAAAATAGAGCCTTGTGGTGCACCGATGTTTTGTTGAAGAGTTACAGATCTTATGGTTTGAGATGTCTCGCCATGTTTTGTGTATAGTTCGACGTATTGTTGCCTGTTTTTCAGAAAGCTTTCAATCCATATCAAAGGTACCCCTCTAATTCCATATGCGTCTAATTTTTTTAAAAGTTTCTTATGGTTCATGCAGTCGAAAGCTTTTGTCACATCGCAGAAAATACCAACGGCAGTTTCCTTGTTTTCTAAAGCTTTTACAATATTTTCATAAAGAAATTGAATCGCGTCTGAAGTAGAGATATTGGATCTGAATCCAAATTGGCTTGATTCCAAAATGTCAAATTTGTTTATAAATTTTTGCAATCTATCTAAAAAAGAATATTCAAAAATTTTTGAAAATCCTGATGCAATTGAGATTGGTCGATAATTATTTGGATCCCCAACTCACCTTTTTGTGAATTGGTACTAGCTTAGATAATTTCAAAACCTTTGGAAATTGACCACTTTGAAATGATAAATTTATCAAATAGGTTAAGGGCTTAATTATAGTCTGAGCTATTTCTTTTATTAGAAAACAAGGAATACCGTCTGGTCCAGCAGATTTTTTCTTTTTAAGTTTATTTGTTATTATTGATAACAGCTCTGATTCACTCATCGGCAGTAGGAAGAAACTCTTCGGGTTGTAGATAATATGTAAAAATTGTGAGGCGACCTAGCTTTTTGTATTAACTGAGATATTTTTGAGGGAGCATCTCTAAATTGAGTATTAAAGTAGTTAGCAACTTCAGTGGGATCAGTTATATCCCCATTGTTTGTTTTAAGTTTATAGTTGTGAGACTCACTTTTAGTTTTTTGTTTTCGTTAATAAAGGACCACATGCCTTTACTGGGATTTCCAGAATCTAAAATTTTGTTTTGAATAAACATTCTCCGAGTACGACTAATGAGGGCGCTGTGGTCTTTTTTATTTGTAGATACAGTTGTTTAAGAAATGGGAAATCTGTTTGTAGCATGAACATCGATTTTAATTTAGCACTAGACAGTCTAACTTCTGCATTTATCCATTTATAATTATCATTATGAGAATACATTTTAATGGTTTGATAAGGAAAACTATATTCAAAATGATTTAACAAAATGTTTAAAAACGTGTTGAAAGCTGCATTTGTATCTGTTTGAAATAGCACCGTTCTCCAATTTTCTTCTTGTAATATATTTCTAAACTCGGCTATTTTTTCAGTGAATATTTTCTGACCCTTTTTGTAAAGCTTTTGTTGTTTGTCATGTAGTTGATGTTTGATTGAAAGAGAATCGTATTATGATCCGAGATATAGTTATCTACCGCTTGATACTGCACAGATTGTAGATTTGTAAATATGTGGTCTAAGATTTTGTCTTTCCTTGTGGGGGTATTTATTAAACTAGTCATATTATACGTATGTAATAAATTACACAGCGCACTGAACTGGTTTATATCTCTAATTGGATCTACGTTGAAATCCCCCATTAATATAAGATGTCTGTTAGGCTTAAACACGTTATTGAGAACTGTATTCAAGTTAACATAAAATTTAAAAGTTATTGCTTGTAGACGTTTTTAAATCAAAATTATTTCTAATTTTATTTTGTAAACATTTCCTAAACAAAATTTTGATTCGATAATTAATCAAGCTATGGTGTTTAATTAGCGATACCTTCAAATATATTCTTTAAAGAAAAAATTAAGTAAGCAACGTAAATTACCTATTTTCTAAAACGTGTTTAGTGTAATGATTCATTCTACAGTCCTTCTATAAGATAACCCCTGCTGAGACTACCTGCTGTTAGAATTGTAAATGATACCCTTAAGCCTGCTTCACAATGTGCAAACTTTTGTTTACAGAAATTGTGGTGTCCAAGTACGTCTTGCCCTCGAAAGTGAATAGTTGTATAAGGGATAAACTAAAGGGCTCAGGTTTCATTAAATAAAGCTTTAAAGCAAAAGCATATCATCGGCCACGACTACATACATATGGTACTTTCTTGATACGCCCAGGTAATGGTTTAGAATTCGGCAACTGCCGTGAGTTTTCCTCTGAGGCTGATGAGAAGGCACACTCATTAAACACCCCTCCATCGGATACCCTGCCGTTGCTTCCAATATGGGCATAAATAATTTTGTACTGTGCATCAGAACTATCCTATAAGTGCCTTCGTAGTTATAGTAATGACTTCCACTGTCTAGTGGTGCTTGCATGGTTGTGTGCTTGGCATCTAACGCTCCTACATAGTATGGAAAGTTCCATCGCTCTTCAAATTGTTTTGCATGTAGTAGCTATTCTACCGATGTAGTGGGTACCTAGAAATCATGATTTAAAATTTTATGGAATGGTGCAGATAATGATAGTGAATGTCCAAATGATGTACCTGGTGAACCACCAAACCCAGGAAAAAAGCAAAGAAAGTGAAGTCTAATTACAATTGATGACATTGTCTTAAAGAAGGTAATGGATGAACTGAATAAGCCAACTGATGAATATCAAATATTTGGTGATTACGTAGCGTCAGAGCTCGGAAATAAATCGACGCCGTTTACTCGACGATAATGACCAGTGTTATTTCCGGCAATCACAAACATCACCTAATCGGTATATTCTGAAGAAGCATCTCGCTACCAATTTACAAGTCCTCCACAACAGGGACTAACCGACTACGTCTGCCTACTTGCTTTCTCCACAAATCGGTAATTTGCTGTTTGTAACATTATGTGATTTCTTGTAGAACTGCAGTCAGAGCCTTGCAGCATTCAACAACTATCGCTGTAGTCATACATACAAGAATACGGAACAGATACATACGAGAATGATAGGAGTCACCTACAAATAGAAAAACAATAGCTTTTTATGCACCAAGTGCGTTACTATAATGATTACGCCCGGAGAACCATGAATCCAGCTCGAGGACTTTAGTCAATAAATCGTGGCACGTAAAGAATCCCTGTGCAGAGTTTGTTGGTAAGCATGTAAAACTATACCGTGCAAATATCATTTGCGTCAATTTTGCGCTATCCATGTAAACGCTTGCTCAAGTTCCTATCGGAAGTAGGTACTATTGCAAGTTGCTTGCTCGTGTAAACTTACCATAAGTTTAAATTCTCGATCATTTTTGTTTCATGTTCAAAAGTCTGCACATCTTGTTGTTTAATTTTTGGGCTACCGTCATCTCCCCTTCGTTATTTCAACAAAAAAACAATTACGAAACACAATGATATATTTTACAATCCTTTAATACAACTTCTGAAGGTCTGCCATATTTCTAATTCTTTTGGTTAAACTCATGTTCAGTGGAAATAATTTCTCTCACTCATTAGAAGCATTAAAAGAATAGGTAAGCAAACCAAACACGGATTTTTTCAACATGTCGTTTTGTAGAAACCGGATTTAGAGAGCGGAGGCGCGGCGCTAAGGTACACTGAGAAAAAGTTTTTTATAGAATATCTGAATTTTGGATAATCTTTATCTGAAATACAGATACCCCGTGGAACAGAAGATTAATTACATTGTCTTATAGACTTAAATACACAGGGTTATAGATTTAAATATTACGTCGTATAAACTAAAACGGATTTTTCTATAAAATTCATTTTGCTGTAGTATACTTTTACAATACGACATCGTACTAATTGGAATACCCAATCTTTTTAGATCGAATACTTTGAACAATTAATTAAAATGTTCCTCGTATACACATATAAACAATTATTCGGGTAAAAATTATATTCTGGTTTTCTTCTTTTCGTCATAAAGGTGTAAGATTCTTCCCAATCCATTTTAGAGAACCTATTCGAATTCAATTTATAATTTCTGACTTTGGATGTATTCCTTACTTAAATATCAAAATAAGCGATTGAATCTCTCCTAATTGATATATGATCAAAGAAACTTATGTTTACGCAACTTGGGCAGGGTAAAAATAAAAAAGCATACACGTTTAATTTTATATTTTTTATTTAATTAAAATAAAAAACGCAATCCGAAACGACAATATACTACAAAATACCTAAAGTATGTAATATTAGGATAGATAAAATATGTATGTAATATTGTTTAGTTAGGTACTTATAGTCTAATAAATAATAAAACCAATCTGCTCTTACCTCGAGTGCAACTTTAACAGTCGCAAGAAAAAGTCGCCTTACAGCTCTATTTGATTTAACAAAATGTAAAATAAAACGTCAAACTAATTACAATAATTTAAAAAGTTTTGGAAGTTTTCTAGGGTCTGGCGAACTAAAAAATGGTGTTCTCAATCAGTTCTTATAAAAATTGAGTTTCTATTGTCTATTCACGCAAGGGCTTAAACACTCGTGCATAAAAAAACTAAATTTATACAAGATTAATTGAAAAAAAAAAATACTATTACAAGTATGAATCATTTACATGATGACATCAGACGAAATGGATCGCTTTAGAAAGGATAACATAATCATAAACAATCATATAAGCTCGAGACTCATAAAAACTTATACATTTGTTTTTTGATTTTCGACAATATCCATAACGGAAGTATTAGATTTAAGATACCTAATCTCTAAATTTTTTTAGAAATTTTATCTGTGGCCCGACTTTAAACATTTTACTACCAAAGCAGTATTTGGCATCACTTAAAAATTTAATGTTTTTTAAATTTAAATTATTTAACGCCCGTATCTTTTCGATCTTTGTGCTTCCCTGAGTTACATAGTGCATGATCAAGTGATCGGTAAATATTGAAACTACAATCAATGTTGAAACATAATTCATTATTGTGTTATTTACTTTCAAGACAAACTCTCAAACACGTCGATCTTATTTTTTAAATAGCGAACTTCATGACAAAAATTTCATTTATGACGTCACGTAGTTTTTAACGTTTACATCCTCATGGGTTTTTAACGACAATCCCAATTTTTTTTACTTTTTTCCGTAGGACAAAGTACTTTAAATGTTGATAAAAAATGGGTAACTTACATACATTTCTTAAAAAAATTATGTAATATTTTAAAAATAACCGTAACTTTAAAATAAAAACAAGAGACATTTTATTTTGAATTAATTTTGTGTTTTGAGTAACAATTGTTTCCACTTTTCTAGCTAGAATGTGAACAATTGATTTTACAGAAATGCAGCAAAAACATTGAGGTTGTCATTTAAAAAAGCGTAGGCATACGTTACGAGTATATAATTGTAATAACTGCAAACTGCAATCCACTAAAATGTTTTGGTTTGGTCATCGCCTTTGGAGATGATAATTGTGATTCAAAAGGTTACAGTTACAGAAAAAAAAATGCTGGGCAAAGCAAGAAGGCTTTACAAAACCAAAACATTTTAGTGGATCACAATTTGCAGTTATTAAAATTATTTACAACTTCCTCTTGCTTTGTGTCACACAGATTGTCCTAATAAAACAGATTTTGTCAAAAATTTTAATAATTATAATCGTTGATAAGTATAAATCACGCGCGGGTCTGCTCATCAAATTTGTATTATTTATTGTGTTCAGTGGAAAAGACTTCACAAGTATGAGAAGTTTATAATCATCTCGATAATCATTGATTAGTAGTTTCTAATCAATGGTATAATGCACAATATAAAAATTGCTGAATTTTGATTTCTAGTGCAGGTTTGATATTTCACAAATATAACAAAAAAAGAGTAGATTTTAATTGTACTTACTTAAAAATCGTTGAATGTAAATATGGCGATCATCATCTTCAAAAAGTCTTTTAAAAAATCCATGTCTCACTATGCACTAATCATTAATTATAAAATTGGCACTACCTGTGGCACTATTATAACCCTCGTACGAAGTTGCAGGTGACCATTTATTATAAAGAACATTCAGCCACAGACGTCGCAAATGCGGATTGCATCAGTTTAGAAACTTAACGCGGCGCCGGCAATTCAGCAATACAAAAATATTCCGATTAAATTTACTTACTTTTCGACTGAATAAAATATTATTATTAATAAAAAAAGTACATATTTAAATTTAACACCCTAGTAATATAAGGTAAATGGATTGTTGTATAGAGTGTATCTGCAAGAATCTAAAAACATTAGCGGTTTCACCATATACGATATCTATTTGCAGTTAAAAATTGTTTTTGATACAAAAAACCCAATAATTTTAACTCTTAGGTTTTTTATTTGAATAACAATTCTATGATGTGATTTATTTATTTTTTATAACATACTCATCACGAATTTTAAAAGTAGGTAGGTACAAACACGGTCTATGAAAATGATCAGTTTTGGGTCGCAATCCGCCATAGCAGTTACAGTCTAAACACAATGCTTGCACCTTATTCATTCTTGCAGGTTTTGTGATCTTTATATTCCGAAGTAAGACTCAAACCTTTGAAGTATTTAAACTGTTTATATCAATGTTAGCTCATAACATCAAATAATTACAGGCAATCCATTGTAACTTAAGAAATCTCGCGAAGGAAAAATGTAGCTGTTTATAGAATTTCAAGGCGTGACCAGACAATAGTACACTCCGGGCAGAAGTAGGTATTACTAGCATATAATACAAATTGGTGCAAGATAAATATTAATTATTACACCAATAATTTATTACTTTTCTGGTTAGTAGGTACACAATATACAAAAAAATTCAAGCATTTTATTAACAAATTATGCTTTTACAATAATAATAATTAGGTAAATACAAATAAACAAATAAATACAATAATAAATAAAATAAATACAGAGCGATCTTTTATTTTGGATTTGAATACCTAAACTATAAATCATTAAGTTTATACTAATTTTGAACGAATAAAAATAGAAATATTTAATGAACACAATTAAATTTGCGGCAATTCAGGGTAACAACGACGCAGTATTAGAATCGTCATCTGAGCTGCAACTGAACCCGAAATCATCACTATCAGTTTCAATTCCAACATTAATAATTAACGATTCTGTAACAAAGTCCATAAAAACTTCGTTTTCGTAATATTCGTCTTCCAGTTTCTTGACGTTAGCGCACACCTTGTTCCAATCTTCTACCGTAATGGAGGCAAATTTTTCTTCCGCTAATTTTTTCGCATCTTCTAACTTAAAAGTTACATTGTGGGATGCTACAAAATTTTTACGGTAGCCCAAATCATCTCGATTGGGTTAAGTTCGGGGTGATAAGGGGTAATCTTAACACAGTATGACCAGCTGCCTGCATTATTGTGTCTATTTTGAATTTTTAAGTTTGTTTTTGTTGTTTTATTATTAAAAATAAAGTTCAGCTTTAGTCAAATCCAATGATGCGGGAATATCGTTTTGCGTTAACCAGTCAATCATCACTTGTTTTCTGCTGTTTGAATTGGGCGCTGGATTTATTTGGACATTATGGTATGGCGCGTTGTCAATCACTAACACCGATTTTTCTGGCAAATTTGGTATCAGCTTTTCGGTGAGCCATTTTTCGTAATTATTGAAATTCATCTCATGATGATAATCTCCTGATTTGGTTCCAGATTTAAAAATTAATAGTGCATTCTTCACAAAACCATGACTATCCCCTCCTGCATGCAACATAATTAATCGTTGTCCCTTAGAAATATTACCAAATAAACCATTTCTTGTTTTGTCGGTCCACGATTTTGAAACTGTATGGCTGCCATGGATGTAAGTTTCGTCCATGTAAATGATTGGTCGATTGTCATTGCGGTACATTTTAATTTTTTCAAAAAGCAATTCTTAAGTGTCTTATATCGGGCTTCTCTTGTAATAATTTTCGATTATTTTCAGCCGAAGAAAATTTAAACCCCATTTTTTAATAATTTTGTGTAGTGAAGACCTGCCACCGACATAATCTAAATCTTCTTTAATTTTTGTAACAAATTCTTAAGAGTTACCCGTTGGTTGTTTGTTTTATGGTAATTATAAATGATACGCCTAATGTGATGCAGTTCTGTTTCATGTATGTCAGTAATTGGAAATTTTTCTTTCGCTTCCTTTTGGAGATTTAAAAACATTGGCGTCCTCTTCAGCTTCAGGATCATTTGGTGCGTCATTCCCTTCCTTGATAATTTTGTAAAGCATACTCTGTGAAACACCTGTAGCCGCTGATAAATGGCTTTTTAACTCAACCTCAGAAGCATCTATGATGTTCACTTCATTGTTGGCAATTTTTAAAATATTGAAAAACTTTAAACACTACTTCGCGAGTTTGAGCACTAATAGCTTTTCCCTGTCCTAACTTTGACATTTTCTTAATTTAAAACTAAATATATAGACCTAGCTATGCAAGTAAACTGATAATGTTCAACTAATACTCATTTTACCCGGTTGCGTAAAGCATAATCTTTAGTTAACAAAAGATATTAACAATTTGTTAGCCAATCAGAGGATTTAAGATTTAAATTTTAACCAATCAGAAAGACATTTACTTAACAATAGAATTAATTTTGTTTTGTACATCCAAGCTTTTGTATTCTAAATTAGTCATTTTAAAAGAAAGTTTTACATTCCAATGATATGAATTTTGACCCGGAAGTGTAGTTATTAAATTAAAATTAGAAAGATAAAGGATAATTTATTTATTATTAGATAAGATTTATATTGTTAACGCACATTACGAACTTAACATCTTTTAGGCATAATTATGTTAATAACAATTAGCAAACGACGTCATTATAATCATATAAAATTAAAATTGAATAAATGAATGTGAAGCAATATTTTAAATATCTACGGTGTACCTACGCTGATATCTTATACCGCCAGTGTTTCATGCTGGAATAACCAACAGTTACGAAATCATTTTACCTTTGAGTGTACAACCGGGTCCCTACTCCAACACCTTACCTGCGCAACGTGCAACTTTTTCTACAGTTACAATGGATTGCCTGTACCTATCTAATGACATTCGACATGTCATGTACCTACCTAAATAATCCAGTATTTATTCAAAACATCGTGAACCTTTTTCTTCTTCTTTCTAGTAGTATAGTAGTATAGATTAACTAGTATCAATTCCTTTAGTTAAAATTTTACTACAGCTTTTTTATTTGAATTATTGTTTTGTGGTATTGTTTTCATCTGATATTTAGATCACACTGTATAAAATCAAAATAATTTTAAAATACACCTCTAAAGATACCACATTGCCGAAATAATCATGCAGCGATACCTCCCACCTTTTATTTGTAGATACTATAAAGCCGCATCCAATAGAATGACTGTGCAGCAGCTGTTCCGTAAGTGGATGAACGTAAGTACTGTATATCCTATGGCGACCGAGCTTCAGCAAGATCAATAGACCGGATTAGTCTGGTACCGCCTGATTATTGCCGCTAATCCTTACTTTCATTTTGTGTAAAACGTTACTGCAGCAAAACCGCTTAAGAGCAAAATTGAATTGAAAAAAAAAGAAATTCAATAAAATTCAATTTAAATTTTATAATTTCCACATTTAGGTAAAAGAAAGATTTGATTTGAACAAGAAAATTTTGTTATTATTTCAAAAATTAGTTTTCTTTAGAATTTCAATTTTTTACATTAGAAATGAATTTTGTTCGTTTCAGTAGTTTTACGAAATGTCATTCTGTGGATACCGTGGTGTATTTCCCATTACGCGTAAGGCGGCAAAACATAGGGAAACGGTAAAGTTTAAAAAATAATCATGAGTGGTAGACCGAAATAGTCAATGGTACGGCGACAGTAAAATCTACTGATGAGTTTTTCTTGTAAACCATTTAAATACAAATTTAACAATTAACAATAAGAGGATTAAAATAGTAAAGTCTCAGTTTGTACGTGCAACGGATTTAATTTGTTAATTTTTAGGATTAAAAGAAGTTTTAAAATCTGTACACAAAATTTTCTCAAAATTTAGAAAAATGAAGGGATTAATGAAATTTGGAATTTATAGGTAGGTATATAGTAGAGTGCAGTGGGGTAATATGCCGCGCTGGGTAATACGCCGCAGTTGGTTTTCTTCCTTCTAAACCAACATTTGGCAACAGCTTTCATTTAAAAGTGTTAGTGTAACGCACCAGCTATTGTGAATCATTCGGATATAAAATTAATTAGTGTTTTAGTGAATATCGTCAGAGTGAAGGTAAGGACCGTTTAAAAAATATTGTTGAGTCAAATTATACGTAGGGGTAAAAGAAGTTCTAAGTGGTTTTAATCCAATTTTAATGAAAGTATGCGAAAATACGATTCCTAACCTAACTCTTTTCGGCGGAACAATCTGTTAAACGTATCTAATGTAGGTGTTGCCACTTGTTAAGGTGGTTCGATACTTTAGTTTGTATATGGCAAACCAATGCATTTTTTCTACAGTCAAAACAGAGTTATTATACAAGTCAAGGGTATGGTAACCTGTTAAACAATTATGAAGAACTTGTCGTTTTCAAATTTTCAAAAAAACGATTAAAAATAAAGGTATGATCGTTTTAATATGAAGGAATCTATTTATTACTTAATATTTGATTATTTTTATGTAATTGCAAAATTTAAAAACGACAGGTTGTAGATAATTGTATGGAGCATACAAAACTTAGATCAGACCCTAATATAATTAATTAATAATTGTGTTTTGACTGTATTAATTTTTACTTTTACGCCTCTCAACAGGTCACACCCTCCACTATTGTGTAAATTTTAAGTCGTTCTAATCCCTCTGGTAGCAAACCAATAAAAATAAAGAAACGAAAACAAAAGAAAATTCTTATGCCTTCCACTTTTAGATACATAATAAAGCGTTTAATTTCTATTTTAAATTACGTATTTTATAATTTATACAATTTATTTCAAATAAACAGAATCTACGGTTCCAAACATGTCAAAATAAATTATTTAAAGTAAAAATACCTACTTGTTAATTGTTATATTAATCATGTTCCTCTATTGATTTCTTTTACAATATTAATATAAGTAGGTAAATGCATTTATTTCCATAGTAATGGATAAGAATGCATACATGCTGTTTGTTAACAAAACAAAGGACGTCCTATATTATAGTGTAATAATTAACCAATGGCGTATATAGCGTGAAGCTTATGAGGCTTTAGTCTCAGGCATAGAGCACAAAGAGCCTACAAATTATTTTTTACCTAAAACACGCAAGTTCAAGCATTACTAATTTTGTGTATGTAACGCGTAATTCAAAAAATTTTTCATCAAAGTGGACCATGAAAAATTTCACGTACGTCTACTCTAAATGCATAAAACTGGATGTGTTGAAATTAAATCTGTCAGAATTGACAAATGTACAAGCTAAGCTAAGATACACCTGATATATCTTGATTTGAAGTTGAAGAAAATCCACAATTGACGATGTTTGATATTATAAAAGGAAGACGAATTATTGACGTGTCATATGTGCTTACGCAATACGAACACATTGCAAACCATAAATATATTTGTACCATGGGAAGAATGAAAATACAAAAAAAAACAAACCAGGGATTATTGCATTATTGGCACTTTAAATGCGATGTGTGTGAAAAGGTATCTATTATTTGTTCAGAACCACCTCAGAACGAAAGAGAAATCAACAAGGAGATTGTTTGGGGCTGTTTGAGCATAGGAATTGGACATTCTCAATGTCAAGAACTTTTGGTGTTCTAAATATGAAGGCGCGTAAACGCTTCTGCGTTGTCTTTTATGAATGGTCCTTCTTGGTATATTCGTAACTGGCAAAATATAGATGAGCGTCATATAATACGAAACAAAGTGTTCGTTCAAAAACAAGCCGTCCTTGTGAAACGAAGATACGTACAACAGAAGAAAAATAAAAATGCCATTCAGGATCCTCAGACAGCAATTACGGACCCAATGCTGCACAACCTGAGTTGAGGAAGAAATCTTACATGTTAAAATAGAAGAATTTAAGAATATTTTAAAAGAACGTGTCAGTACTGTAAACAAAATAAAGGAAATGGAAATTTTATCTCGCGGTCAACATGACAATGAAACATGGCGCACCATTAGAAAGGAATATTTGACTGTTTCTAATTTTGGAACGGTTCTGAAAGGAAGATCTTCTACTTCTTGTCACAATTTTCTACGAAATTTATTATACGGAAGAGAATTAAATGCCCCGGCAATTATCTACGGTAGATTACATCAACGTAAAGCGAAGAAAATGTATGAAGCTAGAACGAATAATAAAATTGAAGATTGTGGCCTTTTTATTGACCTAAATAATTACTTTCTTGCAGCTAGCCCCGATGGTATTGTAAAAAAGATGGTTTAATAGAAATTAAATCTTCCGTTTAAAGGGAAGAAATTGCTAGATCCTTTTGAGAGTAGTGACTCATCAGCGGTTCAAAACTTGTGCTACAAAGTTATTGATCACAAAACACGGTAAGATTTTATGACTATTAAAAAATACACTTTAAACTGTTTATGCATTATTAGAGACTAAAGAGAAAACCACAACTATTATTATCAGGGCAAGGGCAATTAAATATTACTAGAAAATCTTTTTGTGATTTTATCTTATATTCTGAGGGATCCTAATTGGATTGTGAAAAAGAAAGAAAAAGAAGATAACACAAAATAGATAGTATGAGTTATTATTTTTTATTAATTTGTGTAAAAGAAACTATAATAATTATTTCATTTTATGTTTTTTGTTTTTAATTTTTTTCTTGTTATTTTTGACAAATTTGTTAAAAGAAATTAGTATAACTACAGTGCTTTAAATAAACTCCTAAAAAATAATCAAAAAAAAAAATTTATTATCATCAAACTACTAGCGTTAATTATAAAGTTCTAGAGATAAAAATGTCAAAATATTCACAATTGGTAGGTGTTATTATTTTTGATTGCGTTATTTCGAATAAATAAGCGGTGGTTTTACTATTAAACGATTTATAGCCAATCCACCGATAATTAATCATATATCTGTTTATCAACAATTTATCATTAAGACATTAAATTTTAGAATATAGGTTATTTGTGCACTCAAGTATTTTTATCAATTAATTTACGTTATTTCAGTGCTAGAATATGGTTGCTCTAAACTTAAAGTATTTTACCTGGGATTAAATTTTAAGGCGGTACTTAGGTAAAAACAGTATTTTCCATAATAATGCCATCTGTTGAAAAACGGTTGTCCCTACCAAGTATCGAACGGCCTTTAAACTCATAAGGTACAATGTGGGGTAATATGCCTTCTAATTTCTAACTGAGGCATATTACCCCGAGGGGCGGCTTATTACCCTGACACTTTTTTTCTTTTATTTCAGTAACGATCGAGATGCTTTGAACATATATTCGAAAGAACGTGAGGGCTTTATGGTCCGAAGAAGATCTTCGAAATGCTATTGAGGATCTTAGAAATGGTAGAGGGTCAGTTGGCCAAGTTAGTCATACGTACAAAGTTCCCGCTCGTATACTTTGATGAGGAGAATGGGATCTTGGAACCTCTGTAAAGAAAAATTAGGCGGCAAAAGTTGTCTGACTTCAGGTTCAGTTCATGAAGCTAGTTTGAGAAAATACATTCAGAACATGGAACAGCATGGGTTTGTGCTAACATCGGTTGATGTGAAGAAGCTTGCATTTTCTTTTGTTATTCGAAATAACATTCCGAACAATTTTAATATTGCTAAAAAGCAAGCTGGCCATGACTGGTTTACCTCATTTATGCAGAGACATCAAGAATTCGAAAAGCTCAAGGAATGTCTATAGCTCGAGCCAAAGGTATAAATAGAGAAGAATGCGGACGATACCTCGATATTTTGGAAAAAGTATTAACGGAGAATGATTTATTAGAAAAATATTCAATATCGATGAGTCAGGGCTGCAACTAAACAATAAACCAGGGAAAGTTGTTGCCACTAAAGGCATTAAAACATGTAAACTGTGTCACAAGTGTTGAGAAAGGTGAGACGATATCAGTAATAGCCTGATGCGTAAATGCAGAAGGTCATTTCCTTTCTCCCGTTTGTATCTTTAAAGGCAATAACAAGAAAAAGAATTTGAAGATGGCTTGCCTCCTGGTGGTAAAGTCATTATGAACGAAAAATCGGCTTATGTAACAACAGACATTTTTAAAACATGGCTTCAAGAGCACTTTATTGCAAGAAAGGAGCCAGGTAAAGTACTTCTCATTCTAGATGGGCACTCCTCACACTGTTCGGATGTAGAGCTCTTGGATTTAGCTGCAAATAACAATGTTATAATTTTGTGTTTACCAATCCATACGACCCATTGGTTGCAGCCACTAGATAGATCGTTTTTTAAGCCTCTAAAAACCTATTAGTCTCAAGCATGTAACAACTGGATAAATAATCATCCAGGTTGCAAGTTGAGTAGACTACAGTTTCCAGCACTCTTAAATATCGCATGGGGAAAAGCTGCGACTGTTCAGAACGGAGCTTCGGGTTTTAGAACCTGTGGTATCTACCCGTTTAATGCCACTATAATTCCAGATCATGCTTTTATTCAGCAAAATTCTGAGACAATTCCAAATAATGATAATTTTGAAAAAACTTTAATGATACAATTCCTAATAATGTCGAGAATTTTAACAATATCCTCACCGATAATTCTAACAACGGGGCTCATATTACTGATGATACTGCAGTAAACTCCAAGACCAACAATCATTTGAAGCGATTGCGCCTATTCCAGTTATCCCTGGACCGAGTGGATGTCAGAAAAGGAAACAGCATGCCGAGCTACTTACATCTCCAAAAGTAATTGCAGAAAAACGAAACAAAAAGGAAATGATAGGCAAAAAGGAAGCTGCAAAGTTAAAACGCAAGCAAGAGAAGGAAAGAAAGGAAGCCAATAAAGAGAATAAGGAAAAAAAGAACACTTAGTATTCGAAGAAAAAACGTAATGCAAGGGATACTGATGATTCCAGTTCATCAGAAAGCAATTGGATGTGTCTACAGTAGAGAGCGGGATTCAGAATTGAAACAATGAATCAGAATTTTGCGCCCAATGCGGTGGCTACTATTGTGACAAAAAAGGTCCCAAATGTGATTGGTTACAATGTATAAAATGTCATGATTGGGTTCACGAGATATATTCTCCTTCAGACATTTATTGTGCAGATTGCCTTCCACTAAGTCAAGTAGCTAGTATGTACTTCTAGGGTTCTGAAGATATAAGTTTTATTAGCCTGCTTCGGTGTATCACCTAATAAATTTGTTAATTTGTGAAGAAAATAAATTTTTCAATCTCAAATAAATTGTTCACTTCTTACGAGAATAGCATGTTGCCATATTCCCCAACTCATGATGCCATATTACACATGGGTACGGGTAATATGTCCATAACGTATTATTTAATATTTTTCCTTCTATCTTTATAGTAGGAATATGGCAACGAGTATATCACGGAACATAACTGTCGTATTTGTATTTGAGACCACAAATAAATAATAACACAAGTTATAATTAAAAGTTTACTACTTAAAATATAAAGAGTTATATTATAAGCCCCTAACATCTCCTATTCTTTACAAATCTAATTTACTCTACCTAATCGAGTTGTTGTGCCTAAAGTTTCATCATTATTACTAACATCATTATTTACACACTTGTCTCTTTGACCATACCCCAACACATTTAATGGATCATACCAAAGTTCATTATGATCATTGTGAAACTCGTTCATAGTTGTGGTTTGACCAAAGCTTACATGTTTCTTAACTTTATTATGCTTATCTAATTCAGGATCTTTTTTAAAGAGATCGTTATTTACAAACTTAATAAATCTACGATTTCTTTCTAATAAGGATCCTTTGTCTAATTTAACTTTATACCTATGCTTATTTAATTTTGCAAGAACTATTCCAGGTTACCAATTAGAATTTGGTTTTGTTTGTACATATACTCTATTCCCTCTAAATAAAGGCATTAATTGTCTTACTCCCAATAAGTCATGATAATTTTTTTGACATTTCTGGTTGTTATAAAGGTGTACACTGTACTTTTTGTGTTCGATAACTTTTGGTTTTAACTGGTTTTCAATTATAGCCAAGTTATGTCTAGTTTTTCTTGACATCAATAATTCGTTTGGTGAGTAGTCACCACTAGTGGTGTTTCGGTATTGTAAAAGAGCCATATAAATATCTTTTTGTCCTCGATTAGTTTTTTTATTATAGATTTGGCAGTTTGTATACTTCGTTCCGCCATACCGTTCCAACGAGCGTTCGTTGATGAAGTAACCTTATGTTGGAAATCCCAATCAATAGCAAATTGTTTGAACTGTTGTGAGGTAAATTGTGGACCTCCGTCTGATACGATAACAGCTGGTATTCCATATCTTGAAAAAAGAGCTTTCATAATTTTCATAATCTCTTCACTAGTAGCGTTTGCGTTTAGTTTTTCCACCCTTTATGTATTTCGAGTAATAGTCCACAAGTAATAAATATGTGTCGCCATGTAACTCAAAGAGGTCACATCCAACTTTGAAACTTTCATGTGAAGTCAGAGGTTCGAAATTTTGAGAACGTGAGTATTTTAAACATAAGTGGCAATTACTAATATACTGTTTTATTTCATGTCTCATGGTTGGCCAAAAAATAGACTCTTCCGCTAATTTGGTGCATTTTCTGATTCCTAAGTGACTATAGTGAATTTTGTTCAGCATTTCTTTCCACATTTTATTTGGTATTAATAAGCATTGATCTTTGTAAATTATGTCATCATTGACTGTTAGTTGATTTTTGAATTTTTTAAAAATTTTTACACTATCTTGCAGTTTCTTTTTATTTTTATTCCACTCTGTTAATATTACGTACTTTAATTCTTGTAATTCCGTATCTTGAACTGTATTTTTTCGAATTTCTTGTAATTTGTGTTCACTCGTGTTTATTTGTGAAGTTATTAGGCATACTTGACTTTTGAGTTCCTCGTCAATTAATTCGTCTTTTACGCTGGCTCTCGATACGGCATCGGCTATAACTTGGTCTTTACCCGGACGGTATCTTACTTCCACCTGATATTTTTGTATTGCTAGCAACATTCTTTGTAATCTCCCTAGGCATTTGTTCAAAGCTTTTTTGAATAATGTGATCAATGGTTTGTAATCCGTTTCAACAATTGTCTTCTTCCCAAATATGTACTGTTGGAATTTTTCTAAGCCGAAGCAGATTGCTAGCATTTCTTTTTCGATCACTGCGTAGTTCTTCTGAACGTCAGTCAAGGCTTTTGAAGCGTAGTTTGTTTTGCAGTAACACTGCACTTAACCCCCCGTTACTTGCATCGACCGAAATTATTGTTTCTTTGTTTACATTAAAGAATTGTAGTACTGGACTATTGGATAATTTTGTTTTCAATTTAGTTAAAGCAGTTTCGTGTATTTCTTCCCATTGAAAAAGTACATCTTTTTTTAAAAGTTCCCGCAGTGGAATTGTATCTGTAGAAAATCTAGGAATTAATTTGTTCACGTAATTTAGAAGACCGATCAATCTTTGAACATCATTTTTGTTTTCCGGTCTCGGCATTTCCATGATAGCTTTAATTTTGTTGTAATCTGGAGACAAACCGTTTTGACTGATAACATGGCCCATGTAATTAATGTTGTTTAAATGGAATTTAATTCCGTTGATCCTAGCTTTTTCTAATACCGCTTTTAATCTGGCGTCATGCTCGTTTTTAGTCTTACCAAGAACCAATATGTCATCCACATAGATTTCGACTCCTTGCATTTTAAAAACTTCCTTAAACCGTTCTTGAAAACCTCAGGTGCACTGCTAATACCATAAAGTAAACGTTTGAACATGTACCGGCCAAAAGGTGTACCAAACGTACAAAGTTTAGAACTTTCATCGTCTAATTTTATTTGGTAAAATCCAGATGTTGCATCTAGGCTACTGAAATATTGTGCTCCTTCTAGTTGACCAGTAATTTCCTACAAGGTTATTATCTTAGTATGTATTTGTTTAAATCTTGAGGATCAAGGCAGATTCTCAAGTCTCCTTTAGGTTTGCGAACCAAAACTAATAGATTTACCCATTCTGTTGGCCCATCTACCTTCTGAATTATTTCATTGCTAATTAAACCGTGTAACGTCTCTTTTAATTTGTCTAGAAGTTTTAAAGGTACCTTTCTTGTTGGATGTACAGTGGGTATTGCATTACTAGACATTGTTATATGGTACGGTTCTTTGAGACATCCGACTCCCGAGAATAATTCGACGTAATTTTGTATAAGTACGTTATATTCGTTTGTTTGAGTATCTACGATACTATTTGAAATTGTATCTATTCTAGCAACTAAATTCAATTCTTTACAAGCTGATAGCCCTGAGATAGGTAGACTGTCTGTCTTTACCACATAAAATTCTAACCAGTATTCATTTTGTCTGCTAATGCACTTTAGATAGCAAGTACCAGTTACTTGTAATTTTTCACCAGTATAAGAACTTAAATTAACTTTAGTTTGTTTCAAAGAATTTTTAGGCATATTGTGGTATCTGTGCATACATCTATTTACCTGAGTTTTTATTGTTTTAATATAACATTTTAACAAACGAAATGCCAAAAATTAAAACCATAATTGAAATAAATCTATTTTGCATTCATAACAATTTTGAACAATAGTTGTACTAAGATCTTAAGCTACAAATTTTATTTGAAATTTTTTTAATATCTTCATTTGTTACCAGAGGTGATAATAGATCTAATTATAAAAGAAACTGGCCTATTATGACATACTCATCACTCATTGTGACGTACATTTTTTGATATTTGCAATTATTAACAGTTGGAGAGAATCATCGGTCTTTGTTCATTGTTGGAATAGTCTTTTACGCTTCAATTTTCTGAGACAAAAAAATAATTAATATTTTAATGAAACATGAACAAGTGTGGCATTTTAAGCTACCCTTAGGATAAAATGACACATTTTCTTAGGGCAATATGACATACCCATTCAGGGCAACATGAGAGGTCACTAATAATTATTCCAAGGAGGGTAAAAAGGCAACTTCATTTATCATGAAAAATAAAGTTTATTCCATAAAATGTAAACTGAGAAACAAAACTTTTCTTACAGAAAATAATGTTCAAAAATAAACTTATAAGAGGAACTGAAACTTACATTATAGCTCGTATAAAAAATTTAAACAGTCTCTATAAGGGATGGATTACATTATGTACAGGCATGGAATGCATATCTAACATTTAACGGCAAAGTTCACAAGTAGGTATATATCTTTGTGTTTGGCGAGACGCCTGCACATTCAGAATGTGTCCACTGAGTGCACCTCAACCATACTTCTCTTAGTTTCGAATGTGAGAAAAGTTTGTTGAAATAAATGCAAGCCGCATCTTCAAACGTGGAAAACAGATAGCAATTATCTTCTTCTCCTGAATCATCTTGTATTATATTTTTCGTGACGTTCTGGCGTTTTGCTCGTCGTTCCAGAGCAAAACGTTTCTCCTCGTCCTTTGCTTTCAACTCATCCATATGTGGTGTTGAAGTCAACACACCAGTCCCTTGCCGTTTACGATTCTTTCGTTTGAAAGATGCTAACTATTTGGGTGTCGGAAGAATGCTTTCTACTGAAACTTGGTTATGCTGTCCAAAACTGCAGGCACTCCTTTACTCGAAACTGTTACGGTGGTTCTAGATTGTAGCGTTGGAGAAGGAGTTCTTTCTGTAGGTATTATTAGACCTCTAGGTCCATTTAGTTCAGGCAGATCCGTAGCACTCGCGGTAGCAAACATCCAATCGAGAAATATATTTGCATTGAATGGGTGAATTCCAGTCTATCTGAAGCCACTGACTGAATTTTCCATGGTGGAACTGCGTTCGTAGACTTTACTGAAGAGTTTTCCTATCTGATTGCAAGCATTAAAGCATTCAAGTTTTTGTGGCTTGCGTATCCGTCTAAAAGTAACAAGGTTTTCTTTCCCTGAAAGGAGTGAGAGAATTAAAAAAAATGTTCCAACCAGGAACAAAAGAGTTTGCTTGTCATCCAGCCCGACTCTTGACAATCCCAGTGTATCAGCTGGTGCATTGTCGATTAACTTTGGTTTCCATTTTATCCTTGCAAGTATGAGAGCTGATGGGATGTATGTGCCTATTGCATTCATGCAACAAACAACAGTGGTGTGGACACCTCTCTCAGCACTCGTAATTGCACCAACTTGTTTTTGCCCTTTGGTAGAAAGTATTTTCTGAGGGCGTTAAACAGTCGAAAGCGCAGATTTATCGACATTGGAAATACATTCAAAAGTGATGTTGTGTTCTGTTACTGTTCTTTCTAACAGATCAAAAATTTCTTAACCTGAGGTTTATGGAATCCCTGTGGTCGAGCTGTTCTGACCTTGGATAAACGGATATTGACAAGTTTGGAAAAGATATTCCAGCTAAAAATATTGTATGTGCTCGTGTTATTTATTGCATTTCTGTTTCTCAAAACAATGTATGTATATAGGTATACTATTATGTTACAAAAATAAGAATTAAGTTTTTCATCTTCAGAGTCATTATCTACTGAAACAAAAATCGTCTTCCTGGATTGGAAAGTGTCGAAATAGTACATACAGAACGTTTTTGTTTCAAGAATTTTAATATCTACCAGCACCTAACGTTTCCGTGGCATCCATTTGACTTGACTTGAAAGGGTTCATGTTTTTGATGCTTTAATTGCTGATCCAAGATAGAGTGCAGAAGTCATAAGGGAACATATATTTTCCGACGGTGTCACTTGCATACACTATCAAGAAGTCACTACGATTTTTCTCGTTGGTATATGCTATGGCCAATTTTAGTCAAGTAAAACCCCAACGTAATTATTTTGAAATCTTCTACTTTCAAACGAACAAAATTACTGAAAACATTTGCAGTTGCTTTTCTCCTTTGGAATCTGCGCTCCAAGTTAAAATCAACTATAAGTTTCAAGCCTTGTTTCAACATGGCCAAGAATTATTGGGGCTTGGATATTGTTTACACGATTGGTAAATAGATGCTTGGCAGAAATTTGTTTTAAGTAATCAATTTAAGTTGCTTTCATATAGAACTATAGAGCGTACTTGATGTTTAAATTTGTTCACAGAAACATTCTCGGCGATTTGTCCACGAAAGCATTTTCGGCGTTTTGTTCGCAAAAACATTTTCGGCGTTTTTTCCGCGGATGCTGTTGGAATTTAGACGCCACGTTACGATCGCTGAGGGGTGGTTTTTTACTTTTTGGCGGTTCGACCACATTCCGCAATTTGTCCCCAGAAGTATTTTTGGCGGTTTGTCAATATAAGTTTTTTGGCGATTTGTCATAGATCTCCTTTATGATGCAGGCTGGCTGTTCTGAAGGTAAATGGTATACAATAGGTTACCTGTGACTCGATTTATATTCTATAATCCAAGATGAGTTTTAGTCGTAAAATACTAGATAATGGTTAGAAGAGTAAGTAAGTTTGTTCTCCTTGAGTTACCAATGCTGTTTGTTGTCATCCACTATACTAATTGTTTATAAATATTAGTCCACAGAAGGAGTCATTCTGATTTTTAAAGTCTGTAATAACAATAAAAAACTGTTTTCTTGTAGCTTCAAAATATATATGTGACATACATTAAAAAGACAACCAAAATTAAAGAATATAAAATATACAGTGTGTTAGCAAATAAGTGCGACAAACTTTAGGGGGTCATTCTGCATGAAAAATTATGACACTTTACAATATAAACGTATGTCCGCAAATTCAAAGGCAAGATAGATTTTTATCACAAATGGAACAAGAAATTCATTTTTTTTTAATTTGAAAAAATTCAGTGAGGTACCATTTCTTCTTTGAAAAAATTGAAATCATTACCCATACGCGCGCCAATGATCATGATGAACTACTTCTTAAAACCCACGAAGTTTCATTTACATATCTCGACCTGTTTCAGAGCAATAAATAAATCGTCCGTTTATAAGAAAAAAATGAACATCCCGTACCTATCTGTGAAAATGAAGCATTTGCGGACATAGTAAACAGTCATTATTTTTCTGCAGAATAACCACCAAAAATTTGTCACCCAAAATTTAAAAAATGGAAAAGATCAATTGTAAATTGTAAATTAAAACGATTATAATGTAATATACAGGTCACACAACTAAAGATTATTTGGAGGTCAGATGCGCATTCGTCCGTTTTCAAACATTCTACTCGCGCCAATTCGAGGATTTCAGTAGCGTCGCAGGTAAATTGTTTCAAATGTATATTACGTCATTGTAGTACGTGTACAAACATCATTATTAACACATTTTCTTAATACGTATTGAAATTTTACTGTTAACTTTCTTTAATCAACTAATGGAATTAGGATGTTTCAAACAGATTAGGTAATTATCCTTTATTATACAAACATCATTTCGCGATTACGTGAAAGTAGACCTTTTTACTCAATTTGTTTTTATTACTTATGGAATCTTAATTCCACTAATCTCAAATGTCAACAGAAAACTGCGTATATTCTTATTTTAAATTTAAACAAGAGTAATTGTGTGATACGATATCGTGATTATGAGCTCTACACCAGCTTAGGTCAACACGGACAAGTGATACGCAGTCAAACGCGCGAGGTTGTGTACAATGTGTACAGTTATTTTAAAACCATTAATCCTTCAAACACATTCAAAGAACTTAAAGAAAAAACGTGTGCAGCAACTAAGGTGTCTATTGCTACGGTGTCCAGAATTATCAAGGAAGGCGAAGCTGATGTAGAAGAGAAACCTCAATTTTCGAGTCCCGGAAAAAACGTCCACGTGAATCTCCAGTAACACATCTACAACCATACGAAAAAACTATATTTCGCAACTTTATATATAACTTCCATAAAACAGAGAGTGCTAGAGTGAATTTAAATGCTTTGCGTAATAAACTTATGGCGGATTTGGATTGGAAGGGTAGTGCATCATCGTTAAGGTGTATTTTCACGAAACTTAGTTTTAAGTGTACCAACAATTAATTACGCCGCCACTGGTAAGTGATTTTAAGCTGTTACACTTGACGATTGTTCCCGAGCGCAATGACGTATCTCCGCAACCCGAATCATCTTTAGTTGTGGGACCTGTAGTAGATGTTCTTCTGATCAGTGGCGTAGCTACATATTCAGCGCCCTGGAGCAAGATAGATCTATACGCCCTCTTCTTTTCACGCAAGCGTTCCAACAAAATCTTTTTTTTGTTTTTTAGTTTTTTAATTGCAATTTTAAATATTTGACATTTTGTTTAAATTTTTAAATTATATATAACATATTCAAACAGTAAAATTGAATTAATTTATTAATTAGACATGATTATTTTATAAACTTGCATAACTACATTAACAAATTTAATTAGTACATCTCAAAACTGTTTTTTTCTTGCTTTTTCTATTGCAAATCGATCAATTAATTTATCCAGATCAAGTTGAACAGCGATTGTTTTTTCAATCGATATTGTGGCCAGAGAGCTAAGACGAGATTGAGACATGATGCTTCGTAAAAAGCTTTGAAAAAATTTGTTCTGCTATCGCTGTCGACACCGGTAAAGTTAAAAAAATTATACATGGAGTAATGATATCTGAGAAACTACTTGAGGCATTGGTGTGAATTAAAAGTAATTTAGCAACTTCGCGTATAGAAGTAATTTGTTTTAACTGAAATAAAAAAACACATTTTAAATCTTATAAGTTATGGTCCAAATCTAAGCGAAATATCTGAAGGATAAGCGGATTTCAACAATTCGGAATCAGCCAAAATCAGATGAAGCGACAAGATATACCTACTGGAGATAAATATTTAAATAGTGTACATAATTCACGCACAGACTTAAAGCAAATATTTAATTGATTAAGTACTATATCAATTACTTTATAAACAACTTCAAAACTATCTTCACTATTTTGAATTGGGCTCATCCACTTGCAGTTCATCAAAGAATTTTTTTACTCGACGCAATTTTTTATGGGAAAACAAGGTTCAATGCTTCATCTAGTTGATAATTTAACTGCCTCATTTTTAACAGTATCCCAATTATTTCTCAACGTTTGGAATTGGGTTAAGCAGTTTTGTTTGATTGCTCTATATCTTCATGTTTACCTTGCAACATTTTGGTAACTGTATTAATAGGTTCCAGTAGTTTATTTTGTATAATTATCAAAATAATGGTTGTGTATTGTTCCAAATAAGTTATCAAACTTTTAGCTTCACGTTACTCCTCCTGGTTTCTTCCGTTTAAAGTCAAATAAGTTAATATTTTAATAACATCAAAATAGCAAGAACGTAGCGTGTTAAGAGCCTGAACACGGGAAAACTAGCGTGTTGGGCAACCCCTTTTTAATGTTTTTGCCAAATTAGTTTGATTAGTTTCTATTAACATTGCCCAACGCCTTATCGAACTAAAAATCATAAATTATTTATATAAAAAAAAATAATTTTTTTTTTTTTTTTTATTTTTTTTTTTTTTTTTTACTTCTTCTCCTAAAAAAAAAAAACAAACTAAAAATTAATAAAAATAAATTATAAAAAATAAAAATAAAAAATAAAAAAAAAAAAAAAAAAAAATAAACTTTAATTAAAAAAAAAAAAAAAAAAAAAAAAAAAACAAACCAAAAAACTACCTCTTTAATTTTCTGACTTTCTGTACATTGTTGACACTATCGTTGATCACTAAATTTAAATTATGAGAGCAACATTGAACAAATCTGGCAGCAAGGTTTCTTTTCATAATTCTTGATTGTAATCCTGAATACGCACCATTCATATTTGCAGCTTCATCGTAGCATTTTGACCACGCAATTTTGATACGTTAGAAAAACTTTCAATTATTTTTAGAACTTTGGTTTCCAATCCTTGTGATGTTTAGTCAGTAACCTGTGTAAATCCACAAAACGTTTCCTTTATTTGTACCTCTATTGGTTTCTCATCTTAATTTTTTAACAACATAACGGAATACCGTACTTAGTTGATCGGTTTTTGTTAAATCTTGGGTTGTATCCGTTATTATTGTTATGAAAGCGGCTTCTTGTATTTCATTTTTTATTTGCGCATTGATTTCATTTCCTATCAAATTAATCAACTCATTTTGTATATCTGGACTTAAGTAATTTCTACCGCCTTTAGGTTTTTTTAAAAAGTATGCCAATACATCATCATAACGAGAAACTAATTTAATAATTTCTAGAACATTTTCTTGCGTAGTTTCTACATTTTTAATATCTGTAGTTCCATGCGCTCGGAAAGGAAAATTATTAATGGCCAATGTCAGAGTTACATCAACTTATATGTCGCAATACTTTTCGCCAATAATTTACTGCGTTGTTAATTTCTTGCCGATTAATTGTATCTACAGTGAAACTACTTTGCCATCGATAGTAAACCTCGCAAGAAATTGCATGTTGGTTTGATTCTTCGTGTGTTTCGATATTTCTTGTTAAATGTGCCTAATCAGATGTTCCTCTTACGAAAGCTAGATCGCAGTTTGTTGTATCAAAGATTTTTCAGTTGAATGGTTCACAATCATTGTTTTTTAATTTTTATGTGTTCATTATATTTATAATCATATTTTCATTAAAGCCTCTATTTACATTTCGCCCAGCTGAGTCTTTGGGGAAAGGTCCCTTGGTTGACAAGGACAAGATCAATAACTCTGTGTTTTTGTTCAGTTGTTAATGTTCCTGAAAATTTTCCTTTATCCGATGAGTTTATTATTTGAGTATCAATGTCCGTCATTTTTGGAGGAACTTTAGATTCTGCTTCAATTGGTATGTCTGTTTTAGTTATGTCCAGAGAATTATTATCAGATTGCAGTTTATCTTCCTGAGAACTACCTACAACTGGTTGAATTATTTGAATCTACTCCAACTTGTCAGTCTTAAAAATGTTTGTATTTTAGCCAGTTTTTTAAAACATC
Organism: Abscondita cerata; assembly: GCA_030710515.1. Lineage (NCBI taxonomy): Eukaryota > Metazoa > Arthropoda > Insecta > Coleoptera > Lampyridae > Abscondita > Abscondita cerata. The sequence goes on from JALBCR010000004.1 coordinate 1,173,942, forward strand.
CTTTTCGGCTTCTTTTTCTAAACTGCGCACCACCTAGTTTTTTTGAAGGAATTTTTAAATACTACCGTTGGTACCTGAAATACATAAATACATATGGAAGATACAAAAATATAAATGTTTTTTATTAAATTAAATTATTTCTTTATTTATAACTTTTGGAAATTTGAGAGCTTAAGTAACGAATAATGTCATTTGAAACTCAAAAATTATACTTTTTAATTCATATTTTTCGCAATAAAATTAAATTAAATATTAATGTTGCTAAACTTGAATAGTATACTTTATAAATAAACAAACTACTTACTACTACAATACCGACGAATCACTGATTCACAAATCAAAAACACTGCAGCACGGAATTCAATTAAAATAATAGCCAATCAGTATAGTCAAAAATTTGGTCAATCTTCACTTAAGTCACCTAAGCCAACTATTACTAACGTACACTTAATAAGTTGAATATATATTTTGATTCAAAAATCAACATGAAGTTCATAAATGAAACGAAGAAGCACTGAGTAGGTACTCGTATATATTTTGCTTATCACATTAGTGGCGCTTTTACGTAGATGTCAAGAGGCAAGGTCGGTAAAGGGATGTTTTTTATTGAAAGAAACGTTTGTGTCATTCAAGAATTTAATTATTCAAAGGATTGACCTATCCTTGACATCGGATTTTTCTCTAGTTTATACCACTAAATAAGTATAGATTATTATTTTCTTCTATTGAAAGAGGTTAAAACCCATGCCGCCCGCTGTTTTAAATACTGTTTTTGTAAGAATTAAGAAGGAAGGTACGTAGAAGTTCATGCATAAACATACCTAATAGAGATTCTTTGAATTTCGGCTTAATACAAAACGAAAAAGAAGATAAGGAACACATTTTTCGTGGGATTTTCAATGCTTTGAGTGTCTACAAAACACGATTACGCCATATTCACAGAATAAATATTGTATATTCTGTGCCATAGTTGTGCTCCCCCCAAAAGCAATACTAGGAAAATAATACATTTCAGCTTAAGTAAGAGGTCCCGCAGCGCGCACAACATTAACTAAACATTGTCAAATTGTGTGCACATTGATTAACCTTGTTTTATCTTCTGATAGTCTTTAGTAACTTCACTTAACCTGCCTTGACCGCCTTCAAAATTCGTGCGCTCGGAGCATTTTGCTCCAACGCTCCAGGCACGGTAGCTTATAATTGAGTTTCTGTTGTTACAAATCAACCGTAATTTCTAGAATAATGAGATTGTTCCAATATAACAAAGAGCAATGAGAAAGAGCCTCAAGTAGTGGTTAGTTATTGGACTATCAATGGCATTGATGCTTGCTTTATAAAAGAAATAGAAGGTCGTTATGCTAGTACATAATCTAAAATAATAATTTAATTCCAAATTAAATATATATTTTTTATAATTTTATCACTATTATTAATTTATAACAGAAGTTTTAACTTATGCAACCAACAATGCGCATTAATTCTGTTTTTTGTAAGTGAGCCATGAACGATTATGTCTGCTACAACTGGTATATATAGAAGAATTTCCAAATTAATTGAACGCTGGCCCCTGGATAAAAAGAAACCGGGAAGGTAAATTTTAAGCCCTTACTATAATTAGCTGTTATGTAATCACAATTATTGTACTTATTATATAAGAAATAGATAACATCGCGTTGTAGGTTATGTTTACATTTTCAAGTCTTAAAAATCTCTGATTTATTTATTAGTTGTTAATTTCAGGATTAAACCAAAGAGAATATTAAACGTAGTTAGATGGTTTGCCCCAAATCAGAAAACAGTTACACCCGATTGGGCTATAGATTGACGGCTTGTTTATCCTTTTTGATTGCATTTCCGCTTTGTTATGAATCAGTTCAACTTGAAACACTGAGTTGCAGTTGAATTAGGGTCATATTTGTTGATTACCTAAAGAAAAAGTTTTGTAATAAGTTATACATCGTTCAAGCACGACTGAATATCTTTGTGGTTTGCTCAGTAATGCATTCAATTTAATAGTCTTACGCCTCACAATAATCTGTAACATTCTTGCTTGACAGTGGACTCTGAGTATGTTTATACTTTTAATGTACAATGCTTTATCTGTGTATATAATCTGCCTTAAATGGTGCTCTTTAAGGACAATTTAAATATTTAGTTTCTATCTCTGAATAGTTTGTTTGAGAATAAATGTTTAGCTTATAAATCGTAACTGTTGTAGTTGAGTTTCAGGATTTTAACTATTCTGGGAGTAACAAATTTTGTAACCTGAACTAATCGTTTTAGGACTCTCAATGATATTGAACCTTGAGTAGGAGTATGTTTTTTTTTTAAATACCCTAGTTATTTGGCCGACGTTGTGCACAGTCTTATCAGAGCATCTGTTTATTTGGAATTAAAATATGTTAAGTCGGAGTCATAATTAATACAATGGTAATCTTTATAGTCTGACAAACCGGATTGAAACTTCGGCACATATAAAGTACCAGAAGGCCCCAGAATTGTGGGAAAACTAAAATTAATTAAAAATACACAGGAGATGTAATCCAAGTAATCGAAGAACAACTGTAACATGTAAATATCCTTATAAAAGATTGAAAATCATACACATTTTCTTAAAATACCTTCATGCAAATTTTGATTCTATTTTATTAATAGGTTTCTAAACTACGGTTTTTGTTTTTTATTAAAATAATTCCCATTTATTACATTTTGTTGGAAAAAATGAAATGAAAAAATCGTAATAAATTATTACACAAATTCAAAATATGCCATGAATTATGAACTCGCGTCAGTCTTGTACTCCAAGTCTTCTCTTGATGAATATTAATTAATTCATTATTACTTATTTCAATTTCAAATAAACAGATACCTTAATGAAGACAATAGTTGAAAGGTAAAACTAATTAAAGGACACACTACTACTGGAGACCCAATTTTGCCAGGGATCACACTTTATAGAGCTCTTATTGGTGGTGTGGGTTACCTCAGTTAGTTAATGATTCTTATCGAATCTTATAGACCACATACCTGTTGCTGATGGATATTTCGTTTTTTTAGTGCAATTTGGATGTTTATGAGATAACTAATTTTTGTCATAATTCATAATAAAATAGGATACTTATTTTATAATTTTGAACGTAATCGTTGCAACTCTGCTTCCTATAATCTTGTCTGAAATCACTGTGTAGGGAGTTGCCAAACTTATTGTTTACTTTTTTCTTACACGTTCAAATTCACCCTTAAACGTATACGACTATGACGTCGCGCTTAACCATAACTTTGGAATCAAATATGGTTCTAATTTAGGTTGGGTTCTTTTTTTTTGGAACGTTGTCATAATCATGTTTTTAAGATGTTAAGACAATGCGTACTTTTTGATCTCCATTTATTGTTCTTCTCTATTTTTGTTTAATCTTAACTTATATTTTTCTTATCACCTCGGTTCACGTTGCTAGGAACAGATTCGATGCGAAAATCGCCCTTTTTTCAAATTCGTCTCGCATTAAAACGGCTCGAGATATTTTCGTTTCGAAAAAAGTTTCGAGTTTACGAAAGATGTGTCTTTATTTTTCGATTTAGATTTTTTGTACGAGGGCATCTTCGAGGTTAAAAAAAATGTTCAAAATAGTCAACAAACTTTTAAACAAATTGAGCCGTAATTTGACCACAACTCGCTTATTTTCGGACCGATTTTCAAAATTCAAAAAGAATCTTACGCGGATAAAGAAATAAACATTTTTTTGAACTCGGTTGTTTTCAAAAGTTATAAGCGAAAAACTAAAACGGCCATAATTTCTAAATTATAATCGATAAAGAAAAAGTTTATTTAAGAAAAACGTTCGTTTTTTGTGCCCCTGTCGCATAATGTGTAATAACATTTTTCTTTTCCAACCATTGGTAAACTATCGTGTCGTATTGCTACACATACTTTTAATAAAACTTTTTAAAACAATAAAATGTTTATCATGAACGAATTTTAAACTACATCTGATTTAAACTATGATAGAAAAAAAGGCCTAACGGCCAGAATTTCCATTCCGACAATTGTGATAACAATTATTACCATGACAGTAAACCCAAGGTTAACTTTACCCATGACTGAAATACTGGCTGTTAGGGTTAGGTTGGCTGCATACCGGAGGCGACGACACAGCTTGCGACGAGTCATTTTTCTCAGAGTACGAAGTAGACGTAGGTTGATATGGAATAGCCGCACACCGCACGCGACAGTTGGAAACTGCTTGTACCAAAAGAGTATATGTGACTGGAAGTATGCATCCTCGTTTGGAAGCTCGATTCATTCCGCTTTGCGCTTGCTCCAAAACACTTGTGAGTGCCATACAACTACATGCACAACAATCTACTGTTTGGATAGGTTAAGTTGTGCTTTCTTTGATCGTAAAATTAAAGAACTTCTCTTCATTCTCCCGTACTTCTTCAACAATCTTCTTCCAAACAAATAACAAATTATAATATACTACAGTTACATCTTCATCACTCTTCATACTGCCTCAGAATGATAAAATGTTCTGCTTGTCACCACACCAGCAACAGAATCCGCCGGAAACCTAAAGATTTGGTCTCCGACTTTTTGTCTGGAGGTTGGAAGGTTGAAATTTTTCTTAATAATAATATTATCAATAATTGACTTTTGTATCATTGAAAACTCCGTCCAAGTAAAACGATGTACATCTACATCCCTGTCTTATTGCTTTTTGTCCTTTCATTTAAAACTTCTGCTACATACCTTGGTAACTTTTAGCTCTCATAAATTCATCTTTTATGTATTTTTCAGAGTACAATTGTTTCCAAACCATATGCACCGCGAATAACTAGAACAGTGCGAAACCACGGAACTAAACATCTTACTCTTAACTTTTGCTTTAATAGTTTTGTTGTCATAGTCATCGTGCTTTTAATATTTTCAAGTTTAACCAACAGAAAAACACCAAAAACTTTACTCGGACACGTGTTTCAACAGCTGACGTTACCTATTTTTAATAAAATGTCTATCAGTGACTTTTGTTATTTAGAAAAAGGTCCGATTTGTGATTTTTAGTTTAGTTTTTTTTTAAATTTAAAAACTACATCTTAGTTCTTGTGGTTATTAATTGTATGCATAATCTTTTTTTACTAAATTGTAAGAAAAAAACAATTTAAATTTTTTAGTTACTTTAACTGAAGATGACCTGAAATATTAACAGGTCGAAACTAGGATTAAACAAAATGGTTCCAAATTTTTTTTCAATTTTTTGATTTTTTAAGCAGCTACGGTGCTAGTCCACTGTTCCAAACCAACTTGAAGGATCAGACTTGTCTCTTAGAGTTTGAAAGTTTTAGTTTTAAGAGGCCAGTATTTGGCTATTTCATCTCTTCCCGTTAGCTACAGATGATTACGTCTGCAGTAGGGAGGCACGAGTGAACGTGAGGATAAGATTTGCTGACAGAGCTGCTAAGAATAGATACTACATTGTTATTTATCTTCAAAGTCATGGCAACTATAAGCTAGTCACCTATCTTTCTAATACCAAAACGGAGAAAGTTAGACTCTCTCACATGGTGCAATAGTACTAGAGAAGATATTTGATCAGCAATTGTGTTCTTCTGCTATTGAGTCGCAGTATGGTTTCACACTTTCTTCTATGACACCTGTTGGCCACCAGAGTACATTTCTAGGCTTGCTTGACTTTTACATGGTGCTAAGGTCTTATTTATTAAATTGTTTTATCTAAGCAAGTTATTATTCTTTTTATCTACATACAATGAACTGGTAGATTAAGTGAATTAAACTTCGTAACAATAAAATAATTCACATGTGTTTTCTGAATAATTTGAAGTCGCGGCACATATTTTCAAAACGTCAATACTACTACTAAATTCAGAAATCAATGAAGATTCAATTTATCTTTTAGACGAACTATTATTATCACTAAAGTTGCACTTACACATATCCGTATTACTCAAAAACAATGTGGTTTGCAAATTATCTTCTAATACTCTTCCAATACCGCAAAGAAATCTCCGATCTGTCCTGTTGGATTATCTTCACTTGCATCTACGGAACTTTTAAATATTAAACAGCTTAACTAAGCTTTAAAAAACCTGAATACGGGTGTCTGGGAAGAACTATCGTTTTTTAAGGTATTGTCAGTCAAAAATTATTTCAACAATTTTAACATAATAGTTATTCAACCATCAAGAAATGTAAAGACTTGACAAGGATATGAACAGTCGATACATTCCGTGTTATTTATTACTTTTTTTCCATATCCGGTTGAAATATTTTGAAATTTGTCTTATTTAGCAGATAACTGTTCTTTTTGAATTTTTTCTCAGTTGCAATCTTTATTTTCTTTATCTGAACTGCCTTAGTATTTTCAAAAAGGAATCACTGGAATATAAATATATTAGAACATTACAGAGTTTAATTTATCGGAGAAAACACAAACCCATTATAGAGCTAATGACAAACCGGATAAATTGTTTCGGAGAGTAGAAGCTAAAGTTGGGGATGGCGACATTCATGGCGCTGTAAAATTGCTCTTCCTCTGATGGTTTGGCCACTCAAGATTCAACATCCGTCACATTAAAGGCCTCTTGATTTACCTGAAGCGCCTACTCCCTCAGAAGAATCCTTAAAAGTAATTTACTTAGATGTTATCGACCAGATAAATTCATTTAGAAACGGATCAGCTTCGGAATTCGATGATTTACTTCCTCAACATCTTAACGACATGATGCTAAGTTCAAATGGAGCGTCTGGAGTTATACTACTTCAATCTTTTAAAACTTAATGCTAAATGGAGAGGTCATATCATCAGTAACACCAATTTTATACGGTATAAATCTTTGTGCCTTACGGAAGAAGGATGGAAGCATTCGCCGATAGCGGTGGGCTCGACATATAGATGCTTAGTTGCTAAGCTTGGCTACAAATTTTACGCAGAAGAAATGTGCGAGTAGCGCTGACCAACACAACTAGGCTTCAGCACTAAGGAAGGTTGTGAGGCTGTAATTCATTCAGTTCAGTCTTTTATCAGTAATAACCAGGGAAAGGAGAAAGTCTTACTAAAAATTGATTTCCGTAACGCCTTTAACCAAATAGAGCGGGATTTATTATTAATGGCTGGTCGGGATAATATTTCCAAGTTATATAAATTTTTCCATCAGTGTTACTCCATGAATAAAATTATTGAAGGAAGAAGAAGTGGCATTACTTGGAAATTTGTACAAAAGAGAAAATAGCTGAAGTTGAGTTACTTCTTGGAGATCTTGATCACCTAAAATCCCACGTCAGTTATTGTCTGTTACAAAATTTCTTAGCCATTTGACTTTCCTCATCCCAACTACACCAATGTGGCTTTTTCAAGACATGTACTAAAATATTTGGATGACAAGATCCCATTTACAATGGAGAAGATAACAAATATTAGTTTTAATCAGATACAGTGGTCAATTGCTTCTCTTCCAACAAGGTTTGGAGGATCGGGCGTGAGAAGATTTTAAGATGTTTGCCTGCCCGCATTTTTGGATTCTCAACTAGTACTTGCATTCTCATCAATTCAATGTATCCCATAATTCAAGATGAGTCTCAAGTTACTTTTTATTTGGAGGCTAAGAATCGGTGGAATGCATTTTTTTTTTACAATCACTGATCGAACCTTCTTATCAGCGAAATTGGGATGAGGTAGTGATCCAGAATATTCTAGCCAATATTCATTTTGACAGAAAGCTAGCAGAAGCAAGATTAAGATCTATAGCAAAACTCCTTGATGATAATTTTAGGATCTCAGTTGCTTTAAGACTTGGCTGTAAGATTTTTACATCGCACCAATGCATTTGTGGTGATAATGTTGAAGAAAATGGACTTCCCGGCTTGTCATTCTCAAAGGTGCTTGGTAGATGGTATTAACGATATTCTGAAAAGTGCATTATCAAGTGCTAAAATTCCAACGGTTCTTGAGCCAAATGAACTATGCAGGGACGACGGAAAACGACCGGATGGTATGACTTTGTTTCCATGGACTAAGGGAAATAATCTGCTTTGGGATGTAACCTGTATTAATACTACTTCAATATGTTACATCGATAAAGAATAATACTTATAAAGAACTGTCCAAAGATTTTATATTCCTTGGATTTGCACTAGAAACAATGGGTCTTTTCTCAAAAGCTGCTGCAGAATTTATTGATGAGCTAGAGGAAGACATGAGGAAAGATCAGGTTGGAGGAAAAAAATAGTGAGAAAAAATATAATAACACTATCATATGCATACGATAGAGATGAAGAAAGCAATAAAGGCGTTGAGAAGATATTTAGAGAAAAAACAATTAGATGTAAACGTAGAAAAACAAAAATAATGGTATTTAAGAAGAAAAAAGGAAGAGAAAAAAGGAGAAATGGTGGTGGGGAAAAGAAGAAATAGAAAGAGTGAACAAATACAAATACTTAGGCTACATGATGAGATACGACAATAAAGACAGTGATCATATAAAAAAAATTAAGGAAAAAAGAAGTAATATAATGGGACGAGTATGGAGTATAGGAGAAATATTATTCGGTAAAGAAATAGAAAAAGAAAGTGGTTATTCGAGAAAATAGTAAAAAGTGTGATGATGTACGGAGCGGTGATTTGGGGATGGAAGGAATGGGAAGAACTAGAGAAGATACAGGGAGGAGAGGAATAAGATTTGAGGAAAGGATGGAAGATAGAAAAAATAATGAAATTCTATATGAATGTTGGAAGGAGGTAGAATTGCAAAGAACAAAACACGGAGAAGGAGAGAGAAGAACATACTTTAGAAGAGGGGATTACGCTACAGAAGAGGTAAGAAGATTGAGGGATGAAGGAAGAAAGATGGAAGAAGAGATAACACAAAGGACAAAGACAGCCAAAACAAGAAAGAGAGATGAAGATAAAAGAATCAAAGTATAACACGAAATACAAATATATAATGGTAGAAGGGATACTAAAATATATCACAGGATGATTAAACATAAAAGAAAAACATATGTTAGCGAGGTATAGACTAGGAAATGAGGAAAATGAGAATAAATATTGGAAAAAGATGAATAAAGAATGTGTAGGATATATTTTGTTGTGCTAATGTGGGTTTAGTTTTGTTAACCGAATCAATTTGTTAATTTAAAAAAAACAAAATTTATTATTATATTGATGAGCTTGGTCGTAGAATGGTGTCACTGACACCAAAATAAAAATCCTACCTTATTCAAAGGATAAGTGTGGCTCTTCAAAGAGGCAATGCAGCATCTATATTGGGAACCTTACCGTCTTCATGTCATTAGAGGAAGTCTTTTTACTTTAAAACTATTAATTATGTATGTGTGTATTTTTACCTTAACATTAGGTTAGTATATTTTCAAAATTTATACAAACACAATATCTCTTGTTAAACTTAAGACGTCACCTTTTTAACTGCTTGTTTCCCTTCAGGGTTATTCGGAATTCATATCGAGTCTTCAGAATGCCTTAGTATAAAAAACAAAGATGAATACAGTAGACAAGAACATTGTACTAAATATACATTGAATTCAAGTTTTATTTACAGTCTTTATAGTTCTATGTGTTAAGATTTGGTCACACGACCCACATCAATGCGATAGTCCAGTTCTTGCCAGACCCTATTCAACATGATACAGTACGTATGGAGAAAGATTGCCCCATTTACGGATGCGCACTCGTTTAATAGTAAATTTTCTAAGCCTGGCAATCAAGTGATACCAGTGGTGTAACCGCTAAATTGTTCAGTTTAAGAGGTAACATCTGGCTTGAATTAAAAAAAAAGATTTTTGTCTCAAATGGTGATTGAAAATCAGAAATAAGGTACAATTATTAACAAAAAATTCTACGAGTCCTGTATGTTTTCAGTTCAGGTGTTTAGGTAGATTTTTAGGGTAATTAAAGACCACTAAGATGCTATTCAATGCATTCCAAAATGTATTTATTGACATACTTGCTAATATACTTCAGAATTATTTTTTAATATTTCTTAAGTAAAATATAAATATAAGAATACTGAGTTTTATTTCCTTATAAAAATGGACGCCATTGTTAAACGTGCACGAGCACGAGAGGTACGCGTCCGATGCAATTTTTCTCCGTACACGTACTGTACTATCAACGATATTCACAGCTCATTGTTATTCAAGTTTTGCCCGCAAAGGGGGTAATTCGATAAGCTTGAAGGTAATGGCGAACGGTTGTCTTTTGTCTTTATATTTCGTACAAGGTTCGTGTTTGAGGTATTCGATTTTGTTTGTTTTTTTTTTTACAATAGCATCTTGAACCTCTCGAGAAAGTTATGAACAACTGTGTATTAGAGAAAAGAATATCAAATACCACATAGAAGTCATAATAATAATTCGCTACGTGGACATTTGTTTGTGATCATATGCTTGTACATACTACATGTTCACTAAATTCAGCGACAAAACCGAAATCTCTAGTATGCTCTTGTGACTTGTGGTGGTCGGGTTTTGATTCTTCGGATTTTATTGTTTTCGTCTACCTTCCTGGGGTTGTGTTACTTTTTAATATTTTTTTTTGTTTTGGTGTATTTAGGTCTTTACTCATTGAGTTAAAAAATAGAAGTGGAGGCCAAGCTTTGATTCTTCACATTTCATTGATTTCTCCTACATTACTGGAACTGTGTTACATTTTAATTTTTTCCTTTTCTATTGCTTTTATGTATTTTTGATTTACCTGATTTTATTAAACAAAAATGAGGTCCTTACTCATTGATTTAAAACTTAAGAATACAGTTATTTATGCATAATATGCTAAAGACTTTCTTTTTAAAGGGATCTTGGACAACATTTGCGAGATTACATAAACGAAGCCAACAAGAATAATACGTTTTTGGGAAATGAAAGATATTGGGATAAACAGTATTTGGCAATTCAGCGGTTAATAAACGACGATCATCGGGACAAATATCCGCGTACGTTATCGTCATCATCCACCGGATTGTCGGCTGAAGAGTGCAGTCAAATTTTAACCAAAGAATTCCTCGAGGCTTTGGAAAAAGAAAATATATCATTTTTCAAAAAAATATTTTTCAGTAATAAAGCGTAATGTTTTTGAAGTCATTGCGTAGATATAATTTCCGATCTCTATGTACCCAAGCAGTTCATGAAATAGAGGACACAATACCACACGCGCCAGTCATGGTGCGAGAAGTTTTAGAACATTTAAAAGTGGCACCACATCAATTAATTTTGGATGCGACATTTGGAGCGGGAGGGCACAGTAAGAAAATTTTGGAAAGCGTCCCTAATGTTAAACTTTTAGCTTTGGATAGAGACCCAGTCGCGCGCGCTTACATGAATCAATTAGCGGAAGATTATCCTAATCAAGTTGTACCTCTTTTAGGTCGATTTTCCGAACTTCCAGAATTGTTACAAGCTTCCAATATCCAGCAAAATTCTTTAGATGGAATCTTATTTGATTACGGTTGCTCTTCCATGCAGTTTGATGAAGCTGAACGTGGATTTTCGGTCTCGAAGAATGGGCCTTTGGATATGAGAATGGAAGGAGAACGCTTTACTGATAACCCTACGGCAGCAGATGTTTTGGCAAGCGTTACAGAAGAAGAACTTTATAAAATAATTAAAGTATACGGTGAGGAAAAACAAGCCAGGAAAATTGCCAGGGCAATTATAGAGACCCGCTACTTGTTCAAAAAGTTAACAACTACACAAGAATTAGCTGATTTGGTAGATTCCGTTTGCGAAGATGAAGTTCGATATGACAAACTCCAAAGGAAAACACATAATGCGACTAAAACTTTTCAAGCTTTACGGATTTTCGTGAATAACGAACTCAACGAAATTAACTACAGCTTAATTTTGGCTCAGAGGTATTTGAAAATAGGCGGTCGACTGATTACTATTACGTTTCATTCTTTGGAAGATACAATTGTTAAGAGACATTTGTTAGGGAACGTAATACAAAATGTTGCCAATACTTTACCATTGAAATATAGCAGTCACAGTTTTAATGTTAATCAGGAATTTATTCACGAAGCTTTAGAATCCAACTGGTTGTGTTTGCATAAACATGTTATTGTCCCTAAATTCGAAGAAGTTGAAAACAATCCTAGGAGTCGTTCTGCTAAATTAAGAGTTGCTGTTAGAGTTAGATAGTATATTGTAATATAGTATAATTCTTAAAAACAATTTGTTTTAATATTTCATGCTTAAAACAGTCCTACGATTTCTCCAGTTTCTGTGTTTAAGTCAATGTCGTATATGGATGGACGTGTTGGAAGTCCCGGCATTTTCGTTATCTACAAATCAAAAAATAATTTCCTTGGAAAATTGTAAATTTTATGTTATTACCTCTCCGCATATTGGCACGATAAATCCTGCACCTGCGGATAACGTCATATCGTTAATTTTTACAGTGAATCCTTTAGGAGCGCCTTTTATGCTTGCATCTCCAGTAAGAGATAATGATGTTTTTGCCATGCAAACAGGCAGATGTGCGTATCCCTAAAAAAATCTGCTAAATTGGTTCTTATTTGTCAAAGAAATCTTACCTGAGCGGTGTATTGTGAGATTATTTCTTGTACTTTAGGAGCTATCTCTACTTTATCAGCACCATACATTTCGCGCGCAATTGTGTTCATCTTATCTTCAATGGTCATATTAACGTCGTACAAGAATCTAAAGTTAGATTTCTGTTCAGACGCAGCAATAACGGCATTCGCCAAGTTTACGGCACCGTTACCTCCTTCGGCCCAATGCGTACAAAGAATAGCATCAAAAGCACCGCTTTTTTTCGCCGCCTGTATTACCATATTGATTTCGGCGTCCGTGTCAGATTGGAAATTGTTAATTGCGACCACAACAGGTACACCGTAACGGTTTCCGTTTTGAATGTGCTGGATGAGATTTGGCAAACCTTTTTCAAGTAATTCCAGATTTTCTTTGACGTATTCTTCTTTTAATGGGGCACCTGGGGTTACCGCCGGACCGCCTCCGTGCATTTTTAAAGCTCTGATGGTTGTAACGATCACCGCCGCACTGGGAATGTCTTCGGATGCGCGACATTTAATGTTGAAGAATTTTTCCATTCCTGTTTAAATTAGTCCACATTTATTATAGTACCGGGCGCAATATGGTATCGCATTTACTACATTTTGCAACGTATACATAGTTCCATTGAAAAAGTAAATCTATAATGATGAAAACAAAACACGTTTCCAATCTAGGTAATTGAAAAGATTATTTACGTAAAATGTAATTAAAGAAACTCCTCCGTAATTTGTCTATCGAACTAAGGTATATTTAAAAAATTGTTCGATGCGATTTTTGGAGGAACTATTAAGCTCACCGATGTCTGATCCGAAACCTGCTTCGGTCACTACAAAACCATTTTCACCGACCAATTTAAGAGCTACTTTATCAGCCAAAATTGAGGAGAGCAACCGTGCGCAATGTTTGCAAAAGGACCGGCGTGTACTAAAACTGGACTTCCTTCTAAACTTTGCATTAGGGTCGGTTCTATGGCGTCTTTTAACAAAACCATAAGCGCACCGGTCAGACCTAAGTCATCAGCCGTCACTGGACCGCCAGATTTATCAAACGCAATTACCATTTTGCTGAGACGCATTTTGAAGTCGTTTAAATCTTTTGCCAAAGCTAAAATTGCCATGATCTCACTTGCGACTGATATAGTAAAACTGGTCTCGCGAGTTAATCCTTTTCAGTCGGTGATTGACCGATAGTAATTTTGCGAAGGTATCGATCATTCAAATCGACGACTGTAACAAACATTGTTATCTCGAATTCTGTATATTAGTATTACATTTTGCATACCTCGCGTCCATACAATATTATTAGTGTCGATGTTGAGACGGGCGAATTTTACTTTCTCTTCTTGTGTCAAGGCAGTTGGATCTGTTTTTTGAATACCGAGACGTTGAAGTCGTTTCAACTGAATGTTGGAAAATTTACGCTTTCCTTTGATTGTTGGTACAAGTCGATCGTACAGCGGAACGTCTTGTTGAGTTGCTTCGTGGAAAATTCTGGCATCCAACTGAGCTGCTACTAAATTATGAGCAGCAGTTATTGCGTGTATATCGCCGGTTAAATGCAGATTAAAATCCTCCATAGGAATTACTTGAGAATACCCTCCTCCGGCAGCGCCACCTTTGATACCAAAAGTTGGTCCTTGCGAAGGCTGGCGCATACAAGCAAATGCATTTTTGTGTTTGTGTATGCTAAGCGCTTGCACTAATCCTAGCGTAGTTGTACTCTTTCCTTCTCCGAGTGGTGTTGGCGTTATTCTATAAATGTATTACACTCATGTGCGGTCGAAAAAAGCTGTATTTACTAACCCAGCAACGACAACATATTTGCCATTCTTTTGAAATTTCAGCCTTTCTAAAACTGACAAACTAACTTTTGCTTTTTTACTTCCGTATTGCGATACTTCGCCGGGATACAATCCAATTTCATCAGCTAATTGAATTATATTTTTTGGTTCTTGAGAATGTGCAATTTCTATGTCGCTGAAAGTGAGCGTTGATTAATAATTAGTTATTAATAAGTCGTTCTAGTACCTTGGTACTGGATTTTGAAGTTGTAGACGTAATGGTCTGAGATTCCAAGTGGAGTCTAACAATTTTCGAGCTGCCTTTTGTGCGCTGATTACTGTGTTTTTCATCAACATGGCTACTGTCATTGGTCCAACACCTCCTGGTACTGGTGTTATATATGAGGCTACCTGACTTACTTCATCGTAAGCCACGTCACCGACTAGTCTTTGGCCAGATTTTTTACTAGGATCTATAAGGCAGATCTGAAGCGGGGTAAGTGATTTTATTATACATTACCTGTAACGGCATTGATACCGCAGTCAATCACCACAGCTCCAGGTTTAACCCAATCACCTTTGACAAGTTCAGGTCTCCCTATACCGACAACAAGAATATCAGCTCTTTGGCACTGAAACAAACAAAGTTACAAAATGTATATTTAGAAACTGATAGCACTTAATGACGTCTTCGTTAGATCAAAGTTCAAAATATTAAGTAAAAGTACCTACCTGTTCTTTCAAATTTTTCGTTTTCGAATGGCATACAGTAACTGTGGCGTGGTTCCATTTTAATAATTCGCTGGCTGGCGTACCCACAATTTTACTACGCCCGAGAACGACAGCTTCCGCACCATCGATTTTCAATCCGGATCGATGAATTAGCTCGATGCAACCATTTGGTGTGCAAGGTAAAAAAGATGATAAGTCTCCAACTGCCACGCGGCCTTCGTTAATTGTATTCAGACTGTAAATGAGTTCGTTTAAACGATGAGTAATTGAACTTGATTAATTTATTTACCCGTCAACATCTTTATCGGGGGAGACGGAGTCGGTGATGAGATGGGAATCGATTTTATTATCGCTGTCTAAAGGCATTTGTACTATGATTCCGTGAACATTCGGGTCCGAATTTAGTTTGTGTAATTTTAAAAGTAACTAAAAAAAATATGTAGATGTTAAGGCAATTGAAACATCAGAGTGACAATTGTAAAAACAATTTTTTTTTACATTAAAGATAATACTAACTTCTGCTTCTGAGGTAGACTTAGGCAATTGTATGTGCTCCGCGTTGATTCCAATTTCTGATGCCGCTTTCATTTTCATTCTAATATAAACATTGGAATCTTCCCGGTCGCCGACCTGAAGAATAGCCAAACCTGGTCGAAACTTAGGCAACGCCTCTTGCATTTTCATAACATCTCTCGCCAGCTGGTCACGTATTTCTCTGAAAAATGCCTTCTGAAAAATATGCTCAAAAAGAAAAACGAAAATCTCTCACCTTGCAATTTCGGTTCCCGAAAGGATCTGTGCCTGAATTTCCTTCGTTGCCATTTTGAAGTAGCCTGAAAAATTAAAAAAGACGAATGGCGTAGCACTCTTTACGAAAGTAAAAGAATAAATGTACCGATAATTCTTAATATTTCACAGATTACGATTAAAGGTCAAAAGTTTGATAGATTCTGCTGTTATCAATTATTCCCAATGTTAAAAAAAAAAAATTATAAACGAAATGATTAACAAAATAATTTAACTCTTTTCTTAATTACCTCTGGTTTTATTTTGAAATTTGCATAAACGTGCGCCTAAAATGAATAAACGCGTTTTAAACATTAAACGTTATTATTTTAATACTTTCAGAAAATACTTCTTGTTTCTAAACGTAAAATAGTAAATAGTATGTTAACTTTTCTCTTATATATAGCGAAGACCCAGATTTTATAATCATAACGTAAATGGTTCTTAAAAAAAGTTAAAATTAAAAGAAGGTTATCGAAATTAGATGCACACAAACATGTTTGCATGACCCTATATTATTCTCGTTAGGGGGTCTCAATTGCACAATTATAATTACGTTCATTATATATACGCAAACTGAACTAAATAAAAAATATTGATCTTCAAGTATTTCGCAATTGATTATAAATTATTGAGATCTAAACTGGTTAGAATTGTTTTTGAAAACCATTAATTTTTACGCTGTGTTTTAGGCCGAAACGGAGCCTATCAAGATATTTATCACTAAAAATGTTTTTTTTTAAAAAAGCTGTTTTCTGTTTCAATGAAGAAAATTTTCAATTGTTTAAAAATCGGTGATTACATTGTTTTATACTTATCATTTAATTTGAAAACTGAATTTGATGATTTATGTTGAATCATCAATGTAAAGCAACATTGGGCAGCGTCAATACTTAGATGGATGTTCACAAAACACTAACACTCGTTTAAATATTTTTTAAATACATCGGAATCGTAAAACAAATAAAGGTGGAAGTGAAAATTGGAAGCAAACATAAATTATTCGTCAGTGAACTTCTTATCACATCCGATGCTATTTACAGCAACTTTAGTTTCTTAGAAACAACACTTAGGGTGCGGATGTAATAATTCCGGAAGATAACTCAAATCAACTTGTATTAAAATATATCTGTAGGTTCATCATTATAAGCTTGCATTACAACCAAATAACCCAATAGCTTATTATAAACACCGAAATGTGTTAAATAAAAGTTGTCCAAAATTTAATTTACTGCAACTTTTGTTTGATAACTTTTTTAACTTCACATCTTATATACAAAAGGTATCGAAATTCCTGCATATATCACATGATAGTTCACCTTAAAAATGAATACTATACTTATAGGGTTTTACGAGAATTTTCTTGCGGAACTTAAATATATTTGACATTATTTTGAACATTTTGGTAAATTCTAAATTATCTTGAGAAGAACATTCTATATTATTTGTAAGATGTGAAGTAAAATTGCTACCTGATTTTATTAAAAGTAAGCATTTAAGTATTGATTAAGTAATCAAGCATATAGGATATTTTGTTAAATTAAAAAGCATCCGATAAATCAAAAGGCTCTTTAAAGAGAAGAAAAATATTTGGCATAATATATTGATTCTACTCATTCTGTTGGTTTTTAATTGAAATAGTTACATCGACAATATAACAAAAGTAGTCGGAAATTAGATTTGCTAGAACTTTTATTTAACTATTTTTTCTACAGTAATCACGTAACCTATATTTAAGAATATTTGTTTCCATATTATTTACGTATTGTAAATTAAATTTTTGTTAGAAGCGTTTTGGTAGCGTAGTTATGCAACCAATCATAATTGTGGTATTTAGTGGTTTTTTCATTACCGCACTTTTCATTAGACTTTGTGCGATAAATAATTACGAAATAAGATTCACATGACCTTTTTTTAACAATGTCTTCAATGAACGTATTGTAATTGTCGCAACGCTTTGTACTTGTACTACATGGGGCACAACTGATTTGCTACACTACGGCGTTATTGAACGACGTTTTGTGGGTTCGAGTTCTAGGCAAATTCACACTGTTGACGTGATTATCGCTTTAACAAATCTCAAAGAGTTAAAGTTAATAATCACTACCTTATTTCCTCCTTTGATTGTGTGGTGAGGTGTTCCTCAAAGATCAATCCATGGTCCCGTCTTGTTTCTCATTTTCACTTCTTTTAATATGGATTTTCTTGATGATTTATAGTACTTAATACCATTGAGAGTGAGATTTACTATTTTTTTCATCCGATAGACCTTATTTCTTCCGAAAAATTAGTTTCTTATATTCTGTAGTACACGGCATAAAGCGTTTTATACGTAACTGTTTAAATAACTAAAAACCCTTAAGGCAAAACAAGATTGTTAAAAACCACAACGCCTCGAGCTCTTTAAACATTGAATTGAAATTTAAAAAAAGGAAAATGAAAATTAGGTTTTAGAAAAAATAGTTCAAATAAAAGTTATAGATAATAATATTTCCAGCAACTTTCCTTTCACAACTTTTATTGTATAATTAATAGTTTTGGATGTATTGTTAAAACAAGTTACATGATTTAATATCTCAGTATTGATTTATATAGTTTAAACAAAAGTTGTGTGTAATGAAATTACACACTTTACTTCAAAAAAGGGTAAAAGGAATATGTTTGTAAATATTCCTACAGACAAAAAACAATTTTAGTTTTATTGTTAAGTACTAATTCTACTTCGTCGAAAAGTGAATGGGAGAGGCGTGGGGCGCATAACTCCTAATCTTATTTATAAGATGCAGAGTAAAAATCAGCGACTCTCTTGTGGTCTCCCAAATCGAATTATTGTATGGTTAAGTTAAGAGACACTACTATATTCCAGATATCTCATCATCGTTACTATTAACAAAGAGCATATAATTGCTCTTTGCTATTAACAACATTTTCGCAAACTTCTATTTAACCGTTTTTTTATTTACAAAGTGTACAAAAATAATTTTAAAAATCATCTAAAAAACTAAAAACGCCATTTACTAAAGTGCCCATTTGGTTATTTGCATTATGTCCAAAGTTTCATATTTTCTCATTAAAAAACAGTTTATCTTTTTTAAGGGACAGTATTTTTAAAACTCATTTTTATTTTTTCTGATGAACCAGACAGACATAAAGCTGAAAATATACTAGGATTTATTTCAGCGCCCCTTTGAACGTTTATACAAAGATATTTGGGGTTTGGAACAGCGTAAGTTGGGTTTGACGGTCAAGGAAGTAATACTGAAAGAAAGTGGTAACAATAAATTCAAGTTGAGCAATTTCAACAAACAAAACAAAATGACAAGGAAGGACTGGTAGTGGATCCTCACTTGGAGCCGGAGAACGCTGTCATAGAGCACGATTACGATTTTTTAATTTTTGCGAGATCGTGCAAAAGAATAAATTAGATGAAACCAGAATTTTCGATGCTGATGAATCTACATTCCACAGTTAAAAAAAATCATAAAGTCGTGGGTAAGGCAGGTTTTAGGTATCACATAACGGTGAAAGAGGAAGTCTTACAGCATTAAGATGCTGTGTGAGTACTTCATTATGTTGATCAAAATAAGTTCTTAATTGTTTAAAGGAAAATATTGACAAAATTGATGTTAATATTTAGGCTAATAACAGAGTGAATTATAGTAAGGGTAGTAATTATCAACTTCTTTATATTATCGGCCAGAACTGATGCAACCATTGCCTCCAGTTTTATCAACAAGCCAAGTGTACTATAAACACTTAGGATTGTTGTAATAACAATGACAAAAAAACCAATATTGAAATAGTTTAACACAACAAAAGATGCATTGCAGTACATTACCGTAGGCACATACATACATCCTCAACTAGACGTTTTTACATATAAAATTAAATCCGATCATGCCTATAATTATTTATCCATCGTGGGCGCAACAGCTTTGTTTTGGTGCTAGATTTATTAAAAAAAAAATGAAACGGTAGAACAAATATTTTGAAATTTATCATGGCAGAGTAAGAAACTGCGCAAAGAAAAACTTGTTAAGAAAATTGCTTTAAAAATTATAAACGGGAAGTTTTGTCTTGAAATTATTAAACTATTTTGTAAATTATTATCCGTATTAACTGTTTAAACAGTACTTAATCAATAAGTCAAGAAAGGATAAAGTGTTTACTATTACACCGTCAGATAAACAAAGAAAAACAAAAAAAATTTGGAAAATGATCACATAATTTTTTCCGAAATCGTCACTAAATACAAAAATACGGCAGTAAAGTAAATAAAATAGGCATTAATGTAATGTAAATTTTAGAATCGCGCATGCACGATGAAAACATTTGACGTAAAAAAGAAAACAGCGGATTACATTTGCTACTTAAAGAACGTGGTCTATCAGTGACGTCACGGCCCCACTACGCGGAGAAAATATTTCAGTATCTAGGAATCCTGTGTTTATAGTATCCTTGTCAACAAACTAAGAAGATCTCATGCAAAAAACAGGCTGTCAAACTTATCCGACCTCAGGCAAAGCAAAATTGTTTAAAAGAACAGAAAAAAGGGTTCAAATAGTTAGATTGCAATGAGAATGAAAGAAAATAATAATAATAACAAAAGAAAGATTATTTTATATTTACATACGCAATTTTATATTTTTATTCTGAATATTCAGAGTGATATTTTATTCATCCATTTGCTTGCATCTAATCGACTGGAACAATTAAAGTAATAACAGGGTTAACTAATTTACATTTAAAAAAATCCACTAAGTAAAATAACTTAAAATAATACTATTGGCTTACAATAATATTTTGTCAATTATAATAAAAACAAAAGAAGGAAATACGCACAAATAAATAAGTCAGAACAAAAAGTGTTCTTTTTTGTAATACACAAGTAATTCACCATATGCATGAAATTTTTGGACTTAAGGTTTAGATTTGTTGTGTGGTTAACCTGTATAGTGCTTTTAAATTCCCATTATGAAATTTGTAATTCTATTGAATACATTAAAGAATATACAAAAACGCCTACTTTAAAGGTGTTATCCTTTGATTATATGTTTTATCTTTATTTTATTCTGCAATGGAATTACGAGTTTTTAGTGCGAATTTAATAGTACTACACGTTAACCACACCAACAAATCCAAAATTACATGCATATGGTCGATTGCACGAATTTGTTAAAAAAAAATGTTGATTCACGCTGTGTAACAATTTCAACTGCGTACCCTGTACATGGAAAGTGTGCACTAAATGAATGCCATTGTACCAACATAAATATTTTAGCGACACAGCACTATTCAAGTTGGTTACAGTGTGTAGGGATTTTTAGAACAAGGTTAGTTCATATTTTACAGAAAATTTAATGAAAGCAAGCTTTTTAATTATTTTATTCCCTTATTTGTTATCTGAATAAAATATATTAAAAATTTTAACTTACTCTCAATATTCATTGTATCTCGTACGCTTAATTCGTTAATATTTAGATGTTACATAATTGTGATATATACTGTGTGTAGTTTTTCAGAAATTTTGCGGAAATGGCAGATAAAGCAGAAGCGATTGCTAGGCCCATGAAATTCCCTTACACTTTTTCCGCGAAAATAGCACAGTTTCCCTATAAGTTTTATGTCAGCAATTCTTGGGTGTATAAATACTATTTTATCGCACTTGGAGTTAGTTTACCCATCTTTTACAAAATCCACAAACTAGGTAAGCTGTATGACTAATGCGATTGTTTTTAATTATTTCGATTGTTTGTAGCTAATTCACCAGCTAACCGTGCGAAATGGGCAGAACAAAAACGTAAAGAAGCTGCTGAACATCATTAATTTTAGTCCGCATTTGTTTAGTAATGTTTATTCCCATTTTATCTATGCTTGTAATATACAGAGAAACATAGAAATAAAAAAGTTATTGAAATTTACCCACCTGACAATAATTACGATCACTACTAGATAAAAGAGAATTTTTAAAATATATAGCTGCTTCGTAGAGTGGCCTTCAAGTATGATTTAATTTAAGTATTATTATTAACACCATGCGTGTTATTATTGCACGATTTACCAAAAAAAATAAAGCAATTATAATTAAAGCAATTAGGATAATTGGTTTGTGTCTATAATTGAATAAAATAAGTCTTTGTGATGCTGCTGGTGCAAACTTGAAACATAGGTTGTCATTGTTTCATTATATCAGTTTGCTTTCTTCATAAAACAGTTTCTATAAATTCTTATTTGCCCTGGTATTGGAATGCATAAAACGCGTTCGAAAACAACTGTTTTCTATAGAAATAACGAATTCCTATTCAAATTTCACACAAAAAATTTGTAAAGAGAAATTATGATTCTACACCCCTCGTTTCTGAAGAGACTAAACTTAACATAATGCATTGATGCTTTCTGCAATAAAATTGTAAGCAGTTAAAAATTGTTTTCAAAAAATCTATAGAAACGCGCCCTATCAGTGTAGGCCGAATGTGTGAAAGTGTGGAAAAGGGAAATACTTTTTTTGCAATGTAGCAAGAAAACATAGTCCCGGATAATCTGATTTATATATCCCCAAAGTGTTTTTAGGATATTTCCACTATCAGAACACTTAACAATGTCTATTAGAAAACGTTTTGCATAATAATTTCTAAAATGTAAGCAAAAAAAATTTAATAATATTTCAAAACATATCCCAGTCCGATTTTTTTTAGTTGTATTGTGAAAAATGCATGCAAAGATGACTGAGAGCGAGAAGGCGATGGAGTTTTGCACACATTAAGTACATATTTCCCGAAAGATTTACACGCTACATCTCAAAAAATGACGTGTTTTCTAGGAATGTTTTTATGTTCCTTTTCCAATGTAATGCAATAATTTTCTTTTATTACTACGACCATTAATGAAACTTTTCCATTCTGGTATGTTTGCGCCATCGAAAATTTTATGTTACTTTTGCACTTAATTCTTCTTCTTTCCGCACTCGCTTTGTGCTTTAAGCATTGATTATGGTAAAATCGTATCTGTCTCCTACACACAGTATACTGGGTGGGCCAACGCCGACGAAACAGAGCCAATTGCAGCCGCATCGATAATTTAAAAAAAAATTCAATTGCATTATGAAATTGTTACTGCAATATCGTTTGTTTTTCTAAATGACAATATCCGCGAAATCATATGACGGCCCTCTAAGTATTTTTGTAGGTTGTTCTAGTCGAACGGCCAAAGGAAACTAGCAACATATGTGGGGTTTTTTGAAAAGTATTTTTTGTCGTCCATCCAATTTTCCACAAAAAACTGTGGGTTGCCATTTAAAAAGTTTGATGTGACGTCATTTCCGTTAAAACCAGAGGTAGTACTGGAATGCCGACAGTTTGAAAAGATGTCCCCCTCAGAAATAAAATTGACGGATCTGAGTTTTTTTTTAATTATCGATACGGCTGCAATTGGCTATGTTTCGTCGGCGTTGGCCCACCCACTACAACAGTTTTTGGGTTTCATACGTACGCCCCAAAATTGCTGCATGGGGCCTTCTTTACCATTTTGTCGGTTTTAACCGCTTTATTTTATTAGAAATGTGATACTGAAAATTTTAACTTCGGTACCATTATCAAGTTACTACATTCATTTAACGAACCGGTTGTCTAAAAATGTTATTAAACTGGAGGTGAAGAAGCACTCATCGTTTTATTTACTAAAACCACATCCTCCAGTACTAATCCGTATTACTTTTAATTATTTTTGTTTCTTAAATTTTGTGATACAATTTAAATTTTTCTTTGTATTCTTAAATGATTGATTTTAAAGAGTTAATGAAAGTCACCTCAAATTCTATATTTTCTTCGGAAAAATTTTTCTATTTTCCAGTTCTAAATTAAGGTTAAAAGTCAGTTTCACTTCTAAGGTCTTCAGAAAAGAATTTTTTTTGGCAGCATTCAAAACTGTGCTTCATATATTCTTAAGATTTAATTTAGCTTTTTTTAAAATTTTTTATGAATTAAATTTTTATTCGTCGAATATTTCATTAGAATTCAAACTTTTATTTTACTTAAATTTATTCTAAGTTTTGGAATAAAAATGAAGTTAATATCACAAGTTTCTTTAAAAAAAAATCCAACACAGTTATAACTCGATGCAACAAACCGTTTTCGAGAAAAATGGATTGGAAATTTTTTTGTATTCTCTTTAAACGAAGAATCTACTCCCATTAATTGTGGAACATCCTGCATATCTGGTTATAATTCAAACTTTATATTTACCGATGTAACAATAAATTGTTGCTAAACTCATTGGTTTTTGGAAATGAGCCAGAATCTACACAAAATTTATGCATATTAAGCAATATAAGATATAATAATTGAAGTTTTGATGTAAGCTACCAATTGTTTTTCAAAGCTTGCTTTTATATTAATTATAATTTCAATAATTTATTACATGGAATAAAATTTGATTTTCTCATTTCCTCTAAATTGTTTTAAAATAAATCCATACATATGTATATGAAATAATAGCTTATTTTATGCTCTTTTTCACAACTAAGTTAGATATAGGGTGTTCCATTTAAAATTTTCGAGAAGAAGCAGTATTTGAAAATGTTTAAAAAAACAATTGAAAATCACAAAATGAACATGATTTGATAAATGCAATTATTAGTTCATACTATGGTAAAATTAGTTACGAAATTTCAAACTTACATCACGTAAGATATGTAACTCAAAAAACATTGATGTTGACAATAAAAAATCGAATAACTCTTAATCCGTTGGTTCAAACCTTTATACAGGGTGAGTTTTTTCGATATTTAGTACAAGGGATCTCGGGAACTAGCAAAGATAGTGAGGAAGTTAAATGGAAAAACAATTGTAGTTTTTTCAGCTTAATAAAATGTGCTTTTCGTTCTTTCGAAAAAATACATTGCTAACTAGATATTTCGAAAAATAAGATTTTTGGTAAATTTGTTTGGTGTCTGTTGTTTTGTTATTATTGTCTTTACAGAAAATTTACAGAAGGAACAGTTTTAGGTATTTTTGTGGTAAATACTAAAGTCCACTCGAAATTTTTATTTAACGTATACTTTTGAGTTATGACACAAACTTTTATTTTTATAATGGAAACCATAGTCAGCTATGACTTCATAATAATGGTGCATGGTGCAATAATGAAATGGAAGCTAGATAGATATTACCTTTTTTTAAATTAAAATTACAAGCTCAATTAGTTTCTGGGGAGTTGTTTATTCTGTTCAAGTTAAAACCAAAAATACTAGTAACTATATTCCAAAAACTACTTAACATACAAAGAATAACAACAATATTCTTAACGGTGTTTTTGTACGATGGGTCATCAATCTATAACCATAGACTTTTTGTATGCCGACGTTTAGACCGGAAAAATCCGGTCTTTATCGAAGCATTTAAAGATAATGGTCGACTGGATGACAGCTCTTATCAGCAAATGCAGTAACCATCTACATTAATATTAAATCTAAGTAGAATACAATTAATAAATTAACAAAAATAACGTCACAATGATAAAAGTACAAAGGTTCTACTCGCAAGAACTAACATGTAATAAAGTCCAACAAAGCCAAACTCCTAAAAGAAGGCTCAATTATTAATTCGGAAACCGCAATTAAATTCTTGCGAGTTTCTTAATACAGAGTAATGTTAATATCCGTGACCAAAAACAAGCAAACAAAAAAACTGTCAACGATAAATTAAAAAAACAACAACGAAACTTAAGGTCTAAATAAAACATAAAGAAGGGAGCAAAGCAACGTAACTGATTTTATTGTTTATCGTGTTTAAGTCAGTATGTTTTTAAAAGATTTACCGTTTTGGTTAATGCACATAGTACACCGTTTTAAAACAGAATTTCTAGCTTTTCAAACGCAACGTGCATCAATATTAACGAAAGTTTCTAGAACAGCTTTCCTAAGATCATCTTCTGTGGCGTATGTCCTCTGATACACCCTATTTTTTACCGTTCCTCATAAATAAAAGTCTAAAACAGATGCGGGGATCGAGGTAACCAAGCAACGAGCGCGTTTTGTCCTATCCATGAGTTAGGGAATGTTTGATTCAAATGATTACGCACCGTTACCGTAACTGTAAGTGATTTTCACTTGCTAATAATTGACATTTACTTCGGACATTGTTTCCACAGCATACTATCCCAGCAGTATAGAAAAATTAAACTAAAATTGGCTATAATTTGTTTATTTATAAAAATAATGGTGACATATGGTATACCATTGGAATCGTTGAAAATGCATCTTTATTATGAAGTCATAGCCGACTATGGTTTCTATTAGAAAAAACAGGAGTTTGTGTCATAACTCA
Organism: Abscondita cerata; assembly: GCA_030710515.1. Taxonomy (NCBI): domain Eukaryota; kingdom Metazoa; phylum Arthropoda; class Insecta; order Coleoptera; family Lampyridae; genus Abscondita; species Abscondita cerata. Next base: position 1,200,124 of record JALBCR010000004.1, read on the forward strand.
AAAATTATACGTTAAATAAAAATTTCGACTAAACTTTATTATTTATTATAAAAATACCTAAAACCTTTCCCTCTATACATTTTTGTAAAGTCCATAATAACAAAGCAACATATACACCAAACGAATTTACCAAAAAACTTATTTTTCGAAATATCTAGTTAGCCGTGCATTTTTTGAAAGAACGAATGGCAAATTTTAGTGATCTCGTAAAAATACAATTCTTTCCCCCTTTAACTGTTTCTCTATCTTTATTAGTTTTCGAGATCCCTGTGCTAAACATCGAAAAAAACTCACCCTGTATAACCGGAAATGATACCATGTTCAAAGTATTTTTGTTACAAAGAGCACTGCAAAAAAACCTTTAAATGCAATTTTTCAAATTTAGATGTAAGATTCCGATCCAGCACTAATGGGGTATTACATTTATTTAACCTTGCAGATTTACCTATAGTCAAATATATTATCGAACATGTTCCTTATTGTCAACGACGGTAATTTAAAAAGAAATATTGGGCGATTCAGCAGGACAAGTCGATTAGCGTTGAGCATATATGACAATTCGGTGAAAAGCCCATTTTGGGAACAACTTCAAATCCTGTCGAAGTAATCAAGAAGACAAGACGTCTGTTGGGTGAGGTAGTCATTGATAATTACTGAATCAGCTTGTTGAGCAGAAAATGTTTATTGTTGAAAATTTCATGTTGATTATTTTAGTTCCTTGTTACTCATTAGTGTACAATAAAATGTTTTTTTTTATTTTTCAATACTTGTTTATTCTAGTACGAATTTTATCATTCTTTTTTTTACTTTTTGTTTTTATTTTTGGTAAGATATCATCGGACTTGACAATTGCTAGATCAGTTTGTTCGCTAAAAATATTTGATGTTGAAAATTTCATGTTTCTGGTCTGTTATATGAGATATGACAATAACTTGACACTAATTGTTTTAAGAATTTCTTCAAGAATATTAATTATAAAAAAAAGTTGTGGGAAAAAATTGTTTGAAATTTTATTATCTACCTATAACTTTTATTCAAACTAAAACACAATTTTGTTTTTTTTCCTTTTTCGACTAAAATGTTTGAATTTTAAGTACTTTAAGCAGGTACCTGGATCTGTCTTACGAGTTATGCATTGTTAAAACAGTTATTTTAATGTGAAATATGTGACTTAACAACATCTCGTGCATAAAGAACACGTAAATAATAGTATAAGCTGAATCATTCCAACAGTTAACTGTAACAGACTACTCTACAGAAATACTTGGCTTGTAAATAGGCACGATTGTTTCGCATTTGGCATTTCTCAGTTACTTTTAGTTCATTTTGTTTTTTGAATAAAATTATTTTTCTCGCGACGATGTGGAGTTTTGCGTAAAAAGTTTGTTATTTAATGGAACAACAATGAGAATTAAATAAACTTTCTGAATTAAGAATTCTGAGAATAACAACATTGCTAAAATATGCAAACAAATTTGTTTAAGAATAGGTAATTAATAAATTAATTAAATGAATAATCATGAAGCAATTTTTGTAAATATTCTTTATTTCATTTATTTTAATTGAAAGTAACAATTTAATTTTAATTTTAATTAAATTTTCTAAACCTTTTAGATGCAATTTAACACATTATCAGCCTCTAGTTATTTAAAACTCAAATTAATCTGGGGCAATACCAATAGAGCTCAGATTGGCGTTTGCTTTTTGAATACAAACATTTCTCTAAATTCTATTGCTTCTCGATTGGTTAATGTTTCAAACCCAATTTTTATTTATTTATTTATTCGTATGGTACATTTTCATTATTGTATTGGTAAGTGTTATGTTTGGTGCCCAATAAGTTCAGTATAAGCCTGTATATGTATATATGCCAACCCTTACCCACCTTATTATTCAGATGTAATAATATTGATTAAATGTGTAAACATTATTGAAGGTAAATATGAACAAAAAATATAACAGCATTGCATGATCGAAGGTCGAGGTCAAGTTTTTCGAATCAAATTGCTAAAGAAAACAGATTTGAATTTAAACAACACAAATTTACTCGCTAAAATACAAACCTCTATTGTAATTCGGCAGGACAATTTAATGAATACGAAAACTAGAACACGTCAAACTATTTATTTTGGATACAGATAAGTTTTAGTTTGAATAAACTGTCAGATTGGCAACTTTAAATATTAGTGGACACCGCGATAATTGATTAAAAAATTCTAAGTGAAAAAACCACTAGTGTATTTGTCGCTGGAAAAGTTGCAGGTAACTTTTGCCGATGTCAAAGTGACAATTACACTGCGGCATATGCGATTTTTTATACATGAACTAAATTGTCATAATTAAATTTACATTATAATTCTCTTCAACTAAAAACTTTAAAGTTTAAGATTACGATGCTATTTCTGAAAAATATAAATTCTAACCTTTCTAACCTTTTTTTTTCTTCTTTTTTTAGAGTTTAGATTGTCGTATTTGCCAGTTTTCTCTGAGGACGAGTTCTAGGACAGCCTGTATACTGGTTTAGGTTTTAATTTTTGCGGCTATTGCTATTTTTTCTGCTTATTTTCTCCTCTTCTATGGATTTTTAAATACTATTAGAAAACTTTATACTTTTCAGTTAATTTTGTTTAATTACTTATTTTCTATCGTTTATTGTCAAAAAAAGTTGGGCATATATTGATTTGTCGAGATTTGAGTGTTTTCAAAAACGATTACGAGATTTCGCTGACAAACATGCACATCAAGTTAAATAAAAACGATATTAAATATTCAACTTACATGCAACCGATTATACATTTCTGCGCGTAACGTGCAGGTATTCGATTCAACTTCTTCAATTATTTTAAGAACAGGTATGTAATTGGAGAAAGTATTTTAAACGCGCAAAAGCGTGTGAACAATAAGTTTAACAATCAGTTCGATACAGACACCCAATCGCTAAATACAACTTACGCAAATTTATTCTTAACGAAAACATCGTGCGATACACATACATTTTGTTCACAAAATAAAAATTAAAAATCATTTCATCCATTCTATAATTTAAATATTTCCTTGGAATAAATTTCATATAAAATGATTACTGATTAATGGGAAAGCGCTTAAAAAAAAACCTTTTTTATATATTGTGTTAAGATGTAGTGTTTTACAGTGAAAATGGCACTTTGGAATCGTGTTTTTGTTGCAGTTTAGCTATAGCTGCTGGATTTTTAGCTGTATACCTTTTGGTAAGTTTTTTTAAATAATTTAAAATCAACTATTCACTATTTTCTGAGCCATTATTAAAGACAACAAATAGTAATTAATTAAGTACCGAAAATGATTTTAGTGAGCGTTTGCTTTTATAAAATATTAGGAACTAATTACCAATGCAAGGTAAACTTGGAGACTTTAATGACTGAGTAAGCAATCGACCTCGATGTTTTCTGACCGACCAAAATTATCCGAATTTGGTTTTTTGTAACTGTGTTTTTTTGTAATGTTTAATGAAGAAATCATCTTTTGTAGTATGAAGTACAGTACAACATTTGTACACGTTCACCTACAAGACTTGCATGATAATGATTTGTTGGTTGTCAAATATGAATATGTAAATTCGAAACGGTTTCTCCATTTGTACACTTTTTTTTAATTAACAATGTAACTGTCGCAAGTAAAAAGTTTGTAACTGCTTAAATTGAATGGCAAAATCAATCAACCATCTTAGTTGTTATTACAATTACTGACGTATTCCAATAACTTTAAATTAAGGAATCATTGTTTTATTTCATACAATTGGAATGTTAACATCTGACCATATCTAACATAAAATTTTATTGTCTACTATTTTGAAAGAAGTATTTTGGTGGATGGTGTGCGTTGTTTAAATTCAGTTTTATTTAAATTTATTGGTTGATCATAAAACACCTATGTTGCCTATACAATTCTGGTTTTTTCTTTTTTAAAAATTTTTTTTGTATTTCAAATGCTTTTTATGAAGACATAATTATAATTTGTTGAACCAAGTAAATGTATAATAAAAATTAATTTAAAACATTTTCTATTTAAATACTTCGCAAGGCGTAACAAAGGCTGCGGAAATCCAGTCTTTAACTTTTATCATAATTATACAGCATAAATTATACTTTTGATTTTTATCAAAAAACTAAATGTAAGTACTAGAACCGTTATTAAAACCATATAAAAACGTATATAATAAATTTTCAAAACATTTTTATTTCCCTTCTTACCTCTTATTTCTTTCATATGTATTAAAATATATTAATCCCGTTGTTTGTCTATCAAGTTTGTTGACTTACACATCGAGAATTTCTGAAAGTGAAAGTAATATATTGCAATTTTGTGCTTACTTAAATGCTGTCGGCATTATTTTTCAGAACTGTTTTTGCCGCGGAAGTAATAATGCTGTCATTTAACTATGTGAACTACTTTATACTCCAAAAATTTTAACGATTTAAATTTATTTTAGATTACTTTACCTCCATTATTTTTGTACATTCCACTATTATATTTCACTTCGTATTGCAACAGGAATGCAGCTATATGTATAAAAACTTCCCCTCTTCAATTTTTAACAGTTGGATTAACAAACAGAAAACACCAATAACTGCACCAAAATACTTTACTCGGACACGTGTTTCAATAGCTAAACTATCATCATCAGCAAGAGTAAAGTTTTTTGGTGCAGTTTTTGGTGTTTTCTGTTCGTTAAATAGACGCTGCAGTTTAGTGTTCTATTCCTTTTAAACAGTTGGATTTTTTAAAATATTTTTTGTTTTACTCTATTTTACTTCCTACTTGGACATTCTTTATATTAGTAATTTTTTAATTTAATAATTTCATTAATTGAACAAAATATGTACAAAATGTATTGCTTTTTGAGAATTTATTCAAATAAACAGAGTGAGGATATAAAACTTTAGAAAATCAATTTAATTCTGGTATTGATATAATCATCCTATATAGATTCAGGATACATCTATTTTAATTACCTGGTAGATTCCAAGAATCCTACGATCCAAATTTTAAGGTTATAAGGGCGTGTACTACAAACAGATATAAGTGTTTGGTTTAAAAACTGCTGTGAACCCAAGAAATATAACAAATATTTTACATTCTGTAAATTATATTCTACGTGTTGGGTATTTAGTTTTTCAAATTTTTAGTACGAATGCATCAAGCTGATAAAAAACGATTTAAGTGAGAGTGATCACGGGTAGGTGTATTTCACAGGTAAACAGCAATTTTAGTTCAAGCTGGAGATTTTGTTGTGCAATAAATCAAGCGAGATTGAAAAATGTTTACTGTTCGAATTAAGTATAATACTTTTTCTACGCTTACAAAAAAAAAACACACTCAAAAACATGAAGGGAAGCCAACTTTTTGTAGAATTAACATTAACAAAAAACGAAACTTAATTAAAAAAGGAAAATTAACATAAACAACCTGAATTAATTGTTGATCAGCCGTTCAATTGTTAAATAAATTAAACAAAATAATTTATTTAATTAATCAATCTGATTTATTAGAAAAGGCGACGTTTCGCTGATTATTATAATAATAATAATGCCTTTATTCTCCAAACAAATTCATAAATCAAAAATAGGTACAAATTATAATTAAAACAGAAACATAAGTAACTACATGTTGAAGAATCATAGGGCGTTAGTTTAAGATAAAACCCACTGGTTATATTTGTTCTGCCACTAAAACCCCATATAAAAGAATTTAAATTTATATTCGTAAAAGCCTAACAACTAAATACTTATTTTTATAAACTTATACTTAGAATTCTGTGACGTATTCCTGTGTTACATATTCTTAAAATGTTATTAAATATAAGCGTATATCAATCTAATATGATTCAAACGCTATTTAATTAATTGTGTTGTTGTTGCAGGAGAAGTGCACAATATTTCACTTTATAATAATATAATACTTAAGTTTTTAAACTGATTAGGTAGGTTATTGTATAAATATGAAATAACATACGTAAAACTTCTTTCAAATAAAGATGTTTTATATATATAGGTGGTGTGATTAGGCCTTTGTTACGTAAATTTTGAGTATGGACATCTGTACGATATTTAATTTTATTATATATATGGTGGTTTACGTGAAACAATTATTTTGTGATAGAATGATGAAACCTGCAAGCAACGTCTACCACTCATGTTCAACCAGTTTAACTCCTGAAACTTGTGTGATATTCTTTCATATTTCCTTATTCCCAATATCAGCCTCAAACATGAGTTTTGTACGCCCTGAATTTTTTGAGATACCTCCTTCGTAATAAAAGTGCCATCTTTTTCGGAACAGTAAGAAAAATGAGATAAAACCAAAGTATCACACAAATAGTTTTTATACCCAATGAAAGTGAAGTTCTATGAGGAAAAATTAACTTGAGGTTGCAGTATGCTTTCTTTATACAATTGTTAACTAGTTTTGTGTACTTAAATAAAATATCTATAATTAACCCTAAATTTCGCGCATCCTTACATTTGGGAATTTTATTGTTATTGATAATAAAATTGGCAGATAGTCGCAACTCACATACGTTATTAAGGTTACCAAAAATAATGACATTTGATTTTTATGCGTTAAGTAGCAGGGGATGTTGTTTAGCTATAGTAGAAATGCTATTTAAATCTTTATTTATTAGTTTAATAGATTTTGGACGATCTTTCATATTAAAGGAATAGTACAATTGAGTATCATCTGCAAACATTGCATAGAACAAGTTTTTATGTGATTATGAAAATTTGACGTGTAAATGGTAAACAGTATTGGTCCAAGAATAGAACCTTGGGGAACTCCTTTATTAATTAATCTAAATTCAGAAGATGGCAGATTTGGCTTCGATCATTAAGGTAACCGTTTAATAGTTCTATTGTAGGTTTTCCAAACTCAACATAATGAAGAATGGCAAGTAATAAATCGTGTTTGATAGTGTCAAATGCTTTACTAAAATCTAGTAAAACCAAGACAGACATTTTATTTTCTTCACGGGCTGTTATTAGATCATCTGTTACATGGGCAAGAGCTACAACTGTAACCTTTACGAAAACCTGATTGTGTTTCAGGTAATACCGAATGTAAATCAAGATAGTTATAAAATATTTTAATTGGTTAGCATTTTTTTTAATGGTGTAATGACTGCTCTCTTCCATACTGCTGGGAACTTACTTTCAAGTATGCAGCAATTTATTATGTGAGTCAAATAAGGCAAAATTATAGGACAACAAAATTTTATTGTATGAGTATTTATAACATCGATACTACTACAATTGGACTTTAAGTTATTTATAATGTGCATTACGTCGTATATGTTTTTCACAAAAGTTCTGAGCTTTATCATTTGCTTTATTACAATTGTAATAGTTCTCCTTATTAATTGCAGATGTAGTTGCATTTCTAAGCATTTTGTAAGTATTCCAATTAGATAGTTTGTTTTTCTTAAATTTTTGTAAGCTGTATTTTTTAAACTAATCATTTTTATTTGTAATAGTGATTCATGGCATTCTTTTATGCGTTTTTTCAATGGTGCGTGTAAGTTCAGTGTTTGTATAATATTATCAACTAAGAAATTTACTTTAGAATCAATGTCATTTATATGAAATACAGTTTGCCAGGGAACAAGCTGAAAATCTTTATAAAACTCAGTAAGACAGAATTGATTATAATCTCTAATTGTTTTATATAATATACAATTTTGCGACGGCATATTTAATTCACAAAATATTGCTTCGTGGAATCTAAAATACCAGAATTGTTTACTAAAGTTTTATCTGATACTATAATTACATCTAATAATGTTCGTGTATTCATAGTTATTCTTGTAGGAGAGAATGATTTGTGAAAAGTTTACGGAATCAATCATGGAATTGAAGTATTTGGTGTCAGTATTTTGGATTAATGCGAGGGTTGCCTTTTAAGTGTCGGGAATAGAACGTTCCTTATCACCTAGCAACCAGAAAAACTGTTTATAAAAAACTGTTGGTATTTGTCAATGTCAATGTCAAAATATCATTTAGATCGGCCTGATAGTTTTTAAACCGTAGTGTGTTAATGTTCCCAAGTCGCTGTACGAGATGAAATTAAGTCCGGAACAATACCGCACGATTATTTTTTATAACTTTCAAACGAAGCCTCACCCAGCAAGAATGCGTCGCAGAACTTGTTGCTGTTTTTGGCGAAGAAGCACCATCAAAGACAACCGTTTATCCGCTGGTATCCAGAGTTTCAGCGAGACGCTCTAACCTCAGTGACGAACCGCGTGAAGGGCGACCAAAAACCGCCGTCACTCAAGAAAACGTGAATGCTGTTTGCAACATGGTTCTGGAAGATCGTCATGTGACATACCGTGAGATTCAGGCATCATTGGACATCTCAGGGACCTCAGTTTAAAAGATCTTACACGAAGAAGTAGGTGTTAAAAAATTGGTTTCCCGGTGGATACCGCACCTCCTCACAGAAGAACAGAAAGCAGCTCGAGTCAATTGGTGTCGAAAAACTCTACAACGATTCAACTCAGGAGCATCAAAACACGTTTACGACATCGTAAATGGTGATCTATAGCTGTGAGCCTGAATCAAAACGCCAATCTGCAGTATGGGTCTTCCAAAGTGAACTGAAACCGACAAAAGTTGTTCACTCTCGCAGCGTTGCCAAGAAAATGGTTGCATCGTTTGTTGCCAAATCAGGGCATGTAGCAACGATTACTCTTGAAAATCAAAGAACAGTTAATGCTCAATGGTATACGACCATTTGCTTGCCTGAAGTGATCGCCGAGCTTCGGAAAGATAACCCAAATTGACGCATTATGCTCCATCAAGACAATGCAAGCTCGCACACCGCTCGAGCCACAAAGTCGTTTTGGAACAGCAAAATGTCGAAGTTCTTGATCATCCTCCATACAGCCCGGACCTAAGCCCCAATGATTTTTTTACATTCTCAAGAATCAAGAATATGCTACGAGGAAAGCGGTTCCAGACGTCTGAAGAAGCGGTGGATGCCTACAAAACAACGATTTTGACTACACCTACTTCGAAATGGAATAAATGCTATAACGACTGGTTCCATCGAATGCAAAAGTGCATTGACTATCGCGGAGAGTACTTTGAAAAAAAGAATGCGTTATTATACCTTTTGCACTTTTCTTCATTCCCGACACTTAAAAGGCAACCCTCGTAGATCAATATTTACATCACCAAAACAACAAACCACGCCAGGTACATATATACACATGATTTCTCTAATTCATCACAAAATAATTTGTAGTCTACGGTTTGTGTTCTATAAATTACACCTACTCCAATCAAAAGGAAATTCATAATTGTTCAATAACATTGGTCATCTCAATAATAGTAAAATTTTAAAATTTATTTAAGTAAAGTGCAACTCCGCCACCAATACGTCCTTGCCTATCATTTCTTATAACTGAATAGCCAAAATTTCTATTTATCAGCTTACTCATACCTAAAAATTGTAAATTACACAAACAAAAATTATTAATAATACAAACTTACCAACTAATACAAAAACTCTAAAAATAAACATGAATAAATATACCTAACTATTTATATAACAATAACTAAACTAACGACATTTACTATCACACATCTAATACTAGCATTATTTTTCAAATACGTTTTGTTATTGACGGAAAATTTTTGTTCTAATTCAATAAGTTTGGTATTTACATTCCTAAATCTGATTAAATTCGAATAAACACCGCTCAATTTTTCGGTATCTGTTCTAGTGTTCATTGTGTTGCTTATCGATTTTATGTATAACATTTCTTTGTACATTCTTTTCTTGTAATTTCTATCTGCACAAAGCACAATTGGTGTATTAAAGATCAACTTCATGGTTATTTATAACGACATGTTTAGTTAATTTGGTAATTTTTGATGTATCCATTTTTTTTGTTTTCCCAATTTAATGTTGCTTTTGTGATTGGTCATTCTAGTTTTTATAAATCTTTTTGTTGTGACTATGTAAATTGATTCGCAATCATTACAGTTAATTTTATAACCTACGTCTTTTGGTCACTATCAATCTTGTCTTTTAATTTTGTGTATAGAAAGCCAATATTTTATAAAGGTAATATTTATGTTGTCATCTTTTAAAATGTTGTGGTTAATCTATTTAACATAAACAACATTTTAATTACGAGGAAGAACAAGGAAGTAGAAATTCGAAAATCTTAACGGTCATTTTGGCAACATAGAACATGCCCAAAATCTAATCAGATCTGCGGAATTGTAAATAAGGTCTATGTATTAAGTTTGATAGTAATCGAACAGGTGGTTTTTTTAAATACTTGTTTACATACGGACGAACGACCGGCCGGCCTCGGACAAAAAATTTTGTTGCTTTATTATAGCGTACTAACTCTAATTCGTCGGAAAAAGTGAAAAAAAGGGGTTATAAAATTTTCGGTTTGAAACTAAAATTTTAAATAAATTCTGAATCTACTCAAGTAGTAATGAATATTAGCAAAGAATTTGTATCACGTTGGGCCAACATTGAAATATTGGCCAATATTGGTTCAATGTTGTAATTTTATCGTAGCCAAATGTTAATATTGGTTCAATATTGACATGGGGCCAATGTATAGGGTTAATATTACTTTCCCAACTAAAAAGTTCATTATTACTAATGTTGACCTCATATTAGTGCAATTTAGTTTATTATGTTGGAGCAGTATTGATTGGCACTAGGGACGGAACATCTTCTATTCCTAGATATACTATGTAACAATCTACGTAAAAATTTTACGCCATTTTGTTTTCTCGTTCCTCTGCTCCCTTTAAACTTGTTTATGTTGGGAGATTCGACTTTTGCAGATTTTTAATTTTTATTGTACTTATGACGCTATTATACTATTCAGGTACTAATCTAGAATTTGTCAATCTGTTTCGGTTCTCTAATAATTATCAATTCAGGTTGTTTCGTTCTGACTAAGATCGGACACTTCAGTCTTTTATACATTTTGGACTGTACGTATAACGGAAATTTGACCTCAATAAGAAAACATTCATTGTTTTAAAAATAATCCTAAATAACTGTTCTCAGTAGCAATCCTTCTAGGTGGAGGTAGAGTTAAAAATAACGGTCTAAAATTACATAAATGACCGACGTTTCGCCCAAACCTGTTAAGACTTTATCGAGGCTAAAAATAAATTAAAGGAATAAAAATTAATAAATTATATAAGACACACAGTATACTAGACTTTATTTTTATTCGTTCGTTCGTCTAGTATATACTGTATGTTTTATATAATTTATTAATTTTTAATCCTTTTGACATCAACCCTTGATGATTATTTTAAATTATGTGACCGATACGGTTTTTTAATTTCCTTTTAGCCTCGATAAAGCCCTCACAGGTTTTTATTAATATCTCCGATTAGAGAAAAGACATAAATTTACGGTTTAAACTAGCTTTTTGGAAATTTCGTCTATTGAACCATACAAATGAAAATATATGGTACCATTTAAATTTTTCATGATAGGTAATGGGCATTGATTGTTTCGCCCCTAGCTGATACGAAAACAGTGATTCAGACAAAGTTTTTTGCAAATGATTTCGTAAAAAAGATATTTTTAACGAGACCTTACGCGTTTAATTTAGTTGAGTCAAAAGGTAGTTATTGGGATTTGCAAGAAATAATGTTTGACTTTCCCCTACCATTTTATTTTATGACACAGAGCAAAATACCTCAAACAAAAGAAATCGCAAATTTTCTAATAATCAGAATGGCATTATTTGAAATATTTCTTAATGTGCATATTTTTTAGAAAAGTCTCGTTTATGATTGGCTATGAGATTTGCGCTACCTAGCGGCCATTTTTTGAACTCGAATATAATTTCTAGCAGTTTCTCTTGGTCTATTTACTAATAATTTTTTTTTCGGCAAGTTATAGAACCAATGGTTACCGAGATATGGCCGGCGTTCATTCTTAGTTGGCCACCCTGTAGAAGCGGTCTGAAATATGTTTAATTTAAAATCTGCCTTCTGCCATACCAATAATGCACCCTCTTTCGTCTTCATACAAGACCGATAAGACCAAATTGTGTAAAAATTTCTTTATAGTAAGTTCAAGTAAGTAGTTCATTAATGCACTCTAACCTGAGATTTTTATGTTAAATGATTCACATTTAATATTGACTAATGACTAATATATTCAAAAATTTATGCTTTTCAGTGTTTCTCATCGTTTGTTATTGAATATGAGCTCTTGCATTAATTAATTAACATTTCAATTTTTGAGATAATTGTACAATGAAACAAACAAATTAATTAATGAGATAAACATATTTGAATAAGTTAAGTAATAGAAATAGATGAAGAAAGTGATTTATTGAAAACCTTAATATTTTATTACATATTGTTTGGTTTAAGACAAAGCAAATATTATACCAAATTGTATAACAATTGTAAAAGTATTATTATTAAGTTATCCTATACCCCAAAAACAGAAAATAACTGAACCAATAGTAGGTACCTATAAGAGAAACGAGTTTACAAACTCACATTTATTTTAAGTCTCTGAAAAATTTAAATGATGTATTTCAGCTTGAATATCAATTCCAACATTTTTTGTATCTTTTACATTTTATATTAAATTTGACTTAAGAGAATATTTTATTGTCAAAGATTTAGCAATTACATGGTGTAGTGCGTGATTTGTTATAGTATAAAATGTGTTTTGACTGACCCACTTTGATAATAGACTTGAAGTTTGTGCAAAACAATTAAACAAACAATTAAATGCATTTGTAAAAACACATACCTGATAATTTTCTTTTCACTAATTATATAGTGAGTTTCATGACCTCAAATTGTGAACAATGTCTTAGTACATATAATACACTTATCTTTTATAAAACTGTTTCTTTTCAATTTGTCACATTGTGTTACTGGTATAAAAGCTTCTATTAGCTTAATACACGTGAGACCTTCTATTTTGCTCTTGATACCCATTTCCTATTACATTACATTTACAAAAAAAAGTTAGAAGGACTATTTTGGGGATGGACTATTATCTTAAAAAAATGTTATACAATAAACATCTAAAAAACAATGTATATAAAAGTTCAAATTATGGTCAGAGAATGTTTTTTTTTAAATATAATCATTAAGTGATCGAGAAAAATATCGCCACAGGTGAATTGCGATTTTTTATAAATCTTAAAAATCTGAAAAGCTTTGTAATATTTCAAGCTTCTGTGGTTGTAGTCTTTATTGTTTGTGATTGCCAACTTTCGCTCACTATATGTAAGAGCAAAAATAAAAAAATTGAAACGGATAAGAAAAAAGTTCAAACACCTTAACTTTCATTCAAAAGTTTACATAACTTAATGGTAAATCCTGATCCTGATTCTTGTAAGTGTCGGCAAAATTGTTGTTTTGTGAAATGCCGGAAAACCCCGTCCAAGCTGGAAAACTGTTCGCCTAGAAAGGTATGTTTATTGGAATAATTTGTAGTACACAATCTTCGAAGATTTTGCGATATCTGCAGTCTAAAGTGGACTGTTTTTTGCTGTTTCAAAATGCACCCTGTATGAAAAATATCGTGGGAGGTACAGTGACAAGTTATGAAGTCCTTCTATTTTGTCTCTCCATGAAGAAAAATTGATTGAAGCAGCAGCAAATTTTCTTTAAACAGGGTTCGTCAGTGAAGCGGGAAAATTTAAAGTTTTATTATTCATTTGACGTTTGAGTGATAGTGATGAATTTAATGATAAATTGTCAGTTATTTATAGCCATTTAGTAAACAGTGGTCGAGTGTTCACCGTGCTTTTTGTGTTAAATCGTAAAAATGCTGACTACGCGACAACCTTGAGAAGGTTATTTCGCAATCGGTTTAATATTCCCCGGTAGTAAAGTTTGAAGAAACTGGGTCCACATTAAATTTAAAACATAAAGGAGCAGCAAGAAGTGTTAGAACGCTAGAAAACATTGATAGAGTTCAAACTGCCATAGCAGAATAGTCGATATTAAGCGCTGAATAAAATGGCGAGTCTAACTGAACAGAAAACTGTAAAAACGTTTAGGTCAAAATAATATGTAGATACAGGAGTTTTAAATTTTCCCGCTTCACTGACGAACCCTGTACTATGAATTAAAATTGTTCATAAAACCTTACTTGGATAGGAGAGGAGTTGTAATAATTTGCTAAGAAATAATTTGCTCGGAGAGGACTGGTGGACTCACTTTTTGGAACACTCAAAATTTAAAACATCAGTGGACAAGCAATACAAAACATCGAAACTTTGAGGAATATTTTTTCTTATTAGGAAGACAGTGTTCCATCTACAAATATAATTAGTTATAGTTATAATGATACTAACAAGGATCCTGGACGAGACAATGTGATAGTGCGAATAAAGGGCAAGCGTGCTCGAAGACTGATGGACATCTCAAGAACATCAAATCAGTTATGTTTTGTGTTGCCACTTCAGAAGAACTGCTGCCTTCATATGTACTATACAAGTCCAAATACGTTTATCCTGATTGAACCAAAGGCGGTGCCAGTTTGACTAGATATAAATGTTCAAAGTCTATTTAAGACGGCAAGAAGGGCTAAAAGTGATAATTGATGACAATCTGGGTAGCCACCTCTCTTAATGTTCGACAGGCATTTTCAAACCTTTGGTTGTAGCCGTGAAATTACATTCGCGTAATATTTTTAATGTTTATAACATAGGAGTTTTACTCAGTTTCCATAATTATTCAAACAGTAGATAGAAATATAAGTCCTACATTAGAAGCCAACATAATTACGGAGTTCTGTCCCTGTTTTGTCCCCACAATCCAAGTAAAGTTTTAGACAAAATTAAGTTTCGATGAGTTATATCCTCAGAATGAACATTTAGTAGTTTCATTTAAACATATAATAACTGCAGGGTGGAAGACAATAACATTCGAAAAAAGATTTGACGTTCCTGTGCGAAAATCAGTAGGTCTGCAGGATTTGCAAACGATTAGCATTGCCTCAGCCCCAGAAAAAAAGAACAGACAAACCCAAAAAGTCCAAACCCAACTCAATTCTCAATTGTGATGGTGACGAACTTCAAAAGAAGAAGCTGACAAATGACACGGAAACAAACTTTAAGACTGAAGTTCGTACAATTTTGACTTCGTTCGTTTACAACAGTAGAGTGAAAAAAGAATGTTCAAAAAACTTCGTAGCCAAAAAAAAAAAATAGTTGTTCCTGAAATTTCTGATAAATGCGATATTGAAGTTAAGGACATTACTATAAATTAATAAAACCAACGATATATCAAAGTGCTTAACCACTTGGCTTTTAGGTTTATGGACAGAAGATTTATATTTCCTAATACCAAAAATTAATCCAATATAGGATCTTTAGATTCGTCGTATTCTGTTAGTAAGCTTTTACTTCTACAAAGACCATATACAGTATCTTCATCAATATTCGATGTTGGAAAAGAATGATATATTTAAAGTGAGATAGAAATGCTCTATAACTGATTGTATAATACAAGTATAGATGCTGAATAATACTTTGGTATGCATTGTACCTGGTGTCTGACTAATAGAGGTAATCCGCTGTATCTCAGAAACTATTAATCGTACAACTTAGGGGAAAAAACAAAGTGGCATAAGAGAAAGTATTAGAAATTATTTTCAAGTTTCCTATTCCACCAAAGAGGGTGTAGTTCACAATAACAACACAAAAAACATCATTTCTCACTCACCCTTTTACAAGATAGAGGAAAAAGTACTATAGCAAACTGACGTAAAATGATCTGTAGATTACGAATATTATTGTGCATTTATTATAGAAAACTGATGTTTGTACGATAAATAGTTTCTGAGATACAGCGGATTACAAAGTGCTAAATGCGATAGACATTTCTTGATTAAGTTCACATCCTGTATTTTCCGTTTAGGTAGAGTTGTTACAATTTGGGCTCTTTCTCTAACATATGTTCAATGCTTTCAAGAATGGAAAGATATCTGATAATCACACTTAGTGATTGGGTTGGGTTGTAAAGATTTGATGATGATGATGTATCGGTTCCAAAAGTAATAGAATAGCTAGTTCGCCGTGTTGTATTAAAATATTCATTTGGTGGTTTTTCACATTCGTAGATGGCCCAGATCTATATCCGATGTGTATTCTTTGTATGTGCTTTTTCACTCGGTAATTTAACAGTGCTGTGTTACTTCTTTTTTCGAAGTTGGCTCTTCTTTTTAATTAGATTAATCAGAGTTAAGAGTATTTTTTCTCCCAATTAGTGATATGATTTAAAGATATTTTCCTTTTAGTGGAACTTGAATTAAAAAATAACGGTCTTACAGTTACATCAAAACCGACGTTTCGCCCAAACCTGTTAGGGCTTTATCGATTATATAAGTATAGATTATATAAGACACAAAGCGGTTCACTCCAACAGCAGTCACCATATCGGGAGATTTGCAAAAAAAATCACAATTACTCACCTTATAAACATGGAACAATTTTTATACTCACCTCGGGATTCCACTCCCTATCTTTGTAATCATTTGGTTAACTAGGTCTATTTAATTACTCCATATACCTAGTATTTATATAAGTTAATTTATTCTTTGACAACTATCTAGTGTCACCTGAAATAAGTGGAGGCTTCCCCGGACGCTCAACCTAGTTGGCATCCCAATGACCGGATCTGGGGAATTTAATAAAGGTACCCTCTCCACCTGCATCATGTCGTTTAGGTAGCCAGCAGTTGCTAATAAAATACTGTGTGTCTTGTATAATCTATTAAATTTTTTATCTTTATTGACATCATCAATATTGATGATTTATTTTCATTAGCGGTTTATGATCTACGATTAGCCTTACAGGTTTGGGCGAAATGTCAGTCTTGATATAACTGTAACATCGTTATTTTTTAATAAAACCTCCACCTAGACGGAAAATCATAAGTTGTTTGTAGGAGATGGACGTCCAATTGTTGCAGCAGCTGAAGGAAGAAATTCGACCAAGGAAGAAATTTTTGTTTCAATCTTAATTAGATTCGATAGAAGATCTGATCTTTTAATCGAAAATCAAAATAAGGAAAACACTCGAAGCAGGTTTCACTTTTTATCATTGAAACGTTTCTTCTCAAACTGACACTTTTTTACTCCATTACTTGGTTTCATGAAAATGTGTTTATATCTTTAGTGTCTTTTCAAGCGTTTCCATGAATATATGTTCAAGTTTTACATACAATTGGCCTCAACATTTTGATTTAAGTGAAAAACATATTGACGACGTTGTCAGTGACGTCAGTGAGAGCAAAAAATAATAATTGCAGCCTGCAAGATCATTACAAAGTAGATTCATAGATATTCTCGTCATCATCTCTCAAATATCTTCATTTTTATTAACATTTTTTGTTTCCGTACAAGCCAAGAAACGACAAGTCAATGAAATAACATGCAACGTTCTTTATTTAAATGCAATACAATTGAATAATTCATAAAAGCAATTAGTTATACACACATTGTCTTTCCATTATTTAACAGGTAAAACTTTGTATTAGAAAATAGAAAATTTATTTACATTTCTAATATTAGCACATTTTCTTATTAGTCACAAACAAAATGGTAAAAAACCTACGCGTTAACAACCTTGGATTTGTTAAAAAGTGTTTATCTAACATTTAGTAAGAATTGTTGAAATTTATTCTGGAATGTCAAGCTGGCGTTTATATAAGATTTCTTTATTACTTATAAGTACTTTCAGTACACCAAACTATTTGCGTTTGAAATAATTAAACTTTTATTTTTTATCATGTTATACGGGTGAATCACTACCAACGGGAAGGAGATTTATAGCGAAACAGTAAAAGTTTTACAAGTTTTGTCATTTTAGTAGCTTGCAAGTTCATAAATTTTACATTGTAAAATTATTTTGAAGTATACAGTATGTCCCAAAATGTTTGGCACATCAAGTTATATTTCTTCTTATGGAACACCCTGTATGTTATTGTGTTTCTTGATTGCCCATAAAAAATAAGGTATACTTTCATAAAGGTTCCCTATACGTAAACACAGAGTGTTCTGAGTTTTATGTACTTTTCTTAAAATATGGAGTATTAAAAAAAATTGAATATCTTCTACTCCAACAAATCATAACAAATTTACTCTTACGTCTAAATAGTTGGATATTAGTTTAATGTATTCCATGATCAAATATTAAACATCTCTTTACAGGGTGTTCTGAATTTACAGGTTAATAATTGGATCATTTAATATGTAATATGAGCCATATTTTAAATGAAACACCCTGTATTTTATTATTCCATAATGTTAACAAAAAGGTCCTCTTTCGAATGATATAAGGTTACAGTTAAGTGTTACAGTTTTTACGCAATTTACAATTTCCTTAAAATTAATGGTAACGAGAGATTTTAAAACATACAGTACATACGTAATTCAATTAGTTAAAAACATTTTAAAACATTACAGTCTGATAATTACATGATTTAAAAAAATAATTTTACGTTTCATGTTACATACTATATTTAAAAAACAATAAATAGAAAAAAGGAATCAAACCTATTTCGAATTCAAATTCTAATAGGGTGTGACCCATGGTTACGATTTTCAAAACAAATGTCGAAACAAACTCACAAGTGACGAAAAATTTAATTTTTCGTAAGTAGTTAAGAAAAGTGGACCATTTTGACACTTACTTTGATTATGAAAAGTGTCACATCTGTCACAGGAAACACTAATACAAGTACTACATGTTTTTTGAATAATCAAATCAAATCAAACGCGTGTGAGAAGAATGGTTAAGACAAATCACTATCACCTGTATCACATTTGAGTACATCAGCATGTAACGGTGGTAGCTTACAAATACATAAAGGAATAGACGGCTCTAGCGGTACAACCTACATAAAAAGAACAATACTATTGAGCTCGAATTAACTCACTAAATTCCTGGAAGGTCCCGAATTTATATGAGTTATCGCAACAGTGTCCGGCTTCGTCGGTAGAGTTGGGGGGTAATTAAGGAAACTGAAAAGAAATAACCTGTTGCGTAACGTGGCGCCACCTGCTGAGTAATAGATAGAAATAAAACCGACCAACAGGAGTACAACTTGGTTTTACTAAGAGATCTAACACTTTAAAACGAACACAATATCAGAGAGACACATAGACAATTTAAATATAGCAAATAACAACTTAAAAATACTAGAAGCGTACCAATTTAAGATTGGTTCGTACGAAAACTTGACGTACACACCTCACTTGCACAACGGTGCCTTAATATTAACCCAAACTCGGAAGAACCACGATAAACAGGTCTCGTCAACCCAAAAGGCCTTTTGTTTTTAACATCGCCCCCGTTATCTACAGCGTCTAGCTCTGATGGAGCCAATGTAAACAAAACCGAGTGTCGGTAATCGAGTTCACCTCGACTAAAATTTACTTAAGTACTAGCGTTAGATGTCACGTGTACGTGAGCTTCTTACGCATTGATATTGAGTAAGATAATTAAACATTACAACTTAGCTGTGTTCTAGTAGTATGCAGTTCCGAGAATAAACGTTCTTGCTAGGGGCAGTATTGGACAGTGTCCGAACGTAGTTAATTCCAGAATTTCCCTTAGGGGAGATTTAGATTGAAAAGCAGATGACAAATGAACGAGTCGGTCGGCCTTCAGCATTCACCAGCTGTTGTCGGCTTAAATGTAGGCGAAATCGAGGTACTCGAACAATTAGGTAGCGAGAGGTTCTCGAAAGTAAACAAAGAAATAGTAAAAAAGATCCACTTACGGTGTAAATTGATCGGATTTATCTTTTCGCACTCAATTATGGTGCAATTATTGAAGCCACGTTGAAATTTCACTTATATTTTATTTGCTTCATGAGCCACCGTCAACCACCCAAGAGGAAATGAAAGTGCCAAGATGTCGACTCGTCGTTTAGTTAGTGATTACCATCCACCAATAGGAAAATTCGCTGTAGCGCGGTAGATTTGATTTCCGTCGTAACGCGCAACCTACGCCACGGCTTACGACCTACGTTCAGGTTTGAAAATTTAGAACCGTAACAAGCATTTGACAGAAAACGATTATGATGACTTTTTAAAATTTTGTTTATGGACTTTAGACAATTATTAGCAGACTGTAATGCCATAAAATGACATTAACTGATTAGAATACATATGCATTTTTTGTTTTAAAATATCTCCCTACCATTAATTTAAAGAAAATTGTAAAATGAGCAAAAACTGTAACACTTAGGCATAGGACAGTATTATACCATTCGAAAGAGGACTTTTTTGTTAAAGTTAAGGATTAATAAAATACACGGTATTCTATTTAAAATAAGGCTCATATTACATATTAAATGATAATAATATAATAATTAATCCGTAAATTCTGAAAACCCTGTAAAGAGATATTTAATATTTAAGCATGGAATACATTCACCCAATATCCAACTATTTAGACTTAAGAGTAAATTTGTTATGATTTGTTGGATTAGAAGATATTGAAATTTTTTTAATACTCCATACTTTACGTAAAGTCGACGGAACTCAGAACGCTCTGTATTTAGGTGTAGGAAACTTTTATGAAAGTATACTGTATTTTTTACGGGCAATCAAAAAACACAATAAAATATAGAGTGTTCCATAAGAAAAAATATAACTTTGATGCGCCACTTTTTTAGGACATACTGTGTATTTCAAAATAATTTTAAAATGTAAAGTTTATCAACCTTCAAGCTACTAAAATGACAAAACTTATAAAACTTTTACTGTTTTGCTATAAAACTCCGTCCCGTTGGTGCTGACTCACCCTGTATATTTTGTTTCCTAAATTAGTTTTGGGTCGTTTGTGGGTAGAAATAACTTTAGTAGTGGCGAAGCCTTTTTAATGTAAACAGACGTCAGTAGAGCGTCTTAACATCCTCTCGCGATTTTCTTCATGTTCTCGCGAATGGCGCATTAAACTAAGAAATGTTCTACCATTTTGTGAAAAAGAAAAAACATTCCCAAAAAAATTGTTAGATGGTCAAACTTGATCTTTCATAATTTCAATTTTACCACGGTAACGACTATGTTTCTCAAAATTTCGGAGCCAATTATTGAAAGGGTGGCTTAGCTCTTTCTGTTCAGTGAGTGAACAGATCATCTCTCTAGAGATTTAATTTCCGCTGGAAACTCAGCATAAAAAATAATGTAACCTTGCAAATTGTGATTATTAATACGATTAACATAGAAAAATCGGTTCTAAAACAGGAAAGAAAACACCAAAAACTGCACCATAAAACAATGCACCTGTTGGCGTTAACAATATTTTAAAATTTTCCTTCTACTTTAATATCAGATAAGTAAGTTTAGCGTGGTACCTTGCATTACTTCCCTCGTAAATTAAGAACTCAGCTTCTTAAATAAGACGAAAAAAATGTATTTAACATTTTTACCTGATTTTCTTAGCCTCGACTTTGACCGGATTAGAATCTCCTCCCCACACTTTTATCGAAAAGTTATGTTAATCTATGCATCGGATGTATGTCTTTCTTGAGGAAAAAAATAATTTATTTAACAAAATCTAAAAGTATGCTAAATTTAAATAATATTTTAAAATCTTAGTTGTTTTAATGCTCGAGAAAACGAATTATATTAAATATAATAAAATTCGTGTTTAATAATATGAGGTTTATTTGAAGACTAATCTAATTTAATTGGTTTTTATTTGAATGTATTAAATTATACGAGTTCCAGAGTGCAAACACAAGTTGTAAATATCAAACCGTAAAGAAATAATTTAAAGATTATTAATTAAATAATTCTGCATATTGCAAAGTAGTCGATTTCCGTATATTTTAGCATGCTTCTTTCGTAACACACTTTTTTTATTCACTTTCTCCGAACTAAGTTGTCTCAAAACGCGGTCCACGCCCACTTCTTAAATTCTTAAAATTAAATTCATTAAGAATTAAGTTTAGTCAAAATATTTTGATTAATTTTATTAATTTTACGGTGTTGTAATTTTATGTTAAAAGTTGATTTCGTTAAACCCATTAAAACGTTTCCTTCCGCATTTAAGTACGGTTTTATTTCTTTTTTTTAACTAATGAATTTCGGGTTCGCACTGATTCTTGATAACATGTGCTACTATTGTTTGCTTAAATTTTTGATACTACCATAAGGTAATTTCATATGAAGATACCCTACATTCAGTTGATTAGTTTATTTCATACTAAAAATACACTTATCTGGCTATTTCTTAATCTTACTGTAGGTGTTATTTTCTATAAAAATATTGTTATCAAAATGTAATTTTCATTTTTTATATTTTAGGCAAAGAAACGATTGTAATTTTTTTCAATTAAACTACTTCCGTAGTGAATCATATAGGTACCACAATTAGAAATACAGAACTTCGGACAAATATGCGACACTCATCAGTGAATATAAAGATAAAAACATTTCGGGAAGTCATTATTTTATAAAATAAAATGACTAATCGAATAAAATAATAACAAAACTAAAACTGTTGTTAGCAATATAGTAGAAAAGGAAACAATCTTCCTATACAAAAAGCAGCAGGAACTGCAAACTCGGGATCCGGTTAGGATTTTCGAAAACGCAGCGCCTAAATTGATTCATATTACTGTTACTCTTATAAGCCAGAGATTATCTCTGTGAATCAAAGAAAGACGTAGGTACGTTTATTCTAATTTTTTCTTCAAGCGACATTAAAACTGCATATTATTGAACTACTGGCAGACGCTAAAAAGGCTTTTACTGTCTAACATTTAGTTCGGTACTCGAACTAATAAATAATGGTGTAAACAAATGCAATAATTTTGTGTTTTTGTGCTGTCGACATTTCGCTAACAGGAAAGCTGACCAGCCGAAAAACTCGTCTTAAAAAAATGATAATAGAAATACATGTTAAATTTTTTAAGTTACTTTACAGCAGAGAGTTAAAGTATGTATCATTTTTAATGATAATTACCTATATTTTTAAAATACCCTGTACAATATGTTTAAATGCTATATTTTTTTAAAGCTCTTGATGAGATCTTTTTGAATCTTAAAGAAAATATGGTGTGTTCCATGTAAAAAAAATTTTCATTTATGCTGCCACGATTCTTTGGAACACCTTGTATAATCGAAAATATTTTTTAAATGTGCACTCAGTAACTGTACTAACAAATTTTAAAAGTTATATCTTTTTTATTAACTAAGTTATCCTCCGATGTCAGAAGTTTGCGCCACCATGTATATAAAAAAATTAATAAATAATTTTAATTTTTTCGAAAAATGATTTCGCTATCATTTAAGTATAGGGTGTCCCATTTTCATGTGTTTTATGGTATTTCTCGTGTATGAGTGGAAACAGATTTTAAAGGGGGTTGCTACTCCTACGAACGCGTTCACGGGAGGGTTGAAATAGTCACGTTTAAAAATTTTATATTAACAACAAAAATTGACGTGTTTCGACAATTTTCATAAAAAGGAATAATAACGCCAAAAATTAATTTATTCGTTACTTATGCCGCTCACTGTATATCTCCTCCTGTGCTTAAAGCACATCTCTCCTGACTGTCAGGCATGATTTCCATATTGTAAATCTGGCTTGAACTCACTTACTAAGGAGTAATTTTTAGGGGCGGAGCCATTATTAAAACAAAAAATGTGTTTCGGGATTTGACGGTGGCGAAATGGTACCCATAGTTACGAGCGTTTTGCCTGCGAAGGGATTCATCAGGGCGAGAAACTTGAAACAAACAAAAAGTCAGGCGATCAATTTGTCAAGCAAGTCATAATCTACACTGAAAGAAGTCTGTAACTCTTAACCAATCAGGCCGAGCTTTAAAATCCGTGACGATTCTTCTTTTGAATATTCGAATGTATTATCTTAATTAGGTGTTTCCAAGTACGTCACGACTACGTTACCAGAACAGCTGATTGGGGACAACTAAAACGTGTGAACTTACGACATCTTCGTGGTTTTTACTGTTTTTAGAGGTTTACGAAGATTTTTGGACCAAAGTGTTTTTAAATATTCAAAGCGCACATTTATAGTTTGTGTTAAGTGAGCGTATACCTAAATTTATTAATTTGACATTTTACTAAAAATTGTAATAATCCAGCTAACTTTTATTTGTTCTAATAAAGTAGGACCATTACTTCCGCTTCAATACATTTTTGCCACCTATTTCACAAAACTTGCTAAACGTCCATTTCAAACGGTACAAAAGTTGTCCGCAATCAGCTGATTGTGGCGTCACTTGGAAATACCTTATTATACAGACTTGTTTCAATGTAGAATCTGGTTTTTGGTTGACTTTTAGCGGTCTACTTTGAACTTTTGTTTGTTTGCTTTAAGTTTCCCCGACCTGATAGCCTGTTATGATAGTAGGTGAAAGGTTGAGGTTACCATTTTGACTTTGTCCAATCTCGGAAGACATTTTTCTTTCAATAAAAAAGTAAGCAATTATTAAAGTAACAAATAAACTAATTTTTTTAATAGATTAGATTGTTATTACCACAGCGTTTGACCTGCCTAAGGACAGCCGTACACGTTTTATATTTTTGCAGTTGAGATAACCATAAGTTGTGGTTAGTCAATTGTGGTTGAGATAACCCCATTTTTGTGGTTTCTTTTTGGTTGCATTGATTTCATATGGCAACCACTCGGACTGCAGAACCACAGTTCTCCGAGATGCGGTTACATTTTTGTGGTCGCACTGACTGGAAAATGTAGTTTATCTACAGCTGCCTTAATTGTCAGTACATTGTTGAACATGTAATTGGAATTGGGAAAACTGGCAGCAATTGTTTCTCCTTGGTTCATTGCTCTAAAATTTGGCTTTTGTTGTCTTCAGGTAGTACTAAGCATTTTCTATATATAATATCATTTATAAATAGTATATTGTTTTATTAGGAGTAAAAGTGACACTTTTTATAACGAGTAAGCTGACATGTGTAGTTTTCTACCCACCATGACTTTGGATCCGCTACAGTCAAAAATTTTTCTGTTCTATAATAATTACAATAATCTTCCTTTGGTTTTGACTTCAACTTCAAATTTGTTGAAAAACATTTGCCTCAGATGCTTCTTGTATCACTTTGTTGAGTTGAGTTTAACTTTCTTTTAAATGGACGAAGTTTTTGTCCACTTAAGGTATCATTAATTCTAGCAATACATTTTCTACACTTGCCTTGAAACCATTCTTCAACTCATTTCATATGGTTTTTTACTTGTCTATATGAACAAATCATCTTCGTTTGGGCTTCAATAAATGTAAAAAATTAGAACGTAACTGAACAGGATGGTCCTTCAAGCTGATTTTTCACAGCTTTCCACGATTCTTATTAAGAATCTATTATTTTCTGATGAGCTTAACAAATGATTTTACACAACTATGAGCCTTCTAAACAAATAGAATTTTCTTTGTACCATCAGATAATTCTTTTTATGTCCACTTGGGCAATGATTTTCACCCTGCAGTTGCCTGATGCTATTTTCGAAAGCGAGATCCATTGTTACATATACAAAATTTGTTTGAATTCAAGTTTCTTACCACCTACAAATGATTTTATGTTTACAGGGTGTTTTGTTTTCCCTGGGATAAACTAAACTTTCTTATTTCAAATAGTATAGTCTGTATATTATTGCATTTTTGCATTCCCTGATGAATTGAGATATAGTTTATGTATGCGTGGCCCAAAATGTACGGTTTCTGAGTAATTTAACAATTTTACAAAAACTAACTGCTGCAATGTTCTGAAGAAATACGAATACTTCTGCATTTAATTCGTATAGACAGTTGCAGTTTAAATCGTTGGATTTAGCACATACAGTTCTACCTTTTGGTTTAAAGACACATTTTCTTGGTATCTAGTAGACGCTGATTATACCGTTAAATTTCAAACGTGCGTAACTCAATAATTTTAAATTAAAATTCGCATTTCTTTAGAACATCACAGCAGTTAATTTTTCAAAATTGTTAAATTACTCAAAAACCATACATTTTGGGCCACGCATATTATACAAAAATGCAATAATATACAGAGTGTATCATTTGAAATAAGAAAGTTTAGTTTATCCCAGGAAAACTTAAATTTAAACAAATTTTGTTTAAAACATCTTTAATATCTGACCCATGAATCACAAAATACAGAGGGCTGCCGCAACCCTCTTATAAATATTTATTAATTTCTTGGCAACAGAGAATTATATTTTAGTACTTGTCGATACTCAATAAGAAACTGTATTAAATAGTTTATTAATAGATATTGAATTACAAAATTTACAGAAGGTTTCGTACATTGAAGTAAGAACACCATTAAATTAAATATTATTTTCGGAATTTAATTTTTTCATGCAAATACATTTCTTTTTGTTTTATTTATTACAATGTTGTCTTGACTTCGCGATGATATAGTTCGATTTAACTGAGAAATGAAAATACTAAATAGTAATGGCCCTAGAATGGAGCTCTGAGGAACATCTAATTTATTGAAGACAATTTTTAAAATAATTTGACGATAGAGTAATTATATTCGTAGACAAACTAATACGATTAAAAAGGCGTCAGAAGCTATTTAAAAAGTTCAGAATTACAGATTCAAAAAGTTAAGAACATTGAGCATGACAACAAGTAATATAAAAAAACTACCGGAATATTTTCGGCAGAAAATTCATACAAAGACAGATGGATTGTTGTTTTCAAGATTTACACCAAGATTTGAATTTCTCAAATATCAAGGTAACTTTTAAAATAAAAATCAAAATCAAACTATTGAGAACGTTACTTCTTTCAAACATGCTGACATGCTGATCTAGTCACTGCATTGATCCTCATTTAAAGTAAGTAGGTAAATTAGTAAAAAATAAATCGAGAAAAAAAGAAGAAATACTGAAGTTGTAAATGGTATTTGGGTTACAATAAATGCGTAAAGTGAAACTAAAGCTGTAACAAACATGCGAAACCTACTCACATCGTACCCACATATTAACAACAAATTACATTAAACATACATCACATCATACGAATGACCGTATTTATCCTAAATCCTTTTATGAACCGCTTGTGATTCATCAATTGTCACGTTCCGACGTAACAGTGCAGGCAGAACAACTTCTGCATATTTTAATAAACAATTTAGGAAGAAGAAGGTTTTTATATGCTCATCGCCCACAACATATTGCATTACTATAATAATTATTATTACATAAATAGAAAAGTGCGTTGGACTTGTAAATATTCTGAAATGAAAGAAAAAAAAATGAAATTCTAGCTTTCGTGTTATATTTTCTAAAATTTCACTATTTTCGACATCTCACATCTGTTAACTTAATTTAAATGTAATGCGGTGTAAAGTTTTAAGAAAATTATAGTGACCTAGTCTGAAGTGGTAAACGATTTTACTAAAACTTATTTAATTGGTAACAAATTGCAATTAAAGTTAATCGACAGGAAGATTAGCTATATTCAATTACATCATTCTTCTTAATTAAACCGTAATCATGTTTTTATTTGCGTCATTCTAAACCTGTTGCCGATAACTAAATTTTTTTATTGGCGAGTCTCGTCAATTGGCATAAAAGTTTCACACAAAGTATAATTAATTTCAATATATCATCATCGATTCTTTGAGCATCAATACGATTATTTCAGAGAACGTGGTATATGAATGTGTGATTGTTGTTTTTAATGTTTTACATCAACTAGTTTTTCTTGTTCTGTGGGCTACTTATGATGTGGTTGTGTCTTTCGAATCTCAAGTACATTATAATTTCTCAGTTTTATCTCGCCCAGTTACGATTGAGTTCTTGCATGTACATTTTAGAGATTTATGCCATTAGTTTGTTTCATAATTATGTAAAGGAGATTTGTTGAAGATTCACATCTAAAAATTCACTGTCTTAACTTAACATCTTAGAGTTAAATGTGCAGATAGAAAAACATAATAATACATAATACTCAAGCTAAAGCAAAAATTAATTGTTCCGATATTATTAATTTTATTTTCTTGACTTCTTTCCTTGAATGAAAAAATAATGTTCAAAACTATCAGTAGTGATACAATACGCGTGTAAATATTACGGTGACGTTTCTGCCATTATCCCAAGAATGTTCATCAGAGCAAACAGACAAGGACGTCTTTCGTTTTAACATTTACCTCCGTTGCAGAAGGATTTTTTTCATTTTTAACACAACTCCATTGTAGGATTAACCGTGTTATGATTACTTATGAAATTTCGCAGCAACAGTTGACAGTAATACGGGAACAGCAGCCAGCGTGTAGACAGGTTTCTTAAGATGTTCTTCTCCTGATGATATTAGTTTTAAAAAATTACAAATATAAACCTACTGGAAGTTCAACTATTCTAAATCCATTGATAAGATTATGGTCAATAGAAATCACGCTACTAGAGTTCAATTCATCAAACCCACACACTTGTTAATAAAAAAAGAAAAGAAGATGAATCGACAATTCGTTTTCGAATAATAAAACATTCCAACCAAAAAAGAAGCCAAAAGTTTCTCATAAAAATTATAGGGTCCTCAACCTTTGGTTCAAAACTGAAAAAGGTCGTCAAATCAAAGGAAGTAACCATTGGAAACATCATAATTGACGACAAACCACACAAAATAGGAAGGATTTTTGATTAAAAAGATTATGGAATCAGATGTCTCAAAACACCCATTAGTCAATTAGTGTCTTGTCGTTATATAAATTGAAGTTAAAATGGTGACCTCGAGGTGATTAGCAAAACGGAACGAAAAATTGACAGCAACAAAAATAAAAACTACAAAGTTTAATAGCTAAGTAATTTAAGGTCTACTACACAAACCTGTCCCACAATTGCACTCAAATAAGCGTAGGTGAGTTAGTATACTAACTACTGAAATTGATTCTGTTTGCATAAAATCACCAAGAAATAAAACAGACAAGACAAGCTTAAAAATTAACACCGACACTTTGGCCCATGATAATCTATCACCAGAAAAGTTTGACTCTTCAATGATATAGGCAGGGAGTACGAAATACTTCGAGTACCGGAGATGTATTGATATCTAGTTAGCCTAGACCAGTTCCTAGCATAAACAAAATATTGTGTTACCATAGCAACGAACAATAACTTATTAGAAGTGTCAGTGTAAAGTTTGACGTCAAAAAGTAAACCAGAGTCACGCAATAAATTAAATGAAAAAGATGTCCACCGAAATTGTGAAAATCGAAAAATTGGAGTATCGAGCCATCATCAAGTACCTGTATTTAAAAGGGTTAAGAGGTAAGCAGATTTACAAAGATATGCTTAATACCCTTGGTGATCAATGTCCTTCGTATGCGACCGTCAAAATTGGAATGCAAGCTTCAAAAGAGGTAAATTTTCCATTGAAGATGATGACCGATCGGGAAGGCCAGTTTCTGTGTCAGTCCCCGAAAATATCGATGCAGTTCATGACATGATTTTATCAGACCGTCGAATTGGGCTAAAACGGATATCTGAAGCACTGAATATTTCATACGAACGCGTTCATCATATGGTTCACGTCAATTTGGACATGAGAAAAATTGCTGCAAAATGGATCCCCAAATGTTTGAATGTTGACCAAAAGCGTGCAAGGGTAGAAGCATCGCGTTCGATCTGTGCTCGATTTGAAAACGATGTAGACTTCTTAAACCGAATTGTTACTATGGATGAGACTTGGGTACATTTCTACGATCCAGAAACAAAGCAACAATCGATGGAATGGCGACACTCTGGTTCTCCAAGACCTAAGAAGTTTCGTGTCCAAAATCTGCTGGAAAAGTTCTTGCTTCAGTTTTTGGGATTGCCATGGAGTAATCATGATTGATTTTTGGATAAGGGTAGAACAATAACTGGAGATTACTATTCGACATTACTGACCACTCTACGGGAAAATATTAAAGAGAAAAGACGCGGAAAGCTATCCAAAGGTGTTTTGTTTTTGCAGGACAACGCCCCTGCACACAAATCTCATGTTGCCATGCAAAAATTTGTGATTTAGGGTTTGAATTACTAGAACACCCCCTTATTCACCCGATTTGGCTCCGTCCGACTATCACCTCTTTCCTCAACTGAAAAAAGTTTAAAAGGTCGTACATTTTCTTCCAACAAAGAGGTAATAGAAGCTGTGGAGGTCTGGTTTGCAGAGCAAGAAGAAACTTTTTTGAAAGGTCTAGAGACGTTGCAGGTTTGCTGTAATAAATGTATCCAATTAAGAGGAGAATATGTTGAGTAATAAAATATTTTGACAATGAAATTTTATTTGGTTCTATAGTAGGCTAAGAATTTTTCAATATATCCTCGTATTGTAATATTAAACCCTGTATTTAAAAAGAAATGTGGGTTCTAAAACCCAACAAAAACTGGCATCATTACTTCACTCAACATGTTTAGGTTTTAGTGGTTTTTCTAAACCTTGAAGCAAATGCTTTGCTAAGACGAACCAATCCACAATTGCACATAGTTTCGTCACCACACTCTACAGGTATATACTGATCTTCAGGGGCACCTTACATAACACTTACATCACAATATAATATTGAAAATGTACCGTACCAATAAATAAATAAACTAAACTGGGACAAGGTTTAGTTGCCGAAGGGAACACCGTTCTCGATGATTTGGTTGTAACTGGTGGATTCAAATGTGTATTAAAGTTATCATTCGATACCATAAACGTCTATCAGGTGGCTCAACTTTGTAAGAACCAGATTATTCATAACCTTGCTGCCTGGTTATAAATTCCAGTTTTATGAATGTACTCGTCTTTTGCAGATAAACTGAAGGGATAAGCATATTCTGAAATGTATCAGAATGGTCCATTACAATAAATTTGCTAAAATTCTCACCCGCGTCGAGTTCACGTTAGGGTTTTACCAATCTTTATTTTACAATGCATTTCAAAAAAGTTTCAGCTAAAATCGGCCAGTACCTTTTTCTAAACTATTATTCGCCTTTTCAGTAATTAAAAACCAACGTTCTCACAGTTAAACGACTTCTGCCAGGCTTGTTCCACAAGTTTATTTCATTATTTAAGGATCTTTTACAGATGACGATGTCTCCCTTCACACAAACTATGGTTGTAGTGTTTTCAATCTTCTGAATATCCGTTTTGTAACCCTTGCCTACGTCATTTCGCCATGGGCGTTTTGTTGTTCTATTTCTAGCTGGATAAGAATATTGTGAAATTTATCAGAATGGTCTATTATAATAAGTTTGCTAAAATTGTCAGCCGCGTCGAGTTCGTGTTAAGATTTTACGAACCTTTATTTTACACTGCATTTCAAAAAAGTCTCTCAGCTAAAATCGACCAGTCTCTTTTTCTAAACTATTATTTACTTTTTCAGAAATTAAAAACCAACGTTCTCATAGTTAAACCATTTCTGCCAGGCGCACCATTCTTCTGCCAAGTTCTCCCTCTTGTTCAGTAGTAGTGACAATTTTTGGACCCATCTCACCTTTTGAAACCTTTCCTTCTTCCACGAGTGCAATTTATTATTACAGATGACGATGACTCCCTTCTGTCAATCTGTGGTTGCAGTTTTTTTGATTTTGTTCTTTCTAAAGTGTGCTTTCTTAATCGATCTACTATCTTTGTTTCTTCTCTCGTGTTCATTCCACTTCAGCCTTTTTTTCTTTACCGCGTCCTTTGTTATTCCCATTCTTCTTTGTATTTTCCCATTTCTGATCCTGTCAATGCTCATCATTCCAAAGCACCTCCTCCAATATTTGATTTTCACTGCATTTATTTTGATTTATAATCTTGTAAAATTTTTCGATAAATTCCCAACGCGCACATGTGTAAAAAAAAATGATTATTTACAAATACAACAAAATTGAACAGGTTTTATACCTTAAATATGGTAGTGCTTTTCAAAAATAAGAAACTTGACGCACGTGAGAGAAACTCAATACCACTAAAATTCCGGCCCATAGACTAACAAATCTTTGAAGACTGCACTTAATCCTTAATACGAAATCTGGGAAACTCTATACAAAACTACAATGGCCTTATTTGGACAGTGGCGACACGAGGCCTTTAAACTCCGCCCATCCGCCATGATGTGTCGAGATTTGAATATCTTACCCTATACAAAATTATATAACACTTAAAATTAGTTACAAAACAGTCAAGGTATGTAAAAGCAAGCTTTGATAAATTGACTAAAAACATGCAAATCGACACTTAATGGCGTGTCGCCACTATTTAATGAAGCCACTATATACAAAACGATACTGAGCACCATTTGCCATTGGAGTAAAGAACTTCCAAATTATCACGCGTTGACGTTATTGAGCGTTTTCACACCCAAAGATAACTAGCCCAACACGATAACGACACGATAAAGATGTACTGTGTGCACACTCAGCAATATTATAGCTTTCGTGTCTTGGTCTTGAACGACTGTCGTTGGGAGGCAATCGATCCACTCGTGTCTTCGACGGTTTTTTGAGATAATAACGTTAAATAATTTAAAAAGTAAACATTCTTTCCACACGGTATCGTATGCAACCGTTAAGTTAAAAAAACAACTCCAGTTTTAAGTTTCTTCTGAAATCCAGCTTTGATATGAGTTGTTAATACCAATACTTCATCACAACTTCTACCGGATCAAAATCCTGTTTGTTCAATTGGTAATTTCTTTTCAATCAATGGATTATTTTTTGAAAAATCAATCTTTCCAAAACCTTATCATTGAGAAACATAAATCCACTTCAAAGAATAATTTCACAATTTTTTCAGAAATTCTGGATGTATTCCGTCAAACTCGGCAGCTTTCTTTGATTTTGTCTTTTTTAATGCGTGTTTTAAGTGTTCTTCAGTAAAAGGTCTGAATATCTCTTCTGAGATATGTGTAGATTTTCTTTCTTCTGTAGACACTTTTTCATCTTTGTGTTGATATTTTCAGTAAACTTCTCATTGATGATCGAACAATAGAAATCCTGGGATTTGATCAAAAAAGAAAAATTTGGTCAAAAGTAAATCTCATAAGAACAGGCCATTCAAAATGCAATGTTTAAATGGGGTGCGATTTCTAATCCAAATTGTGACTGTGGAAACGAACCAGAGATCGTTACACATATTGTAGAGGATTGTCAATTAACGAAGTTTAAAGGAGGGTTTCCAAGCATTCATAATTTAAAGGACGAATCAATATTATGGCTTACGAACATCTGAAGTTCAGCAATATTTTGTATTCTCTGTCCTGATTATCTGTTTTTCCATTATTTTGTTTTGCTATTTCTTTAACCTACTATTTTTTTTATTGTCATGACTGGCGCTTGGAACGGTCCATTATATGTCGTCATGCAATGGCTGTGCTGTTATTTTTTATGTTCTTATTTACCTTCTATAATGTTTACACACTTAATTAATATTATTACATGTGAACACTAGGGTGGGTAAGTGTTGGCATGTTTAGGTTTTAGTGGTTTTCCTAAACCTTGAAGCAAATGCTTTGGCAAGACGAACCAATCTACAATTGAACACGGTTTCATCACCACACTATACAGGTTTATACTGATCTTCTGGGGCACTATACATAACACTTACATCTCAACACAATATTTAAAATATACCATACGAATAAATAAATAAATAAAAATTGAGTTTGAAACATTAACCGACCGAGAAGCAATAGAATTTAGAGAAATTTTTATATTTGTTTTAGCAGATTGATTTGTAGAACCTAATTTATTTAACTTTTACGACTTGAATGTACGAAATTCATATTTTCCATTAATGAATTCCATTTCTCTTTTCTTCCATTAGTTAAAGATGACAGTACAGCATCCCCAGTTTCTTTATTTGGATTTTTAGATATGATTTGTACAATCTGTTTGTTTTTCACTTATTCTCAGTTTCCTGATTGGTCGAAATTCAAAACAACCAATCACACTTTTGGAATTAACTGAGGCGAGGTGAGGATTAGTGCAAATGGAAAACAGTTATTATTTTGTTTGAGAAAGAGCATCAGTGAAAGAGTGAAAGAGAAAACAGTAAGAGGCGTATATCTAGCGCTTAGAATTCTGTCATTTCTGACCATCTTAGCGACTTGTGGTGATATTTTTTCCTGAATTGCAGGCTTTTGTTAGAGGTAATTGTGAGCAGAGTATCGGTCAAAAAAAACGTGTTTATTAATTATTTTGGATATAACAACTACATTTGTTTATGCACACATTGAAACTTCCATGAAGATTTTATTAAACATTAAATTCTAAACTCTGCCAACCTAGGGAAAAGTTACTAAGAGAAAAAACGTAGGAGGTGCCATCTAATGTCAACACCTTCACTTGTTGAACACATTAAAACTTCAAAGTTAATTCTTCATCACAATCCCATTTGCATGGTGCAATAACTATGTTTTTCCTTCGTTACTGCCTTGGTTAAATTGTCGGCAGTCATTTCTTCGGTAGGAACATATGGAACGATTATTGTTGAGTCTTCAACCTTCTCACATAGATAGTGTTGCCTAACATCTATATGTTTCGTCCTCGGTCGAAAAGCATCTGATTCGGCCAATTTGATTGCACTTTGGTTATCGCAAAATATTTCAATCGGATTGTCAAAATTTTTGTTTAGCTCTTGACCAAATTGCTTCTTGTACGGCCGACGACAAAGCCATATATTCAGCTTCGGTACTTGATAACGCTACCGTAGGTTGTCGCTTGCTGTTCCAAGTTACTACGCCCTTGGACATCATAAAGACGAAACCGGTACAAGAGCGCCTTTGTCTATGTCTGATGTCCAATCAGCATCTCTATAGCCTATCAATCTTCCATCACTGCTCTTTGAATACTTAAGTCGGTATCCAGCAGTTCCCTTGAGATAACGGAGGATTCGCTTAACAGCTTTCCAATGTGCATTTCCATATTGGTTGTTGAATCGACTGACATCATTTACCGTTTGAACTTAACTGCTCTTTCAACTGTGCTAAAACAGAGGCATCTTTCCAGAAAACCAAGAAATCATCAACATAAATGGCCACCAACAGGTCCATTTCTTTAGTATAGTAAATACGCGGATCCATTTTCGACTTTATTAGACCGTACGGTTTTAATGCTGCTTCCAACTTCAAGTTCCACTGTCTGCCTGCTTGAAGTCCATACATTGCTCGATTTAGATTGCAAACTTGATTGCTACCATCGGTAAAGCCTTCTGGTTGTTCGAGATAAATTTCCAGATCTCCAGACTTCCTCTGGTGTCTTATTCACCAACGATGCACACACAGAACGATTTATTAAATAAACCGCCATGTTAACTGCTTCTGCCCAATACGATTTTTCTAGTTCGGCATCGAAGATCATGTATTTTGCACGTTCCACAATTTTTCGGTTCATACGCTCCGAACTTCCATTTTGCTGAGGTGTATATATATTCGTCAACTGATGATGAATGCCCTTCTGTTTGCAAAAATTCTTAAAATTCGTATTGCAGTATTCAGTTCCATTGTCGGTCCTAAGGTTTTTAACTTCTTACCAGTTTGATTCTCGACTAGCCTTGTAAATTCTATGAATTTGGCCGCAACTTCAGTTTACTCTTTAAGTAATACACAAAAACCTTTTTGAGTAATCATCGATAAATGTTAAAAATATCTCGCCCCACCAATTGACGAGTTTTCCATAGGTCCACATAAATCAGAATGTACCAATTCTAAAACTTCCTATGTGTGGCTTTTACTGGACTTAAAGGGAAAACGCGTTTGTTTTCCTTCCATACAAATTTCGCAAGGTTTCCATATGTCAATATTTGCAAAATTTATACCTATACTTAAATCACGCAATTTACACAAGTCCTGGTAATTTAAGTGACCCATGTAGTCGCAATGTTTTCATTATTTTCATCTCACAACTTCATACATTTCGAGTTCGACGCACAAATTTTGTACACTCCATTATTTGACTTACAACTTGTCAAAAGTTCATTGTCATTGTTATAAATCGAACATCCGTTTTTGTCAAAAATCATGGTTTTGTCTTTTTCGACAATTTTCGAAACCGAAAGTAAATTCGCCGATAATCGTGAAACATGTAACACCTCTTTCATTTGGATCTCATTGTTGTTAATGTTTAAATTTAAGGAACCAACACTTGTAACATTCATCTTCATGTCATTTGCCGCAGTGATTATTCCACATGTTTCACATGATGCAGTAAGTCTTCGTTTGGTGGAGTCATGTGGGTTGAACAACCGCTGTCCAAGTACCACTCGTTGGAATTAACGCATATTTCCTTTAGACTGAAGTTTTTTGATGTTTCATCATTTATCTTCATATTGTCTGAATTCTTGAGAGCATATTTATGTTCTTTCGACAATTGGCTGAATAATGTCCCCTCTTCCCACAGGAGTAACACTTTGTGTTCGGTTTTTTTTTTGAATTTCTGTTTCTTACCAAAAAAAGCTTTTTCAGTACTTTGATCTATATGTGTGTCGAGTAACTTCGATTTGATGGTGTCCACCGTGATTGATACACTCCTACTTTCTATGCCCATGATCATTTGTTTGAATTCGTCTGTTAAACCAGCCAGTAGAATGGCACTAAGCCATTCGTCAGTTATTTCGAAACCAATACCACTTTACTTATTTGACGTAGTGATTATTTGATCTACATACGCTTGCATCAAATCACATCCATCTAAACTCGTTGAGATTAATGTCTTCAATAAGCCAATTTTCCGAGTTAATCCTTTGTCTTCATACAAATTCTTCAAAATTGTCCAAATTTCGATAGCGGATTTTGCCTTTTGAATGTGAACATATAGCGATGGTTCAAAATTCAACGCCAGACGTGACTTTGCTTGACTTAATTTCTCAAGATTCGTTTCCGACCCTTCAATTTTTATGCAATTGCTTAAATTATTCATCTCAAAATAATTTACCATTGCAAATTGCCACGTGTGGTAATTTTCACTACCTTTTGGTTTTTCTATATCAAATTCGTTACGTGGCATTTTTCTCGTGGTTATTTTTCGTCTCGTACACAACGAATTCGAATGTAACGAATGAAATTCTACGTAACTTATACTTGATTTCGGCGAAAAATAGTTTTGCAGTCACAACTACTAAATTACCAACGAACAAACGCACAGATAGGTTATTTAATGCTCTGGGCCCATAACATGTGAGCAGAGTATGATGAAAAACTATTATTATATATTATTCAAAACTGACACCTTAAATATCAACAAATGTATCATAATTTAATCACTAATACATGAATAAATTGATAACAATGTTACGCGATAAGTATACATAAATTGTTATTTGTAAGTTTGTGTTTGTCAATGAAGTATGGCACATACTTTTTAATTAAATGTCATGTTTTTAATTTGTTTTAAATGTCTAATTAGTTAATTTATAGGTAAGTTTTATTCTCGCATGAATCTTTTAAAACTATTAATTTTTGATTTTCTTGTCATTTTAAGTCTGTACATTTTATTGTTTTCATTAATTAAATATTGTATAATTTTTAGATATTAACTGATGAAGCTACGGCGAAACGTTTTAATTAAAACTATTTAAAAAAAATGATTAGCTGTTTCATTTCCAAACATTCTGCGTCACTGAATAACTAAATTAACAGCTGTTAAAAACCAAAATCAGTTTATAAAATAAACGTCTAAGAGCATTTATAGTCTTAGAAAACTTTCAGAAAAAGTTTTAAAAAACTATTCCGTTGTAGCAAAAAAATGTTTAATAACTCTTATCTAAAATGTTACATTTAGGTACGTAATTTATTATTGACCTTAAAATTCGGTAAGTATGTGAAATATTTTGTAAAATGTAATTATAAAATTCAGTAACGGCCGATACTTGTTTATGTATACCATTATTGCTTAACATTTTATAAATAAAATGAAGAGTTATGCGACAGTTTCTAAACCAAAAATTTTAACACTCTTTGTTTTCACTTTGTTATAGTCGACGACTGATCCGATTTTTATGAAACTTAACATGTAGGTGTTATTTACAATACTCCTAATTTGGGTAGAATCCGTCGAGTCAAAAGGGCCTGTAGTCAACATAAATTTTCCTATTTGCAAAAATATTCATTTTACACATTTTTTCTTCAAATAAAAGTTGTTGGTAATTTAATTATAGACAACTTTTGTTTAAACTATTTTTTGATCGAATAAGTAATGACTGAGATACTTATAAAGATTACGTACAGTAATTGAATTAACAATATCTCCAAGTTGATTAATTATACAAGAAAAATTCAAGAAAGGAAAGTTGTTGTAAATTAATACATTATGTACAACTTTTATGTGAATTATTTTTTCACTTTTTCGAT
This sequence comes from Abscondita cerata, assembly GCA_030710515.1. NCBI lineage: Eukaryota > Metazoa > Arthropoda > Insecta > Coleoptera > Lampyridae > Abscondita > Abscondita cerata. The sequence goes on from JALBCR010000004.1 coordinate 1,238,449, forward strand.
CAATTTCAAGACGTCAAGACGCACTTTCTGTAAGATCTTATACGATTATTAGGTCAGAGCGATGTTGAGTCCAGCGCGAAACGCTTGTTTATAATATGTGAAGTATGTCACTAAATAAAGCAACAACAAAATTGTAGACCGGATTTTTATTCAAGGTGTGTTCTATGACCGATGTTGTCCTTTTCTCCGCAATTCTTTTGTAAATTATTATATTAATAACAAAACATTGTTATATCTTCTAAGTATTTCATGGTCATTTGGAACGTTGTGACAAAAACAAACACAATTTCAAAATATTTGCCCATGAAAACAATTTAAAAAAAAATATTTAACTCGTCTCAAAAATAAATCGGTATAGTACATGTTACAATCTACTTCCTTTTTTAAACCGTTAAAATTTATGACTCCACGTTTTTCACAAACGATTTGCGCCAATTAAAATTCGATCAAAAATGACGACAACGCACAGAAAAGTATAACAGCGTCAAAGTTTACTTAATCCACCTTGAAAAGTTTGCAGCAGTTAGTTGGAAGTGAAAGCTAATTCTTAAGAAACAACAATTTCATTTAAATTGTACTGATTGTTTAGAAAGATAATCATGAAAAATAAAACGAAATCAAAATGCGTCTATTAAAATATGCTACGTAACGATTTAATCAACGGAAATTAAATATTATGCTAAAGATTGAGTAACGAAATTATTGTTAAAATTCGAAAATTATACGTTGCCTTTTCCTGTCTTTGATTTGTTGACGTTTTCTGAATTACTAAATTTTTATTATTTAATAAGTGAGTTCAAATTTACTATTTTCAGTCTCAAAATTATGCAAAGCTTCATTAGAAAAAAATGTATATTTTGCATGCTGTTGTCGTTAGCCTTGCTCCAAATATTCAAAATAATTGTACGTTCTTTGGAATTGTGCAGGTTTAGCAATTGTGTCTGTTAAATATTGCTTCTGATTATATTTTGTATTTTCTCATTCATTATTTTTAATCTAGTCTTGATCAGTTCTAGATACGTTTTACAATAGAATTGAATTATAGTGATTTTATTTGGTGTACCTAAGTTGAGATCAAAATTAGCGCCGGAAGTATTTTTTGCTTAACTACTTTTTGTCTTCATTTAAATTTATAATAATAATTTGTTGATAACATAGTGTTCGTTATAATCGGTATGAGATTTATAGGAATACTATGTTTTTACAGATCTGAAAAATTTGATAAAATTTAGATTTGGGTGTATCTTTGTAGTGCATACTATCATGCGAGTAATATGGGGAATTCATATTTCTATATTCATTGTCGTAGAGACAATGTGTAAAACTTTCCATTCTGTAAAATTTAATAATATTCCCAATCGTGGTAATTTTTTTTTATTGTACTGCGAATCGACGTTAACCTCATTATTGTAAATGTTAATAAAATCATACTCACGATATCTCAAAAACCACCGACACAATTTAGATAAATCTACTAACTATAAACAATTTTTCTGAACGAGAAATAATTGTCGGAATATTGGTAGCTACCTGAACTTTAAAACTGTTTCATCTACTTCATTAATCAATGCTATAACCAACACAATAATTATTAAATAATTATAACTAATTATTAATAATAATTTATTCATATAATGATAGTATAATAAATTAATAACAATAATAATACCAATAGTAAAAAAAAATTAAAATTGCTAGACTTATTCTTTGTTTTAAATACGTAGAGACCATTAACACACCAGATCTAGAACGCCCCAAAACCTTAACAAACTTTTTAGCATTTAGGCTCCAAGGACCTAAAGTCAACAGAGAAAGCCACAAAAAAAATGATTGTTTTTAACAAATTTATATTTGTTATGTTTGAAATATGTGTAGGTGTCAAAGTGTCCGAACAGGTAACATTCCAGACAAAAGGCAAACCTTGTTTCCCTGAAATTAAAGTGATGGCATTTGGCCGTTTATCATCATCTCTGAAAATACCTGAAGGCTTCAAAAGACCAGGAATGTCAACAAAACTCTGAGAGCGCTGAATAATTGTGACGGGAAAATCTTCCAGCACTTCTATAATACAAGAGCCCATGATGACCCAATGAATCAACTTGGGAACCACACAAATATAAGTGCGGATGACAAATTGGTGCACCGACACGAAATGCAACTGAAATTTGTAAGAAACGATTATCTAAAAAGGCTCCTAACTGTGGTCAAGGCAACGTATCTAACCATGTACCGAATTCACTATGAGATACTGCTAATAATCTAAACTTATCATAAGCATCAAATGATTCAAAAATATCTTGAAAACTTTTTTTTTAATAGAAGTGTCAGAAGGTACCACTGCAGAAGACTTAACCAACCAAATATTTAAAGCTTCAGACATAAACTCAACCTCACTGGTATCTGTTAAAATAGGAACTATAGAACCAATGAGATTAAAAGGAGAATATACAGAAGCAAGAAAAGCCGTTGGAGATAAATCATACACAGTATGAATACCTAAACCGCCAAAGCAACAGGAACAACTGGTTTTTTCGAATTGCCAGAGAATTTAATATGAATAATGTTATCTAAAATAGAGTGACTTTTATTGTCGAATAATTCACAAAGATCTGCAAACTTCCAAAAAAGGTCAGCAACACAAAAAATAATTTAATTTAGGCATCCAATAATAATGACGTAATAAAAAAGGCCGTATGAGCATTCAAGTTTGTTAAATTTGTCAATAAAGAGAATATTTTATCTAAGAGACTAACAAAAAATTCAGGCATTCCTGTATCAAATAATCGAGAGCCGAAAAGCGATATACATTAGAAGAAACCTTAATAAAAAGTTTGAAACTGAAATAAACTGTAGATTGTCTTTCTATGAAACAATAGGAGAAAAATAAACTTCACATTTAGAAAAATTTAAGAAAAGGCCTAAACCTTGAAAATCTGAAAGTATTGTTTTCAAATCAAAAAGAATTTGTTCAGCAGAACTACTTAGACAACCATCGTCAAGGTACCAAATGTTAAAAGGACTAAATAATTTTTCAATAGTAGTATGTATGGCGAAATTAAAAATTGCTGGCCTTGTTGATAACCTACACGAGACAACATTGAATATTCTTCATAAAAAATATTGGAAAGTTCCGAATACCATTGCCAAAGATAAGGAAATAATAAAGGAATTTTTTTAACTCTCGAAAGCAAAGAATCACGTTCAACTGAGTTAAACGCATTTTTAAAGCTGCGTTTAAAAACGCAATTTCAATGTAGTAGTGGTTAAATTTAGAAAAAGTAATATTACCGAACGAGAAACTGACGAACTTAGTTTTCTCCGAAAGCTATAACTTCCGCTAATGTACGCTGGGAGGCGTCGAAAAAATTTTGGTCATTTATGCGAATGTCGTTGCTTTGAAAACAAAGTGCATATACGTTTCAATTTCAATTACAATTAATTTCAAACCTAATATTCAAATTCGTTTGCAATAATTGCATCTTATGCGTATAATAACAACATTCTAAAATCTAATGTTATTGTTATTGTTCCTCATAATTATGGATTAATCATTGGTTTATAAGTATATTCTTCAAACATTAAACTAAAAAATCGTAATTAAATAATATCGAAAATGATCTCTCGTTTATACAAGGAATCCTTACAAGGATGTTCATCTAAAATTTAAAATTGAAAATCTGTTTTAGTTTCAATACTTACTTCTCTCCAATCAGAATAATAAGTGCTACCAAAGTATAAAGCCTTTAAAATTTTAACAGATTGGTTACAGAATATACCCCTAATTAAATTAAATTAAAATTTTCATATTCTTATAATTTCCCAAATACAGTAAATACACTATGACTATGGAATGATATAAACTTAAAAATCTCTTATATTTTATAGTAATACTTGGAGAACTTTCGGTTTAACTTGAAAGTTCTTTGTTAAAAACTTTCTGTACTTCTGTTAATCAAATCGTTTTGAATTCTAAAGATTTTTGTACTTTTTCTGAAACACAAATCGGAAACAAAATATTCACCCGTCTATTACGTTTCCTGATTTGTTCTTTAATTTGATAAATTCCTACACAAAAATCCGAAAATCAAAGGCGTTATCTTTGCGAGTCCATTGTACAACCCCGAAAGTAGTGGCATTGATTCTACGATGTTCGGTATGACCTGGCCATCAAGAACTCTTTAACATTTTTCTTGGAGAACAATAACAATTTCTTTAAAGAGACTTGGGCTTCATATCCTCACAAATTTGTGATTCTTACTCCACAGGGCGAAATAGGTGAGTTATCTGCGTTCTGTCGCGTTCAGAGAACTCATTCTCCTTTCTGGCAGGAGCACGGATTGAAAAGTTATTCGGTTTTTTTCAGTCGATTTTATTTAATTGGAGATTATGAGATTTTGAGATTAGGAAATTTTGGTTGATACTGTGTTTTTTATTTATCAAATTTAATAGATTTTCAATTAGCAAAAACATTAAGAAGTAACGATTGTAAAACTGCCCGAGCCCTACAATTGTATTTGTTTTGTTACCAATCTGTTGCCAACCAAATTACTGCAACCATTGGAATAAACAACTGGTCTTGTTATTTTCTATTGTTTCTTGATTTTGAAGATGACACCTCTAATTTAGAAAATCTAATTTTTACTTAAAGTTCTGAGTACCCTACAAACAAAGTCAAAAAATGGATTTGAGTTTGGGGGCACAAATTTCAAAAATCGACATAATATTAGCAATATCATATTAATCGTTAAAGATATTTTGTCACATTAAAGTTTCTTTTCTCTATCACAGTATCTGTGATAGAGCCTTGATAAAGCGATCACGATGAGGTGCGAAACGTCAGCAATCTCAACCCATTCAGTTGTGTTTGTTTACTCTACCTCCACTAAGAAGGGGCCTAAGTCCACATTAAATTATAAAAATTCGGCTTAATTTGAAAAATTGATCAGAAAAAGCATCGATTTCTATGGAGTTCTGTGTAGCATCTTACGAATTCTAACAATTATTCTTATGCACAAATCGATATTTAGAAAGTCGTCGCCATTTTTTTTATATTGAATTTGAAAATTTCAAAGAGTCCCATTTAATGAAAAAGTTTTCACGATAGTATATTGGTTTCTATGGGGGTTTTTTTTTGGTATTATCTCAAGAGTTTTAACAATGGCCCGAAGAAGCATCCGCGAAATGTCGCCAAAACTGTAACCGGTTGTTTGTTCACTTAATAAGTAACCTTAAATCTTCCGCTAAAAAGGGTCCAGCAGTTTCGTACTTTCTTGGCATAAAAAAAAGGGAGAAAAAAACGATCCATACTCACCTTAATTACGTCACAAGAATGGTAGTTACCTACTTCTTATACCGTCATATCACAAACCAAAATTATAGATTTCATGTAGAAATTTAAAATCTCGCTTATAACTTTAAATCTACAACAAATTTAAATGTTAATAGTAATTTTCCTCTCGACCCCTATAATTAAATATGCATCTAATTACTGTTCACTACTAAAACAGCACACAAAATAAATTAAAATTAATATTAATAATACATGCAATCGCAAATATATAATGCCATTTCAATAACCGGAAAAAATCTGGCGCACCTTAAGTCAAATTTCTCAGTTATTAGAAACTTTTGATTTACTCCCAGTCGGTCAAGAAACAAATTTGCATTTTAATTATATTACGTTCACAATAGCTATACGTGTCGATAATAAAAATGAAACTTTTGAAATCGAATTTGATTAAATTTATTTGACATTTTCCAGAAAATTAAGATCTATAAGATACATGGAAAGTCTATATTAACGCGTAACTTATTAAAAAAATGAACGATAAACTTATTCACCATGACTTAAAGTTCAACTAATTAACAGCTAATGATTATAATGCAGAGCTACGTAAATCTTTAAATAATTTTGCAATTTATATCATTAATTATGACCTAAAATAATTTGTTTCCTAATTTTCCAGATCGCATTCCTAATTGCATTCGGATTCGAATTGCTATGGATTTTGGAGTCTGAAGCAGCTTTACCAACTGCGGCGGTACTGCTATGCATCGGATACTTCACCCTTGCCCTTTTGCAGCTATTTTGGTACACGGGTTAGCAACGGTAATTAACTTATTAAATTGCTTTATCTTGTTAAAAGAATGTGTATTTAACATCTGTCCTTAACTTTCTTATCCGCACTTAATTACAGCATTTGCAGTAATTGACCCACTGCGTGGGTAATTCAGTTAAATGTCTTTTTTTTGTTTACAGAAAAATACCGTATGCTTAGTAGTATGGATGTTTGCAGTGAGCGTCTTAATTTTCCCGGAAGCTGGGATGGTCATTTACATGAGTATTCAATATTGGGTAATGAACGTCAATATTTTGTCAACACATTATTATGTATTTTTTAGAGGATAGAATCCCAGTATGGTATAACAGAATTGGTGTGCTGGTTTGCACGAATTCTAGCTAATGTAGTAGAAATAATTATAATACAATCGTTGTATTCGATATGGAAGGAGGAGGAATTGGTAGCTAAGCGATTGCGCGATCTCAACGTAATGATTCCAATTCCTAGAGATGCTAGTCTAAACGCCTTACATAATTCAATTCCTGCTTATCAAAATAATGCATTTGAAGGTTCGATTGAGAACTTAAGCACTAATGTAAAAAGGTAAGAAACACTGCCCTTCATAGTGGAAGTTTAAGTCCAGAAATTCTGGTTGCTATCTACTTTTTTATGGTAGGTATATCATACCAGCTGTCCTCGTTACCTTCTCTATATGACGTTTGATAGAATTGAAACAATGGGAGATCTCTTCAAGCAGTCCATATATTACCAAGGGGGACCTAACTTGACCCAACTTGAAGAAAATTAATATGATGAGGAAGAAATCGCCATTTAAGAAGGACTACCAACAAACCTTGGAAACGGAATGAGAGTCTGGAAAGCTCCTGACTAAAAGTAAATACTGCTAACAAAGCAACAATAACTTTCAGACCACATTCGCTTTAATTCCGAATACAACGTTGATATTAAGGAAAGGAGATTACGCTTTGTTGCTGTGTGCTCAGTTCAATCATGAAATTATCAGTTAGCAATAGTCAGTCTCAGAGAAAGATTTGGATATAACTTGATAAGTTGGCAAGACCACAATAAAAATACAATATTTTTGAGTTAACTGTATCATTTTAACAACTGACTGATTAATCAAGATCTATAAACGACATAAGTCGCAAATAAATATTTTTGATTTGAAACTTAAGTCATTGGATTCTAGATAAGCTCGAATGTGTATAGGTATCCTTAGGGCACCCTACCGAGTTACATTTTGCAGTCGGCCCGATCGGAAAAATGCAGTCGTATCTCGGAGAACTGTGGTTGTTCATATAAATACTACTGCACGCCATAAGCCGTTGGGTGCAGTCGGTAAATAGGTCGTTCCCGCCGCTCAGCACGCTCCCACAAGGACTCAATGCAACCACAAAAATGTGGTTGACTCTACCATAATTTACGGTCGGGTTAATCACAACTTATGGTTACCTCAATTGCAAAAATGTGGGTCTTGTACGTTGGCAATTCACCAACAGAAATTAATACGGCCCCGGTTTTAGTAATCAGCTTCCTATGAGACAACTTGGCATTGTTTCCTTTTGTTTCCTTATGTTTTAGTTTTCAATTCTTCGAGGCTTGGAGAATACGTCAAAATTGCGTATTTGATTACTTTTCAATTCTAATATCCGTTGTATCACCAGATACAAACAAGTGATTCCTGTGTGTAAAACACCACATTATACATTTTGGAAAATTATATATACGTCATACGTCCAGGATGATTTTTTAATCAAATGTTACAAACTTGCTTCTAGTAGGTTTTGAGTAGACCGAAAACTCACAAGGACAAGATTATTTTCTCGACAAAACAAACAAAACGATTCTTATGGTCAACATCACCCTCAAGCAAAAGAAGGACCTCCTTCTCTGCAGTTGAAAGCGCATAATAACAAAAAGTTTAAGTCACTGCAAATATTAATTCATTAGGCGCTGGTTAAGGATTCAGCTTGGTGGCAGTCAAAATTTTCGGAGGTTTCTGTGCAAAGATAACACTCTTCTATGTTGATTTTTGGCTTTAATTCCTTTTTTATGACTGAATCTAAAACCTCAAAAACCCTAACCCCTTGTGGCTTACTCTCAATTATTTTATTTGTATTTTGAGTTCTGCGTTAGGAGTCGCTTAAGGAACATTATAAAGTTTTGAATTTTTCAACTATCACTTTTGGTACCCTCAAAAAAGGTGAAATAGTCACTCTACAAGCCCAACAATGTGACTACGCCAATTGGTGTCTTGTTCAATTTATTCGTGTCAAAGGAAATAAAAGATATCACTGATTATTGTAAAAGAAGTGGAAGATTCAAAATTACGGCATTTTGGAACCATTAACCGTTTGTTTGATAGAGTAACTGTTAACATCGCAGGGTGGTATTTAGGACAACTTACTTACCTTATCTTTTAGCAGCCTCATTAAAGTTTCTCTCAAAATCTGTTACATTATGTAAATAACATGAGAACAACTGTGGGCAGAGGAGAGAATTGTGAAGCTTTCCATTAAAAAAGTTATTCATCTTCTTTCAATTCCAAAATGAAGTTGAAAGAATGGGAGTAGGGGCCGATTGGCTCAAAAGGAAAATGTTGCCTCTCCTTGGACTTAAGTGGGAACCAAGTAACGAATAGAATATCTATTATCAATTTGAAGATTAGTTTCAACAACCGTGACACAAAATTCTAACTATTAGAAATTAATAAAATGTTTTTACCAGGAAGAATTTGTATGATGCAGCCGTAATTCTGTGTGTTAAGTGATGATGACACGTAACTGTTTGGCAACATTGACGGGTTCCAAAGATGACAACATTAGAATTGCTGAATAAGAGTTTGCTATAAACTTCGGAAATTAAGAATTAAGTCATGAAGAATAATCGTGTGATCAATGTTCTAAAATTTACAAATATTGACAAATGGTGTCACGTGGCCGGAGAGAATAATCCTTACTATGATGCTGTAACAGCTAAGTTAGTGTAACAGTCCTGAAACTTTTCAAGAGACTAAAAACCCAGACAGCTGTATAAATTGTAGGAATTTACGGTAAAAATTCCAAGATTACTAGATTACGTATCAGGTGTGTTTCGAGCAAGTTTTACTTTGTTCCTCGGCCATGAACACTATTTGTACTGATTCAAATCGACCTCGCTGGCTAGGTGCCGAAAGGAAATCTCACAAATTCTCGAAACCCAAGAATTTAATCCGGAAATTTGTGAACCGGAGAAGTCGATCAAATGTTAAACTTTCGGATAAAAGAACAAATTTTGTTGTACCTTGAATCACCGTGTAATTCTAATATGGGCCCGAAAGATCTAAGGTGTTCATGATTGTCTTTAAGTGACGGTTCTGATTTCAAAACAGAGAAGTTGGATCAAATAGAAATTCGAGAAAATGTTTGGTTGTAGAGGTTTCGAGTTGAATGCGCGAGACAACTTGCTAATTTGGCATTGACAAGTGTTGTTGTGTCTGATTAAAGTGGTAAGGACGGGAACGGGATGATTATTCAAAAAGATCCATATATGTTACTACAAATTGATTCTTAAATACGTGGCTCATAATACTTTTATTGCAAACTGTATAAAATAATTCTTTTAAACAAAGTATTCGCTTCTTTATGAATACTACAAAGGGTTAATAGCGTTGATTACGAGGAAAAGCTCTCGTAGTTTTTAAATGATGACTATATCTATATCGATCGAGGATTTCCGTATCTATACTATGATATGGTAAATTGAAACCATTAGAATATTCGAATGTGGCCGTTTATGGTTTTTGCAGCTAAATGCTGGATGGAAAGAAGACGCACTTAAATACATGAACGTTTTTTTAATACTTTGTGGTATTACATTTACTATGGCGCGTAATTACAATGCTAACGACTGTTATTGGTTTAAACGACTCAATGATAGTATTGTGTTACCCATTTATATCAGATACCGAAGTTACGATGCCTTCCAATATACGCGGAATATACTCACACTCTTTACTTAAAATGTTTTTTTTTAAATTAAAATACTTACCTTAATTCGATCTTTATAGCTTAATAAACCAATTAAAAACTAAATGGTCTTAAATTTCTCAAGTTTGTGGCCGATTTCACATCTCTTTTATTATAGATTTCGAAGGAGTCGTCGATTTCAAGTAATCGTAATGTACTGACTTAGATGAAATCTTGATCATCATTAACATCTTAATTACATTACGATTGTGTACAATTTCCGACTCAAGTTACTCGGAGATTTATTATCTCTACTAATTAAGCTTAATACAAAAATTTTCACTCATTATTAAATTTCATAAAGCAAATCACTTTCTATTAGTTCGTAGGGGTTGAATGGAGCTACTAGAACATATTTGTTATTGTTTTATGCTCGTGCCGATCAAATCTTATTGATTATTCTAGTTTCCACAGTCATGACTGCTTTCCAAATTAGTACTCGTTTACTTCATTAACAATTCAATTTGATTTTAGAGTTGGTTCAACACCCCAAATATGGAACGGAAATATTCCAAATAACTTAACCATTCCTTTCAATGCATATCAATTTTGCACAACTCAAAGCGAATTCAACGCAAGCATTTTCGTGCCAAATTTCGTAAACGAAGATAGTATGCAAATATCCCTACCAGGTATTGCAAATAGTTTGACGAACCAGAGTAAACAAAAATTCTGTTTCAGTGAAAAAAACCCAATCCCTTTTAGATCTTAGGACAATCGAAGATAATTTACCCTTAGGACACGAAAAATTCAATCAGTGGCAGCCGTGGATGTCACAATCAATTACGGAAACGAACAGTGTCATTTTGCCTACGTATCCGACTAAGCAAGACGTGAAGCCTCGTTTATCAAAATATGCGTCCGTCGATGCCTTAAACGACATTAACCGCAATCATCACGTAATTAAAAACCGTTCGGGCTTTTACGCGCAACCTGTAGCTAATTACGGGGTTCCTATCTATTACGGACCCCTCGATGGACCTGATTTCTTAATTTACAAGAAAAAATTAGATAAATTGAACAGTAAAAGTTCGATTAGTAATACATCAGTGGACGATGTGCAAAAATATAGAGACGTTGCTTTGTAGCATAAGTGTTTATAATACGTGACTTAATGTGATCGTTGTTTACTTAATAATTAACGATAAATCGGGTGCTCCTTATACATATATTTTTTTGTGATTTGTTATTTACATACATAACATTATAACGACTATTTACTTAATAAATTTGACGTTTATTTAATAATTAGTTAAGTAACAACGTACGCTCAAGTTGACGAAGCCCAAGGTGGTGTCATCGGTTGTGGATTTTGCAGATAAGACATGACTACGGCGGAGATCGATAACATAAACGAGCTAAGGATCTATAAAGGAAAAACAACTTATTGATTAGTGGCACAATTAACAATACGCACTTGTTTGGTGTCGTCCAGTAAACGTGAATTGGCAAAACTAATGCAGGAACAGTACAAGGCTACCCATGCGCACCATTTTAATCGCATCATAAGACCGCACATGCTAAATATCATTCCTGAAACAAGAAAATATAATAAGTTTGACCGCATCCATTATTTTATGATTTATCTCAGTCTAATAAAATTAGAAAGTATTTACAAGGCTCAAATAAATTCAATCTCAAATTCAAAAAAAATATATTAAAACTTGTAAAAACGTTACAATATATAGTGGATACAAAAGATATATTTCATTAAAATATACAAATAATGCGACCCTCGTAATTCGCTTCCAAATACAAGATCAGATACGAATATATGTGGCTTAGATAAAAGTTTTGCATACATTTAGTGATAACAATTCACAATGCGTAATTTTTTCAAAAAAAAAATAATACTAAAAAATGAGTTGTGTTTTATGTAACTTACAGAGTATAAAATAAAAAATATAAGTAAACAGATTGTTTTCTATTTCTAGTACAATAACATGACGTGTGTTTTACAATTGATACAAGAAAAAAACTGTCTAGGATTTATACTAAAATTTTCGACCTACAACTACAATTAGGTGTCCCAAATTTTGGTACCTTGTAATGTTACGCTCGTGATGATATGAAGAAATTTATTAAATTTAAACTTCGAAATTAATTCTTCTAAAAAAATAAGCGATTTAAGGCTTACCTATTAATTTATTTAATGTATATATATTTTCATTTAAATACTCATGATCATACAAATATTTAATATATAAAACATTAATATTTTAACTATATTCTATACAATTGTTTTAAATTTAAATTTACCAACAAAGATGTTCTTAAATCATTTCTGATTAGATTATAAAAAAATAATTATAGATACAATAAGTAAATTACTTTGGGAAAAAATAAATAAAGAGCAAATAATCACAGTTTCAAATAGCACCAAATCCTAAATTTGGCATTTATTTATATATGTTTCTTTTATACAATTTGTACAAATTTTTTAAATAGGCTGGAAATGAAAAATACTAATGTTGTATACTTCCCACAGTCTCATTAAGGCCATCTTATATTAGAAGCAGCCTTCGACAACTCAACAATTGGTGAAATCACAATCTGTTTAATTTCAACCATTTCAAATACTTTAATCTATAAATAATAAGTATTTAAAAACTTAGCAATAAATAAATAAAAAAAAACAAAGGTGCGTTACCTATTGCCACATTGTATTTGAAATGGCAGAATGACTTCGACCCCGTTCAAACGACAAAGCTGGGAGTAATCGTTAAAAATTAAAAAAAAAGTTAAATTCGTAGCCGCAGGGATCTAACACCTACATATTTTTAGACTTAAATACGTGATACATAGTGAAAAGCTGTTACCGAATAAAATAGTAACTCTCGTCGAGAAACTAAATCATTGCTGAGGTGTCGGGTCGTTCGGACCATTCGAATTTGGATTATTTTTTGGAATTTGCGACCGCAGGAAATTGTTTTCGGATTCAAGTTGTTGAATTCGTTCCATTAATTCGGCAATTTTTCTTTTAAAACTTCTACTTCTTCCCTAACTGTATACATTAAGTGACTTTTGACAAGGTCCATCGCTTGTTCTATTTTGTTATCGATAGCGTTTACTACCGGGTTCGTTTTGGCGGGATCGTCAGGATTAGTACTGCTCGCTTCCGTTGGAGGTTCAGTTCCTTCATTCACTTGCACTTCTTGTCCTTCGGTAATTGGTAAACTATGCATACTAGAAACAAATTGAGGATTTGTATAAACGTCTTTCGCGGGTTGCACAACCACGTTTTGATTGATAGGTTGAACCGTATTTATATTTTGCGGCGGTAATTGTTGATACGTCGTGGGATTTTGTTCTGTAATTGATTGTACAGGTCGTGTCGCTGAGTTTTGTTGAGATTCTTGTTGTAACGGCGCCGGTTGGGATTGAGCTACTTGCGTAACTGGGTTGGAGTTTAAAATTACATTTTTGGCAACTTGCGTCGGAAGATTAGTAGGCGCGATTTGCTGATCTGCCACAGTTTGGGCTGTGTAAGTAAAACCGTTAACCATAGGTTGGGGTTGAGTAGCCGGTATTGTTTGAGCTTGCGTAACTGGTGGTTGAGTGGAGTAATTTTGTCCTTGTTGAAAATTCTGCACATTTTGCGTAGTGGGCACAAACGCGCTATTTTGATTGGGGTAGCTCGCCGCCTGAGGAAATTGCATGTTTTGATAGTTTTGCGGTATAACCGAAGTTTGGAAATATTGCTGTTGCGTCGTGTTAATGTACTGGGCTTGAACCGAAGTTGGTACAACCACCGCCCCGGTATTTATCATTTGTTGCTGAGTAGTTCCTTGATTTTGCACGGCCGGATAAAAATACTGCGTTTGAGGTACTATTTGCGATTGTATATTATTTTGATAAAATTGAGGAGGTTGAGTGGTTGTAAAAGCTCCTTGCATTAACAACTGTTGTATTTGTTGAGGAGGTAGACTTTGAGTTTGCATGTAAACGTTGCCGGGCATTTGGACATTGCTCGTCCCTTGATTAGTTTTAGTTTGTTGCACCGTGGTGGCCGGAGGAGCTTGATCGACGAAATCCATACACTTCCACCTTCCCCTTCGAAAAGGTTCCGAACTAGCAATTTTAACCACTTTAAATCGATCGTTTTTACTCGGAATCGAATGCATGTCTTTTATTTCACTTTCGGTAGTTTTTGCTGTAGTTTCTACGATAGAGTCGGTCGCAGGCGTTATAACTTCCGTTGCAATGTCGTTGGAAGTTGTGGGAATTATAGCTAAACCATATTGAGAACTTGTGGGTATCACATTACTTGCGTTCGTGATATTTGCGGGAATTGCTTCCTTATTGGTTTTTGAAACATCGTCATTCGCTTGTTTTACCGTTTGTTGCTGATTTGGTTGAGGTTTTGCTGGAGTACTTTTTATGTTTTCGTTAGTGCTGTCGGCTTGCACAATTCCCGTGGTCGATTCAGGACCTGGGGAATGCAAAATATTTGTAACTAGTATTTTTGATTATATTTCTAACTGAAAGTACAATGCAATACCCACTAAACAACACTCAATATGGTTTTTTAAAAGCAAAACAGAAAAACTATCTAAAGATTAAATACCTTTTCTGTAAAGCAATAAATTCTGAACGCCTTAATTTATACTTTTGTATCAGTCACAAAGCAGCTATGCAATTATTAAAGTTATTTAAATATAGATATTATTCTGGAACGATGCCAATATAATTATCTAAGCGTTTTTATCAATAAAATCTATAAAATAATGTGTGTATTAAACTAAGTAATTGCTCGACGCTAGCTAATTAAACTTGACAACGTTCCCGCAACAAATTATCACCCTGTTATACATCACTCGATGAAACTGAGTTAAATCACAACCAAAAAAAAATTTTGCGAACAAGATAAAATTTCGGAACGGAAACGATCGCAACAAACGTACTAGTTACAAAGTCGAGAAAAACATTGACAAAAATTAAAACGTAATTACAATACAACGCAATTAGTAATACATTTATCCAGAAGCAAATTAATACCTATTTACTAATAAATATAGTTATTTATAAACCGATATTTAAGCCACGGAGTATAACTTTTCTATCTTGAGAAATTCGAAATTAAAACTAACGCAACGAAATAATAGAATATTGTCTTACAATATGTATACAACCTCTTGCATCAAGCTCTTACTAATAAATTAAATGATTTATATAAACTGGCGTGGACAACTCTGCTGATGTTGTCTACGTGCGTAGACTAAAGGAAATTGGTCGTTTTATTTCAAATTATTCTAATATTCTCATTTAAAATCAATTTAGCTTAAACGTTCAATTAAAAGGGTCAAGCAAGAGCACGGTTAAAAAAAAGTGATTATTAACATAACAAACTACACCAAAAAGGAAATCTTCCCAAAAATAGAAATAAATACCTCAAGTGTGTGCAACTTTCAACACCAAACAGATTAGTACCTCAACCACAAACTCAAAGACAGGAGTTGAAGGTTAACATCGAATAACACAATTAATCCCCTAACATTGAATATGCCAATTTCTGCATTATGAGACGCTTTAGTACTTATTAAATAAATGTTCAAGTGGTGTGATTCATTAAACCTACTTACTACTAGAAAGAAGTATTTGGAACTCTTAATGCACCAATTAGTAAAATGTTATAAGTCTCCAATTTACTAATGTGAAAGTCAGACTGTTAAAAAAAAACACAAACTAGTGAAGCATTTAGAAAATCTCTGGCATTGATTTAAAAAAACCTCGAGTGCACATGCCCTTGCTTAAAGCTAAATAAGTTACCTGAATTTCAAGAACAACCGCATGATTACATTTATTTAACACACAAACTGATGCACTTTTAACTTACAAATGCATCAAATAATGTAAATTTACTTGTTATATTAATAAACTATCAACAAACAAGATAAATTTCTTGAAACTTGATATCCTGAGTCATGTACTGATATATGGGTTATTAATATCATAGCATGTGGCAGCGAATAATGCACAATAGTCTCAAGTATTACAGAAACAGATACGTACCTAATATGTTCATATAATCTGGTGTTAAATCTTCTCCCGAAGTATTACTGCTGCCCGAGGTGGTCGGTTTGTAACGTTGGACTTTGTCAGGTCTGCGTGGGTCCACACTTCCCGGAATCATTGTATATCGTTAGTGCCCTAAAAAAAATCACATAGAAAGTGCGAAGTATTCAAATTAATTAAACAGAAAAGTTAATCATCTATCAATCTAGTGACAATGTTTTTGTCGTCTTAACCTATGAACTGTTGACTCACAACGTAGTACTACTGTTCCGTTTTGAACTTTTAACCAATTTGAATGATTAAAATCTTGTAATTTTTGCAAAATTTGTGTAAATACTTACAGGGTAGAGCAACACTTCAACAATCCACAATGGCCGTTCAGTTAGAATGTCAAGCTGTCAAACGACAGCATTGGCGTAACCGCAAATGTAAATTTAACGAAATCAATAATTAACAACCATTTCCTAATTAATAAGATACGCACTTAAAGAAAACTTAACAATATCGTGTATGCAACCCATGTGCACTTTATTCTTCGACGACATCGTAAATATTTACGCTTTGTATGATTTTCGCCCTGTATGTTTATTGGCTCGCATTAAATTTGTCCAAGCCAAAACATCTGATCGCATTTTGACAGTTTATTTAATATTAGAAATATTGATATTTATATAACTTGACGAATTTTGAAATGTCGATCGATAAAGAGAAAATAAAACGATTCGCTAACGAAATTTTCACCGTTTTAGATGGAAATTCCTCGCTGGCTAAGGTGGATTACTTAAAAAACAATGTTGAAACCTACACGTAATTTTTTAGATCAGTTGCTATTCCGTGGCTTTAATAGGTTTAACTGTAGCAGTACGTCGTATAAGGCCAGTAAGTGTTAATTCTAATCATCTAAGATTGTCTTCACAAACATTCCTAGTTTAGTAGGTTTAAAAAGCCCTCGAATATTCCGAAACGATTTATCGAAGAACGCCAGGAATTAGTCGGAACTGTTCACAGAATTGAACCAACCAATGGTTTGCTATTAATTAATCACAGACCTTTGATTCCATTGCCATTCTCAAATAGAATACCATTACCTGTAAAAATATCAGGCATTGAAATTACACGCAATGGTATTAGTTGGTTGCAAACGATTGTTGTAGGTAATAATGTTAAATTTATACCTATCAGTGCATCAAAAGATTGGGTACAGTGTGAAGTCACATTCGAGCAGTTGAATTTAAAGGTTCATTCTATGGCTAACACACTTAATTCTTATTTAATTTCATATTTTTGCAGAAAAAAACAGTCAAGGTGGATGTAGCCGAATCGTTAGTTTCCATTGGTTTCGCCACATTGACCAAATTGAATAATGTAGAATCGAACAAGTACTATAAGCGATTACAATTAGCTGAAATTGAGGCGCAAAGGAAACAATTAGGTTTTGTGTTTTATCTGAGAGCTTTTGAAACCTTTGTTTTGGGCTTAGTAACAAGAATAAGGAATAGATTACCCAAAAGTTCTATAAAACTTAATGTCGCTACCTAATAAAAGTTAATTGTAAGAATAAAAATTAGTGCCTTCGTTATGTACTTATGTTATATATTGGTAAAAGCATTGCTTGTACTTACCAGTATTTATTAAACTTTATTATACAATTGTTAGTGCCAATGTTTTCTTAAATATTAATAAAATAATATTTTGTTAATAAAATTATTTTGTTTTGGGGGATAGCGTGAGGTTTGTTTACAACTGAACGTAAGATATACATGGACCTAGAACTTAGATATACTTGGACTAAATGAAATCCATTATTATATATGGAGCCCAGTTCATGCAGTCTAAGACAAAATAGTTAATGTTTGTATTTCCTAAAGTTCAGTAAAAAAGAAAAACCTCGTAGGATATATGGACATTGCATTTCAATAATGAATAGTCTTACATATGATTAATGAAACTGTGTTAGACTAACTTCTTATTTACTCTTTTAATTATAGAAACGTAGGTTGGGCCTTTAAAAGAAGCGTGTTTAGAAGTATTTTCATAAATAAAAATACAACTAAGTAGATAATTATGTTGGTTGTTAGGAATTCGTCTGTATGTTTTATATTGTGTAATTAGTATACTTATTTTTATTAATTCACGCGCCCAACCGTTATTTCCTTAATTTAACTGGACTCTATAACATAATTTCAATCTTCTGTGTTCGATGGAACACGCTCCTCTAGAAGGCCAAACCTACACATTGGGAGTCTATAATCAATCGGTTATACATCACAATATCTCTCACTTCCTATAGTAGTAAACATTCAACCCCATGATCTTACCATCGTGTGTACACGATTTCTGATACATAAGTATATGTATGCACACCATGTTTCTTGACTAGACCTGGCTAGTCCTTCTGTGTTTTGGTGTTCTTCTCCACAATAAGGAAAAGCCAGCCATAACTTTTGATCCATAGATTATCATCGGGCGCACCAAACACACTCACTTACGGCAATGTTATTTATCGTGTAAATCGGTAAAATAAATAGTGACTTATAAAACACAGCTAAAAATTGTTGGAAATATTTTTTCTTGAAATAAAATACGTAATTCGATTTTCAGAACAATACCTTATGCTATTAGGCTCGTAAAAATAATTGCAATAAAATAAAATAAGTTTTAGATGAAATAATATTCAAGGACGCAAAATATTAGTTTTCATTCCAGTGTTGTTATTTAGATTGTATTTAATACTTCTGTATAATACGTACCTATTTTCCATATCTACCTACCTGTCGGAAATATTTGTTAACAAAAGTAACGTAATTGTTGTAGACAGTTAAATTTACTTGAATAGAAACCGATTAACTATTGTTAACATTAAACTTCCGTAGTTTGCAAACTTTATTACGGCAGGCAATAATAAAATTGGACGACTGTTGGGTGATGGTTTGGGCTTATACCCTGCGGGTTACTAAACACGTACAATTTTGTTTAAAATTAAGTATAAGCATAGTCATCATAGTCTTCTTCATAAAATAACGTGAGTACCTAACTGTTTGTTACCAATATCGACTGTTCTAGAAAACGACTTGTATTTCTAGTATAACCATTTCTTTTGTAATATTTTACTATTTAGTTTCTTTAAGTTTTGATTTGTCCAATAATAGAATTAACATGTCTTGGAAAAGTTGAAAAAAACAATATTTTATGTACCTACTTATTTTGCTTCATTGTATTGAAAATAATAGAAGTGAAGGTAAAACATGATAAAGTCTGTATACTATTGGCGCGGAGTAATAAATCATAATTGCTTGAAATAATTCTTTATTTTCTTGTGAAAGCGGTACTTCTACGGTTAAGTAAAACCAATAAATTCTAACCAAAATAAGATCATTGTATCGCTCTTGCAGCATATCGACCCATCTAGGGTCTGAGAACAATAGTTTAATCTGTGTAAACACGTTGCCATCAGCCCAGGTACTGACGAAACGAGAATCATAGCCGTAGATGTGGGTATTATACCAAGATACAAAAGTAATGGTATATAATACGTAAGAAGTAAAATTTGTAATGTGATCTACTATACAAATAAAATAAATAACATATAAATAATATATGACATAAATATAAAATAAAATAGTAATGCAGATATCGTCAGTACATTTATTACAATTACAATTAATTTGCGGGGACCGATTTTAGGCATCAAAAGTAAATTTGGCTCAATTATAAAATTATGTGGTTGTCATGGAAACTTATCAAAATGAATAGATAAAAGTAACAGGCATAAAAATGTTCATTTAAATAACAAGACATTAGTAGGTAAAATAGGTATATTTAAAAATAACTGACAATACTCACTCATGGTTACAATAAATGGTGTTTAGAGAGTAGAACACTGTTTCAGGCACATTACGCTTGGTCATTTAACTTTCTTCCTCGTCTGAAATTTCCATTTCGGAATCAGAATCGCTGTCTTGTGTGTTTACTGATATAATAATTGGCTCCAATGTTATCTCTACTAAATTATCCAGTTGCCAACATTTGTCTTCTTCCTTAACGACATGAGATACACAGTTCTTCCATCTTTCAGGTGTTACTTTGTTTAATGCATTTTCCAGAAGTTTTTCACGTCGTCGAGTTTAAAAGTGGTATTGTTACGAGCGACGTCACCTTTACTTGAGCCCAAACCAACTCTATAGGATTCAGCTCACAATGGTAAGGTGGTAAACGCAGTACTTCAATGCCCCGATTCTTTGCCATTTCGTCAATAACATGACGTATATACTTATTCTTATGAACTTTAACAATATCCAATAATTCTCTTTTCACCATGTCATCTTCAAAAGTTATATTCTTAACAGATAACCAATCTATAATTTCTGCTTTCCTCCAAGCGCTGGTAGGTAAATTTTCGTATCTTCGTGAGTGGTAGCTGGCGTTGTCCATAACTATTATAGATCCTTGGGGTATCAAATCTAGCATCTGCTCAAAATATTCTTCAAACACATTAGCATTCATGTCTTCGTGGTAGTCGCCAGTTTTCTTTGATTCGAATTCTAACAAACCACCATCTACAAAGCCATCTTCATTGCCAATATGAGTAATAATTAACCGTGTTCCTTTCCCAGAAGGCGGTCGAAATCCTGTCGATAGCCCTTCTATAAATCCTTGTCGAGCACTCGTAACGGTATTATCATGCCATGTTTTTTTACGGTATGTCCTGCATTGATCCAGGTTTCATCCAAATAGAATATACGCCTGCCTTCACGCCTATATTTTCTTATTTCCCGAAGATAATTTCTCCTCCATGTAATAATCTCTTGTTTTTCAATTAAAACGGATCTTCTATTTATCTTCTCCCAAGTAAACTTCAACTTGCGAAGAAGTTTCCACAGTGTTCTACGACTCATTTGGGGTAGATTTTCATCCTCATTTACTGCTAGTAAAATCTTATCGATTGTAGGAATCTCTTTCCGTAAGTAGAACGAGTGAACCTTTCTACGGACAGAATTCCTCATTGCATCATCTAATTCCATCGGGCGCCGACCAGGAGATGGAAGTGGGTGAAGCACTTGTCCCAAATTTTTCTTTCCCTCACTAGTTTATAAATGGTGGATTTTGATATTCCCGTCATTGCAGAACATAATCCTACAATATCATCGACACTTTTTGCAGGGTGTTGACATCGAACAGCGTCATGCACATTTAAAATTATAATTTTTCATTAGCAGATAACGCACCACTTTTAACACGTTTTGCTGGTGAAAAGTTTTCCATTTCAAAATTATTTGCACTAACACACAAACAAACAAACAAGCCGATTCATTGCTAATAACAAACTAAACATATTTTTCATTTAGAAAGTATACGAAGCCCTTCGGTCAAACAACTAATTATCTGTAATCTTTCGCAGAAATTACAACCCGTCTGCCGTAATGACTGCGCTAACGACCCCACTTTACCTGATGATAGATAATCCAACACACATTTTGACGCTAAAGAATAATTGTTTTAAAATTACTTTATTTAGCTATATCGATTCTTAATTGTAATAATAAGAAACAAACCACATAATAGTAAATAATTTTTTTAAATATTCCACAGTTTAATAAGATACAAATAGATTCATAACTTTTGTAAAACTCAGTATACGTACCTATATAAAATTAAAATTTAAAATAGACAAATTGAGAAACGACACATTTGTCATTTATCGATTTTAGAGTTTAATTTTATATTCAAATACTGTGTTTTACAAAAGTTTTGTATCTATTTATATCTTATTAAACGGTGGAATATTGCTGAATTAAATTATTTACTATGAAAAATAGATTCCACAAAGTAAGGATTGAAACAATAAAAGAAACCACATAATAATTCATATCAAGGTAGATTTTACTATTATAATATATTTACCTACTAAAAATATGATTTTCCAAACGTATCAGGTACCTACGCCACTGCAATACGGGAGATTCGATAATTCTGACAGGTTTATTACTCCGCGCCAATAGTATACTGAGTATAGGTGGTATATCTCAGAGTGAACATTTTTGGATTATTTGGGACAGTACCTATGTTCTAAATTCAAAACAAAATATACGGTGGGCCAACACCGACGAAACAGAGTCAATTGCAGCCACAACAATAATTAAAAAAAAAAAAAACTCAGACCCGTCAATTTTATTTCTGAGGGGGCATCTTTTCAATTGCATTATTAAATTGTTACTGCAATATCTTTTGATTTTTTAAATGACAATATCCGCGGAATCATATTAGGGCCCTCTAAGGGTTTTTGTACGGTTGTTCTAGCCGAACGGCTAAAGGAAACTAGCAACATGTGAGGTTTTTTGAAAAGCATTTTTTGTCGTCTATCCGATTTTGCACAAAAAACTGTGGGTTGCCATTTAATAAGTTTGATGTGACGTCATTTCCGTTAAAACCAGAGGTGATACTGGAATTTTTTTTTAATATCGATGTAGCTGCAATTGGCTTTGTTTCGTCGGCGTTGGCTCACCCAGGATGTAAATATCTTAAAAATATTATGTAATTGGTAAATATTGTTCTAGAATCATTTTATCGTCGAAACGTTTCATCGCTTGGGCGTTCATCGCCATTGTTTAATTTCCGTATTTTTTATAACCGCTTTTTAATGACATTTTTTCATTATTAATTTTGTGATAACGGGAACAATTACTTAGTAAAAAAAGATAAAACACTTACTTTTGGCCTTGTTTTTTTGTAAATTAATATAAATGTGTATCTATGTTTTATTTTGATTACAACAATACTTATGAATTTATTCCTACAACCATTTGCATAAAAATATTTTCCTGTAATCAAAAAGAACAAAAATGTAAACGATTGTCGATTACTGCTTCATTTTGGACGGTTTTTTGTGCGTATATATAAATATTTAAAATTTATAATAACACCTGTAGATATACATTATGTATAATTTATAAAATCGTCTGATAATCTGAAAATTTTAAACGACCTATGCTATAGCCTATAGTAGTCTATACCCACCGTTTATGTGTAAATTTGTTTACAATTTTTGATTGAGTAATTCAGCATAACTTTTAACTTTTGACAACAAATCACCATGTTTTATTTTTTTAATATTTAAGAAATTGACCGACTCACCCTAATATAAAACTTAGCTTTGATAAAGCTCTCGCCCGAAGAGCGAAACGCCGGCAAAGTCCGTTTAGTGGGTTTAATTCGCACCTCTACCTGCCTAAAAGAGTTCACCTCAAGGACATATTTTTGGACATTAATCCATTGTAGGATCTATCGTCTAACTTCGACACAAAGAAGTACTTACCTACTGTTTTTGTATTGTTTTATTTTTACAGAAATTTATAATATATGTATAATATGGTATCCATCATCATAATGAATAAGTGATTGTGAAAACGTATCGATAGTCTGTCTACATAAAAACGACGGCGATGAAACGTCTTGACGAAGTACAGGGCGCCGATGAAACAGGTCCTAGACTTTTTTCTTAGGTACCTGTTCTATCCTCTGACATTCTCTCACGTGTTTTTTCGATTGTATTTGTAGGTGTTCACTACTTCATCTAATGGATGTAGTAATACGAATTATCTATGTTAAAACAAGCGTTCTTCGCCTTAAATCGCTTAAATATATACTATTAAATGTGTAGAACGTATAAAAGGTGTGAAACTTTTGATAGAAAAAGCGTCAACTTTTGATAGAAAATGTGACTTTAAAATTCTGGACTACATGCAGTAACTCGAAATGTTTGGATAAGAGAAAAAGAAAATTGAATTTTTAAAAAATAGTTCAAATCAAAGTTATAGATAATACAATTTCCTCCAATAACTTTTTGCATAATTAATATTCTTGGAAATACTACTGTTAAAATAACATTATGCGACAAGTTTACCCTGTTTTTTTTTGTTTAAAATTATCGGTTGTGTTTGATAAGTATGTTATAGACTGCTACCTTTTGGTTTCTAGAACTTTAAAAGGATATAATATTTTATTTTCTTAAATCAGGTTATAACATCCTACAAATGAGTCCAAGAATTACAATAAATTCCAACAAACGAAAGGATTAGATTAGATTCAGAAAATTAAAAAAACATTATGTAAACTAAAATAAACACTAGATCTATATAGTCTTAAATTGCGTTAAATGAGAATGTAAAAAGTGCACTTTAATTGACAACTTTTAAAATATCAAGTTTTCTACGACTTCTCGGTTTAGCACTCCTTCTGTTATCTAGAAAACCTTTCACCATTTTGCAAAAACTTGTCCAAGTTTTTCTATTGTATTCATTTTTTCTTTTAATTCTTTTACGGCAAGCATTTCCTTGATTCGTGGGACTCTGAATATTCCTCTCTCAACTTTTGCACTTGAAAGTTTTAGAAACATCCTACTAATATACATCCCAATTTTGTAGGTAAAGGACGTAACAGAATGATTTCTTTAGAAACGAGGGGCAGATTTACAAAATTTTCTTTTCCTGCACTTATTAGGGTCTATTTGCGTTCCAGGTAGTGCTCTTTATTTGCACGACTATCCCTCAGGCATAAAAAACAGGATTGAAACATAACATTTTGAAATCACCACATACATCCTGTTTGTGAACAGTGTATTGAATCCTTTCAAACAAAATGCTTATGTTCTTATATTCTGAACTGAATGAGTAACTGGAATAGAAGGAGATTTGTTCCCATTGTGGAGAAGCACTGCTTTCAGACTTCGAAGAGATGTCGACAAAAAGCCGCTACTCGTCAAACTTCTGAATGAAGCTCATTTTTCTTAAAAAGACCAGTAATATCTGTGCAGTAGCACAGAATATCATCCATCGCAAAAAAATGTGAAAACCCTTCATGTCGATTTCTGTAAACAGAAGTTTTCCATTTTTTATCCAGTAAATTCCATTGTTAGACGTGAGCCCAACAATTTGTTCTTTTCTTTAGATAAACCCAGATCTCTCGTAAGATCGTTTAAATCAGCTTGATTTAGAAAACGGGGTTCATCATTTGACTTGAAAGTTTCGTCTGAATTTTCTGATTCAATATCTTGCAGAAAAGTTGAAGCAGATGCCACAGTAATTGGTGGCAACGGAATGGGCAAATCGTCTTCATTTGCAACTCGAGCACGTATTGAACGAAGATGCCGGCTACTTTATTTTTATTCGATCAGCTGGATTTTTGTAAACTGATATATCGACAAGGCAAAAATAAGTTGTATGGTTAGCAGGCTTCTTCCATATTCTCGGAACTCTAAATGGCATTTTTCTGTTCGATCCACGACATTATGCCTCCAAATTTGAACTGCAACTACCACAAGAAACATGAGGATCCCAATTTACATTTTGATTTGTAACAGGCATACCAAAACATGCCTGCTAAGTAGGCGTAAATTTTGTTTCAGGGACAATTTGGTGTTTCACTTGTTTCGGTTTTGTTAGTCTTTAAGTTTTTTCTTAGAATCTAATGACCAGTGATAAAAAAAATAAAACAAACACAAACTTTTGACATGCGATGAGATAGTATGAATGCATGACCTTACTACCTCTTGTGCCAAAAAATTAACATAATCAAGACAATTGTTGCAAGGGTAATCAGTGTCATGATTGATGAAACATAGTTTGAACAAAAGTTGTGTATAATTAAATTACAAACAACTTTTTATTTAAAGAAAAGTGTGTAAAATGTGTATATTGACAGGTTATCACCTAAAGTCAGATTTGCGGTATTACAAATAACACTTATATGATAAGTTTCGTAAAAATCGGACCAGTTGTTTTCTTGGTATCAAACTTGTGTAAAGACAGAATTCGCAGGAAAAAGTGAAAATAAACGTGCTAAAATTTTTGGTTTGGAAACCCCAAATATAAAATCTTTTCATTGAAAGTACTCAATTGGAAATTAGAAATTATGGCTGAACTCTGTATTCCCTTTAATCAAAATTACCCCTCCAGTTTTTTGATATTGTGTTTATTACACTGTCATTTATTTATGTTACAATAAGTAACGGAAGAAACGAACAATCGAGTAAGTATAAGCTTTGACAACAATAGGCAAAGACACCAAATATTAACAAAAAAGGAAATAAACTACTATTGACAAAAAAAACGAAAAAACACACAAGTTGCTTCAGTTCTACGCGGATCAAAAATTCGTAGTAGTACAACTGCATAGTTTGCAGCTTAATGTAGCAGTCAGTAATGTGTATAACTGTATCCATGATGCTGTTCGAATTAGTGAGGAAATACTGTAGTTCTTTAAACATATCACGAACTCGCTAACTTACGAATGTTCAAGAGAAACATGTGTAATAGGTATAAACTATTTCAGGTAATATAAAAATTCAAAAGTTCGAACTGAACAGAAAAATATGCGCGGTCAAATACAATTGCATATGGAATCAAAATGCAAAATAAAAGAAGCAGAAAAAAATAAAATCGAAAGGGATAATAAAAAACATTACATTAACATGCAACACAAGAAGAAAGAAACAAGTGAACAGAAACTGGTGTCACATTGGCCAATACAAAAAATTAAAAAAATTCTGGAACAAAGATAAACGCAACAAAACTGAGAAAAATAGTATTTATGACGTACAAGAAATCAAATAGTCAAAATAGTATTAGTAAAAAATGAAACTAGGAGACAAGAAAAAAAATCAAAACAAACGGAGCAGATGGGAAAAGAAATGCATAGAGCTAGAAAAGGCGCAACTTCCAAAGCCAAGAGTAACTCAACATATACAAGATTACTAGAAACAACAAGAACACTAAACAATAAAAGCATGCATGTACTGGATATTATATAAAAGTAGTAGTGGAGAAAAATACATAAATAACAAAAGAAACCACCACCTACAAAAAAAGCGAGATCTGTTTACATTGGATTTATACACAAAGTTACTAAAGTAACTGCTTAGAGGAGATGTCCTACGACATCTCACCTCTAGCCTGGTCCCAAGCCCAGGTAAAAGGAGGAGGGTTGGGTGTGGGAATAACAACTCTATCCCGTGAAAAAAATGGTTACAAAACCCTGAATTAAGTTTTGGATTGGACAAATATGTGGAAGAAGTTATCAATGAAATCAAAAGGATTGTACATGGTACATGGTATACAGTGTCACTGTCATTAATTAGAAAAATGGAACATCATGGCGACCCAAGAAACAGACTAAACAGAAAACGACATCGAAAACTAGAATAAACCCAGAATCTTTAAATTTCCGTTAAAATCAAACATAATGGACGTGAAAAATCAACTGAAATTAAAATTGTTTCTGCGATTCAAGCAGGTGAAGATGGTCTGCTTAAGACTTTCATGTATATATAAGCGTTACGTTAGCATTACATAGGCAATCTGTACGGATAGCATACAGAGTATACAAGTTTCTAACTTCTTGCGGTTTTTTTTTTGTTTTAAATTGGTTGCTAAAGGGAAGCTAAGTCTGTGCGGAGACGTCTTGCGCAGTGTCTCTAGTTGGCCCGTAGAAACCGTTGATTTGCAGTTGTCATTTCTGAATACGTATGGAACACATAAATATGCTCCAAAAATGTGAATTTTGCTCAGTCATTTTGCTGAAGGAAAGGAAGTTTTTAAGACCCCACCATGCAGTCCTGACTTATCTCCCTAAGATTTTCATCTCTTTGCATGAAATGAGCTGCAGACCAGTGTACAACATTGGCTGAAAACACAGGCGTTTGCTTTATCTGTATTTAGAAATTGTTACAAGGCTATATGACAAATGTATGAACCGGAACCTCTATTAGGTCGAAAAGTAGCTTAATGTTATAAACTAAAACTGTTAAGAAATGTTAACTGTTGGCATTTCTTAGTTTATACTATTATTTACGTGTTTTTTATACACGAGATGTCGTTAAGACACATATTTCACTTAGCTTAATGTTGTATCACAATGTTCCATATAAAATTTGCTTGATTATCATTTAGCGATCAATCAAATCTTGAAAAAAATATAATACTCGTAGAATGACTAATGGCTATCGTGGTAGGGATTCTTCTTCTAAAGCATTCTGGAAATCACCGCTGTTGAACATTAATCTAGGCAAAGTTTTATTACTCAACATTTTATAAATAAGATGTGAATTCATTTTTTCTGGCGAATTAGAGTTAGTACGTTATAATAAAGCAAAAACAAATTTTTGTCCTTCAACCGAAAACCACCAGTCCGCCATAAGGGTCGTCAACCAACACATATTTTCGAAATCTTGAAATATTTTCAAAAATATTTATTTTACACATTGTTTTTTCAAATATAAGTTGTATATAATTTAGTTACTACTACTTTTGTTTAAACTATTTTTTATTCGATAAGTAATTACAAATATATGACTATTACGTGAAACTAAATGTTTTAACAACATCTCTTGCAATATTAATTATTACATTTTCAACTCGTCTTAGAAGGAACGTGCGCGCGATACCTCGTTTTCACGTTGTTAGAGGGTTATTATATTTTTCGAGCAAAATGTTTTATCGCCGAACATTTTCGATACACGTTTGTTAGTATCCGAAGTTCTGCGCAAAACGCTTGTTTTTTATTTGTGTTAGCGATCGCTTCTATGATATGCGTACGTTATGATCCACAGAGAAAAATCTAGGTTCCGATATGTTTCTGTGTTATTCTAGGTAAGTCTCCCATGGCGAAGAGTTAAATGCGTTTTGGATATCAAAGTTCTCCTATACATGCTATGATAGGAAACTATGTTGGTAAGGTGTCAGCGCCAAATAAGGCCCACTTAATTTTGAAGGCATACATTTATTACTGTGTCCACTTTTTTTTCTTCAATTTTCCCCTAGACTGCTTTATATAATTTTTGAACAATGTAGAGACCGCAATTAAATGCTATTCGAAGTTTTGAATTTACATAAAATACTAGTTTAAAAAACCTTGCAGTGGGCCAACATAAGACCCTACGTCCCAAATATGGCCCAGCCAATACACCATATAAGGCCAATAGACAGAAACTAAGTAAAATTTCAAACAATAAGTCTAAAATAAAACTCATTAGTTTCCTTAAATTAATTCATATAATAAACAGGTACATACAACATTTTCCGAAACTGACAAAAACTTATTCTGACAAATCTACATAAAAAGGCGTTTCTCTTCTTCAAGTTATTTTTACAAAAAACAGTGTAACATTTTCTTGAGTTTTGAAAACTTAAAACAATATTCTGAGAAATATAAATTAAAACTCTTTATCTTCATAAACAGGAACAAGTTCAAAGAACTATAGCCGAAAGGTACTCAGAAACACATGCGGACATACGAACGAAGGTTCTTTATCACAAGAAGTTAATCCTACACAATCCTCATGAAACGTAACAAAGACACATATTACACAGTCGCATGTCGGGCACTCTATCTTCCTGACACAAATGACAATACCACTTTTTTAGGTTTTTTTGATTTGATTTCCACTTTTTCTTCGTTTTTCTTCCTGAACAAATCTTTAGTAACTTGTTGTACCCTGTAGTTTAAAGAATTTATCTTGGGTGTAAACTCTTTTCTTCCACATCGGGGTGGGAAGACATTTTTGAAAGAAATTTTGTTTTCTTCTTTTGAACATGTAAATTTTCTTTAGAATTGCATCTTGTTTTAAGACAGATTCTGTTTTCTTTGGTGTCTGATATGTTGGTAACAAATTAGAATGTGTCTCCTGATTCTTGTCATCGCCGTTTTCTATTTCACCCAAAGACGATTCTGAATCATGAAGAGAAAAACTTTCAGTTGACGTGTTAGATGAACTTGAATTTTGGCGGTCTCGGGTGCTATACGTTCTCTTTTTTGGAATATTTAAGCCACTTGGTCTAGGTTGTGCCTCAGTTTCTATTGCTGTCACAGTTTCGACGGTATTTGGTGCAATATTCTCGTTGTTTTCTGCTGACGCTTTTTGAAAGTCGCTTCTGAAGGAGCAAAGGGGATATCAGGAATGGCATTGGGATTAAACGGGTATATCCCAGTTGCCCTAAATCCAGAAGTTACATTATCTGGCGTTGCTGCTTGTGCCCATGTTTTACTAAAATGGAACCAAAATGAAATTTTGTTATTTTGTGATGCGGTCTACCGGTCCAAAAATATCATCACTTTGTTATCCATAGGTTGAAGATAATGTGTGGTGTTGCTTGGTAGATAATATAGAACAATATTGTGTCGCTCTGCTTCACCTACAATTGAGTAGTCTAAATGACTCGACGCTCCATCAAAAATAAGCAGCACCGTTTCATCACGTTTAAATTTGGCAAAATGTTTAATCCATTTTACGAACGTCTCGGTTGTCATGCTCCCTTTCGTAGTCATTTGGATAACTGAACTTATTGGTAGATTTTCTTCCACTCCTTTTTCTCTCTTCCCTTTAAATAATATCATTGGTAGAATTGTTACACCGATTTTTCCACATGAAACAATTGTCACGTTTTCGGCATGTTCATCGGCTATTATGTGAACATCCTTTGATCCCTTTTTAGTAAAAACCATTGGCTGTTTGTGGAGGGAAAGCTGACACCCCTTTTCATCTATATTATATATAAGATGATGGTTTGCTAAAAGATTCATCTCCACCATTATACTTCTAAGCTTTTCAAAATGGTCTTTTACAATAAATTTATTTAATTTCGCAGCTCTAGCCTGTTTAAAATAATAATAATAATAATAAGTTAATTCCAAAAGACAAAGTTGTCTGTGGTGGAAATGATACAAAATTAAATATAAGTATACAATAATAAATATAGCAAACAGTAGGTACTAACAAACGTATAATAATGATATAACTCATAATAAAGACTAATAATTATTTTAAAGTGATATGCAGGAATGGGATATAAATTATTATCAACAATAAGCAATTATGCAGCAGAGTATAGTGCAATGAGTTTGACTTTCATACGCTTACAACTAAAGTTTTGGTAAAAAATATCAAAGTTTGATTACACACACCGTTATACAGTATAGAAGATCTAATCATTGGAGAGTTTAAGTGATGATA
This sequence comes from Abscondita cerata, assembly GCA_030710515.1. Classification (NCBI taxonomy): domain Eukaryota; kingdom Metazoa; phylum Arthropoda; class Insecta; order Coleoptera; family Lampyridae; genus Abscondita; species Abscondita cerata. The sequence continues at coordinate 1,269,555 of JALBCR010000004.1, forward strand.
TGTATTAGGATTTTTGTAATAGAATGTATAAGGATGCCGACTATTAAGACGTGGAACTACAATGTTAATTTCATTCAATAAATCAGTACTAGTCAAAGCACCACTTAAGAGTTTCTGTAAAAAAGTTAGACAAAACAGGTTCCTTCTTGCTTGTAATGGATACTCTTCCACTGCATTTAGAAGAACACTTTGTTTACAATGCCTAACTACCAAACATCTTCACATATAAGTATTTGGAAATTTTCCTAAGAACATTTTCTAACATGTCAATATAAAGTAATGAAATTGAGCCCAAACAACACATCCGTACTCTAACCCTGAACGAACAAGAGCATAAAACAATTGTTTTAGACATAACGTGTTGGAAAACGATTTAGTATTTCTATAATGAAGCCTAAGTTTTTCATGGCTTTATTAGTTGAACACTTTATGTGTGGGATGAACGTTAAAGCACTGACCATAATCACTCCCAAATCAACAATTTCAGTACATTTTACAATTAGATAACCATTCATATTATAGTAAAAGTTAATTGGATTATTAATTCTGCTAAACGTGATCTTTTTACATTTTCCTTGTTTAACTGTAGTTTGTTTGTACAACACCATGAAAGTAATAAATCTATACAATTCTGCAGTTCAAAGCAATCAATAGGAGAGTTAATAATATTATATATTTTTAAGTCATCCGCGTATAAGTATACCTTACAGTTCATATTACGAATTACATCATTATAGAATAAATTAAATAATAATGGACCTAGGTTGGATCCTTGGGAAACTCCACTATTCACACAATATACATGAGATTTATATCCACCGTACTCAACAAACTGCTGTCTCTGCGCAATCAATGACCATATTAACCATAGCAAACTATCACAGAAACCGTAAGACTTCAATTTTCTTAACAAGATACAAAAGTGAAGCTTATCAAAGGCTTTACTTAGGTCAATATAAATGACATCCACCTGTAACTTTTGGTCCAAAGCATTAGATACATATTGGGTAAACTCACATAAATTTGTTACGGTGTGGAGCGACCTTTCACAAATTCATGCTGTTCAGGTACTATTAGATTAGCAACATGCGCATATATAACATTTGATAAAATACTTTCAAAAATTTTTATAAAATTTGATAATAAAGCTATGGGTCTATAGTTCTTTACAAGCAATTTGTTACCACTCTTAAACACAGGGATAATACGAGCAATTTTCCATCTCTTAGGACAAAGAGATTTTGACAATATCATTGTATGTATGACACAACGAATTTAAAAAACATTGGATACAATTTTTTAAAAGTAAAGCAGGAATATTGTCCGGTTCACACACATTGTTAGATTTAAGTCTTTTTACAGCATTTATTATATCACAGTCTTGGATTGAGAACATATTTAGCATCACACAGTTATTATCACAGTCGAAGGTACTATCTAGAGAGGCACAGTATTAACAACCACAAAATTCACAAGTATCATTATTTGAAGAAATATCATAAGAACTATTTGTACCACTAACATGATCCCAGTTAGAAACAAAAACACTTGAGAAGTGATGAGCAAACTCATCAATTATTTCTTGTTGATTATTCAGAGTAACATTTTCATTTTGCATGATTCCCGGAACAGAAGACGCCTTTTTCTTATGATTGATAAAGTTCCAGTATTTTTTTGGATTTGTAGTGCTTGTTCAGTTCAGCTTCAATAAATTTTTTATACTCTTTGCGAATACTGTACTTGATTTTACGACGTAACATTTTAACAACATCAAGATAACAAAGAAACTTCGATTTACGGTAGAGATTCCAATGTCTACTTTTATTCTTGATCATAGTGATGATGTCTTTAGTAAACCACACTGGGTAATTAGCCAACTTAGCAGAAAATTTTTGTTTAGAAACAAATGTATCAATCACCCCATAAAGAATAATGTAAAAATCATCACATGCGGACTCAACATCATTATTCTCTAGCACAGAAGACCATTCCACTAATGATAATGCTTCATAGAGCGCTTGAAATCTGCTTTGCGAAAGTTGTACTTCAGAGAGTCATTGACTCTATAAAAAACTGATTTGATTCTTCTTTGTACACTAAGTGAATACTCAAACAAGGATGATGAGAATCTTCTTTAACTAAAGGTGATTCATGCTTTGTACATCAATCACTAGATTTGTAGTAGATAAGACAAGATCTAAAATTCTGTTATTAGAATTTGTAACATCATTATGCTGAATCAAGTTATTTAAAGATGCAAATTGAGTATAAATATTAATGAGATTTGTTGTTTCCATACCTCTCAAGCAATTAGAAAATTCCGTGATGTTGAAGTCGCCTACTAACATTACCTTTGTAGAGAAATCAAGAGTAGTTTCCAGATATTCAAAGAGAGTAACGTAACTGTTTAAATTTGCACTAGATTGTATGTATAGAACAACAACAGTAATTTGAGATTTCCCAATCATTATTTTTACTATGTTGTGCTTTGCGTTTGGTCAGATTTGTGTGGCGTTTTCTAAAAAGGTTTAACCATTTCTTGCCTGGCATTCCTGTTTTCTCTGAAAATGGATGTTTGATATTATTTTCTTGACAAAATACAAAGACAGACTTTCTAATCAATCTGCCAGTAAAGAGGATAGCCAATATTGGCTAACCTAAATATTCGATTGCAAAGCTCATTTTCTTGCTCACTGGTAAGATTGAATTTCTACCAATTTTCTTAATTTCCACACCAGTTTTAATGTGGTTTCTTAACGTTCTTCTTGGCATAGAATAAATTTCGGCAGCTCTTCTGACAGCCATTCCTGTCTTTACTGCCGTTAGAGCTTCTTTTAGCTGGTTCTCGTTCCAATGGCCCCTAGGTTTTTTATTTATTTTGAAATATTAAAAAGCATATATTAGTGAGGCGGGGTCTTAATAAGGCCCGCGGGCCTTATTTGGATTAGGAATATGGGGACCTTATTTTTTACGAAAATGTTACGTTACACATTCAAATAAAAGAATACTCTATATGTTTTCAACAAAAAAACATGCCATAATAAAGCTTAAACTGAGTGGCTGTGTTGTCTGTGTTCTAAAAACATACAGGTGGGCCTTAATAGATAACGGGCTTTATTTGGCGCCGGTACCTTATATGAAGAATCTTGTCAATAGCATCCACAGTATATAGTTTACATTCGTCATACGAACTTTTGAAATATTAGTTAAATTTAAAGTATAGATTGGTTTTGTCTTGTTGCCTTTGGAACCCATTCTAAAGTTTCGTTCTAACATTTTTAACGGATGGTGAATTGAAACTGAAGGTTCTCTTTGTAATAGTACCTCAGAATAAATTTGGGAAGGTGTACCATCACATTTGAAATCAGCTGACCCCAAACAAACCTCCACAAAGCCTGTTTTATTAATTGGAGGGTTTGTGGATGTCAATTGAACAGGTTCGGAAGGGCCCTAGAAAGCTGACTATACAATTGAAACGCGGAGTTGCTTATATCAAAAGCCAATGTTAAATGTCTTACTTAGTTCATTTTGTACTTTTTTCACGACTTGGATACTTTAACTCAGTAACTCAATTTTATTCTCTATCCCTGACCTAATCAAATATGGCTCCTTTAACAAACCAGTCAGTTAAAAATCTGCTTTTCGCATTAAACCAACAAAATTATAAAAAACTAATTGAAGGAAAACATGATGACTCTTAAATTAGTTACCTATTACGTATTGAGCAAATTAAATAATTATTAACAACTCAACTAAGCAGTTATACTAATGCATTGAACATAACATTCAATGACTAATAAAGCAATTCCTTCAATATTGTATTTTGATTATAATTTTTTTGAAATGTAAGTGTGCCATTAAACGAATGTTAATCAGTGTATCTATTGATTCTTTAGAAAATCAATCATTTCAAAACCCTATAAATTACACTTAACTTAACTTATTGGACGATAAGAAGTGGGGTCTGTAAGAAATTTATTTTTCTTTAAAATTTACACGACATTACATTTCATTAAATCTGTTGGTAACTTACCTGTATTTTAAATACCATTGAGAAACATAAGTAACCACTTTAAAGAATAATTTTTCAGTAATTCTGGTTGTATTCCGTCAATCCCGGCAGCTTTCTTTGATTTTGTCTTTTTTAATGCATGTTTTAACTCTTCTACAGTAAAAGGTATATTTATAAAATAAATAAATAAATAATGTGTTATGACATTTAAAATCACCATTATATACACATGGATCAGGAAAAACGTCATTAAAACTTTCTGATAAAGCTATTGAAGGTTTGTAAATATTTACTACGTGTAAATCTCCTATATTAGTGGCTATAACGAAAATTTCAGAAATTATACTTTTTTGTATATTTTCGTATTGAATATTTTCTTTGGCGTATTTAGCGATTTTATGAATGGGGTTCTCTATAAAGCCTAATAATTGAAAACCTTTTACTATACCTTTATACCTTTATTCTCTCATCTCCACAATGTGTTTCCTATAAAGTAAAATATCGACCCTATTCCTGAAACAAATTTATCCTTAACTCCTCAACATTAATTTGTAGAATATTTGATGTGTGCCCTATATTAGTGTGTGATTGTGTTTTGTGAAATTGTGTTTTACATTTTTTCCTAATTATCCCGAACTGTCTTGATGACCAGGTCCGAAAACCAAAGTGGTGATTCTCGGGAACAACATGTTTTGCTTGTTGACCATGGAGTACTGTAAAGTCTGATCACCTTCCATATTTTATATTTGTATTAAAAACGTCTAAAAACAGACACGAAAGAACTCCGACGAACATTACGTTTTGATGTTTTATTTTACGTGGAGTTGTAGCCTCTGGACCGGAATACATACAAAAAACAATTATACGATGTATGAAAGTTTGCCTGTACTGTTCACCCTGTTCTTAATTAAATTATTTTGTTTTCACAAAGACATTAACAAATTTAGTGCTACAAAACGTATTTTGCTCTAAATATGGTCTAGTTATCTAGTACATTAAGAAAGTCACTGCATACATGTATTTACTAAAATGATGTTCACCCCAATTCTTGTTCATGTTTGTTTAACTGATAATATAAATGTTTTTCAAAACTTTCTGGAAAATTTCGTTTTGAATATTTAATGTCAATTTTCATTTTATTTTCTCATCGATATAGATTTTCGATTTGTGTGAAAAACTAAAAAGAAGGATAAGAATAAAAGCAGACCGATAAAAGATCATTAAGCAACTTTTCCGAAGTTGTTTACACGACAGAAAAAGTTCAGCGCTACTATTTGAGAAGTTGGGTCGAAAGCTGAATTGTGTCGTATAAAGTAACATTGTATGTAAGCGCTATAAATGATAATGAAAAAAAATAGTTAATTGGCGTTTTAATAACAACAAATGCGTTACACTTTATACGATACTACTGATCGTAATTAAAAGAGCAATCGGAAAGGTCGTAAAACGTTTATCCATTACCCCCTAAAAATGATTACTTTTTACGACCGCACCCTTCGAACAAACCACGATGACATATTGCATTTATTGAATCAATATCAGAAAATTGTGTACCTCGTTTCGACTTGTTTATCATTGACGAGGCGCACACGTACACATTACTTGAATTATTAATACTTGAGCACGTGTGTAAAATTTGTTTTATATTAAGGCTGCACGAGTGTATCGCGTTATTTTTAAAAATGAAATTCAAATTACATATCAAAAAGAATTAAAGTTGAAGAAAATTGAATAGGAAATGAGTAAACAAGGGGGTTGACACATGTTTGAAGTCAGGAAGTCCAACGGCTGCACACTAGCGGAAACCACAGCTTATATTAGATATCATAAATTACAGTTTCGTGTTTTCTTCTTTCCGGGAAACTGCTTTGTTATATAATTTGCAATTTGCTCCACATTTTTAAAAAATCGGCGACACCAGCACGTATTAAGTATAATTATTGAGTTATAAGTCGATCCCACGAAATGATATCAATATTACCTTTACATTTGCTGTGTGAAAAATCAAACTAAGAAATAAAATAATTAACCAAAATGCGGACGTTGCGGTCGAAAAATCATACTGCAGTTAATAAACATTTATTTCCTCCAAAAATTATATCAGTTCCTTCTTAATTTGTCTTTATGTGATGTAAGCCGCGCTCCAAAAGTTGTCATTGTATCGTTCATAATATAAAATAAACATTCATGGGTAATTTATTTGCCTTACCTTACTTACGTTTAGTAAAAGTGACTTAACGATAGGCTATAAAAATGTTGAAATAAATGCGATGGTTTAAAGACCTACTTCCACTAATTAATTTAGAAGATGTACAAGAAGTAATACATCCACAGCATGTAAATCTAAGTAAAAATAATTAAATTAACAGTGATTCATTTGAAATTTTACATTGTAATGCAACGTAGGTTTAAATTATTAACAATCATGGGATAAAACAAATTGAATTATAAACAAATTAATAAATATCTTCGTAAATCAAACTGTCAAATTAGATAAAATTATTTAAAATATTAAAAAGTAACTAATTGTTTCATTACTTATTGTTTCTTCTTTTTATAAGTGTAGCGTTTCGAAAAAACTATTTAATTAATTAATATGAATTTTCTTCATTAGGATTTTGATGTTTTTTTTAATAAACGTAGTCAATCACACCAGTGATCAAAGAATGTTGTCATAATTATTCACGTTGCACTTTTCCATTTGTCCTCAAAACAATTAACATCGTCATAATTGTTTTCTGAAATGAAACCTTTTAGAATCTAAATAACAACATAATTACTTAAATTTTGAGGAATTCATTGAGTTTTTGTGTAAATAATATTTCAAACTAATTGCTATTATTACATCAGCAAAGAGTACCTAAAATTGGAAACTGTTTTCACTAACTAACCGTTCGTTTTTTTAAAATATTTTTTTGTAATTAGAATAATAATAATAATCGGGGCTGTAAAGTAGGTTGTTTTCTGACTTTTTTTTTGATATCAATCTTTTAAGATGAGCGTCTAAAAATATTTAAACCGAATTTTCATAAACAAATCTTATAATGAAATAATACCCATAATAAATATTCATGACAACAATTTATTGCAATGAATAAATCTGTATGACCAGCAAATGCCACTTTTTTGTGTTTACCATGGAAAATAAAAGAGTTTAAAAGATAGAAGGATAGGAAAAGAATAAGGGGTTATATAAATAATAGAAAATATAATAAAAATATAGGTTAAAAAGAAAAAAAGATGGGAAGGTGGTGAAAATTAATTAAAAAATAATAATTTAAAAAAAAAAAAAATAATTTTTTTATAAATTTTAAAAAAAAAAAAAAATAAAAAATTTTAAAAAAAAAAAAGTATAATATTATAAAAAAAAAAAAAAAATTTAAAAATTTTTTTTAAAAAATTTTTTTTTTTTTTTTTTTTTTAAAAATTTTAATTTTTTTTTCTTTGTAGGAACTAAAAAGTTGTTGAATATTTTTATTTATTTGAATTTTGTGGGATTTTTTTTTTTAATTGGAAATTTGTTTAATGATTTAAATTTTTTTTATTATTTTATTTAGATTTTTTTTTTTTTTTAGAAAGAAATTTTTTTAAAAGTGGGTTTTTGAGGATTTGTAGATTTTGTTGTTTATTTTTTTCACCTTTAGACTTCTCAACTCTAAATGTCCCTAATTTATAATTTTGTTTGGTTGTTTTTTTTTTCACAATATGATTTCGACATTCACATATTATTTATTAAAAATCAGACCACGTCAAAAATTTATTTAGAAATGAAAATAGAAACTATAAGAGAACGACATGGTGAAACAATAAGTTATTTTAATTTTTTGGAAGGGAGAGAAAATAAAATTTTTTAAAAAGAAAAAGGAATATTAAAATTGTAATAATTTTTATAATTTTTTTTAAATTTTTTTTTTTTTTTTTTAATAGGAGAGGGGAAAGGAAAAAATATTTTGTGTTTATTTTTATTAATTTAAAATAATATTTTGTTTTTTTTTTTTTTAGTGAGGGTTGTTTTATATTTTTTGTTTTTTTGAATTTAAAATTTTTTTTAATAAAGGGGAACATATTTTTCTCGTATCTCCACTTACAAAATAGATATTGAGATGCGGTTTTACCATTATTTATTTAATTTCATGCTCTTCAAGTAAATAATTTAAAAGTATAGCATTGCATTTGAAAATTTCCAAAAAGTCAAAAAGCTAACAATTGGTCAAACAACGCCACCTAGTGTTCGTTAAAAAACCAGAATAAAACGATAATATAATATTTCATTAAGTATTGAATTGACTTTCAAATGATAATAAATTTGTCAAAATCCCTAAAGCAGTACAAAACTTATGACTGTTTTACTTAGTCAGCTTTCCCAGTCACTCCTACCAGTTATTTGACAAGATAGAAGTACATAAAATAATCTGAAAATTACGATTATTTAAATTTAATGGTATCATTACCATACATTTATTATATTATTGTGAACTAAGCCCCCTATTGGTGGAGTAGGAAACTTGAAAATATTTTCCAACAGTTTCTCATAAGCGACTTTATTATATGGATTTTTTTCCTAAGTTGTACAATAAATAGTTTCTAAGATACAGCCGGTGGCCTCTCTTAATCAGACACATAGTACATAAGCAATATTTAAATTTTAAATGATAATTAATTTAAAAATTCACGTTATTTAAAAATTTTAAGCAATGAAAATAATTACAGTAAGGTAGTAAATTTTAAACACAAAATAAACAGAATTTAATACTTACGCAGATATGATACGAGAATAACGTCCAGGCTTTGCCCTTCTTTGAGTTATTGTTGAACAGCGTTGTTTTGATATTCCAGCGCTATTAATTTCAAGAAAAGATAGATAATTAACGGTTCATGGATTATTTTTCCATTTTTGTATTCTCAAAAACTTGCATGAGAGATACGGAAAAAGATGTCACACGGCTTGCGAGAGACAAAACCGCGTGTAGTGAGATAACGCGGTAAGATAAGAAAAAAGACGGAAAAAGAGAAGAGAAAGGAGAGGGTCCTAAATCAAAATAAACATAAACATAAAGAAATATTAACAAAATATGCTTACCAAAATTACTTTTGGGTCTTTAAAAAATAAAGATACACAAAGACGCATTATATACGTAACCTTCAGCGTAAACACGTATTTTTTGATGTATTGTTCACTAGGGAAAAATAAATACTCCAAATAGAATAGAATAATATAGAATGCATATATCGAGTGAATCAAAGATAAATATATTAAATTCGTTTAATTTCATAGGGAGGATTAATAAAGGACAAAACCAACGTAACAATATTTATCAATTTATACTATTATTTTAGGGATCTTCACGCTGAAGGTTAAAAAGAAAACACTGAGTTTTAGTGCAGAATTGCCTGACGTTTCGCCCTTGACAAATGGGGTTCTTTGGAGACTAAAACGTCTTTTAGGAAATGTTGTCAAAAGATAGTTTTAGTCTCCGAAGAAGTCCCCATTTGTCAAGGACGAAGCGTCAAAAAATTCTGCAGTGTTTTCTTTTTAAACTCCACCGTGAAGATCCTTAAATGGAATAGAATAAATAAATCCGATACTGGAGAAGTATATCTACTTTAAATATTCATCAAAATTGTACAAGAAACCTTTGAGGTCAAAGGTTGTATAAGAAATTGTCCAAGTGAAATATAATTTACAGTAACTTATGTTATACCAACCTTTTTTTTATGTAATTGAAATTTTTGTTAAATAAGGATCACACCACCACACTAGCTCAGAAATTCGTGATGTATCCAATCTCGAAAAGCGTTTTTGTTTTAACAAGTTTGTTTATATTTTGTTAGTTGTTAGTATCCATCACTAAATACAGAAATCGTAGTTATTTCCATAAAACACTTTTTGAAAAGGCGAGTATGTCTTTTGTTTTTTAATATACTTAATATACTAATTGCAGAATCTACTTTTATACATGAGCTTATTTTAAATGTATCTATGTCTTAGACCCGCTGGTAGAATAGTTGTATCTAGCATAACAACTAATAAAAAACGTCAATATGATGTATGGGCAACTTCAAACAAACATAATGCACGACTAGAAAATGCTCCCTGTTTAGCTGTTTTTTTTTTAATTTTCAACCATTACTTAGATTTAAGAATTGAAACTTCTTAGGCCTCAGTTCTTGTTAAAACAAAAACGTCTTCAGTGTCAAAATGGTAACCGTACTTGCCAACGTTTCGCCACCTATCATCGTAAGGAGCTTCACCAGTCTAGAATCTGGCTTGTTTGACAAATTAGTTACCTGACCTGTAATAGTCTGTCTTGAACTCTCGTTTGTTCTGGTCAAGTATCTGGCCTTGATAAAGCCCCTTACGATAGGTGGCAAAACGTTGGCAACTACGGTTACCATTATCATTATTATTATAATTATCATTTTCTGTAGCATACTAGTTATAAAATTAATCAATAAACTTGTAATATTTTTCAACCAAACTTACACTCTGGTTACTAGGATCGCTATTCTGTGCGTCGTCGCTGTCGTCGTTGTCCGTTGCAGGATTCCCGTTGTGATGGACTAAATTGACACGAGATTCTTATGTATTTTTTAACGCTAATTCCGATTATGCACTTTTCGATATCTCGAACAGTTTTTGAGATATTCGACTTTAAAGTTCGAAAATGTATTTTTCGATGCTGATTAAGCAAATCATTATCATTTTACAATATTTCAACCAGTTTTCGAGATATTCGAACTAAACCTACAGTTTTTGGTTATGAGCCGTACATTAGGTTTTTTTTGGGTATGATTCGTATAGTTGAATTAAGATATACAAAGTTTTAATGTAACCAAATTGCATGGAGATACGCTACTCGATTTTTTTTCGTATATACACCCTTAGTTATTGTCACAGAAATCGCAGCAACTTTGAAATATAAATTCAAATTCACCTACATGTCGGAGCAATTTTTTGTTATATTTAAGTCACATGCGTTGCGTATCTTCCCAAATTAAATCCCAAAATTAAAATCACTAATTTTATCATAAAATTGACATTCCTATGGGTTTAAAAAAAAATTTTTTTCACATTTTTAAAGTAAAATATTGAGATTCGGTCCTATTTATCAATTTGTGATACGGTTAGGACTTTATAGTTTAAATTTCACGAATATTCAAATATGTATTCCTTTAAATAACAAAAATATGAGGTAGTCAATATTGTATAAAATGGCGGAAGGCAAAGATGTAGATGATGATGCAGGGAGTGTAAAATCAAATAAAAGCAGTAAAGAAAAATGTGTCTTCTGTAGAAGTGTTATAATCAAGGCGGTAAAGTGCAACGGTTGTGGTCAAAGTGTTCACGAAAAGTGTTTCGACATTATTTGTGGTATTATATGCAATGTTAATAAACGCCAATGGATATGCAAAACCTGTGATATGGAAACGTATGATAACCAAACTACTAATGATGAAACAGAATCTGAAGTAAAAGGTAAAATGTGTTTAATGGAAAAACTTAATGATGAACTCCAAACTGTTAATCAATTGCTAAAATTAAGAATAATGGAAGTTGATATAAATTATAAACAAATGTTGCCATCTGTGAAGTCAAGTAACAAATTTCCTATTGAAAATAAAATAGAAAACGCTGCGCAATTCAAAATTGAAAATAACATATCGTATAGCAATGCAGTAAAAAGTAATCCTGGAGTATTGATAATAAAATCAAATAACAACACAAAATGCAACATAAATGAATTTAAAACAAAAATTAATCCTGCTACTATTGGCCCTGGTATCTTAAATATTAGAGAAACCAAACAAGGAAATGTGATCATTAAATGTGCAGATAACAACTTAATGAAGAGTATAAAATCAAACATAGAAGATGAAGTTGGGAGTGTTTATAAAATTGAAGAATCGGAAAGAATAAATCCACGGATTAAAATATGTAATGTAAAAGCCAGTGATATCAAACACATAAGTGATGAAGAATTTGTTTCTACTGTTTTAAAACAAAACCGTATATCTGAAGATGATGCAATTATGAAGATTATACGCAAAATACCTCTCAAGGATGAAGTACATATTGTTGCAACGTTGGACTCGCGGTTATTTAAAGACATAATGGATAAAGGATTCTTATATGTGGGATGGAACAAATGTTATGTAAGGGAATCATTTAAAATAATTCGTTGTTATAAATGTTCGAGTTTTGGTCATATATCGAAGGACTGCACAGGTAATACAACCTGTCCAATTTGCGCGGAATCACATGCATTATCTGAGTGTAAAAATAATATAAAAAAATGCAGTAACTGTACATATAATAACATGAAATATAAAACAAACTACAATACAGAACACACTGCTAAATATCCAATGTGTTCTGCTTATCTCAAACAAATTGAGTTGTGTAAACAAAAATTAATTATGATACAGCATAGCAATCCAATCAAGCAAAGGTAGAGTCAATTACAGTAATGCATCAAAATTTCCAATCAATAAAAAATAAAGTAGATGAGATTGAAGTTATGTTATTGTCTGAAAATGTAAATGTTTTATGCATATCAGAGAGTTGGTTATCTGAACAAGACCTATCTTATATTAAGCTATCTGGATATAAGATTGTTAGCAATTTTAGTAGAAAAGTCTACACTCATGGAGGTGTTTCTATCTTTGTAAAAACCAATCTTAATGCGTCACAATTACCAGTACTTGTAAACTTAAGTGAAGAAAAAGTCTTTGAATGCGCTGCAATCAAACTGGTCATAAATTGTGAATTAATTTATATTCTATGTATATATCTCCTAGTATAAACTGTACAGTATTCATTAACAAATTTGAGGAGTGTCTTAATATACTATTCAATAAAAGTAAATCAAACAGAGTAATAGTTTGCGGTGATTTTAATATAAATTCTTTTTGCAATACAAACAAAAAAATTGCTTTATTAGACTTAGCTCAATCATTCAAATTAGAATCCGTTTTTAATAAACCAACTAGAATCTCTACACACAGCTCGACCGCTATTGATTATATTTTTACTAATTTCAATATGGATCTATACAATTGTAAAATAATTCAAAATGATCTCTCAGATCATGCTTCTCAACAAATCAGCATTAATGTTAGATATATTAACAATTTGAAATTAAAAACTGTTAGAAATCAATATATCAGTTTATTAGTAATTTAGCATCAGAATCATGGCAACATGTTTTTGCAGAAACTTGTACAAACAATAAATATATCAATTTTTATAACACGTTTGAATTTCACTACAATACTTGCTTTAAATTTATAAAAGTTAACGAATCAACAGAAAAAATAAATGGATAACGTCAGGAATAAAAATATCGGCGCAAAAACTAAAAGATTTATTTATATTGTAGAGAAAAAATTTCTAAAAATTATTATAACCAATATAAATTAGTACACAATAGGGTAGTAAAATTAGCAAAACAAATGTACTTCAAAAATAAAATAACATATTCACTTAATTCAATTAAAACAATCTGGAATGTAATTAACGCAAACACTAAGAAAACCAAGATCAAATGTTAAAAACAATTAACATTAACAACAAAATATCATCAAATAATGATGAAATTGCCAATGCAATGAATGAATATTTTATTAACGAACTAAAAAGTTCATTAGTTGAACCTCTCGAAGATAAAAAAAATAATATTAGCTCAACAATATCACAATCTTCATCCAGTCACATTATCTGAAGTAATAAATGTGGTTTCAAAGTTAAAAATTCAAAAGCAGTTGGAGATGATAAGTTTTCAACATACATCCTAAAACAATGTGTACATACTATTGCATATCCACTTACAAATATTATTAATAGTATATTTCAAACAGGTGAATTTCCTGATATTTTAAAAATTTGCAAGATAATACCAATCTTAAAAAAGGCAATCCAAATGAAATTTGTAATTACAGGCCAATTACCTTACTTTCTGTTTTTCTAAAACCATTGAAAAATTTTTGGCAAATCGTATAACCCATTTTCTGGAGTCGAATAAAATCTTGTCGCCTCATCAGTATGGTTTTAGAGAAAACAAATCAACAGCATTAGCTGTATTAAACTTACTTGATTATGTATATAAAGAAATAGACAGCAATAAAAAGTAGTAGCAATATTTCTTGACTTGTCCCGTGCGTTTGACTTAGTAGATATAAACTTATTATTAGACAAATTAGAATCTATTGGCATAAGAGGAATTTGTATAAAATTGATCTGTTCATATTTAAGGTATCGCAAAGAATATGTTTCGTTTGTGGATGCTCGTTCCAAACAACTATTGGTTGAACTTGGTGTACCACAGGGGAGTGTATTGGGTCCTTTGTTGTATCTTATATACACAAATGATATTAAAGACATAATTAATTTGGTTCACATCTGTTTTGCTGATGATATAGCAATTGTGGGCAGTCACACTAATTTGGAAGTATTAAACTCAGAACTGCAAAATAACATCGATTCAATTGTTAGTTACATGAAACAAAATAAGCTATTACTAAATGCAGAAAAACAATTATGCTAGGTTTTCATCCATTAGCAACAAAATACTCCCACAGTCATTTAATAAAAATAAATAATAAATCAATTAAACAAGTAGTCAACCTAAAGTATTTAGGAGTTCAATTTGATCTATCCTTGACGTGGAAAGATCATATTAACTATCTGTGTCCAAAAATATCAAGTATGTGCTTAGCAATTAAACGGCTAAGGCAAATTTCAAATAAAAGTACTGCTAAATTATTTTATCACGCCCACTTTGAAGCAACTATAAGATATTGTATAGTTTGCTGGGGTAACTCCACCAACTCAAATCGTGTATTTGTTATACAAAAGAGAGCAATACGGTGTCTTGTTGGAATAAATATTAGTGAATCGTGTAGAGATTATTTTATAAATGAAAGAATAATGACATTTCCATCATTATTTATTTATGAACTCCACAAATTTGTTAAAAATAATTTGAAAGAGTTTTCTTCAGTTAATTCTTATCATAATTACAACACCAGACATGG
Source organism: Abscondita cerata (assembly GCA_030710515.1). NCBI lineage: Eukaryota > Metazoa > Arthropoda > Insecta > Coleoptera > Lampyridae > Abscondita > Abscondita cerata. Next base: position 1,284,601 of record JALBCR010000004.1, read on the forward strand.
AATTAAATTAGAGTACAAAATGCACGGACTAGAATTGTATAAATCAAATGTATTTTACATCGGATCAGTACTTTTTAATAAGTTGCTCATCCACGTTACCCAATTGAGTTTTACTGCTTTTAAGCAATATATAAAAAATTATTGTTGAAAAATGCATTTTACACGTTAGACGACTTTCTTTGTCATACCATGCAATAAAATATTAATACAATTTGTAAAGGTACCTTAAATATTCATTGTGTTATGTATATCATATGTAGTTGTGACCTATCCTATATCATGTATTGATCTATTGGATTAATAAATATTATTATTATCATTATTATTTCTTCATCTTAAACGCGACATACTGTAAAAAAAACGCGTCAAAATGAAAAAAAACCAAACCCTTGAATTTTAAATACATTTGTTTTAATCCAGGCTCAATAATATACGCTTCTCCTTGAATTATCATATTAACAAAAAAACTATAAGTAAAATTTGTAGAAAAAGATAATTATTTCCATTATTGAAAATATCAATTTGATTTAGAATGAATTCAGATATTTTATCTGAAATTTAAGCTTCCAAAGGACAGAAGAAACTCAGGATTAACCTGTAATAGAGATGTGTCAAAGGAGTATCCAAATTTTGTACTTTCTTGTAAAACGTACCTTTTTCTAAATATTAAATATTTTTTAAAAATATTGCTCGGATTTAAAAATATTTATTGAATAGAAAAATTTGTATTCCAAGCACTTTTTAATAAATTATTTGTTGCTAAACAAATTCTATTTAGAAAAACCATTTTATTCATAAAATAAATGAGTGATGATGACGTGCCTTAAAACCACTCAATTTGGTTTGTTTCTTTTTGTAAAGCTTCTTCAATACCCGTCGTCTTAACCCCACGTTTTTCTCGACTAAAACTTTTCATGCGTCAATATGTGTTAAAGTAAGGTTTTATTGCTCCCACGTATAATCAAGAAGAAAAGTCGTTGGAAAAGTTATGTATAAAAATACATTAAAGAATTATCTACAAGACGTGGGCGAAATAAAATCCACCGCATCTCACGCTACTCATGAAGTAATTTAAACTAGCGTCCCTTTTTTACAAGTAGCTGCTACTTACGATGATTATTGTATGACAAGGCCAACGCAATATTAATGCCGGTAATGTAACGTCATATTTTCTAATCATTTTTTAATATCGAAAATTATAGACCCAGGCAGCTTTAAAACTCCTTTTATCTAAAATTTGAATGATGTAGTGTATCTCGTATCGTAAACGAGTTTAATTCTTGATCATAAAGTGCCATCAATTATACTGAGTTTAACAAAGGCGCCAGTCTACTTTGAAAGCCATTGTTATCCACCTGTGTATTGTCCTATTATTATAGCCTTCGTGTAAATTGCACTGTGCCGCTTTTAGAATTTTAGAACTTACATAATACCGGAGATTTTATGTTTGATGGCATTTAATTTTAACGTCAGATATTTGTAAATTATGTAGTTTTATAGCTTACCTTTTAACGAAGCAAAATTTTCCTACGACCGGGAAAAAAAAGTTGTATCAAAAATGAATTTGTTATACGCAGTTTTGAGATCGAAAGCAAATTTATTGCTTTTTTTCCTCGAGTGGAAACTTCAACTCGACGAAACGAAAATCACATTTTATCGGTCCAGAAACTACTTTTAAATCTAAATCGGATTCACTGCTTACTCCTAGTCTCCAGATTATAAAAAGAAAATTCTATTAGTTCTTGCTACTTTACCCTCGAACCTCCACATTTTCCTCTTATCTCATTCTTCTCAACTTCTCCCCAACATTAAAATCCGTCTAACTAGGCTGCAATCAAAGGAATATTAAAAAAAAAGAAGTGAAACTCTCATACGATCTCGTGGATAAAGGAAGAGATAATTAAGGAACTCGGAACAAGCGAGTCATTAATTCTTTTCATTTTATTTTCGATCTTTTCTCTCACGAACCTAACTCGTCTGCACGTTCTCAAAAACACGTTATTGCCATAACCAGCACGTGCATAAGTAACTAAATATTGCAAAAGGGACGCTTAATTAATTAAGTATTCGTTAAACCGCTCTTGGGATAATTATATTTCTTATCAATTTTTATCTTGAAGCAACAAAGAAGTTCGCTGAAAAGTATTACTCTCATTAACCTACCGCCATTAAAACATAACGACTTCAGAAAAATCCATTTTTATATTATTCCACGTAATTTGTGCAGCTTAAAATAATTACAGTGATGTAAATTAATTAATTTATTGCTATTTTACAATGAAATTCTATTTCAAATAAGGTACCTATTTGTTGTAAACGTAGTTATAAACCAGATAAAAGTACTAATAAACCGCTTTGGAAATATAGCACAATAAGTTTAAATTAAATTAATTTTCGAAATAAATTAAGCTAAAGTCAATAATTTAAGCAAAACAGCGATTCAGAGCTTACAGTGTAAAGATATACTTTCTTTGAATAGTTAAAAAAAATAATAATGAGCAATGAGAATGACTTAATCCTATTCTGTTTAAATCAGTAGACAGAAAGAGATTGGTTGTTGAACTCTTGGCTCCTCCTCTCAAAAATACAATATTCTGAATCAACAAAAGCTTATATTCTCGACATTATCATATTTCCTACATTTTAATGTCGTCCCTGACCATAATTCGTTGACTGTTACTTTAATAATAATTTTATTTATTTTTTATTAGGAAAGTAACCAGCTGAGAGTATAGATCGTAAAAAAATGGTGCTAAACTTTGTTTAGTGTGTAATCCATTGGAAAGCTCAACAATGATACAGGTTATTACTAACAGGGTGTCATAGACCAAGTGGAGCAGACGTTAACCATATTTTCGGTTAGGTTAACTATTCCCAGTACCGAAAGAATAAATGTTTAATATAAAAAAACGTTCGAGTTGTAAAAGTTTGGAATTGACCAATTACGAGAGCCTTGATCACACCTTGACGCTATATATTTTTGAGTCGCTAGGGAAAAAACCCATTGTTCGATGCAACGATTTTAAGACTCTGCTTCCACAACGATTTACCGACCTAGTCGAGGTTGTGTTGGTCAAACTACGAATATTGAATTCATTGAAGAATGAGAAAATTAAGAAATAACATGTGTTTAAGAAAATTATATAAGTACAAACTAAATATGTATTTAAAATCATTAAAATTATAGTTTGATACAATTGAAATGTATGCTATAAAAAATCGATTAAAAACTAAAGTTATAATGTTTCTATTGTTTTATTATTTCTTGATCTCAATGAACATGACTCAAAAAATTAACGTAATATTGTCAATAAATATTTTGAAATTACAATTATTGCGTTTGTAGTTATACATTGGAAAAATGAATGAAATTATAGATTTACAAGAATTTTGTTCTGCAATTGGAAATTTTTTAATCAAACTAAAAGTGCATACAGTACCTACTATTATTAGTTCCAAAACTTTAAATTTTGAAGATTTTAAAGACAGAAAATATTAGTGTTTCATTTTGAAAAGAATTTTGTGTTAAAGACCAGGACAAACACTATAATTTAACTTTTTCAAAAATGAATCAAAATCAATGCTGTATTAATTAAATTTCTCAAACACTTTATGAAAATTCTATAGGTGTTTTAAAGAACATATTACAGATTTGTGTTTAGATAATTAAAAAACTAAAGATAGTTTAAACACTTGTTTATTAATTAATAATAAAAAATTAAAAAATACAAAAAACCACAGTTGTACAATTTTTTTTACATATAATGAAAAACTTATACAAAACATTAAAAACACAAAATTTAAGCGAAAATACACAAAAAAATTACAAAAAACCTTACACTTAAAATTATTTTATTTGAACATACCCCGCAATTCCTCTAAATCTGTTTTTTTTTCTCTTGAGGATTTTTTCTTTTAGAATTTTATACTGTTTCGAAATGTTTTTCTGTTCTTTTCTTAACTCTTCAATGTCTGCCACATTTTCACTAATCCTTCGGTTAATGGCACCAGTGAAGGAAAATATCAAATCCTGCACGTCTTCATCAAGGTCGCGCTCGTCGTCCTCTGACGAAAAAATGTTGTTAGCCTGGTCATAAATTCCATAATGCCAACAGTTAACTGTAACGGCATGTGTGTGTTAAAGTGCAAAGCGCTATCTAAGCGATAGCTTTAATGCTTGTAACACACGTTGCCGATAAAGCCAAGATAACTTGTACAGAAGTACACACGCAACAAAAGAACACCATTGATGCAGCACTTCGCTCTTATTGTGAGCTCATCAGAGGTGTATACTTAAGTGCGGTATACGACTGTACAAGACGGCGGTTGGTCTTTTAAGCTCAATTTCCTAATGCACTTATTGAACGTTTACACAAACTTGTCACACACTCCATTTAGCTGACATTTTAAAATTAACTTGATACCCTATAGTTGTTGGTACTTATATATTCACAACATAGTATGTAATTTAACACGCAAAGTGAAATTGTATACGAAAAAATATGTAGGACAATCACCTAAAAGGAGGTTGATGATCTTGTTCAATGACCTAGATGGAGGTGAATCACAGTGAACTTGATATCACAGAAATTAAATATGAGAAAAGGAAGTGTAATATAACACTAGAAGAGTAGAAGCGTAACAGGATACCAAAATTAAAATTATTACTTCCGGTGGAAAATTTTTAGATTCCGTTGAACGTTTCAAAAATGCTGACTGATTTAAAATCCCTACCTATAATTTTACAATGAAAAATAGTGGGGTTAAAAAGGGAGAGACTGATCATATATATTTAATACAACCTAGGAAGATTATTATTTATATTTGATAACAAGTATTGAAAATGAACTCATCTAAACACGAATTACCAGAAGGTAAGAAACAATTTAAAATTGATCGATTAATATTAATTCTTTGGTCTTAATTACAGGCATGGTTCAGTGCAAAATAAATCAATTCCACATCATGCTGCGGCACAGGTTATCAAGACATATGTGGAAGTGCCACCCAGAGGAGACCAAGAAAAAAAACGAAGAAACTTTTCGTAGGCAAATGGAAGAATGGGAGCAACAAGAAAAACAACGGCCGCCTCCCATTCAACCCGTGGTCTCTTACTGTGGTGAACTTCCACAGCCTTTCGAGAACTGGGACGATGCACCCTGTTCGACCTATGTGCCGCAGCCGAGAGGAATTATTAAAAATAAGAATGAATTGTTATATCATAAACAATAAATAAAACAAATTTAAAAAAAAATTACATTGTTTTATTTTTTTTATTTATAAAACCAGTACCTTTTCATTTTCTAACGAATTAAAACAAAATGCACCAAAATATGAGCTCTGAGTATATCTTTAACAATAGTTCACCACTGTAAACCAGAAAGAAACAGTAAAAAATAGAAAATGTTAAAAATGTGAACTGTGATCCCATCGGATGCATCTATCTAGTAAAAATGTCTCTAAAAAAGTTATAATTTAAGTCTGAAAAATTTTTAGTATGTCAATACTTTTTAATTTTTTGTGGCATATGTGCATAGGATATTGAGTATTTGTCCTTTATCAATTTGTTAGATTTTGCTTCATGTTATACCAAAAAAAATCCTAAACTGAAAGTGTAACTGATATCAAATTTAAATTCTTAAAGTGTCATATTTAACGTCCGGTTTCAAATTACATTTGTGTTGTGTCAATTTTTATTTCCGGTTTCATATTTCATTTTGGGGGTGTCATATTACACTTCCGGTTTCGAGTTACATTTTGGGGGTGTCAAATTTCACTTTTGAGGAATCAAATTTCACTTACGGGGTCAGATTTCACTTTTTGAGGTGTTAAATATCACTTACGGTGTCAGATTTCACTTACGGTGTCAAATTTCTTTTTTTGAGGTGTCAAATTTCACTTACGGTGTCAGATTTCACTTACGGTGTCAAATTTCTTTTTTTGAGGTGTCAAATTTCACTTACGGTGTCAGGTTTCACTTTTTGAGGTGTCAAATTTAACCTACGGTGTCAAATCGCCAGATCGTGTAACTCAAGTAATTTTAGCTGTTCTTTGATGGCGACCGATATGTGAAGCATTCGTCAAGCTATTTTATGTAGGTGAACCTTTACTTTTTTGTTAAATCGTTTAGTATTAAAGCATTATTATCAGTATTGCTTCAAGTAATACTAATTCTTGTCTCGAATTTATTAACACCTTTTAAAATCGTCGCACAATCCCAACACTAATCTAAGCGGTACAACAATATCGAAATATCCACTCGCTTCATCAATTAATGTAGAACCATCTTTTGGAAACCAACTTCCATTTTGTAACGCCTTCTTTTGTTCATTATTATACGTAACGTATCCTTTTAGAACAGATGTAATTCCTGGATTTCTAACACGATCGACAACGTTTCCAGCTATTTCTAGACGAATTTCATCGAATAAGAAGAAAATACTCATGTTAACAAATTTGACATTGCTTGTCTCCAAAACGGTTTCACCGTCTTGTACTTCTACTTTTCCTTGAAAATGTAAAAACTGTACCAAGGAAGGGTGTATATTTCTTGTTGTTGTATAGGTATCCTTATTTCATCGTTGTTGTTGAAAGAACTTGATGCGTACGGTGGGTGGGTTCGTTTTTCAGCGTAAGCAATAGCATGGTCAAATAGAGGAGTTTCAGTGACATTCAAAACTTCAAAATTCATTTTCTTGACTTTCGTAACTTAAATTCCAGAGACTTTAAAAATTTTTATTTTCGTTTGTTAACTGTTTGGTTATCGGTGATCGAATGATTGATTTTCTTCTCTTGGTTGTATTTATGTTCTTACCAACAGATTTGTATTTAATAAACACTATACCCATAATAGTATTTATCGGAACTTTTGTAGATGCAATCGTACTGTTATCACTTCTCCTCTAAAATTGACTATATTTCCATCTTGATCTGTTATTTTAATAATAACTTCGTCTATTTGCTTGGTGTTGATTGGTAGATAAATTACATTAGAAGGGGTTTCAATAATTTTATATCCGGGAGGAACTGACGGAAAAAACTCGTGAAGAACGTGTACTTGTTCTCCGTTTCTGTATGCACCAGAAACAATATTACATTCAATACATAAAGCATTTACTTTAGATATTATAGAGGGATAATCTGATACATGCGTTTTGCCCGCTTTTAGTTTTCTGTTTTAAAACCCAACAAAGTTCCAATTGAATTTGCTCTGGTAAAATCAATATCAAAATTTGCTTTAATTTGACATCTTAGGGTGTTATTGTTTCCATCAATGTTTAAATATAGTGGAATAGTGGAATTTATTCTTTTAGCATAATTTTCAAGTTCTTTGATTAAGTATTTATTGAGGTCATCTATTTCGTAAGCACCTTCACTTATATTCATAAAAAACTGATCAATTTGTTATTTGTGTTATCTACGTTTCTAAATTGATCAACTCCAATACATATTCACTATCGTCTAACACAATAGGGGATAATAATTACTGGAAAGTATCGAATCTGTACCAGACAATGTAAACGTTAATGACATGATATTTGATAGGCTTCAATAAAACAACTGAATTTTAAAACTAAATATATTGTTAGTTATAGTTATACAAAAATTGTAAACAAAGATGACCGCAATTTACAGTATTGAATGATTGAAGGTTTTTATGATTATAGTATATTTCGCAAGGTCTCTTGCTGTTTAAATATTGTATTAATTCCATTGGCGGTTGTAAATTTCCAAAACTATCAAAATAAAATGAGCAATTTCCAATTTTTCGATAAGCAGTCCAATGTGTTCCTTCTCCTGCTTCATCATCTAAATTTACTATACCACATTCGTTCATTCGAACTCCCGCGGTAGGTAATGAGTTTTTCATAAATACTCCTCGAAAATTTGATATTTTTAATAGTTTTACATACTTTTTTAGATCTATGTTTCGTGGTCCTAAAAAAAGACCGAATTCTTTCTTGTACTGCTTCAAGTATAATCCATTGCCTGTCTTTCCTAAAGCAATAGCTTCCATGGTTTTATTATGTCTCTGATTTTCCTCTAGTTGTTTTTGGCTTGTTTAGCATCATTAACTGCCTTTGCTATTCCAGCTGCACCACCACTTAAAGTTCCCAAAGCTCCTAGTGCAGTAAAAATTGGAATTAACGGTAAAAATCCCCCACTTTTTGGTATTGGTATTACTCGAGTTGGTTTAACTAACTTTTTCCTTTTAAAGATTTTATTGATTTTACTGCAGTTTTAATAGCATCAGATGGATTGTTGAACTTATACCCTTTTATTGCGGATCGTGCGACATTTATTACATCCTTAAAATTCAACCCATTTCCTTTTTTTAATGTGTTCCTCTTCTTACGTTGGGAGGTTTTATTTTTTTTTAACAACCCATACCAAGTTTTACTTTAGCTTTCATTCATTTAGCACCAAGTGCTGCAGCCTTTTTTCCAAAAGAAGCGTCAGATGAATAAACTCTATTCTTTGCTCTCTCAAATAAAACCAAATCTGCTTTGTGTCTATTTTCTAAATCGTTATGTGTGTTATAAGCTATATCATGAACTTTACAAGCTTCGTCGAGCTTATTTACACCTTGATCACCTCTTCGACAGTTTTGTTCCGGGACTACAAAATTTATAACCCGGAATGTGGAGTTCGAATGGTAATTTATTAATAACGGAATTTACAAGACCGTCACCACGACGTTTCTTCACGACAACTTTTCTTTTCTTAAACATATTTGGTTGATGCGCAGTTATTTATAGTATTTGATAGCATCAGTGCTTGATCAATACTAATTGCACCATCCAAATATAATTACCTTTATTTGTTTTCAAGACACCAATTTTGTTTAGTATTAAACAAAATGCGAACTGTGCAACAGCCGATAACTTTAACGGTATCAAATAATGATTTACAAATTTCCAAATTTTGTAAAAGACATGGTGAATTGTTACCATCAACAATACGTTGTCTTATTGTGGGACCTTCGAACTGTGGAAAAACTAACACAATGATCAGCTTAATTGAACACGGGAACGGACTACGATTTGAAAACGTTTACGTTTATTCCAAATCTCTCTTTCAAACAAAGTATCAATATTTAGAAAATCTTTTAAAACCCATCAAAGGTATTAATTATTTTGCTTACAACGACTTAGAAAACAACATTCCTTCTCCATCGCAAGCAAAATCTAATTCTATATTCATCTTTGATGATGTAGCTTGTGACAAACAAAATTTAATGAGAGAATATTTCAGCATGGGTCGGCATAAAAATATAGACTGTTTCTACTTGTGTCAAACTTATAGCCGTATTTCAAAACAGTTGATTCAAGACAACGCAAATTTTCTAATACTAATCAAACAAGATATTAAGAATCTGCGTCATGCGTATGAAGACAATGTTAGTACAGATTTAACGTTAAATAAGTTTAAAGAAATGTGTTCATTGTGTTGGGAAAACCCATACGATTTTTTAGTTATCGATAAAGTGAGATCTATTGATTCAGGACGGTATAGGAAAGGATTTGATATATTTATTCAACCTCTGGGTTCCAATTAATAGGCACGATTAACAATTCTTTAACTACTTATTAAATTACTGGAAAACAATTTCCAAACAGATGCTTCCTTATTTTTAAGCGATTTCATAGAAGCGTTTAAGTGACAGTTTAAAAGCGATTAACCGCGCTTAAAACAGTTCACTGTTCTGTTAAACGGTTACAAGTGAACGCTTCAGCGGTTGAGTCGGTTCCTCTTAGAAACGCTTTTTGCGGTTAAGTCGCCTTGTTACATTATTGTACATTTTATCCAAAACGTAATAAATTATGAATTCTGGAAGCAATCATTCAAATGAAATAGAATTAACTAAAAGGTTAATTAGAAAACGAGAAGAAGTAAAACGAAAATTAGAGTTACTAAAACAAGAATCAATATCCGATCATTTAGAAGGTAAAACGCTTAAGCATTATTCTGATAGTGGTACACTCAGAACAATTGCAAAATTGAAGAGCGAAACTGATTCCAGTCTGAGTATTACTCCATCATTAAAAACAGAAGATAGATTGAATTCTAAAATATCAAAGATTAAGTCGCAAATAAGCTCACTAAAAGATGATAAAGTATCTTTGCCGGACTATGATGATGAGTTTCCTCGTGATGCAACTTCCACACCTAATTTAAATGAAGAAGTTTATATTGCAGAACCAACTGAAAACGATGATTTAGAGAATTATAATTTGGAAGATTTAATTAATGAATCTGTTAACAAGAGTAAAAGGAATATAGAGCATATTATTGATACAGAGGATTATGAAGAATACTTAAATAGCTTTGATGAATTACCCAGAAATTATATCGATGCTATGATTCGTGATACCAAAGGAGAATTTGATCACAGAACTGGAATAAGACATGACAGTTTTGAAGAAAAATATTACATAGGAAGTTCAAAAGTAGACTTTATAGGATCTGACATAAAAGTAGATGATCAATATTTTAAGGGAACTCCAGGATTATATGAACTGTTGTTTAAAACCAACCTACAAAATACACGGACAAAGATCTATACGCGTATAAAGATATTTTAGATATCAGCAACGCATGCAGAAGTAACTTTAATCCTAACGAACAAATACTTGGAACAAAGTCAAAGAAATATAGAACTATTATAGGTCCTTTATATTTCAAACAACCAATGAGAGTTTATGAGACAGCAAAAAGAACAAATGTGAAATTAGGTACAGGGATGTTAAAAGAGGTTAGCGGTGCACCTTTCGATTACGTATATTGGGATGACCCTAATGAGTTGGTTGATCGACTTAAATTATTAGTTGCATCTCAGGCTGCTGGTAATACAAGTCACAGAAACGAAATTGTATCGATAATAGAAGAACTTCAGGAAGCAGGTATAATCTACTAAAATGACATTGGATAAATTTGGACGACATATAATTAAACATTCTCAAGTATCTGTTGTTAATCAAGAAATGTTTTACAACCACATATTAACGTTTACCTCTAGTAATATTTTTAATAATAAGTACGTACTAACTCCAAATAACACTGACTACGTATTTCCACTACAATATGGAATAATTGATAATATATTGATAAATAGAAATGATGTCTTTATTAATATAAATGATAATACTTTATCAAAAGAAGAAGTGATTAACTATGCTTTACAATTAAATGATACTATATCATTCCGATTGGATAATGGTATTAAAGAAGATGTTATTCCATCCAAGAGGGTGCGATTTGTTGACTCCGAATTACCTTTAAAACAAAATGAAGAAATGTCAGTTAATTTGAATGAAGGTGCAGAGCTAGATATTATTCAATCTAAGAGTGTACCGTCCGTTGACAATGAATTATCATTAAACGCATCTGAAACATATAAAGCTACTTCAACGGATAAAACCTTGTTTGTTGAAATAATTCTTAAATGTCCAATTAAATTTAAAGATAATCAGTATTTGTAATGGCTCCACGAAAGCAACTTAAAAAATATAAGCCTTCTACGATTCAAGAAGAGGTGGTTTCAGAATTACATAAACCAGCAAGAATTAACTTTAAAAGACGTCGGGTCATCCTAAAAGGCATTAATGAAACTCTACAAGCCGATCTCGTTGAAATGATTCCTTATGCGAAACAAAATAATAATTTTAAATACATACTTGTTGTAATTGATTGTTTTTCTATATATGTTTGGACTGCTCCTATAAAATCAAAAGATAGTAAAGATGTAGCAAAAGCTATGGAATTAATCCTGCTGGAACTAAAGTCTTCGCCAATTAATTTACAAACCGATCATGGTTTAGAATTGTATAATAAAACGTTTCAGACCTTGATGAAGAAAAATAATATAAATCATTATAGTACTTTTAGTACAAAAAAGACATCGATAGTAGAACGTGTTAATCGTACTTTAAAAAACTTATTGTGGAAACAGTTTAGTTTGCAAGGACACTACAAATGGGTAAATATTTTAGAAAGCATAACAAACCGATACAACAATAGCTATCACCGAACAATAAAAATGAAGCCATCCATGTTTAACAAGAAAAACGAAAAACTTATTTTAAACTTTAGCTACAGTAATGTAAAAATTGTTAATGTTAACGATAAATATTCAATTGGTGATCATGTTAGGATAAGTAAAAATAGACAAATATTTCAAAAGGGTTATACTCCTAACTGGTCAAATGAGATTTTTGTAATAAGAAAAGTTAAATTAACAAATCCAACTACTTATTTATTAAGAGATAAGAAAGCTGAAGATATACTTGGAGGATTATACGAAGCAGAGCTACAGAAAGTAAGACATCCGGATGTACACTTGATTGAAAAAATTTTAAAGAAAAAGGAAATAAGCTATATGTAAAATGGTTAGGTTTTAATACGAACCACAACAGTTGGATTGATAAAAGCAGTATCGCTTAAATATTTTTACATTTAAAATAAGTAAAGTAATTGTAATTATTTTGTAATGTACGTAATATGTTTAATATAATTTTATTAAAATTCTACTTGTTTACTTCATATCCTTGCAATGGAATATCAAATTTTTTAACCTACACACGCGTTCTATTAATATAATTCAAAAGCAAGTTTCAACCAGTAGTCAAGGTCATTGAGCTAAAACATAGCAATTGAGATCACAGATCACTAACCCCAATCTAGGGCGTTGCATTAAATTGAGGGCAAAGGTCTTTAGTCTACCGCGCCCCTTGCTTCTTCACCCGAGCCGCCCCGATCGACTTCGAGCCACCCCGATCATGCGCGCACGCCCCCGACGGCAAACGATTGCAACCGAAGTTCAAATTCCCCACTACAAATTCAAATTTCGCGCCAAAAGTGAGCCAGGAACAGCACTACTACACTACTAGTATTATACGTATTTGGAATTGAAACTTTGACCAGGTGTCACCGAGTTACCGTCGTACCACTTTCAAAATAGATTTCAAAACGGTCTGACGAAAAGTATTGGTTTAAAAAAAAAATTTTGTATTTGACATACACACATCTGCATGTCAATTCTTGGCAATCTAAACAATTTTGTTGTTACTAAACTTATCATAAAATATTTATATCATTTTAAACCGTACTATTTTGTAACACACTGCATATTTATATAGCATTCAAAAACGTTTATGTGAAATTTTCCGTATGTAGTCTTTTGAAATAATAAATTATTTAAGAATAAACACTTCACAATCTTTAGATAAGATGAAGTTTGTTTCTATACTCGTATTATCACTTGTCTACTAAAATAGATGATAATATATTCGTTAATCAAACATAGTAATCGATTAATTATTTAAATAAAAGTGACTTATCCATTTTTACATTAATATTAGTAAATTACGTTTCTAATAATAAATTTTAAAACAACGTTTTCCAAAGAAAACGATTCAAAATAATTCTGCTTATTTTCCTAGCTTAAGTAGGTATGTGATTTATAAACTCACTTTCAACGTCTACAGAGTACCATGTGCATATACAGGATGAGTCAATAATATGGGGTTGATGATTGTAGTCTTATTAAAGAAAATTTTTCAAATGCTTGAAATTTCCAAGACCATAGTGACTGGAGGCAACTGCGCTAATCAGGGAATGCAAGAACCAAATGAAGTCTTGCGAAGTGAACACTGTCATCATGTTGCGAGATACTCTTCCACTATACCGCTCCATAAGTTTACAGACCTTCAGCGTCGATGATCAAGAGCAAAGTGCAAAGTGCAGTATTGAATTATTATGATTAATAAAATTATGGTGATTAACATAGACATTTTTCTAAAAATGTAGAATACGTAAATTTATATCTTCTTCATATTTTTGTAGTGCCCACTCTAAAAAATTCAACGACGCCCTTTATTAAACCCGAAGGTAGCTTTCAAATGCTTTTCAGCGATTGTAGCCAGGGATGTATTGAGACTCCTGAACCCGTTATGGAAGGTATGAATGGGTTTCTAGAGAAAACTCTGGATAGTGGTTAGGGCGAAGTTTCGCACCACGAAGTGGGTGCTTCATCAGGCCGGTGACCAATTAAATGAGTTTTTCCAATAAGTCACCGACACCAGAGTTTTCTCTAGATACACATTCATACCTTCCATAAGGGGTCGATGATCAAGAGTAAAGTGCAAAGTGCAGTTTGGAATTATTATGATTAATAAAAATTATGGTGATTGACATAGACATTTTTCCTAAAAGTGTAGAATACGTAAATTTATATCTTCTTCATATTTTTGTACTATCCACTCTAAAAAATTCAGTTGTCTTTAAAAATGAGGTAGGTAGGTCTTTTAATGTTTGAAAAATTGATAATTATAAACCTGGAACTGGGAATGTCCTATCTAACATTCTTGAATTATCTATAGCCGCCTCTTTCCCACTTTGCTGAATATTCCATACCATAGAGTAACATGGTTGGTTCAAGTCTATCTACTGTAACTAAAATTTTGTTTAGTATACCGGGTGGTCCGTAAGTAATGGTACATAAAGATATGGGAGATTCTTGACTTCAAAATATTACTATCTGAGCCAACAAGGCTTAATAAAATGTTGATAATAAAAAAGATACAGGGTGTCCTATCATGTTCATCCTTTTCATAAATAACATTGTTGATCTTAAAGTTCATCTAATGTTTAGAAATGCTTTCAACTGCCAGTGCCTAGAAGAAGATTTATCAGTTTTGATGGTTAAATACATAATATAGTAGGGAAAGCTAGTCAACTACTAGAATTTATCCGCATGAATAACAAAGAGTAGGAATTTAATGATATAACAACCCTAAAGTCATACTATTGTTCTTTCTTCCTTCCTGTTTTGGAATACGGTAGTGTGGTCTGGAATCTTATAGTGGTCTTATTGATCTAATTGAAATGTATTTAAGATTAAGTAAGGTAGTAATTTTCATACTGAGGTATTACACTATTGAAAACCAAACACTGATGCCATATCCTATTTTTGTATATAGTATTTGTTAGGATGTTGTTAAGAGTGATAAATTTCAAAGTTTGCAAAATAAGATTCAGTACGAGTTCCTTACCAATCCGTCGACGGTTTTAAAAATTTCAGTCAAATATCTGTCGGTAAACGGAACATCATTAAAAAACTGTGGTAACTGTAACCTCGCAAACACGCCGCTGAACTCCGTTCTTATATAACAGTTAACTGAAAGGAACCGTTATCTGAACAGAAAAAAGCACGAAGACCCTCAACTGAAGTCGCTTAATATTTAGTTGTTTCACTACATCTAAATTGCAACAAATGCAACACAAATAAATGATATACGTGACGTAATTCACGTGGACGTTGTTTAGTTTACTTCAATTTAAAATAAATCAATACTTTATCAATTTCTTTGACCTGCTTTAATATGGTTTCATTCTTGTTATTTTTCCACACTCAATTAATCGTCTAACAATGTTTAGCGTGGTATTTTGCATTACCTTCCTCGGAAATTGTGGAAAAATTTTAAATTGAAAGTCATCTTATAATTCCAATATATTTATTAGATTAGTTACTCATGTTAATGTTGTATTGTTGTTGGACATTAAAAAAACCCAATTGCATTTGTACAAAAAAATTTTAAACATACCTCATTTGTCATTTGTATTTTAAGTCAATATTTTTGTACCGAATTTGCCCTAAAATTTTCCGTCGACGACTTATTTTTGAAACAATAAAGTAACAAAGAACAAACACTTCATAATCTTAAGATAAAACTGGTGCCAGTAAGACGAATCGTGTAAATCAAACACTTAAAATGTTAAACCCAAAGAAAAATCAAGACAAATAGCGACCGATAAAAAAAAATCTTTCCGACTATAAATATCGAAAATTATACGGTCAGTTAACCTCAATAGCTTTTAAGGAAAATATTTATCACCGTAAAATGACGTAACAATAACGAATAAATTTTGTTCGAAACAATGTGGTTATTATCATCGTAAACACTTCATATTTTAATAAGAAAGCAAAAATTGATGAATTTTATCATGATTTGCAGTGATTCGCAAATAAACTTTAATTAATATTGAACAATACTTGTTTACGATTCTTCGTTTGCTTTTATCTTCTTGGTGTTCATTAGCGTTACAAAAGACGACGTCGACTATAATTAGACAAGTTGGAAGTTTGGCGGGTTAACTATAATGAAAGGATCTAACATTAACACACGTCCAGATGACGTTTTTTTCTCGATGTCCCTGAATTGGAAAATTCTACGTACGAATAAATTTAATGTACTTATTGCTTAGTATCGTGGCGGCGGCTTTAGACAAGCACTTCAAAGTTTACTTTTACATTTCCAAGTACATATTCAACTATTTCATAATATCGATTAAAGTGGAAAGCACTTGAGGAACGATTATTGTTTTTTTTTTCGAATAGTGTAACCTTGTTTCGTGCGAACATTTTCACCTGACACTCAATTACTGTAATTAAACTATAAACGTCTAAGTTATTCTTTTTTATCGTCCAATTATTTTATATTCGTTAAGTGAATATAATTCTTTAATCTTTAAATTAAACTTGGTATGCTTTTTTAGGCAATTTATAAAATATATTTTCAATTCGTTCCAATAAAAATTAGCTCTTAATTGTATGTATTGATAGTGTATAACACATAAAAATTCAAATTAGAAAGTTTGGGCTGTGAAAGGTCACATTGCTCGAGTGTCGATGTTACACTCATGCACCTTCTGAATCCAATTTGATATTACTACACAACCCTTCCCAGTGATAACATTTGCAACAAGATTGATACGCTGAACAACGTTTCTCAATTCCACATTTTACATATTTAAAGCAAATTTTTAAAATTAGCCGCCATGAAAATGGCCAAGTGACATACAGGGTGTCCCACTTCGTTTTGACCATTCAATTCCTCGAAAATTGTTCATATGACATGTATGAAATTTGGCAACTGTAAACTGTGAAAACTAATGCTTATGTTTATTATAAAATGACTTCCGTTTTTCCTGTCATTTCTGGTCAGGTGACCTCAACAATTTTTTTTTAAATGGGACAACCGGTATAATATTACATTTTTAGATATATCATTTAAAAACAAATTCAACGATACCACACTTATCAACATTGTATTGTGCAGTTATGATAATAAGGGCAATTAAATGAACATCTGTATAGTTTCAAATAGTAGCTACCAATGACCATGTACATTGACACAATGTTCAAACCATGTTGAAAGATTTCTTGTACATGCTGCTACAATCATTTCGGGTGTTACGGTCCGACATGCCTGTCTTATTTTATCCCTTAAATCATCTAAGTCGGGAGTTTGACATAAACTAGATTTTTTAAGTATATCTAGAGAAAGAAATCTAATGGTGTAATATCCGAGAACGGAGTGGCCACAAAATCGCACCATTTCGACCAATTTTTCAGGAAATGTGTTATCAAGATATTCTCTAACTGGCCAAAAAAAGTGAGGATAAGCTACATCTTGCTGCTACCACATTGTTTGCCTTTCTTGTAAGGGAATATCATCAAGTAATGTTGGAAAAGTATTTTGAAGAAAATCATTGCCCCGTTAATGTTCCTTCATAATCTTGAGACCAATCAACCTACCATTAAATAAACCGCACCAAACATTGGTTCCCCATATTGTTTAAAAATTGGTTTCGCGTATCCACTTTGGATTCTCCTGTGACCAATAATGAAAATTATGACAATACCATTGTTATGAAATATACTTTCATCATTTCATAATATTTTTTCGAAAAGTTTGTACTAACATTTCAGCAATAAAATTTAATCTCCTTTCAGGATCTGCAGGGACTAAACCTTGTGGTTAAATGTATTTTATAAGGATGGTGCTTGTGATTTTTTAATACTCTTTGTATTGAACTTCTACTTATTTGTAATTCTTGTTCAAGAAATTCTATTGAGGGGTGTGAATTTACCTAGCAATACGCCAAAATATTTATCACATTGTCATCTATCTGAGCGGTCTTTTGACGAGGAACATGATTTTTAGCGCTCGAAAAGAACCAGTTCTTAGCTTTCGTTCGACATTGACGAAAGTGTTTTTGCTTGGACTTATTCTATAAGGAAAATGATTTCTGTACAAACCTTAAATAAATTTTGTTTTTCCATATTCTCCATAAATAAGTAGCATATATACATACCCATCGTAAGTAAAAATTGAAGGCATTATTTACTTATTATTACAGTGTCTTCACAAGATTATGACTAATAATTAATGAGGGATCTTGAATAAACTTTACCTAACAATATTGAATGTCGTTGTTACAATAGTTATTTGTTTCATAGCCACCTAAATTTTTGAGTGCTTTAATAAATTTAGTAAACATTAATAGCCCTCATTATCATTACTGCACAATACAATGTTGACAAGTGTAGTATTGTTAAATTTGCTTTTGAATGACATATCTAAAAATATAATATTATACCAGTTGTCCCATTTAAAAAAAATTGTTCAGGTCACGTGAACGGAAATGACGAGAAACAGGAAGTCATTTTATAATGAATATTAGCATTAGTTTTTACAGTTTATAGCTGCCAAATTTCATACATGTCATATGAACAGTTTTCGAAAAGTTGGACCGTAAAAACGTCGTGGGACACCCTTTACAGTAAAGTATTTTTTATTATTAGGAATCGATCGCAAGTAACTTTTTTTCGTCTTATTTCTTGTAACTTCTTAATAATATAATATTCTTTCATTTGTTGCCACTGACTCTGTACTTTAAACATTCAACGCACCTACGGTTGCTGGGGAAATAGAATTATACATTCCGAAATTATTTTATAAAAAAATGTTGTCACAGTTTTGAAATAATGCTTTGTCTGTAAACAGAAAAATAAATAATTAAGAATAAAAGCACTGCATAGTACTCCAAAAAAGAGTAACACAATGATCGTAGTATTGTGGAATCAGTCATCTAAACCAAAATCAAAAATTTAGTAAAGCTTTTTATGTTGTTGAAATCACTAATTATATTAATTTTCTAAGAATGTAATGCAAGGTACCACGTTAAATTTACTCCACTTCTACTGTATTATTTTTACATATTTCAGTCATTCAAAAAACGTTGAACTTGATCATAAACATTTTAATTGAAACACAAATACATACTGCTTTACAGATACATGATTCGAATGTCAATATATAAATGGAATGTGTGTCTTACGACATCTCCTGTATAAAGAATACGTATATAATAATATAAACTAAGAAATGAAACGTCAAATATATAAAGAAACAGAAAGTTATGCTTAACTCCCGGGAGATGATGTGTCAGTAGTCGCAGAAATGAATTCGCCCATGAATCAATTCTAAACCCTACATTTGTAGGTTTTGGTTTAAATTTAGCTTTCGCGATTAATAGAATTGATATTTGTTGTCTGGTAGGTAGAAGAAAATAAGTGGTATTTTTCATAAAAAAAATTTTGCCCCATACACAGTGTGTCCTAAATTGAGTAGAATTCAATGGCAATTTTTTTTTTTTTTAATAGCCGCTATTTTGGATTTTATAATTAAAAAGTTTAACGATAACAGGGATATTTAATAAGACGGAGTTTTTTGAGTTTAACCAAAATTGTATCTTTATTGATAACAAAATAGCCATACAATCCTATTCAATTTAGGACACATCTGTATCTTCTTTCTTTTCTGAACTTTGTCTACAAATCGAACATATCTAATAAGAGGACACTTTTTTGGTGAGCAACCATGTTCGCTTATGAGAAGTTCCAAACGATCTTGCAGTTGTTAATATACGAGGAAGGTTCAAATATAAACCGAAATTATTGAATAAACGCGCGAAAAGTTTAGTGTAAAAAAAGTGGTTGCATTGGATTTTAGACTGATCTGTTATGACTCGTGGAGAACAGTTGGAAACGCGTAACCTCACTTTGGAGTATAGCTAGCTATAGCCATGAGCGAAAAGGATATACCAGTGTCTGTTGCACAACGCATTATTATTACTTGAGCTGTTCGGAGATGAGTGCCTCTCTAAGACCCAAGTGAATGAATGGTGTTCCACTTTCCGAAAAGGCCGAGAAGTGATGGCGAACTTGGGTATCAGCGTAAGTAGTATTGAGTCAATAATTCATGATCGATTAGGTTGCCGTAAAATCTCAGCCAGATGCGTGCCAAAACTTCTAAATTTTGAGCAGAAATTCAAGCGCTGGGAAGTTTGTACGCGTCTCCTGCAACGGTTTGAAGAAGAAAGGGAGAATTTTGTTGCACCGAATACCACCACAGACGAGATATGGGTACACCACTATATGCCGGAGAGTAAACGGGCATCTATGGAATAGAGGAAGAAAGACAAGGGAGCACCATTTAAAGCGAAGGTCACTTTGTCAGATGGAAATGTGATGTGTACCGTGTTTTGGGACATGAGAGGGGCGATCGCGCTTGTTATTTTCACTGAACAACAAACTGTGAAAGCGCAGTATTATAGTAACCTTCTAAAAAACACCGTAAAGCCTGCCTACAGATCGAAACAACGCGATATTCCAATGCGTAGTGCGATATTGCTGCAAGACAACGTTCGACTCCATACAACTCGGCTTACAATTAAAACATTGAACGAATTGGGGTGGGAAACTCTAGAACACCTTCCATACAGTCCAGACTTATCACCATGTGATTATTATTTATTTGGTCCATTAAAAGACGCACGTTTCGAAAGCAATGATGAAGTGAAATCATTTGTGCGCGAATGGCTACGTGAAAAACCGCGAAATTTTTACCCTTACGATCCATCAGGTGTATAAAGTGGGCGCACACCTTGAAGCAGGAAAGTTATAAATCTTGTCTCTTCAGCTACACAAGACAAGCAGAAATCTCGCGACATTTTGAAATAACTCGTATTCACATGACGACAAATTTCGTTTTCAACCCCCTGATATGGTGACACATTCAAGAATTGGTTTTGAATGTACCCCAAATTGTGATAGGTAATTGTTACTATGGTGTTTGTACTCTGACACTAAAGTACATAATTCTAAAATTTATGAAAATGTGGTGGAGTGGGCTGTGGCGGATTGTTAGTCATGCTGTATACACATATTAGTGTGGATTTTATAACTAAATTTAATTTGAGGGCGAAGAATTCGATTATTGTCAAAGTTACATGCTGTTTTATCGATGCTCCATCTGTTTATTTTATTCTCAAAAATCATGAAAAAATAGCCGTTGGGCAGAAATTTGAAGCAGGAAGGGGTTGTAAGATTCTTGGTTGTCTTGCATGGCTGGCGAAGAACTATTTTGTATTTTATACGAATAGGTAAGTGTCGCTGTTCTGTAATTTTAAGCAGGATGAAGAAGCTATATAGCAACTCAATCAGGAACAGATCACAAGATTCCTACTTGTCTTGTGTGGCTGGAGAAAAAGTCAGCCACAGTTACTATTTTGTTCTATACGAAATTTAAAGCAGGATGAAGCAGTATAGCAGCACAAGCAGGAGCGGGTCACAAAATTCCTGCTTGTTTCGTTCGACAGCCACAATTACTATTTTGCAATGATAAGTGCCGCTATTTTGAAATTTGAAGCAGGATGAAGCAATAATATAGAAACACAAGCAGGAAGGGATCACGAGATTCCTGCTCTTCTTGTTTGGCTGAAGAGGAAATCGGCTACAATTACTACTTTGATTGAAGTACCGTTGCGCTGTATTAAATTTTCAAGAGGATGAAGCAGGAATGAAGAAACCCAAGCAAGCAATTACTCAACATAAAATAGCAACATTTTTTTTCTTGGATAAAACAATATTTAAGTAACTGTTGACGTTTGACCGTATGTTTACCAGATTATATTTGTTTGCTACGGTTCCCTGTGCACGATATCCAAATAGGAACGAGTGTCCTAACGAAACACCCTGTACACAGTACACACTATTAAAAAAAGTTATATGCGAATGATTAGCGCGCTTTAAGTGATGATTATTTTGTTACTCAAACATTTTCCAAACACATTTTTGCGTTTATATGATTAACATCATTAGAAACCTGTCATGAAGGATAATAAAAATTTAAATACATACGCATCACAAATTGCCTAAATTACAGGCTGAGAAAAATCCGTGAAGTAGAATTACCTTTACCAACAACTATAAATTCAATGTCTTTAAAAACCAAATATTCAAAAATTCCACTGAATTTCAATAAAGCTGCATATTAACATTTACATAACAGAAGTTTTTGACGAAATACAATTAAATTTTAATGAGTAAATACTGCACTGTTTATTATATTTATGCACAACGGAAAAATGCTGCTGACATTTTTTTTTCAAAATGCGTTCAAGGTTAAAATTTTTAACAGTATTCGCATTTCAACCAATGTAATAACAACAATTCATTGAATTTAAAGTTTTACGCACACCACACAATAATAGTTTCTATTAATAAATACAACACAATCGAAAATGCACAAAGCAATTACAAATAATAGAATAATTAAAATTGAATAAAGAAAAATCAAAGGTCAAAAAAACGTCTATCACGTGTTAAAAAAATAATGCTGTTTGCGCTACTTTTGTGTACGTAAATAATTTAAATAATAATAAACGTCGGATAATTTAGAATCACAAAATTTCATGCGGAAATTTCTAGACCAGGCGGAGGAATAATAAAATTAAATTTTTTTTAAATGCGATGTTCTGTAGCGTCATGATTGTCATTATCTCAGAGACAGGTCGTTAAAAACTGTCACGTTTATAACATTGAGTATAATTAAGGACTATACATACGTATGTCGCATGTGAACTGTGAACCTATTGTTCCGTTTTAAGGGCGAAAATAAATCGAAAACTGTGCGTTTGTAGACAATTGGTGAACGATTTAGTCAGGCAGGCATTCCTAACTGACACGTGCATTATTTTCTTTTTATTATTTATGACAGTTTTTAGGAATCCTATTCACAATAAACTACTTAATTTTGAAAGGAAACGCAAAATTTACATTTATACATTTTTTCGTAGTTTGCGAATACAATTCCTTCATCCCTTTTTCCATCACCCCAACCTAAATTTAACTATAAAGTGCCACGTCCTGATTAGAACCAGAACAGAGGGTAACAGTCGTCTTTTGATGTCGCTCTCTTTTCCTTCACTCGGTATTAACAACTCTCCCCTTTTTATTGTTATCAAAGTGTAACAAAAAAAAATCGCAGCAGCTGGAAAAATAGTAATAATAATGAATGACGATAGTGAAAAAAAAGATTTATTTTGCGATAGGTTGAATTTCGAGCACGGACGAGTTTTGAAAGGCCCTTTCAAGTCTAAACTAATACAAGAGAAACGATTTGAAAGCGTGCTTAAATCGCGCTTAAATGAACCGAATTTCCTAATTTTAATGTATACGCCAAATGCCCTTTATATTAAGCTTTGAATGTCAAGCGAAATATAAAGCGAATAGATAAATAACTAAATGCGTTTCTAGTGTTTTCGACGACGACACGTGTTTAGCATTAATTTTCGTCAAAATTTTATAAACCCTTTTCACTTTCTAGACAAATGTTATTCTAAAAATCTCTTATCCGATCGATTAATAAATATTTACTAACGTCAGAAAAATGTCTTGTTTGTTATATTAAGTAAAGTTTCTTAATCTCGTATTTCATAAGCAGAAAAAGTTCACACCGAAATTTCTCACAATAGCATGACGAACAAAAAGAGGAAAGAAGTAACAGGCAATCATTTGTGAATCTGCTCTCGTTCGACCTTAAAACCTTTTATAGAGACTTTTTTGTAGTTTCATCTTTATATTTTACGCTTATTTGTCAAATAACTTAAATCGATCCGTTCGTGCGAACGTAATACGAAAAACTAGACAGGAAATAACTAAAAAATTGATTTTCATTCGTTGGTTTTGAATCATGTTACTCAAAAGATTAACATAATTTTTTTTTGTACTCTATACATTTTTTTGTATTCCATCCGAATTTACATGTTTATCTTATAGATATAAATAATTTATTACAATTTGGGGGATTTCAGGACGTTAGTAAATGCAAATTATTTCGTGCCATTGCTTTTTTACGTAAAAACCGTGGGCAACGTTGATTGTTTATTTAAATAGTTACATATTAAATTAACACGCAAAATTTTTCTTATCAATAAAGTTACTTACCTTTAAAATTAAGTACACTTCTTCGATTCCCATGAAATATAATTAGGTATCGGAAATAGTAATCGTTGTGTAATTAAAAATAATTAAATAACCGTTTTACGAACACTTTACACACAGACAAAAGATTCTCTTAAGTACGGTTACGGATTTCCCGTGTTCTTGCTATAATTAAACTCTGTTGACTATTATTAAGTTGCGAAAAGCTGCCAAGTTTAGAATAAATAAAAAGTACAAACAACAACTCAATACTGTTTTAAATATTTTCTTGCTTGATATACTTAAAATAAATAGTTCCCATAAAAACGTCTAAAACATTATATGTCACTGATGAGTCTCAATAGAACGAAACACACGTGCGTATTGGTGTTAATTCGTAGACTTGTCATTTTGCAGTTCACAGAAAGTGTTACACTTGCGCTAATTCAAAAGAGTTTATCTTTCAGTTTCCTGTAAAATTCTTAACTTTATCAATAAAATTTTTCCGTTTTTAATATCAGCGTATTCCTAAAAAACCACCAAAATTAGTTTTTAGAATTTAATACCGGTATGCATGTAAAACAAGTAGGATTGTGTGAATTAACTGTTTACCCCTATCTCCTCATCGATCTCAATTTCTCAATATCAGTTTATTATACCGACCGATCATAAAGTTTATTGATAAGGCGTGGCTATGAGTTTAACATTAGCAAATCTTTCACGTCTTTGATAACTTCAGCTAAAAACGTCAATTGATTGTCAGTGTTCACCAAATTGTTATGAAAAAACGGTGTATTCGTCAGACATATAAGATTTATTACTGAATCTTACTGCCGTAACGGTGTTTTTAATAACGACGAGTAGCCTTACACCACTGTTGTTTGTTTGGCCGAGTTTCGGGAATTTGCTAATGTCGAACTCATAGCCACACCTTATCTAAAAACTTTATGATCGGTCGGTAAAACCCTCAGACGTGAAAACTATATTATTTTATGTTTTTTTTACAAACTTATTTTGGATTTACTTTACTGAATAGAAACGAAGATACAGATAGCATACATAAAATTCTCAGATTGAGAAAATCTTGGCAGTTGATGTTTAATTTTAATTGTCATCCCAACTATTATTTAATTATTATTATTGTTACTATGTTTTATATTTAAGTGTATCTCAGTTTTGTACTGATATCGATTTTCATGCCAAGCAATCTCTCAGGTATTCTTCGTTATTGCCTTGTAAGAAGAGACTGACAGTACGACAGGTATACAGAATGACCACTTTCTGAATCAGCTGATATATTTGAGGCTTTATCATGGATAGTTGTCGGGAACACACCCGTGTTGGAAATTACTATTGGTATAAATTTGAATTCTTTTCACTAGCCAATATCTCAATGTTTCTTCTCCCAATTCAACGTACTTTTATTTTTCTGTTATTTTTCCGAGATTGTTTTCAAAAAATTGAACGTGTTTGGGTCAGCAATGTCTAGCAAATACACCTTTTGATTTACCTGACCATAATCAGAATATCCGGTCTATTGTGTTGATTGATCTATCTGTAATTACTGAGCAGTCGAAATACAAGCGATATCTTTCTTATCTGAAACAGATGTAGTTATAATATGGCAGACCCACATTATCAATGAATCCACAGTTTATAGCTAACTGTTGATGTATTATCTTTGCGACTTGGTTGTGACGATCGTACAGTTGTGTGGAAAAGGATGGAGCATTCTCCGATCTCACGATGTATAGTTTCTGGTTTTTGATTGCAACTTCTGCAGATGTTATTCACAACTGCTGTATCTTTCAGTATATGTCGCCTATAATATTTGGTGGCAATGACTTGGTTTTGTATCGCCATCATAGATCTTGGACACTGCGAATTCCTTGGTTTGCGTGGGTTGACCGTTCACAGATATTGAGTGGAGTATATCCGACATCGATGTAAGACAGAGTTTTCCGATTGCTAGAAAAAATATTCTTTGAGGAAATTAGCAAAATAACTCGCTGAAGGCTTGAGTTTCTGTGATGCATTCGACATTTTGTCATTTTCGTTCGGATGACTCTCTGAAGAGCTTTTAGATTGGTTTTTGTCCACGAAATTATCTTAAATAAGTATCTAAGAGCTGGGATGACAAGGATGTTTATTGGTCGCATGATATTGTTGAAAATCAACTGTGTATTTAGTACTGCTTTCAACCGTTTTATCATTTCCGCCTTCATTTGATCTTTTATTTTAATGTCCGATTCTTTTGTTCTATTGCACATTAAGATACATGTTATAGCTGTGTATCAGGCTTCCATTTTCCAGAGTGAACTCGGCAGTCTCTATTTTGCCTGTCACTATCGAGAAAGTGCGGCATTTATCATCCTATGTCTCGCGAAAATTGGTTTAGTGTTTTAATAAGTTGACTCATTTGATGTAAATTATTCGCATAGTGTTTCAAATCATCCATGTATAGTGACTAACTGAAAGTGAATGATTGGTATAGAAGTGTACGTGATGAAATCCATCTCTCGGGTCAACATATGAGAAAGTAAATTAATTGCCAGACCGAACCACAAAGGACTGAGACAATGACCCTGAAAGATATGACGTGAAATTGGAATCGGTTTGGTTTTATTCATTCCGTAGCCTGTGTGGATGACTACAGATGTTTTCCATAATTTATGTTTTCTTCAAGAAAGGCACAGAATCGAAAGTTTGTTGGTAATCGATATAACAAATGTGTATAATCGTCTGTTTTTTCTGTGTTTATTTAAAAATCACTCCATCAATGACAAAATGTTTTTTGCAACCGTGAGCTCCAGTTTGACATTCTTTCTGTTCTTCTGATAAAAGAGAATTCTCCTTAGTATGTATAGAAATAAAGGTTGTTATACAAGCAGTCATGATTTTATACAGTGTTTGTAGCCAGGTGATGGATCGTTACTCGATGTATTCTTAGGCAGAAGATAGGTTATGCCATGCCACTAATTATAATAACAATACACACATCTCCAAAATTCTTTGACCCCCCTCGTAAATTTTAAAATAAAATATTTATCATGGCTGTTTTTTGTACATTTAAGCTTTATCTATTTCACCGTTGCTAGGCATCAAAAAATGTTTACAAAAACAATCGTCCACAATTTTATATGCCAATGTTTAAAAAGTGATTCATATCGATTTAGCGTGTTTAAGTGATTCTTGAATTTTTCTTTGCAATTATGCCTGGCAATAGAATTTTAGAGTTCAATAGAGCAAGAATAATGAATTTTCATGATAAAGGTCTGCCTAATCATTGAATCGCAGATAGATTAGGGATTTCCCGCGTTTCACGTATTTGAAACTAACAGCGTTGACTGAACCTTAACAATCTCAGCTGTCCGAACTTGTCTTCGAGGAACGTATGGTCAATTCATTTCCAGTACCACAATACGGCGGAGACTTGCTGGAGCCAACTTCGATCTAGGAGATCATTAAGAGTACCCAGGCTACTTCGTAGACATATAGCAGCGCGTCTACAGTGGATACAGGAACACCGAGACTGGCTTTTAGGTCAGTGGTGAAATGTCGTTTTTTCGGACGAAACTAGATTTGGTTTAGTTTGCGATAGTCGGCGACACAGAGTTTGGAGAGGCTAAGGCGACCACAAAGACTATCTTTCGTTAGAGAAGTTGTTCCATACCAAGGAGGTACAGTAATGTTTTGGGAAGGCATAGTTCATACTTGTAGTACGCAGCTTATTCCCATTCCAGACACTATGACAGAGAATAGATATGATCAAAACATTGTTAAACCAATTATTTATCCTCTCCCAATGAAATTTTAGCCAATTTCATTTTCATGAATGACAATGCTATATTCCATCGCACGGGACAAAATGCACTTGAGATTCAGAATATTCAAAGATTACCATAACCACCTAATTCGCCCATTGATCGCATGTGGGATTTTGTTGGATGAGTAATCTCAAATAAAATTAATCATCTTATCCCCTTCCAGGAACTCACAGCCGCGGCTCAAGAAAAATAGAACAACATCCCAATGGATACCATTAACGCCCTTACTACAGCACAGGAGAGGACACACGCATTTTGCTCTAAAGTGGTTTTGTTCTAGATTTAAAACTCTGGTAATCATTTTATTATGCACTATTTTTCGTTTGTATTTTTTTTTCTACATTTAAAATTTTGTTTTATTTAATAACCAATTTAAATGTACTTCTTGACTAATAATAATAGTGTTTCATTTTGACAAACATAAGGGGGTCCAAGAATTTTCCCGATGTGATATTAGTATTATATATAAAGTGTTTCTTTGGTAAGACACAACATAACATTTTATTATGGAACAAAAATTAAACATCCAGAAAACAGCAGAACACTCGTGTTGGAGAAAAGTTAGGAAGATATTTTAATCAACGACGGCTTTTTAACCCAAATTTAGACGACACTAGTTCAACAACAGGTCGCAAAAGCCTAGGCCAAAATTGTGGGTGTTTTAAATTACTATAAAAACTATTGAGTTGTTTACAATGTGGTGTCCAAGTGTTACATGAATTTTCAAGTAAAAGTTTTGGATTCAGAAGACGTATTTTACATTTTATTTATTCAACTTATACAGTAACATACAACACACGTCGCTGTAAGCAAAAATTACAAACGTACTTACAATTTTACTGTTTTCTTCTTTCAAGAAGCTTTAAACTTGCAAAGTCTTCAAAGCTTGAACTTAATTGAAATGAGGCTTCGTAATGTAACCATAAGGGCACTTGTCGACAAGTTCTTGCTTATCGGTGTATCCATATGATTCAACTAAACATTTCGACTTTGAAAGAATTAAGTCTTCATTCCGTACATACTGGGTGAGTTTTTTAACTTGAGACATCACAATAACTCGGAAAGAGTGGGATATTGCGAAAAAAGTTTCAGACAAAAGTTGCAGGGCTTCGAAGGGGACACACAGTGATGACCTTGACTTTGAAATTGATCCCAATTTTTATCAAACATGTCAACTTTATTTTTCAAATGGAAACCCCTATTTTTCGACGCATTCAAGATCTGCATGAAAAAACTTTTGTTGAGAACACTTTTTCAAATCCGTTGTTTTCCCTCTAGAGCGCCTCAAACTAGGGTAACCAGAATTACTCGGAAAAGAATAACTTGAAAATGTTCAAGGCGACAGTTGCAGTATCTTTCCAAGTTATTCTTTTCGGAGTAATTCTGGTTACCCAAGTTTGAGGGCGTCCTCTAGCGGAAAAACAACGCATTTTTGGAAAAAGTGTTCTCAACAAAAGATTTGTATTTTTTTATGCAGATCTTGAATCAGTCGAAAAAATGGGGGTTTCCATTTGAAAAATTAAAGTTGACCTTAGTTTGACCTTGAAAATTGAGCACATCATCATGTGTCCGTTTCGAAGCCCTGCAACTTTTGTCTGAAACTTTTTTCGCAATATCCCACTCTTTCTGAGTTAGTCTCAAGTTAAAAAACTCAGCCGATATACGTTGAACAAAAAAACAAATACGCAGCCTCCATTTGGTTCTATTTTGCACGACCGTTATTAATTAAACCTGTTGCAACGATCTTTTATGCGGGACTAACTCTAATTTTCAAAATTCTGAAGTGTTTGTTTCCTTCTCAATTTTTTTAATGATCTAATTACAACCTATTAACTCAAAAAAACAGGAAAGCAATGCAGCAAAAGGTGTTGACGGAACGTTGGTTTTATCTACTCGACTTAAAGCGTAATTGAAGATAATACAGCGTATAATAAATAATTCTTGAAAACAGACAAAGCAAAGTAAACATTTCACAGATAGGTTCAAATAAATTAAAAATAATTCCACGAATTCGTTTAGAAACATGGCAAAATGAGATTTATAACAGGCGGTAGTCATGGTTGAATTTCTGAGAAAGCCATATTAAAAAAAGTGCACATTAAACAAAATAATACGCTTTTTTAGGCGAAGTTCGGAAGGACGATTATTGAATGAAATAATACGCTATAGTAAAATCTCAAAAAGTTAGTTTAACCCAAAACGATGGTGACGGTTTTTTCATGTTTAAATAATATGATATTTTGATTTCACCTTTATACTGATTTTTAAAATATTTGACTGCGACCCGATGTTCGTAAGGCCAGACGCCTTCTGTGAATATCATAACAATTTATTATTACCACGTCTGGTTCTTTTTCTTTTACATTATCTTATATCAAATAAACATAAGTTTTTAAATTTTGTAACACCTGGAAGCTGCATATAACCAATTTTCAAAATTGTGTACGCTCGCAAACAAAAATAAAGCCCATGGTTTGAGGCGCTTCAAATTTTGTTTATATACTTTTATAATAAATATAATAAATAAAAAAAATTGAGATTAAAAATTATTACTAAACACGAGACTATTGCTTGTTTAATAATATTTATATATTATATAATATTATACAAAGTATTTATTTCTGTTTTTCATTTGAATCAAAACATTTTCCGTAATTCTGGCAAATGGTTTTTGACGCTGTGTTTTACATTGTAGAGAAAAGACAAAAACTAGAATGTTGTAGTTAAATAATTTTTTTCAATCTTTGCATCGAAAACGTTGTCGGTCTATTTTTCTGTTTACATTTTGTTTAAAGAATTATCGAATAAGTAAACACCCTGATACTGCTAGTTACAATAATTATTAAAAAAATATTCAACGAAGGTTGTAAACTTAAACATTTCTTCCTCCTGCTGGGCTGCATTTTGTCTTGTTGTACGCAATGAAAAAGTGGAACACTGGAAACTCTTTTGCTCTTTTAAACTTTTTTTAAACACTTTTGTCTAATAACTAATTAACGAGTTAGTGTATTCTCGTGTCTTTTATTGGAATATATCTTTAATTACAACATTTTTTTTATTTTCTTTTGCCAGGAAGGTACGAGGCCTATCGTCTCTTTTTAGTGGAAGATTTTAGGCTAAGCGGACAAACAACCAATTTCTTGTTTGATTGGCGACGTTTCTCACTCTTAAATTGAGGGTACTTTTTCGGACTTGTTTATTTAAAACAAATTACAAAAGCAGCAAACATGCACTAATTGTCAAGTAGTGTTATTAATAATGTTTTGTCGGAGGATCAGAAGAATGTGAGATTAGAATTATTTGAAAACTGATACGATGGTATAAATTATAACGCAAAGACTATATAATGAATTCTACAGAAAACAAAACAAAATGAATAATTGTAATAATTTGTACAGACCAAACCAAAAACCATAAAAGTGTGGATATTAACACTAAATTATTTTTGTTTTCAATTCAATTCAATTTCTTAATGTTGCAAATCCTGACTGAAATTGTACTCAATCATCATCTAATTCTTCTTCAATTAACATTTCTAAAATATACTTTACTGAAGCTATATCCAGAACACCCTGTATATTTATTTTTAGAATAAAGAATGTTCAAATAAAGAACTGAGCTGGGTACGTCTTATAATATCCTTGACATTTGGTCATTTTTTTAACAAAATTCATGCGAACCAAACGAAAGATTCATTTCTGTCAATTTTTAAGTTATATTTATTTGACATTTTAATCCAGAGTTCCACGCCACCACACGTTATTTTGCTGAAATTTTTTGTGTGCACGTAAAAACAATAAAATTAATTCAATTCCACGACCTGCCCAGCCCAGTTTTTTATTTGAACACTCTTTAACTTTATGTATTTGTTCATACGTGCGTTGAACAGTTACGAAATCGCATTCGTGTTAAAATTATATACTTCAATTGATACCTTTTTGTATGTTTATAGCGTAATTAATTTGAATTGCATAATCTGTGAGTTTTATGATTTAAACGCAAAAAAAGGTACTGGCACAATCGCTTTCCGTTAGTATTTTCTACAAAAGCGGAACACAAAAATACCAATCAATATTTTCAATTATTCTAATGTTTTTTCCCAAATTTGGATTATCAAAATCGTTTTCAGTATACTTAATTTTTAGTTTGCGATTAAGTCAGTTTAGATATTTTTCTTTGAAAAAACGAATTGTAATATAATTATTGATAAAACTGTATCAAATTACGTGATTGAACTTATCGCAAAGCAAGCAAAAGCCAATTTCTAAATGCTATCACGAAAAAGTCTCTTTATCTTTATAGCATTCGTGATTTTTGAAACACCCCCGTGTTGATACGATACAAAATTGTTGATAACATAATTGGTTGTTTTCAAAAGTTCATTTAGTTCATATGTTATCGCACATGCCAATGACTCATTAAAAAAAATATTACCACTTAAAGGACGGATCACAGACCTCGTTTTTATTATTTATTGTAAACGCGTGGTTAGATTAAACAATAATAATTACCAAATTAAAGGCCGCAAACAACAATGTAATCGATTTTTTTTTAAATTCTGTGTACGTAACAAAATTACTTGAAAACTCTTGAAACATCAAACGCTTTGCGGTTTACTAACTAAAAAAAGCTTAACCCACTTTATGTTTTTTTCCTGTCCGCTTCAACTATAATCGTCACACCAAATCTCCATCCTCTTTGATAATTAATGATCACAAACAAAAAGTGTACATAATTAATCATTTTAAAAAGTATTTTAACGTTAAAAATGTACCCTCGGGGTCTACTAATTTTGGATTGTGTTTTTTCCGGATACATAGGTACACGCCCTTTTGAGATCAAAATAAATTCTTCAATTCCATCTATTTCGTTCGAAATAGATTTTAAACAGCTCGCGTTTGTAAATTATTACCTCGCAAGTTTGTATTTGCATTTTTTCGTTGACGTTACAAATTGTAATATAAATCACATTAACAACCCTACTTGTTAATACTTAACGTAACATCTGGGTGTAGTGGTTGTTGAATTATCTTATACGGTGGTACTCCTAAGTACGTATATTCTGAAATCGATACTTACTTGTATTCGGAAAGCTTTTTAAGCAGATGACATTTTTTTCTGAAAAAAATATGGAGTAGGAGTTCAATTTTTAATTTTTTAGGCGAAATTCGATATTTGGTTTAATTATTTTATAAATTTAAAGGATGGAAAATAATAATCAGAATAAAATATCAAAAACTTTTATTTAATTATAGGCTTGTAGATTTACATCAGAATTATAACCAATGGTTTGTAACAAAAATAAAGTAGTAGCACTCAATAAAATTATATTAAATAAAAACAAAAATTAATAAAATTTTATTTAAATTACTTCCTTCTCCATACTACATTTTACTTCAGAATGTACTACCTATACAGGGTAAATACTTGTACAAACTTTAAAGGGTGAGTCTTTGACTAATTTTAAGATAAAAAGTTCATATAAACATGGGTCCGCAACAGCATGGTTTCTAAGATACAGGGCGTCCAAAAAAACTTTTTTATTTGGTTTTTTGTTTATATTTTTGTTAAGTAACATTGAAATTGGACAAAATTACTGGGTATATTGATGACGAGAAACCCAAATAATTAACTTAGTTTTTTGTTTAATGTTGGAGAGCGCCACATAGAGGGTTTGAAGTTAAACCTGCGTTGGAATTTTTTAAGTGGATCATTTCCGAGTTTTTGAAAAATGTAAATGAAAAGCGAAAACATGTATCTTTTATTGATTGTATTATCAGGTAACAAACTTTAAATCATTTACAAGACTATGACTAAACTATTAATAACATTTACAATAATTCCTGAAATTGACCACCGCCTACTTCAACGCATGTATTAATCCGCCTTAACACTAATTAATTAATTAAATGAATTAATTACGTAATGTATAGTTTAAAAAATTCAAACTTCAAATTCGTTTTTGTCCAAAACGACAAATACTAAGCGTACCTTTTATATGTAAAATTGAATGGAGAATAAGTCTACCTAATAAAAAATAACACTGAATAAGACACAAAAAAATTATAGTTAATTAAATTCAGGAACAACACTGTATGTGGCACCCTCTATCACTAAACAAAAACTAAGCTAACATTTGAGTTTCTGGTCATCAATACACCCCGTATCCTAAATTTCGTCCAATTACCATGTTACTTAATAAAAATATAAGCAAAAGATTCATCATTACTTAGTTAACACCCTGCATTTTCTACTTTGCGTTTAGCATAAGTCTATTCTGGCACCAAAATTAGGTGTTTTGAGTCTGAGAATAGAAGTTCGGGTGCACGAGTAAGTTTTAGTTCCCAGTTTCTGTAAGAAAGGTAACAAATATTAATAAACGTCACTTATTACTGCAAAATTCCCTAGATTTTATTGACAAAGCGTTATAAATCGGCAACGTAGAAAAATAGAAAACCCTTCAACCATTCATTTTTTAAATTTGTGCTTTTATAGATGCTTTCTACCACTTGTATTCTAATATACAGTGGGGCTCAAAAGTCTAAAATAATGCGTGTAACTTTTGAAATATGAAAAATATAAAAAAATAGTTTTAATAAAAGTGGTTTGGTAGTTTACTTCACGTTGCCATTTCCGGAAAAAACTTCAAAACCCCCCAAGTACTTTTTGAAAGAGGTTTTGTGGTTATAACGGTGTGTTAGTTTTAATATGTTATATGATCATATTTTTGAGAAAAATGGCCTGGAATTCAACAATTGTTGAAAACATTAATGTTGGCACGTTTGTATCTGTGAATAGATATATGATAAACTCTTACTTTGATAAAAAAGGGTAAAATCTGTTATCGACAACTAACAGCAATGTAAAATGCCTGCTAGACCCCCAGACCTAACACCCCTGGATTATTTTTTTATAGGGTCAGTGGTTTACAAAAATAGGTCAAAGAATCTTCATGTTCTCTTAGGAAAATAAGAATTGATGGAATTCATAATGTTCAAACCGTTGGGCTGCAAAATGCGATCCAAGCATTCAAAAATCGTTCAGGCCACTGTCTTAGAGTTAACGGCGAACTTTTTGGGTACTTTAATGTTTTCAACAATTTTATTGAATTCCAGGCTCATAAACTTCATTATGTACCATACCAACATTAATATTCACAATCTTGCTGAGAAAATAAATCATTCATACTTACATATTGAACTACACTTTTATGAACTGGTAAGGCTTCTTTAAAGTAAAAAGGTCACTGGTTGCTGTGGATTTGTTTATTTTCGTGTGCGAGTGTACTCTTACAGTACTATACTATTTTAAAATTGATTGATTTCCTTTAATTAACAACTAATTATTGATTGGATTTTGCCGACGTTTTGCTTCAACTATGGGGGCTTTATCAAGGCTAAAATAGTTTTTAGGCAACTATTTTTTTATTAAAACTCCACCTTACGAAGGAAACCCAGTCTAATACAATATTATTACTTATTGTAACACTATTATTTGGTTTATATTATGCATTTATACTTCGATGGGTTTTCTAAGTTCACTCCGTACGCGATAGCAGGTTGTGTCGTTAGCAAAGACGTGAGCACCAAAATATTTTTATAGAAGAAGACTGTTTTTATTTCAATTTACTACAATAAATATTTTCATTTTGGTAGAGTTTTTTTAATAAAATCAATATTTTTTGCAAAAATGAAAGTGGAATAATATGGCCACCGTCCAATATACTATACTATTAGTCTAACGGTATTTTTATTTACGAAACAATAATTTGTATCCAACTCAGCAGAGACATTCCTTCCTACTTTTGGACTCATGGATACCAATTATTTCACGTATTATAGGTTTTGTATGTGTGGGTGTTTTTGGATTAAATCGTGAAGCTGTAGATTCATATCGCGAAAAGTGTGGGAAACTTCCTAAACCCAAAACCAATTTTTTTGTTGCCGAGTCCCCTTGAAAAATTTTTTTCTTGAATAATAATAGAACTTTGAAGGAGCAAGATAGAGGAGAATTTGATTCCAGATCCAAATATAGAATTGGAATGCGATGAAAACAAAATATGCAAAAGTACAGATTACAATATAATCAAACCATAGAAATTGTTCTTTTGGAGTAAAAGTACTTAATTTATATTGACTAGAATCAAATGGAGTTGAATGAAATATAGTGAGTATCTACATTTAATGTGAAATACTTTTACTCCAAGAAACGAGTAACAAAAATAACACTCACCGTCAGGAAGAGAACCAATTTGTAAACAGTTTGAAATATGGCTGTATGCACACCACTTTCCACAAACGACCCTTTTTTTTAATTTTAAATTTTATACAGCCATGAAAGCGAGTGCTGGAACCACAAAACACCTCAACGATCACATTGACTGTAACACTAGTATTACTATAGTTCGACTAAAAGATTAACAATAGTCATCTTCATTTAAAAAATTGCGTAATACCTTTTGAAGATTTTGGAAGGTTATTACATTGACAGGTAGAACAAAAATTAAAATAGAAAACGCACATAAAATATGCATTCTGTACAACAAATAAATTCGGCGAACAAAAGATCATAGTTCTTGCAGAGTGAAACCACACCATGTTCAACATGCCAGAAAATTAGAACAATTATTGACATAAAAGCTCCTGTGGCGATGTAAAAGGCCTTAGGGGCCAGATTTAGAGTCTATACAGGAATAGCAAACCTGAAGTACCTAGCTGTCGAGGGCTAAGCGCCAAGTCCTCGACTTCATACCAGAACCACTGGGAACCCATCAACAACCTCAATAAGGCGGTTTCTCATGTGACTGAGGGGCTTGCCTTGACCTTCGTGTTCTCGGGTACTCGTTAGAACTCAACACAAGAAAGGGGCAGTTTACTTTCAAAGTGTAGACTTTAGGGATAAATCCGTTTAGAAAGAGTTTTTCTATCCGAACTCCTCCTAAGGGTGGTATCTTCAATGAAAATGAACAAGGTAGCAACTACTAAGAAACTAACCTTCAAGCGCGGTTCTTGGTGATACAAAGAGTAGATCTAGGAAATTTTATTAAGGTTATCTCGTTTGGAATAAGTAAAGCCCTCAATGGTTAAGTTGGAGAACTGAATTGAATTATAAAGGTGAGTCAAAGTTTGCTTATCGAAGTGCTCTCAGCAGCTCAGTCTAGTAAGCTTCATAGCGTAAACGTCTCAAAATCATTGTTTCTAGTAGAGAGTTACTCGGTTGCACAGAAATCGAATTGAAATCTACAAGAGTTACAGCAGTAAAGGAAATCAAAACGAAAAGTCATATGTGCTTCTGGATCAGACACCATATCAAATAATATTCAAGAATTTGACATCTGAAATGAAAATCAGCTTATTAAAAGAGTATAATAAATTATGGAAATTGAATACCTAGAAAGAAGGTGATTACACTTCCTAAACCGATAAACCTAAACTGATGCCGATCAGAAACAAAAGGTTTCAAAACTACCTAGAAATTGGCGGGTTATAGAAGGAAGAAATGCACCGTTAACCCCTTAGTCCACCTAGAACACAATAGCTTTCACAAAGCGCAAACATCTAGTCACAGTGTTTTTTGATGTAAATAGAGCGTTGATTGGAAATCCTTGACAAATTGTTTAAATTTGGGTTGAGAGGAAAACTTCCGTTACTTATCAAATTGTTTCTGACCAAGTAGACGTTTTAAATTATAAAATGGCTTTAATTATTCTACTGCACGAACACTGGAAAACGGAGTCCCACAAGAATCTACACTTAGGTGGACTTTGTTGCAATAGAGCTACATGCTCCTTGCAAGAAAATCGAAAAAGACGTTCAGTATTGTTTATACATAGATGACCTGACTTTATTTTGTAGGAGTAAGACAGTTGGGCGGATTTCACATAGCTTGCAATCATCAATAAATGAAATTAACAGAAATGAAGATGAAGTTGAGCATGTGTTTTCCCAAGATAATTTCATTTTTGTCGCGTCGAGAATCTCAAAATGATCCCCTATTTTTATTTAAACAATAGAGTGATAAAGTTTGTCAGCATTGTGAAATTTCTTAGA
Organism: Abscondita cerata; assembly: GCA_030710515.1. Lineage (NCBI taxonomy): Eukaryota > Metazoa > Arthropoda > Insecta > Coleoptera > Lampyridae > Abscondita > Abscondita cerata. Next base: position 1,322,589 of record JALBCR010000004.1, read on the forward strand.
TTGATGTTTGATAGAAAACCGAACTCTAAGTCAGTAGTGTCTAAATGCAAAAATACGCTTAAGATCTTACAAAGCACTAACCAGTACTAAATGTGGTGCAGATCCAAAGTCTAAAGTTTGTTTTAAACCACGGCGCTTTAAAGTCTCTATAGTAAATCTGGAATGATGCCGTTAGAAAGAAGAAGAAAGTTGCTTATAAGTCCATACGTAACAGGGGTGAAGGCAAATATCCAAAACCCAAACTTTGAGTTTAGTTTTTCCAATCACGAAGAATATTCCTGAAAACCTATCATAACAAGTCGCTAGCGATACGATACGCAGAACATCTGAATGTGAACTTCACGGGAAGTATAGTAGAGACCCAATCCGGAATGGATGGCAACAGAGTAAAAATATCGGAATTCAATGACGCCGTAAAAGAAAAAATCATTGCAAAACATGTAACGGTTGTAGTTCACAAATAATAATAAAAGAAAGCGACGGCTCTAACTGTACAACCTAGAGAGAAGAACAATACTATTTGGCTCGAAGTAGCGCACTAAATTAATGGAGGATCCAGTATTTGTAGTAGTTAGCACAGTAGTGTCCGGCTTAGTGGGTGAGTTGGGGAGGTGCTTGAGGAACTTTAAAGAAATAGACTGCTGCCTAACGAGGCGCCAACTGTTGGGTAATAGAAAGAAATAAAACCGACCAACAGGAATTCAATAGGTTTTACTAAAGGTTTAATACGCTAAAACGAACCCAAATCAGACAATTAAATATAGCACATAAAACTTAAAATACTAGGAGCATGTGACAGAAATAAGAGAGGGGCTGTCGCATAGAATTACGGCTGTTAGCAACAACAATTTAATTAGAGCTCGCAATTAATGTGTCGAAATTCAGTTAAGCTTTTGTTTGTTACACCCCAAATTAAAGTTAGTGTTCTAATTGAGGATTGGTTACTAAGGAAACTCGACGTACACACGTAACTTAAACACGGTGACTTATAACTAACTTAAACTCGGAATAGCACGGTAAGTAGCTCCCGCCAACCCAAAAAGCCTTTTGATTTAGCTTCACCCACTTTATCTAAAGCGCCCAAGCTCTTATGGAGCTAGTTAAAAACAAAACCGAACGTCGGTGGTGGAGTCTACCCCGAATAGAAATTTACTTATATGCTAGGGGTTCAAACCGTTTAATGTCACATGTACGTGAGCTTCATACGCATAAATAGTGAATAGGTTTCTTAAACAGTAAACTTAGCTGTATTCTGTAGTATGCAGTTCCGAGGAGGAAAGTTCTTGCTAGCGACAGTATTTGACAGCTTCAAAACATAGGTAGCCCCAGGATTTCCCTTGGAAGAAATATACGACGAAGAACGGAAGGCAGATATGTTCCCTCGAAGCAGCAAGTATGCAGGGTGTACGACCCCTCAGTATGTAGGGTTCATCGGCCGTTGGAAGCTTAAATGTAAACGAAACCGTGGTAGTCTTCAAGTTATATAGTAAATGGTTCTTAAATAGCCATTCCAGCACCCCCAGGAATTATCCAGATTGTAATACACGAGTAGAATATGAGGTCAACGCACGTGCTAAAGCATACGTCGTAATTAGAATTAACACAACCACGAAACAACAACGGAACAGAAATACTTACGGTGAATGCGGTCGGATTTACATCTACACACCAATTTAACTTCGAATTATTGAAGCACACATTAATAATTTATGTGTAAAATTTTTGCTTTACGAAGCACGATAAACACCCCGTAGGAGGAAGTAGAAAATGTCCGCTCGTAATCTTCGAAACTTTTTGTAAATTAATCAAACAATCCAGCAATGGAAAACCGGAACATGCGCGGCAAATTCAACTTTCGTCGTAAAGTGCTACACACGACACACGTTTCTAAGAAAGCTCCCGACATACATTTTTCTTTTGCAAATAAACCCGTAACAAACAGCAAAATAGTTTGAGTATGACTCAGAGTTTCGAGCTTAGACAAATAGAACCTGTGGTAATGAATAAGTACAATTTCATTAACTTACCTACACCACAAATTGTGCGAGCGTTGAGATTACGTTCCGCCACACTAATTATGCACATTGCCATACCTTAAGAAGTAAACCCGATTTGTTCCTTATGTACTCTTGATTTGTCTGGTTCACGTACCGTTGAGTTTTGTTCTATGTTTAAATTAAAAAGTCCATAAAATGGAAACAAGCACTAATAAAAAATAAATAACTAAATACACACATCGATATAATGACTTCAGACCTCTAAGTATTTTATCGGTTTTCTCTAAGACATTAGAAAATATTATGGTTAAGCAAATTATGAATCACTTAAAATTAATAATATTCTACCTGTCATGTAATCAGGTTTTAGAGAAAAATTTAGCTGTACAAGTGCTTTAACTTTGGTTATGGATGACATTATACGCGATACAGACAAACATGCGTTAACTCTGTTGATTTGATCATGATTTGCTTCCTCAAATCTTAACAGATATAGGTTTTGAATAACACTGAGCTAATGACTAATTATTTACATTAAAGTAGGCAACCAAATATCAAACGAATTATTACTAAAACCTGGATCTATCCTGTGTTCGTTATTGTATTCAATTTACACCTGCCATCTGCAATATATTATTGTAAATATTACATGTATGCCGATGACACGCAACTTTATTTATCCGTTTTGCCACATGAAATTGAAGATGCTAATTCGCATATTAATGAGGATCTTACACGACTAAACAACTGGTCTGTAGATTACGGTTTAAAAATAAATTGTTTTCATACCAACTGAACGTAAATGTCAAATGTCATTTGTATATAAAAGACCAAAATAAACGTACGTAACCTCAATCAACAAATAAGTAAATAACGAATTGTTGGTATGCTCTAAAATACAGACGACGGTCATTTCGTGATTTAATGCATATATGACGTCATTGGTATAAGTCAAACGAATGGACTTCTTCCATGGAAGAGCAGTATGATGCATTTGATGTATGTAACTGAATAGTAACCTGTTGTTCACAAGTATAATAAATATATGTATAAATAAATTACTATTATTATTATTGTTATTATTATTATTTTCTTGATAAGAATCTTGTACATCATTTCTCATGTTTGTTTTTTTACTTACTTTTAGTATAGAGCTAGTGGTTCTAGCAGCCGATGCTCTGAGGTGATTTTTACTCGGTAAAAATCTGACGAAGTCCATCCTTGGTATCTTCTAAGGGCTTTCCACCTCAAAAAAAACGCTCTACAAAAATAACTCCTTTCTTTTAATTTAAAAATTTGTGAAGTTGAATAATGGACACCATTTTCCAATACATAATGAATTTGTTTATATTCGAAATTATTTAAAGTTAAGAACGGTTAAGAATAGAGCAAGTTTGTAAAATTTCAAAATAATTAATATTTTAATTATTAATTTTTATAATTTAAGTATGAAGTAACAAAAAAAAACACTTGGAACCACAAAACACCTTTCAACGATCACGATCAGGATCAAATTTGTAAGAATTTTTTTTTATTAGAAAATTATTTTAAGTTTTAATCAATAAATAACGCCTTGCAACTTCAAAAGACACAAAAAGTTTGTAAATAGATTTTTCAAAAATACTTATTTTATGAAGTTATCTTAAACAGGTTAAAAATAAAAGAAACTGTGATAAAATATTAATTGTCGTTTTTGAATTTTATAGAAAAACTCACATTGAAAATGGTAATATTTTAAAAAATATGTGTCTTGAATGAAATGTTATTAAAAAAAGTGTTTTTGACTAGGTTGAATTACTTCACAACTTTTGGTTTATTTGTTTAACAGACAATGCGTATCACGTGACTATTAATTTTTTGATTAATTTTAATCTCGATCGAAGTACGAAGACAATTTTCGAATAAAGTTCTTAATAAAAAAATCCCACATGATGCGGATTGGTCACATAATGTAAATGTAAACAAAGTTAATCTAAATGAAAAAGTAAACGTTAGACGTTCATTTATTGCAGCTAATTGAAAAAGTTATTGGCGTAATTCCGTAATCAGTTATAACTTTTTTATGGCACATTTAATTTTATTTTTGTTTCTTATCAAAAACAACGCTATTAATCCTGCTTTAAGTGCATCTTCTCATAAACGCAGACAATCTATAAATTAATCTGAAACAAGATAAATATTTTCAACCTTCTTTAATCCTCTTTGCGTTAACTGTAAATAAAACTCTTATCAAGAGTCTATAATTACTACATTTTTTTGACACAATCACTTAAGTATATACTACTACTTTTCTTAAAAATAATGGAGACGATGAAATTATTAACTTATTAAATTATACAAAAGTACGAAATTGCCTCGATGTGGAACATGTGAAATTTTGATTTTGTTCGATGCTTGTTTATATTTTACGCGCGGTGTCGCGGAAAAAATGTTGCTCTACACTTAATCTACTATAACAAAAACATATACTATTAATTATTTGTTCCAGTGATATCATGCTTGAATCGTGCAATAAAAAGTAAAATTCTTGAAGAAAGAATGAAATTGAAATTAGTTGTACTAGAATCTTTATTTAATGCTAGTTTTCTAGATACGGAAGACGTGCCGTAATTTCAATTCAATTAACTATTTCATTTATAGTTAATGACTTAAGTTATTTGCTCTAAACTGGACCAAATTATTTTCTAACAATAATGAAAACAATTAAAAATAATTAATTCGCAGTACAGTGCAATATTAAGTAAAAAACATTTATATGTTAATAATCATAGATTATTTTATTTGACAATAAATAAAACAAAACCTAAAGATTTGTTATAATTTATTGTATAAATTTTGAACAAAAATAATTTGCGAAATAGTTTTTCTTCAATGGCGGAATTACAGACATTCAAACTTAAATTTAAACCAAAAAAATAAGATTATTTCGGCACTCATCCTGAGAGATACATAGAGTATAGTATATTAAAATACAAGTGGAAGAAAGCATCTATTCAAGCATGAATTTGAAATTTCGAAACGAAGCGCGTAGCGACCTACATCAAGCTGAAATCGACACAATGCAAAATCAAAAATTATTACACTTCATAATTTATGGCGAAGTAAATGCCCTATTTTTAAATTAAGCGCTCGATGTTGCCTTTAAACTAAGAAAGAAACATAATTTTGAAAAACCAATTGTGTTAGAATTAAAGGGAATTCTGATGTTAATTAAGTAGTTTTTTAGAGAAGCATGTGGCGGTTCTAGGTTGTGATTAAGCTACAACCTACATGCCCAAAAACTAAGAGGAAAAAATTGTTTAAGGATTAAGGGCTAATTAGATACTAAATAAACGTCCTATTGTCAAATGACGGTAAAATGTGAGATTTAGTTTTCCATATTAATCTTAGTTTTTAAGTGTTGTGGTTGCTGCTTGATCTAAACCTAGAATCCTAACACGGTTTATCAAAAAAAAACATTAAGCGCTTAATTTGACAATAGGGCATTTAATTAGTATTTATAGCCTTCAATTCTTAAGCAGATAAGGATTCAAATTACTGACTCGTTCTAAGTTTTTATGCCAAATATTTTACTTAATTCGACAATACGGCATTTAATTAGCATCTTATTAGCCCTTATTTCTTGCGTAAACAATTTTCCAAATTAATAGTTCTTTCTTAGTTTCTAAGCTTAGCGGTTGCAGGTTGATGTCAAGGTAGAACCGCTACACGTTTTACCAAAAAAACATCGAGCACTTAATTTGTCAATAGGGCATGTAATTAGCATCTAATTAGCCCTTAATTCTTATGTATACAATTTTTCAAAATTACAATTTTTTATTGGTATTTAGGAGTGGCGGTTACAGGTTAATTACAAGCTAGAACCGCCATATGTTTTTATTTGACAATAGGCTACTTAATTAGACTTAATTAGCCCTTAATTCATGCGCCATCGATTTTCCAAAATTCTTCTTACTTAGTTTTTAGGTGTGGCGGTTGCAACTTGATCTCAAACATCTAATTAGCCCTTAATTATGGACTGGAATAATTTTTTTTGCATTGTGGAGTTGTACGACAGTTGACCAACATTCAAAGACATAATTTCACTAGTTTATTTGCGCACGCAAGCGGCTTGTTCACAATGACGTCATTTTGGTGCTAAAATAGCCTTATTCTAAACGCAAATTTAGAAAGTCAGTATTTGCAATATTATATTGTACAAAGCAAATAAAAGGTCTCAAACCCGGATAAAAGGAAGGGGGTTGGGTGCAGGGCTAACGAAAACCACTAACCAAGAAAAAATGAGAATTTTTCCGTTTCCATCTTTTTGCAGTTTAATTGTAGTTTGTTCCTATTGCACCAATTTTTAACCATATTGGTGATTTTTCAGTATTCTGGAGAGCGATAATTAAGTCTTCAGCTTTGCAGAATAGAGTAGCATCATCTGCATAGAGTATACACTCGAGTTCATCCTTTAGAAAGGCAGGTAAATTATTAATGTATACCAGGAAAAGCAGTGCCTCAAGTATGGATCCCTGCGGCACTCCATGTTTTATTGGACAATGTTGATTGTTGCAGACAACCCATTGGACTCTATTTTGTAGGTAGGAATTTATTAGTGATGCGCTGAGATCATCAAAATAGTAAAATTGTTTCAGTTTCCTCACCAACGTATCGTGCGGTACACACGTCTTTTATAGGTTACTGAAAGTGGTAATCGAGTGCATGCCTCTCTCAAAATATTGCAAAGTTTTAGGAAGGAAACAACTAAGAAAAGAGACATGAGCAATACGCTGCCAGGTATAATAACGGTGATAAATATAGCCCGCTTAAGATTGATTGCGCATGTTAAAAGGGAAAATGAGATACATGAATGCTACTGAAAAACCATAGACTATTCACTTTAAAACCAAGACAATGGTCAGAGGAAAATTGTGAGAAATTATAGAAAAGATTATAGTCTAAAACAGGCTACGAAACCAATGATAATGATGACATTATCTTCAAAGATTGTTTAAAGTAATTTTGGGAAAAATAACTATATTCAGAAAGTAAGTTTCTTTCTTTGAATTCTTTGAATTTTGTAGCAGATTTTTTTTTTAATAATTAAATTTCTTTGTTGAAAACAGTAATACAAAACGTACATACTAAACTGCGTAACATTTTTGATGTCAAAGGCAATCCCGTTGCTTCCAATCAAAGTATTTTGTCAGAGAGTTAATTTTCCTGATCTTTTTTCAGAATGAATACCTTCGCAATAGTTTAAAACTGTTAAAAATATCGCTTCTCTCAAAATTAATTTCCCTTAATTACCTCTCAATACACTGAATAATGAATTGCTTTGTTTGGACCAAAGTTTGGATACGAGGTTTAGGAAAACCGCCAAAAGTATACATACAAATGCCAGCTTATAAATCTATAATTAAAGGTTAAATATAGGAATCAAAATAAGACTGCAAATGTAGTTCAAGTGATTAAGTGATTAAAAGCATCACCACACGTCAAATTACTAATTATCTAGCAGTCTAATAGTAAAATAGATGAAACAAATACTGGAAAAGTTGTATCTGTGTCTCATAATTGTATCGTATTGTGTTTTTTGAAAATACTGGATGGTCTTGATGATCGAAGGCGAAAGTTGCGAATCTAGTGAACAGTATGATTTAATTGATGATTATGAAGTAATAACCATCCTCTATACTTTTATTTTTATAACCGGTAACCTGCGCAGTCAGCTTTATTTAACTTTTCCTTCCAGATAGACACTGTCGTGTTCGCGTTTTATTACTTTGGGACGGATTCCTCTAAAATGATTTTATAGAAGATTTCAACAAAACGGTCCTTTCCATGGTAGTCAAAAAGTTTTCAGATTGGATCAGGGTGTCGTCGAAGTTAAAGATCTTACTGTTCTTCATCTAAAGAATGTGATGCTGCTCTCAGAGTTAGTAGGAATCGGTACTGATCCAATAACGTGTGGTGCAGTGACGTTTGGTGGGTGGGAAATTCGATGTTGCTATTGATGATTTTTTTGATAATAATAGGTTGCGTTTTAATGGTTATAGTACTGTTGTATCTTTCAAATTTTGTTTATATCTATCAAATTAAGTTTCTTTCAGTGATCTTCGAAAATCATGATCAATAAAAAAACCAAATATTTTTTGTATTGAAATAGCAACAATTTGGTCAAAATAGTTGCTATTTTTGGGTTAAAAGTTAGACGTCCATATTTTCCCCGTACTGTCCATTACCTCCCGGCTTGTTAACACAGGATTTCTTTCAGATTAAATAAAAATGTCAAGACACTACAAAAGCAAACTTAATAGAAATTTTGTTGCAAATGAAATGAAACCGGTACAGAGTTTTTATAAATGATTGTCTTATCAAGTGGCAATTAAATAAACAAAATTAACGCTAAACGACGAAGAACACAATTACAATTAGGGATAATAATTACAAGGGAACAATAAAATCACTAATAGATGATGACATTGGCATAAATTAATTCACTATCAGTTTAAGCAGCAAATTTGCATTTTTTAACGTAATAGTATGGCCATACAAAGCTGTGTAAAAAAAATCACGCGACAAAGAGTAGGCTAAACAATTACATAAAGAAAGTCGAAGTTTTGATAACGTGGAATTTATTCCAAATTTTTATACATCTCAATTGCTTTCCGATGAAATGGATGTCATGTTTTATGGGCCAACTCCTAAACTGGTAGATGTTTAGCATATGAATATGCCAAAAATAATTCCTTTCAAAATTTCCAAAAATGGCTGGTGGATAAAATTGCTTCAGAGGACTGGTGTTACAGAATTTTGTCAAAAATGTGCGATATAGTCTGAGAATAAAGTTTTACTGATCATAGATAATCATGAATCACATTATTCTTAGAGGAATAGATTTTTGTAGAGCAAATGGAATTTTTATTTTAACTTTACTAGCTCATACATCTAATAAATTGCAGCCCTTTGACTGTCCAGTTTATTATCCATTTAAGACATATACGATCTACCTCCATTGTGCCTACAATCATGGACTCGGGCCGCAACTCTTGTTAATATTAAATCAGGATTCAGATGCAGCGTAATCGTTCTATTTGACAGAAACATATTGGCTGAGGAAGATTTTCTGTCCTCTACTGTAACAGATCGTTCCCTCCCACAAACTGAAACTGAAACGATCACTTGTTTCCAATGAAATACTAGACAATATTAATACGCCTTCATACAGTAAGGTTTCAAAAGAGAAAGAATTTATAACCTCCGAAGTTATAATGCCTTAACATAAAGCACTACTAAGGAAAGACGATAACAAAGGAGGAAAAAGAAAGGACGTTCAATGATTACAACTGACACTTCGGAAAAACAACTCTTGGAAGAAAAATAAGTAAATCCGTGCTAAGAAAAAAGGACAAGTGAAAGAAAAATCCAGGAAAAATCAACAAGTGACGAAAACGAAGAAATTGTGTGTAATGATAGTTCATCGGATGGTAGTCTAGATTTAGAATCTGAAAATGAGAAATCCGTGAGAGATGTTCCCAAACACATTATTGTTTATGTTTACGTGGCTGTTGTTGAGGATAAATATATAAGTGAAATGCGTGTCTTACGACATCTCGTATATAAAGAACACGTGCAAATAGTTTGAACTAAGAAATGCCAACAGTTAACTGTAACGACAGTGACTGTTTTACGTGCATTATCGTTATCAAAAGGGATAACTTAAAATGCTTAACACTTGTGTCGACAACACGCCAAGTATTTCATGCAGTAGCATACACGCAACGAAAGAACCCCTGATGCGCATTTCGCATTTGTTATGAGCTCATCAGAGCTGTATACTTAAGTGCGGTATACAACTGTACAAGAAGGCGGTTGGTCTTTTAAAGTCTCGCGGAGCAATGAACATAATATTTAGATGGATATGAGGTCCTATTTTGAAAGCGAAACATTCCATCTAATAGATTTTGTTTGATCACTGAGTCACCCTCTTCAGTACTTTTTCACGATGTTGTTACAGTACTTCCTACCCCTATAACTGATATTCGATTTAAAGATATGATTTATTTTATTGTAGACCTAAGCAGGTACAGTTTGCAGTAACATATTTAAAGAGTTCAGTTTTAATGTTTCATACTAAAATTGTTGTAATTGTAATTGACTTATGTTTCAAAATATGTTTTATTCAACATGTTTTTACATTTTATAATTGAAATGTGGGTAGGTTTAGTGCCGTTCATAGACTCCCAAGTATAGAGACACAATGGACAAAACGCAACGACTTTATATAACTGTTTACAAAAAAAACTGGCCAACATTTTCATTTTATTTTATGAACATATAATCTTCAATGAACAAGTTGTCAATTGGATAAAAAAATTACTTTTTTTCTCAAAAATAGGACCTTTATAATTTTTTGTAAGGGGGTGTCCATTCTCTCCCCGGTCTCCCCTATACTCTATTGCTTTAAATTACATTGTTTATTATGAAATCATTGTTTTACAACCGATCCGAAGATGACACTTTCAAAGTAATTTTCAGATCATTTTTACTTTCCGTCCTGTTTTATATCAAAGAGTAAACAAAACACAACCAATCTTTATTTATATAGCAACGAAATTATTTAATTTTAGTAAAAGTATAAATTGTCAAGTATACAAAGATTTTCTTCCTCACTTTTAACAGCAACAGTTATTTGTGCACAAGTAAATTTAAATGTTTATAAAACTGAAAAGAAAATGTTTACGAACATTTTTGAAAACACTATCTTATCTAAACAATCATTTTTGCAAATAACGTTGTAAATTTTTGGATATATTTTAAAGCAAACGTGATAGTCTACTGTTCATTGTTCTATTGTTATAATTTTTTTAGCTGCAAATTTTTCGATAGAATGCTAATATCTTATTTTGGTAAGAAAGAAACTTTGAGACTGTTGTTTAAAACCAAAAATGACCTTCTGGGTATAACACAATGCACAATTTCCATTACAAAAGTATATTGTGTGACCATTTGAATTTGTGTTTTTTTGCGTTTATTTGTAAATCAATAATAATCTTAAATCAGTACTAAATTTTTAGATGATATAGTGTCAAACTAAAATAATACGTTTCTCAATTCTGAAATAGCAATAAAAACCAATAAATTAACAAGCTGAACATTTTCTTAAGTACTATAGCAACAACTGAATTTTGTTAATTTATAAAGTGACACAAAATGAGTTTAAATGTTGATTTCTTAATATCATATTTACATACGTTAATACGATAACATTACTTTTAAAGTCTAAAATAGAGTTCGCAAAATATTTTTTACTTATCATATTAGACAAATAAATTTTATTAATGTTGCTCGAGAAAAATAAAAACAACATTTAATATGTATTTTATAGGACCAAGTTGAAATAATCAAACAAAAAATAATCGTTAGTAAATAAATAGCGGCGAATATCTTCCATTTAACATAGAAAAAATATGTTTACGTTCAATGTTAATTTACCAAAAATGCTATTATGATTTTGTACCCACAGACGACCATTTGTCAAAATTACATTTTCCAACTCAATTTCAATTTTTTCCACTTGATTTTAAAATGAAAGTCTTCAAGACCATAATTCTTTCAGAAAACAATTTGGAAATACCGAATATATTACATATTCGGGTAATTACCCAGCAATGTACATCGACATGATTATCTGCAAATTTATTTTCAAGATTCAGACCCATAGATATTGTGTTATTTAACCTACATAATAAAATAAAAAGTTGCATGCGCATTATCTCGATCAAGTTCTTGTTAACGTGAATAAATTTACTTAAGATTCATTACATTAAACCAATTTAAATAAAAACTAATTGTACGCCATATTACATAAATTTAACGATAATCCGAGGATAATTTTGCGTAACAACAATGATTTTAGATGACCGTATCAACAAAAAAAATCGAGATCCTTCAAGAGCGTTTCCGGATGCATGGCGATCCTTTAAATTTCAAGGGATTTCGAAGTTACATTGTGATTTTTTTATCTTTCAACCTCTGTCGATATATGAAAGTATATTTTATAGGAACCATAAATCTTAATACTTTTGTTACAAGTTCTGCTTCAACAATTTATGATACGCTCTATAAAGTTTCTCAGTTATATATAGAAAAATATTAAAGAAAAATGAATTGTGTTAACAGTTTATAGAAGGGGGATTCTGTGCTTTGACAAAAGTCAGATTCAAATTAAAATCTTAATCGGCGTCTTACATTGTATATGCTGGAAATAATTTAATCTCTTTAAGCTTTGAATATAAAATCCATCCATTTAAAGGCGTAACTTAAAGTTAGAAATAAATTTTGTAAAAGCTCTAGTTTCGTAAGATAAAGTGTGTTACTTTATTTTTATCACTAGTATTTATAATTTCTTTCTCTATATACAAAATGTTCTATAATTTTTAAATCGGATTAATATATCCTGAGATTACCCCAAGTTCTCCAGTTTTAATTACATTAGTGTATCTGTGTAAGTACCTCTACCTATCAAATTAAAGAAAACAGAAACAACATTCAATTAAATTAAACAAAAATAAGAACAAACATTATTTCGCTAAATGTATTTTAAAACCATATAACTTGAGATGAGATATTCGTCAAATATTGACACTACTCAGAATTTACCTTTACACAATTTTGTATTAATAAAATCCTTAATTTTTATAGTCCACAATATTTCCAAATCTACTGACATGTAACACCAAACTAATTTTTCCAATCGAATTGGTATTTCCTGAATAGTATAGATATACCAAATGATTTCTTTAAAAAATGTTTGCCCTTTTGTTGCTCCTTCACGTACTACTCTGTTTACCTTTCTCCTACAATATACGTAGTGAACTATGACTTGACTTGTATTTACACATACAAATAAATATCTAATCTTATGTACACGCTGCTTGAAGTGTTTCTGTTTATAAAGCCTACTGTCGAGTTTTTCTAGTAGTGACAGTTCTAAGGATTTTATCTTTTCCTTTGAAGATGTCCTTCTTCGATTCATGTTATCAGATTATTATCAAGTTATACTTATGAGCTCCTGGCGAGTATACTATTCGTGGTTTAATTAATTCTGATTTTATGATCCACTATTATTTCCAGTCTGGTTTCTGTAAGACCTTCTGATAACTAAACGCAATGTAATTCTAGGAAGGTACTACTCAAAAGAGTCATTCGATTCCAAGGAGGTTTGTAAATCGATACAAGCCGAATTAGAGGAAGCTCTAGACAACCAATGATGTTGGAGGGTTGGGGAATGAGATTTTGTTAAGATCGCCGAGGTGGTCAGCAATACAGTACTCTGCCAATTTTTTTATTCTTCTTGGTCTATCTTTAGTATTAACGAACTCCTTAGTATTATCTCTGCAACAATCGAAAATTATGGACTATTTGTTAAAACGTTTAAATATATCCTTGACCCCATCATTCCTGGCATGGTTCAGATTATTAACTACTCAGTTATTTTATATTTCCTTCTCCTTTAAAGAATGCGTTATGATTCCTTTTTCCCGTCAATTTACAGTTTTGTACAAAAGCAGATCACGGGACAAATCGATGAGTGTTAGATGCCTGTCAATAAAGTCTAAGGTTTGGTAAAATCTGATAAGTTAAAAAAATTTGAGGTAGCTTTGTAAATTAAATTAAATTATTGTCTATAACATTTGTCATGATTGGATTTTTTCATCAATACTATACTACTATTTACAAACGCCTAATTTCTCACGAAGTAATTCAAATTGTGGTCGACGTTTAGTGAAAACATCAGCTATTTGATTGAATCCATCAGTATGTTCCACAACAAGTTCCTTCATGAAACACTCGCGCACAAAATAATGTTTAATCTTGATAATCTTTTGACCGTTTACAAAACTGAGGTGTTTTCAAAGATTTCACTGTACTGGCATTGTCTATGTACAATGTTGGCTTATCCAAACTTTTCATATCTAAGTCACTTGAGCCACAGTAAGTTTTTAGCTGCTTCACTCGCTGCTACATTTCGGTTTCTTCTGTAGTTAGTATGTATAGTGTGATGCTATAGATTCTTGTAGCTTGTTTGACCATGGTACTGCATCACCTGTACAAATAACCACAGTGACACTTATTGATGGTTGTGGGACTTTATCCCTAGCAAAATCAGCATCACTACATGATGTTAAAGTTCGTTTATTGTCGTCAGATTCATTCAATAACTCATGTATTCACTACAGTGCGCTTCAGTCGGTGGTTGCATTACTCCAGCGGCTTGGCCAACAGCTAATCGAATGTCTGGTCGTGTTGCTATTGTCAAGTACGTTAAACATCGTACAGCCTTACGATGAGAAACATGAGTGTCAAGTAACTTATTTGTTTCACCATTATTAATATTGCTGTCTGATGGTGGTGCAGTAGGGTTGGAATCCTGCATATTGATTCTTTCTGACCAACAAAGGTTCTATTTTATAATTTTTGTATTTTCATATTCAGTATTTAATGCATCTGTCGTAACTTTAAATGGATAGCGTAGTTGTTCAATAAGATTTTCAATTTCACTACCACAAACAAATGTGTCATGTACATAAATTACAGCTATTCATTCTTTTTCATTGTGTATAACCCATCACCAAAAAAGTTTTAATGAAAAACCTATATGTACCACCCTTCGAAAGATAGGTTTGAGAATTTTATATAAATCGGAGCATTAATTTCCAAGTTACAGTCGCTTTATTGGCGTTATTTTTGTGATTGTCTATACAATGGAGAAAAGGAAATTTTATGTTTTGATTAAACACTGTTTTTTGATGAGAAAGAAAACCGTTCGAACAAAAAAATGGTTTAATAAGTGTTATGGGGACTCTGCTCTATCGAAAGCAACCGTCGGACATTGGTTTGTTGAGATCCTGAACGCTCAATAGTCAGTTGTTCCAGAAAATATTAAACAAAGTGCACAAAATTGTCTTGGGAATCGAAAAGTCAAGTTGCGCGACATAACTGACTTTAAACCTCTCAGAAAGCAGCGTTTACACTATTTTTCATGAACACTTGTCCATAAGCTGTTTTCAAAGTGGGTGCCCTGTTTGGAGCGTAACAAACGTGATTTTTTCATCGGTATGTCACCACGGATGAAATATGTATCGACCACTATAATCCGGAATTACATCGCCAATCAGCTCAATAGAATGCAATCAATGAAAGCTGATCGAAGCGGCAAAAACGAAAAATTAACCGGTAAGATTTTAACCTCCGTATTTTGGAATTCGCAAGGTTTTTATTCGTCGACTACCTTAAAAAAAGCAAGGCCATCAATAGCGAATTGATGCGTTTGAGGGAAGAAATTGCAAAACACGGTCCCAAAACGTAAAAGTGAAGGGTGCTCCTTCACCAGGACAATCGCCTCTGTCACAAGTTCTTGGCTACGATGTCAAAACTGAACAAATTGAAGTTCGAAGCATATTCCCTGGATCTGGCTTTCAGCTACCATTACCTTTTCGCAAACTTCATGTAAATGCTCCAAGGACATAATTTTCCCTCAAATCCCGAGACCATAGCCGTAACAAACGTTAATTTAGAATTAATGCATCGCTCTTGACGGAGACTATATTGAATAACATCGAATTTAAAAAAGAGATAGCCTCGGGACTTATTGATTGATGGGTTTTTATTGAAAAAATTGGTAAAACTTTGATTCCAACACCTGGAGGATTGTTTAGGTCCATATAAACTCCATATATCTTCCGGATGGATACATGTATACTTATTCTTGAAGAGTAGCACATAAAAATGCAGTTTTAATGTCAAACTGACATAATTTATTTTAAACACATGCAAATCCAATAATGGTTCTCATCATATCGTAACAAGCTACTGGATTCAACTTCTCCTCGTAGTCCATTTCTTACTTTTGATCTTCTTTCATGGGTAAGCTTGATTCCTCCTTCTGTGATCAATGCATTGCATCATTGTAAGATTTAGAATTTGTGCATTTTCACAAACACTTAATGATTTCCGGCAGTAGTCATCTATTTAGGTTGTTGCATCTTACAATTCGAACTTCTGTTGAATTGTGTTCCACGTCTTCTAGAGCACCCTCATCTTTATTCAAATTTGTTCATTCTTCATGCAAGAATTGAGGCTTCCACGGCCGAAGTCATTACTGAAAAAAAACGTCTTCCAGGATTGGACCGTGTCGAAGAGGTAACCGTAGTTGCCAACGTTTCGTCACCTATCGTAAGGGGCTTCATCAGGACGAGAAACTTGAAACAAAAATAAGTTCAAGGTAAAACTTTATTTCTAGTTTCTCGCCTTGTAGTTTAGAAATGGTTTTATAAAAATATTCTTCTGTATCTATATATCTGTATATTAACATCACCAATTTCTTATGTTCAAAACTTTTGCAGCTTATACGGTTTTCTATGAGCTTTTCCTAAAGCACAACCATCACAAAATTCATTGTTGTCATCGGTCGAATTCAAGTCCTTAAGAACTTTTTTCATCTTGTGCCAACCTTTCGTGCCAAAGATTTCCAATCTGCTGTCCCAAAAACATTTCCATTTTTTGAAAAGGTCACCTTTTTGCTACCAATAATTTCATGATTTGCTGCATTACTTTCTAGTGTTTTCTTTTGTTGGGGATGTACCATACATTTTTCAACACTTTGACGCCATTTGCCCTGTACCAACATTTTTACATTTTCTTCCCCACATTCGTAAGTCAATATTTACTACAGAATGCTTGAATCCTTAGCAAATTGTGAAATACGGCATATCTGCCATCATATGATGTGACGCCCACGAGTCACATACCCATCCATCAACATTTTATATTTCAACATTGTTGGAAATTAGGAAAGCAGTACATCTTTCAGAATTAAACCCTGCAAAACCTGCGGTAAGTAGTTTCTCTTTGTTGATTTTTTGTTTTTAGCAATTCTTCTTGAAGTGACCAGACTTACCACAATGGTAACATTTACTCTTTTTCCTTCTGCATTTGTTCCCATCATTTGATTTACACCTGTCTTACAATCGTACATAATTTTTCCAGCAAATTGTTTGTTGTTGTTTTACCATCATCAAAGGATTCCCATACATTGCTAAACTCCTGATATTCCGTTCCAACCGTCGCGTCGCCAGAATGCAATCATGTAGCAGTTCAATCGGAATGTTGTAAGACTTACGGCGTCGAAGCTATATGTTCATGTCGACGAACAATTTCTCAATTTTACTGCAATATCCAAGTCATGACTACGTTGCAAATAAAAAAAAATTGGTAAACAGCAAATTTAATTCTTTCTTTAAATCAAGAAAAGGTTCTCTTAATGCACTTACGAGCAATGCAGCTGGTCGTGGATTGCCCTTTTCCATGCATTTATTTCACTTGAAAATTTGGCTGTTTGGATAATAGTATGGAGAGATGCAGTCATTCCAATGTATTCCGATTTTATATTTGTCAAACGGGTTCATGTTTTTTTAAATTCGTTCTTTTATTCATTCGATGTCGAATTTTACTTTTGCTTGCTCTTTTCTGCAATTTAGTGGAAAACGCTTCCAAGTTTTAAGTGTCACATGAATATAATCGTAAATATTTAACAACTAAATGCAGACAAATATTTTTATTGAATAAAAACAGCAAACTAAAATGACATGAGAATATTAAACTCTTTACACTAACTTAATAACAAAAAAAAATGAAACCATTGAATGAACCGACTTCTTGTTTCACCAAGAACATGTTGATCCTTTTTTATAGGAACGATGATTCAATTTTATTCATTTTATAGAAAAGAAGCTGGTCTTGAATAGGAATCATTTGGTGAAATATCAGATTCCTGGCTATAAGCTGTTTGGATTTTCGATGAACAAAAGTTCATCTTATGAATTCACAAAGTCTGTCTGTCTGTCTGTCTGTCTGTCTGGATGTCCGTAGCTTTTTTTCTGTTGACATTTTTGAAAATTCGGATTCCTATAGAACATCAAAATCTAAGACATTTTTGCTTCGATCATTTTTTGTCTATCTCATCGGCAAAGTGGTCAAATCGGCTCCCGAAAAAAATTTTAAAAAAATTTTACAAGTTTTTTCAAATTAATCATTAAAATAAATTTTTAAGCTAAATAAGCAGTTCTTTTGTTCATTCCGGCAATGCAAACTTGCGCATTCCCAAATGGTTTTGTTATAACGTATCCACTCTCTATTTTTAATTTCAAAACAGATCACTTAAATTTGTTAAATATTTTGTGCACATGTAAACTATATAAATATTTGTTGTTAATCATTATGTTGAAACGGAACGTGTTTTTGGAGTCAAATTGATAACCGCTGTAAAGGGTTAAGTTATGATAAGTGTTTAAAACTTTTACTTTGGTTGTTTGTGCGGTTATAAGTTTTTACCTCTAAACGATAACGAGCAAACCATCACCAACTTTTGATGGTTCGCCATATACTTCCAAGGTTCAATTCGCTTATGGTTGTTAGATAAGCTCAAAAAAAAATCTCAGGCAATTCTTATTATAACACTGTGAAAATATGTAGGTATTATTTAATTATGTTATTAAGAAACCATTTTAATTCAACTTGCGTCATTTTCCCAAAGTTCTTAGTTATCCTTATTTATGTTTTTTTCGTGATGTGAAATCTTTTTTTATAGTTTTGATTATTTTCTTTTAATGAGATTGTACAAGGTTACTAAAGGTATAAGTATAAAATTAAAACAGATTTCTCACAAACTAGAGAAATTATTCAAACAAGCAGTTAATTTCATAAACAGAAGACAACTGAAATGTGCAATAACTGGGTAGGAAGCTGTGATGGTGTCAATTTTTCTAGAAATTTTGATAAATTTACAATAGGAATTATTGTGGGTCTGGCTTGTTTTAAGGCTTCTTAATAAACCAGAATCTAGTTAAAGGATACAATAAATAAATTATACAATGAATACCCGTTTTAAGAATGCTTATAGGTATTTTGTTTAAATACTTGTGGTTAGAATTGAATATACGTAATAAAGAAACCGTAAAGTACATACGAAAACAGATAATATCTACTACTTCTTACAAAGTTGAGCAAATGGTTACAACTTTTATACTCAGCAGATAAATTTTTATAATGCAAGTATGCGTACTAATCAGTTTCACTTTGTTTATTTGTTTATTTATTCGTATGGTACATTTTAAATATTGTATTGTGATGTAAGTGTTATGTATGGTGCCCCAGAAGATCAGTATAAACCTGTATAGTGTGGTGACGAAACCGTGTGCAATTGTGGATTGATTCGTCTTGGCAAAGCATTTGCTTCAAGGTTTAGGAAAACCACTAAAACCTAAATATGCCAACCCTTACCCACATTAGTATTCATATGTAATAATATTAATTAAGTCTGTAAACATTATAGAAGGTAAATAAGAACATAAAATATAACAGCACAGCCATTGCATGACGACATATAATGGACCGGTCCAAGCGCCAGTCACGACAATGACGAAAAAAATAGGTAAAGAAATAGTAAAACAAAATTATTGAAAAAAGATAATCAGGACAGAACATACAAAATACTGCTAAACTTTAGACGTCCTTTACATTCGTAAGCCATCCGTTAAATTAAGAATATTTACGAACCCTCCTTTAAACTTTGTTAATTGATAATTCTCTACAATATGTGTAACGGTCTTTGGTTCGTTTCCACAGTCACAATTTGATTAGAAATCGCACTCCATTTGAACAACATAGAGTTGCATTTAGAATGGCCTGTTCTTATGCGATTTACTTTTAACCAAATTTGTCTTTTTTGATCAAATCCCGGGACTTTTATTGTTGGATCATCAATGAGATGTTTATTGAAAACATCAACTCCAGACCATAATTTTTTCCACTCTCTAACTTCAGAAAAAGCCATACATAACTAGTCTTGCAACCATATAGGACTTCGAGATTTAAGTCTTTTGTCAGGAGGGTTTTCAATGTCATTCCAAATTGGTAAGTTTTTGTTGAGTTGGCATTTATCCCATTCTCGTTTTACCGCAGCTTTTTGTCAAATGTTCAATAGAGCACAAAGAACAGGAAGCCTATCGAGAGGAGTAGATTTAATGGTTCCACTAATTATACGCATAGTGCAATTCAACTGGGCATCTATTTTTTTTTTATGATAACTATTTAACCTGACAGGAGCACAATATTCTGCTGTAGAATAAACTAATGCCAATGCAGCTGTACGAAGTGTCTTTGCATCTGCTCCCCAAGTTGTTCCAGCTAATTTTTGAATGGCATTATTTCTTGTTTCCATTTTTTGTTTGACTTTTTCGAAATGTTCTTTGTAAATTAAAAACGTATCTAAAGTTACTCCCAGATAAACTGGGTTAAAATTATGATTTAACTTTGTATTATTAAAGATAACATTAAGTTTCTTCTTTTTTCTCTATTACTTTTACTGAGTTTAAAACATTAACCAACCAAGAAGCAATAGAATTTGGAGAAATGTTTGTAATTTTTTTTAGCATTTTGATTTGTAGAACCGAATTGATTCAAAAGTGTCCAGCTTTTACGACTTGAATGTACGAAATTCATATTTTTCATTAATGAATTCCATTTTTCTTTTCTTCCATTATTTAGAGATTTGGATTACTTCAATATGATTTGTACAATCTGTTTGTTTCAGTCGACCAACATGGGACATATTCCTTTCGAAAACCACGTGAAATTGATGTTTTTGTTGCACATTTAAGAACACCTACAAACCTAAAATAATTATCAGAAACCCGTGGTATCCATCTAAGAATAGAATCGAGAGATGTTCTATAGTTTATCCAATTGAGTTTCTAACTATACAGGGTGATCTGCGTAGAGCGTGCATTAAAAGTTTTTTAACTGGCAGAAAAATCAGAAACTTGAAATTTGGTCATAATCGATTATTATCTCGCAAATCAGTTGATATTATAAAATAAAATGTATGGAACAGTTCGCTGAAAATCCAGGCTTACTCCTGATGGAAGGTTCCATTTTGTACCAGATAATTTTCAAATGTCACAATCAAAAATAATCAAAAAGTCAATTTTTTCAAATGGCACCTTCTGTTTTTTTTACGTCATTTGATAGGAATTGGGTATAGGGAATTTTCAATTATCTCTCGAATGATGTAAAAAACAAAGGTGCCATTAAAAAAATTGAGTTTTACATACACGGTGGCCAGAAAAATACGGACAAACGCCAGGTAGAACGATTCTTTGTTCAATTCTGAGGCGATAATCTTAATCCAAAAAAGTTATGCGATCCTTCCTTAAGGCGCACGAGACATCAAACCTTAAGATGTACGGCTAAAATTTATCAAAATTCGTCAAATTTATCTATGTAAAATCATTGTGGTGAAATTTAGAAATGGAATTATCTCAAATACATCGATGTAACTAATCGATTAATCTTTGTTTAATTCTGTTGGGTCTCAAATTCAGTGGAATATTATCCAGTACTTCTTCTAAAACGTTAACGTACTCAATTCCATTTAGACGATTTGGAAGAAATATTGGTCCAACAACTCGGAGATTTAAAACCCCAGCCAAACATTTACCGAAAATCTTCTCTGATGTCCAATTTCCCTTACTGCCTTGGGATTTTCGTCCGCCCAAAAATGAAAATTATGGCTATTAAAGACGCCATCTCTCGTAAACAAGCATTCGTCGCCCCAGAGAATATGCAATAAAAGTTCGGCTCTTCTTGAATTCTTTGTAAAATAATGGTCTCGTGCGCCTTAAGGAAGGATCGCATAACTTTTGGATTAAGATTATCGCCTCAGAATTAAACAAAGAATCGTTCTACCTGGCGTTTGTCCGTATTTTTCTGGCCACCGTGTATAATCTATATTCCAAAAACAAGTCGAGTACGAGCAGTAAATTGGTGCGGATGTCTTGCATCCGCACCGATAACAGTACGATACGGTTGACATCAACGTTATTCTTATTGAATCGTAAGCATGCCAACCATGATCTAAAAATGGATTATGAATTGCAAATCTGACAAATTATCACCACCTATCAACGAGGTGTAAAAACGCTACATCCGGTCCACTCAAGATCTCTTAACTAGTAAGAAATATTATTTACCACCTGATCTGGAAGCCAAAGAGTTCAGATAATGAACACTCGCAAGAAAATCAATCAAACAAATAACTCTTGCAACAAAATAAAAATGAATTAAACGATGGACAAATAAAACTAGGAAAAATCAAAGTTCCCTCTATATATCTGCACAATGCAGTTAACCACACTTCGTATAAATCTATCCCAAGACAAAGATTATCGTAACTTAACCAAATACTTCTCAACGAATTAAATTCCATATCACACCTATCAAAACCCCAATGATAAATTTCTCTCACAGACCAAGAAATAAAAGATGAACTAATCAAAACTCTGCCAATTATTAAAGTCACTCACTTGTACACAAAAGATAAAACCCCACTACCGGTTTGGCCAGTGGATCTCACAAAAATGAACAAGCCAAGCGTATATTTTCACTCACTAAAGTATGTCATTCTATTGTAACAGTAGAAGTCCAGAAAAAATAAAAAAATATACTACAATGCCGTTTTTGACACAACATACGAAAAACGCGCTTACTACCCATTACCTTCCTAGCTCAATACAATGTAGTCATCGCCTATATAACAGAGACACATCTCATTAAACTGCCAAATTTAATCTTCCAGGATATTGCACCTACCGTAACGATCACAGGGGGGAGGGGGTATTGATCTTTATCAGAACAAAGTACATGCACACGCGGCTATCCGAAATAAAAGACCTAAAAATTGGAACAACCCCAATAAAAGTCACACTAAACGACCAGAATCACATCACAATAACATCTTGGATATACAGTCTTCTACTGGTTATAGGCGACATACATGCCAAAAAAATCGTATGGGGATGCAGACCAACAAATCCAGAGGGCATCGAAACTCGAAAAACTTGCAATAGCCAACACATTCCAAATCATAGCACCCGACGATTATACTTATAATCTTATCGACTTGATCACCAGCATGATATCGTGCTTCAAAAAATCTTTTACAAACCAATATTTCAAAACGTCATTATAGAACCGAATTCAGATCACTTTCTTGTGCTCTTATCAGTTGTTAGCACCATTAAGCAACCCAACCCAAAACTCATAAATGGACATATGGACTAGACCCAATTTAGAAACACAATAATCTACACTGCTCATCAGATTTCCAAATCCCCGTGACATAGATTCGATGGTAAATTATGTTACCAAATCGATACAAAGTAGCGTTAAGCAGGCTTGCAAGCCATTAAAAATACCTTACCAAAAGATCATAATTATACCCCCCAGGCACATCCTTGATCAAATAAAAACCTAAAGCGAACTTCGACCCGAATGGGAGAGGACAAGGAATCCCATAATCAAAAACCGACTGTATATATCTCTCATTTAATCAAAAGAGAGCTAGATAGTTTGAGAACCAATTCTTACAAACAGCAGATTGCCGATCACTGCCCAGGAGACATGGGATTGTGAAAAACGACAAGAAACATACTTCATCAAAAAGACGAACTTCCTACACTAACTACAGAATCCGATAACAAGCAATTTAGTGCAGACGCCGAAAAAGCCGCTGCGTTTGCACGTTACTTAGAAAGCACATCAACTCATTTTACGCACGTAATTAGAGACATAGAAAACAACGCACCGATACCAGATCGCATCAATCCTACCTCTTCCAACGAACTTAAAAGCACAACCTAATCACAAACACTATCCTCCAACACTTAACTATCAAAGCACTTACCTACCTAAGCTCAGCCTTCAACACCTGCATGAGACAGAGATATTTTCCTCAAAGATGGAAACATGCACATATAATCATGTTCGCTAAACCAGGCAAAGATAAAAAAAAAGTAAATAGTTACAGAGCAATAAGTCTTCTAACCTCATTATTAAAACTTTTAGAAAAAGTTTAACAAGCAGTGTAAATTACCTCAACATAATACCTACTTTCCAATTCGGCATTGGCCAAGGGCATTGAACTTGCCACCAACTGCAGCGCATAAGCGAACTAATCAAACGAGGCTTTTGATAAGGTTTGTATCGAAGGCCTGAAAAAAAGATCTTAAAAATAGACATGCCCACCAACCTCAAGGCCATCCTCTTCTCCTTCTTAGACAAGCGAATTTTCGAAGTTCGATTCAAATCGACTCTATCCAAAACCAAAAACATAAACACAGGCGTTCCACAAGGAAGTGTTCTATTCAATATCTATATGTCAGCTATTCCCCAAACCAACGGAATTTTTTTTGTACGTAGAAGAATGTAGCAATAAATGTACCAAAAAGTTTATTACCAACTCCAGTGCGTGTAGCGGTGCGTTGCACTACAACCTACTCTGACCCAGCATTCACACCAGGCTGAAACGTAATTTACCACATCTTGTTCAGCCAAACCCCGAGTAAAATTAATAAAGTCTCACTATCGTTCATTGTTACTATTATTATTGTAATTATAAGAGACAGCTAATTAGTCTCGGGATATTATAAATACTCTAGTTATAGTTAAATAATGCATTACTACTGATGTTATGTATAACAAAACCTTATTTGTTTATCTAGCAATAAACTAAATTAAAAAAAAAATAAAACCAAGAAAATTAGATTTTAAAAACGCAAATAAAAAATCTTGCATCTTTTATTGCCTGTATGTCTTCATTGGCACTATTTGGAATAAACCACTTTCCATCACTTAATTTGTGAGTATTTTCTTGTCATGTTTTCGAAAAGATTCTGTTTGTTGCAGAACAATCGCAATCGTGCGAAATTTCTTCGTTAAAATAAGTCATTCAGCTGCTTGGCCTCCACGTCATGTCAACTCGAACTTCGGAATTGTTTCATTCCATAGATGAAAAATTTTCTGATATTCCTCATGTAGAATTCCGAGAATCTCTTGTAGCTTTAAAAATTATCTCCAAACGGATAAATTTCGAATTCAAATTTCGTATTGGCCAATGACTTCGTGTTTTCATTATATTCCCTACTGCAGTTTTTTCTTTCACATCCAATTTCATTCTGTTTATACATTCTACATTGTTTTGACAAAACTTTCCGTACAATCTTTTCTTCCCAAGTTACGTTTTTCCAGTCGACTTAAATAAAAAAAAGAGTCAAGTAAATGTTTTGTTAATGATATTCCATCTCTAATAGGAAAGGGACTTTCTATAAGAAATAATCAAAAATGAGACATCCTGGTATACAAAGGCATTCGTGTATTTTTAATATTAATTTATGCAAAATATCAATTGCATCCACTAAATTGTTACTAATTTTAACATTTTGGTGCAGATGAATTCATTGGTTATGCTACAAACATTCAGACATCGCTTAATAGCAATAATTAATACAGTTTTGAACTTTCCTGCCTGTTTGCGATTTCTGTTTTAAACATCTGATATTTTAAGATTTGTTCAAGTTCCGCTTTAAAATGACTTAATAGATATCCCTCGAGGAATGAGCAACAGCAAAACTTCGTGTTACGAATAATAAATTTATGTTAATTCATCTGTACTTTTAGAAACCATACTGAAGCGATCTATGATCTACCTTCAAAGTACGCATTTGAAAGTGTGTCAAAAGCTAGAATTCGGACACTAAATCAGCAAATTTTGCACCTGTCTGTCTTGGCTTTTAGTAATTTTTGAAACATCTGGCGTGTTGCATTCTACCTCTGGAAAATTTATACCGAAGGATCTACGGTTAATTGTATCGCGGAGGCTTTATATATTGTTCGGAATTTACTACTTATCTCGCATCAAGTAACAGAAGCACTAGCAACGCACAATAATCTAAGCATTAGAAATACCGATATACATTAAACGGATTAACTAACGGAAAGCTGATCTTGTTAGTGAATCGTAACTGGAAAAAATCCTGTACGTATAAACATTTCGCAAAATAAAAGCAGGCTCGTCGTGTCGTACCATAATTAAATAAAGGACGAAGAATTTAGTATGATAATACTATAATAGAAATTTAATATAGCAGCTGTGGATTCTTTATCACACATCACATATCCTCGAACATTATCCTTTACTTACGTGCATGAAACAGAACCCAAGTACTTTACATTTATAGTTGACTTACAACATAAGGGGGTATGAAGGAAGTTCAGTCTTTAGAACAGAAAAAAAATAAATTTGCGCCGCAATACCGTGTGACGTGAACGCTTTGTAAGAACGAAGGCCCTTAGATCCCTTGGTTTGAATATTTATTGTGCTCTCGTGGCTTATCCGACCTGACAAGAGGGGAATACTTGAACATAAAACGAGTCCTTTCCCTTCTACATTCTCTTCTCCTAGCTAATATACAAAGCGTACTACCAGGAAAACTATTTTAAAATTTAGAAAGACCTTACGGCGCGTTAAGACGTTTTTGTGTATAAAGAACCATTAGCTTGGAAGAAATAGGGTGTGTATGTGTGCTCAGTTTGTCATCACTGACATGTTATTTCAAATATACTTTCCTTCGTCCACTCGTGTTTTCCTTAAAATATGATATTTCATCTTTTCCTATTTAAATAATAATTAAACGACATTTGAGTAGGGTTTCCGATTTGCGTCACAAATATTTGTCATTCTATGGAACGTTGTGATGCATTCCACTTTCTCTACAAAGTGCATTCGTTAAAATAATTAAATTTCAACAGCACCTGGAGTTGAAATTAAAAATTTTTAATTATTCAAATTATGTCAATCGGGTTTGATCTAATCCGACTTTTAGATTTATAGCTACTTTAAATTTTAATTACTATCAAATTAAGTTCGTTCTAAATCGCCTATGAAAGTTTTTTTGGTATTAATTTCTGCGGGTTTGTGTATATTATTGACGATGACTTTTTGGGAAACCTAACAGTTTTATTTTTCTTTTGTACGATTCTTGGCGTCAATTACAACTTTTGAAATAAACCACATATAACATTAGTTTTTATATCTCAAAAAATCTTCAGTATGTAACTATTCATAATGAATAAATTGTAAATGTACTAGAAAATTATCTGGAGCTTTTGCCTTCTAAAAACATCATCCGCAAACCACTTGAATTAAATAACTCTTCTTGCCTCTCGAGAAATATTTAACGTTTACTTTACCAAAATGTAAATAACTGAATGTTTTAACAATTATTCTCAATACCTCTTACTACACATCTAAAAGATGAAGGAGTAGTAACACGAAAGTTTTCATCACTTTTAATTTTTGGTTGACTTTTTTATCAATTTATATTTATTTACATACAAAACCATTTTAGAATATATAAAAGATGTATAATTTAACACGTATTCATTTATAAAAATTTCATCCAACGAGTTAAATTTTGCTACAGAACCGAGAATACTACCTGAATTGCGATGCTGAGCTAGACTAATTTGTTGGTGAACGTTTTTCCACTTTCTGCCATCAATTTTGACCCGATGGTGTTAATTAGGTGTTTAGTTTCCATGCACCATGGACCTAATGTTTGGAGGACCAGAGCTTTGAAGATAAAATTTTATGCTGACAAGTTTTTGTATTTCGCATGTTTATTGCGGCAAACAGCCGTTGACTTTGGACAATGGTACTAACGTAGCCCTATCAGATCTTTTGCCGTCTGTTCGGGAAAGGCCATCAGATTCCAAAAAAATAATTCTCCCCACACTGATTACATCCCAAAATTTTTGAGAATGCTTGTTTGTAGGACAGATAACCATGCGTCCAAAGCTTCGATAAAATAAAGCACGTGATTCTTGATGTCCATAGAAGGGACTAAAAAGACATAAGACATAAAACTGACTAAGGAAAGCTGTGAGGTAGATGTCAGAGATTAGCGAATTCCTAGGCCACCTTTAGAAATCGGAAGAGTTGATTGAATCCATTTGTGATCATTTAAATAAATGTTGAAAAATGAATCAAATCATTTGCGAAGGGAAGAATCCATAACCTATAATAATGGTGGGAATTTCCAAAGAGCGTGTGTACGTAGAAAAAGGTCATTTTGGGAATTAATAGGCAATTCTTTAAAAGAAAGTAAGCTACATGTGGATTAATTTGGTCTAGACAAAAATAAGAAGATCTTATGTTTTAGTTTTAAAGTAATTTGAATAAGCCTCCTCAAAATTGAGACCCTAATAAATGGAAATCATTGACGGAAATTATTCGAATGTAGGATAAACATTCTCAAATTTCAATAAGTTTGTTGGTGTTCACTTTAAGACCAATTTCCGCTGCTAAACTAATGATGACACCAAGGTCGTTTAAAACAATTTCTGAAGTATCAGCAATAGTTGCATTATATAGATATCAAATGTTCAGCTTTGATATCAATTTTTGACCAAAGGTTGGATTGTAATACGAAATGCCATCGGTCCACACGGATTACCTTGGTGAACGCCTACTTCCGAAATCAACATTCAGCAGAATTTTTCCCTGTTTGCAGGATGATTACCGAAAGAACGAACTACAAGAATAGCAGCTTCACTACCTTTTAGTGGCAACTCCAAATTGATGAGGAGCTAGATGCGAAAAAATTCGTCATTGAGGGTGGAACAAGCTATGCGTGCGATGAGTCTTCTGAATGCACTGCGATTGGTCTAACTCTATTGTCTGAAATGTCCGAAAATATCGGTTGAATTTCAATGTTCATTTTACCGGCGAGGATGAAATTACATAAATTTGTTATAGCAGTGAGTGCTCGAAACCAGCTTCACCAGCCAAGAAGGAAATTACGTATTTCAAAAATACCAAAGCTTAACCATGTGCGAACGAATTAATTCCTTTAACACTTGTGATTTGTTTACAAAAGGAATGGGTGGTTATTAACAAGATGATTAGGGAATGATAAAGGTCAAGATGGAGTTGGATGTTTCAATTTTAAAGCGTCAAAAATCTTCTGAACTTAAGATTTTGAGCGTTTCTTTTATCTCAAAATCACTAACCTTTGATTTAAGTTTTCTTGAAAGGGTTCTTGCAACAGTTTCTCTTGATTTTGATGGAAGAGCGGGCAGATTATTACAGATTGAAATATTTTCCTTGATTGTTGAAGTTAAGTTCTTGACTTTTGAAGAAGAATTATTACTAATATTGAAGGAAATATAGGAAAAAGAAGTAAATTTTCCCAGATACGGCAAGAGTTTTTTTATGTGAAGCCAGTAGTTTATTTTGAATGATGTTTGTATATCCGGATCAGTTAGTTGTTTTTTTCTTGTATAATACTTTGGTGTAGTTCAAAGAATTTTACTTTTAATTTTCATGCCTAATATTTATTTTATATTTTAAAATCAGAACTTTATTATAAAGTTAATTGTCTAGATTGCAAAACATCATATACTGGGCGATCAACAATCATTAACCAACACAAAAATTCTTTGTTTCGACCTTCGATTTTTGTTTTCAGTATTATTTTTGTAATGTTATATTTTGCGAAACGAAATGTTAGGGATAAGACATAAGAAACTTTTAGTAAAAAAAAATGCAGGAGAGTTCTTGAACATGATAAGGTTTGTGGTAAATACAATCGAACTACAAACAATATAAAAATAAAATGCTGTATAGATCACAGTACTTCTTAGAATCCGATGAAACTCAATTATACAGGGTGTCTCAGAGATCACTTCCCAGGCTTGCATTTCCGTTATTTTTTATTTTTTTATTATTTTTTTTAAATTTTCGTAAATGAGATTAAATTCTCTATAAGATAAGTAAATACAATTTTCAAATTCTGCACTCATATAATGGTAACGATATTCAACTTTTTCTTCAAATAGCATAATATACTTTTTTTTAATATTTCGGATAGTACCTTTTATTCTCTTTACAACCATATAAAAAATATGGGTCCTACATAAGAACTTTTGTTAGAAAAATACGATTAATAGTTGAAGGTAAGTTTGTCATGGAAATAACTGATTTTTGTCATTTTTATCTAGGAGCATATAGAAACAATCCATAAAGTTAGTTGTCAAAATGATTTCTCTAATTTTTGAGTATTTCGTTTATCATAATAAGTATGAATTATACCAATTCCGAAAAGTGCGACATGATGCTAATGTGATTATTATTTTATATTATGTTATAATAGAAAATTGTATTTACTTATCTTATAGAGAATTTAATCTCATTTACAAAATTAAAAAAAAAATAATAAAAAATAAAAAATAACGGAAGTGATCCTGGGACACACTGTATACCTCTTAGTATCATTGACATTTATTGTTCATCTAAAAACGGCATTTATGTTACTTGAAACTTGAACGTCTTGAATGTGCCTTAGTTGGCTCGTATTTTCTTTGTAATTAAATTTTTCTGATTAAATTAAAATTAAACATGATGCTAATGGAATTTAGATAAGAAATTTAAAGTATAGGAATTAACTTTTTCTGTTCTTTCTCGTTTGTCTTGTTTAACGTTAGCTTAATGATTGTGGATTTGCTGATGTTAGTTGCTAGTCAATCGATCTCACTACTGACTGCTTTTCATTAATTTTCTTTTGATTAAGATATTTGCTTCTCTGTTCAGCTTTTCTCATGCAACCGGATGCAACTAATATAAAATATGCATTTGGTTATAGTCTATATTCCCTGCTAGATACCATATTGACTTTTCAGAATTTTCTATTACCCACCGTTTGAGCAGAATTTAAATGTTTCCTCTAACCTTCATGTTTTCGTCCACGACCAGGATTTGAACATGTGCCTTCTAGTTTGACGGCGGATATGCTAACCAACTACAGCAGCGAGAATTTAAGCATTTTTAATTTAAACAGTGTGTGCAAATATACTACCGGCCATTGTTGACTTAAATCTCTTAGTCGAGAATATTTATAATAATTTCTATGTTGCAAGGTAGTACTAGTGGAAATTATCTAAATGTTTCCTATAAGCTTGCTTGAATAAAATTATTTCATTTATGTTATAAAAAGAGAGAGATGTCTTTTCTTCACAAATTTTTTTGTAATATTAAATCATTACCTAACAGAATTATTAAATATTTTTGAACTCGACTATGAGTGAACTTGATGGTTCAAAATCATTTTAATATAAATTTGCAATAACTTATAAACCACATGAGATGAGTACAGGTAATGTGAATAAATCAAAAATAATTTTGCATCATTTTATAAGACAGTTCCTAGGGTGTATTTAAATTGTATTTGACCTAATAAGAGTTGTAAACGGTATTTTTCGTTCAAGTGGATAGTAGGAGTGGAATAAATCACGCGAGAATGAAACATGTTTACTGCACGAATTATGTACAATACATTTTCTACTCTCACAAATAAAAAAAACTATTTTACGAAACTGCAATTAGCAATATGAATAAATGCCGTCAGCCAATTTGTTTTTAAAGGTAAGGTAATCAATATTAGACATCGGCCGTAATTGGACAATAGATTTTAAATTTTCAGGTTTTATATAATTGACTTATCTCGTGTGACACCGGGATTTTACCATGACTAATAATAATATTAATAATAATTATGTGATTTATTATTATTGCTCCTTTTAATTTGTAGTTGGTTGGGGTTCCTTCAACAAGAAGGTCTTCCTTAGAAGTGAACAACAAACAACAACTTCGGTTGCCGAAACGTCGACGATATGAAACAAACGTTGTTCTTTTTTTCACTGGTCTGAATACAGCCAGTACGGCTTAACAAACCCAGGGTCCCAAGCTCAGCAGTGGGCTAAGGAACCACTGTTGTAAAAAACTCTCGATACTACCTTTATTAAGTTGACGGTTGACGCTTAAGGTGGACTTTTTCATCCTGTAAGCAGTCAGTAGCTTTAACATGTAATAATGGTAGTTATTTTTCACATATATTTTATTTTTTTATATCTGTTTTCGTTTTGACTCATTCCTTCTTTATTTATTGTATTATCCTAAGAATGACTTTAGGTTTCGTCATTTAAGATTACAAACTACATTTCCAATAGCTCGTCGAACTGATTTTGTCAAATCCAAGATATCCAACAGATTATTGATTACTTTCATTTTACTTGGCAGCTTTAATAGCCACAGTACGTTGTGTAGTTCCTCAATAACCGACGACATGACACGTATCTTGGAAGGGTGGTTACAAAGGAACGATGTTGTGACGCTCAATAAGGGCCGATTTATCTGACAGTCTTCTTGCTCACGGCATGGTGGGTTGAGGTTGACCTGTATAATAGTGATTACTATTCTATTGTCATAGATACCGACAAGTCTAACACCATAAGGTCTATCAATTAAAGATGGAAAACTGAACTAGCAAACTGGAATAGATTTTGGGAAAAATCCTTGACACCTACAAGTGATTGTAAAATCTACCGATAAAATCATAAATGCGCCAACCTGCATGGGGATTGAGAATCAGCGATGATTGGAAAATGTGGGAGAAATTGGTGAAGTTCTAACAACTAATTTTGAAAGTGTCAGTTCGTCAGCGAATTATCTTTTAGATTCCGTGAGACAACTGTTCTGAGGTCATCTCCGGACCATGCCCATGAAATATTAAACATGTCTCACCTGAAATGAAAGGAAAGTTATTAGAACTGTATAATAATCTTTGGGATGAGTGTACTTACTCGAAGGAATAGTAAGAAATCGTTGTAGTGCCTATCATCAAAGAATCAAAAGATCCCAGTTTTCTAAGAGCTACTATGCTGCGGGTATGCTGTAAAGGATAGTAAATTTTAGTTTTAATGGTTTCTGAAAAAAAAAATTATCAAGCGGGTTTTCGTAAAATCATCTAGTATTATTCAAAGTCCACCTCCAGGATGATTTAAAAATCGAGTAAATCTGGTGGCGGTGTTCTTCTATATAAATGTGGCATATGATATGACGTGGTGATATGGAATATTGCAAAAACTTTACAGTTTTATAATCCGGGAATAATTGTTGAGATTTATTGGCCCGTTTCTTATACACTCTCGCTGTACTTTGGCTACAAATGTGGATTTGTGTGTCCTTAATTGATTGTACGAGGTTTGAATGGTCGCTAAATAAAAATCACTGAAAGAATCAAGAAAATTTTATATGGTACAATGTAATACAACATTAAGCTACTATTTGACGTAATCGCCGTTCCGATTCATACATTTGTCGTAGCATGGTACCCATTTTCCAATACCTTCGTCATAACAAGCAGCCGCCTGTGTTTTCCACCAATTCTGTACGTAGTCTGCGGCAAAATTGTGTCTTCCTAGCTAGCTTTTCACGTAGACAACGAGATGAAAATCTGAGGGAGCCAAGTCAGCAATATGCAACCGCACATCGTCATGAATAAGGACAATACCTGACCACAACATTTTGGGTCCCAAAACACTGTAATAACATACACTTTATGATGAAAAACTTGCGCTTGAACTTCACTGGTTTACGACTCGAGGAGTATGAACCCATTTCTTGTTTGGATTGCTCTTTTGTTTCTTTAGTTGCTGTTATATTTTATGTTCTTATTTACCTTCTATGATGTTTGCACACTTGGTTAATATTATTACATATGAATACTAGGGTGGGTAAGGTTTGACATGTTTAGGTTTTAGTGGTTTTCCTAAGCATTGAAGCAAATGCTTTGCCAAGACGAACCAATCCACAATTGCACACGGTTTCGTCACCACACTGTACAGGTTTATACTGATCTTCTGGGGCACCATACATAACACTTACATCACAATACAATATTTAAAATGTACCATACGATTAAATAAATAAATAAATAAAAGTTGCTTAATGGACCCATGCCTCATCTCCTATAACAATCTTGTCCAAAAACTCATCTCCGTCGTTATTATAGCGCTTGGGTAAGGTTAATGTAGCGCCCATTCGCTGAGATAACAAAAAATTTCAAGAAACAAATCACTTAATCCTAAAATTGTGAACCAATTTTCGATACTCTGATCACCAAAAATAACTTTTAGTTATTCAAAGGCCTCAAGAAACGAGTACATATCACCTAAGAAATTATTACGGTTTAAAGATAACGCATTTGTTCTGGGCAAAATGGACATTGCAATGTAACCTATGGAGGCTAATGTTGATGATTTTTTCTCTCACGAAGTTCTACAAATTCCGCCATTAATCGCAGAGAACGTTGGAAAAATGTACCATAGGCTACCCGTCCGCTTGCGCCGTTTGAGAGGACTGCGATTTATATAAACGCGCTGCGGACGGGTAGTCCACTACTCTTCCGTTTTCTCGCACTCGGTCATTTTCAGTTATCTTTGCATGCATGTTTTACGTGTTAAATATCATTTTATCGAAAATGAGAATATACGTTTTGTTCCTTTCTATTTCAATTTTACAATTTTTTTTATTTCTGTCAATCGAACGACCACATTCAGCTTCGATTGAATATATTCACTATAAAAAAATTTAAATTTTGCATAAACTGATTCCCTGACAATTGTAGGGTTTACTGAGTATTTATCATTACCTCCTATTTCCTGAAAGATTTATGGTCGATCTTAAAAATGACGGATCTGCAAATTTAAAAAAAAAAAAATTTCACTTGATCTCACCTGATCGGATCGAATTTTATTTTTATTTTTATCCTCTATAACTTTTCTTTTTACACAATTAACAATGGTTATTACTTTTCACTCAAGAAAAAAGCGGAGAAAAAACACTTTTTTTTGCATGTAAATATTAATTAACAATATAATGACAATTCATTTTCGGTATAAAACATGAATATAAGGTACTTTATACTATTTACAATTACATCGAACAGGGGTATCCTACTATTTATTTTTGTCAAAAATATATCTCTATTTACTGCACTATAAAGTTACTGAAAAATAATTCAAAAATTCCCTGCAATTTTAACTACATTAAAAGAATAACATGGGTTAGGTTTAGCTACTTTTGGTATATGAGTAAATATATGGTGAAAGTTATTCTGAGTATTTTGAGCTTGGGAACGTAATATTCGGTCAATATGTTGACCAAAATGTATGTTTTTTCAATAATTTTCTTATTTAAGCCTAATAACTTTAAAAAGGTCTGATTTAGCCACTTCCGGTACCTGACAAAACCGGTGTAGAATCTTATGCTGGGCATTTTGAGCTCTCATATATTAGATTTGGACAAGCGGTTCCTAATTTCTTTCGGAAGCCATTTTTAAAGATGGCGACCAAAATTAGGCCCTGTTAATTTGGTTCTTATCCTAAAAATGTTTGTTATGACATAAACTGCAAATTTTAATTATGTGGTGAAAACACATACATGCAAGTGTAATTTTAGTATAATTTACTTGATGAACTATTTATGTAATTGTAATCGGGGATTCAACTTATACAGTATTGTCGTTTTTCCTAAATTTTAAATTCACTCCCAATGATTTGTTGTATTGAAATTCGGGTTTTCAAACTTACGTCGGTACTATTGCTAACTTTGTTATTATTAGGGCTACATTGTCGGTTAATAAGAAACTTTTTTTTTTTTTTTTTATATAAACAGAATAAAAATCGAACATAGCGTTCGCGAGTTATGTCAAATTCTTCAATTTTTTAAATAGGACACCCTGTATACAATATTCCCAATCGATGGGAAATTGAATACTGAATAAAAAGTGTCTTATTATTTTTTATCCGAAAGTGAAAAATGACAGAGGTATTGATGATTTTTCAAATAAGTTTAAAGTGGCTGTGATTTTATATACTGCAATCGTTTGTTGTATAAATGTCATCAGGATTAAAATGTCAAATTGAAGTTTCACTGGTAAACAGTTTACAGCCACTAAAAAGCATTTACAGGCGGGCTCAAAAATGCTTGGACCAAGACGGTGACGTTTTTAAGCATCTAAATTGAATTTTTCTTTTAATGTTCACAGAATAAATTAAAATGAACCATATCCTTTGCTTCATAGAATATTCCTCTTTTTCATTTCATTTACCACTTCTGCTGGATATAGCCACCATTAATTTTGTATGTTAATCTATCCCCCATCACGAAATAATTTTTAAGTGTCTGCCGTGAACAAGATTCAAACCACCTCGACCAACGGTTTTCCGACTAGTAAATTTGACTACGTCCTTGGCATTACTACTCGACCACCTCCGGGTCTGATATTCTTGCTACTTTCTACTTTATGGTAAGGCAAAGTTATAACTAACACAGCCACCTTAACCAATTTGAAAAATCATCAATAGCTCTGTCATTTTTGACTTTAGGATAAAAAATAATGGGACACTTTTTGTACAGTATTCAATTTTCTATCGATTGAGAATATTGTATACAGGTGTCCTATTTGAAAAAATGGAACAATTTGACATAACTCGCGAACGCGATGTTCGATTTTTATTCTGTTTTCACCATACTGATGAGAGAAAGAAATGCTACTAGTTTGCCTATTTAACCGACTATGTAGCCCTAATAATAACAAAGTTAGCAATAGTGCCGACTTAAGTTTGAAAAACCTGTATATGGAAGTGACAAGAACCAATGCAAGTGAAACGTCTATAGTATATAAAAATATATATAGTTTATACTTAACTTGTGCTACCTTGTGGGTGAGATGGAAGCTACTAACACCTTGCTAAAAAAAATTTTTAAAAAAAATTATAATAGTAGTAGTAATAAAGTTTTGCGACACCTAATGCCACTCGACTGCCGTACCACGTGCGAGTAATTATAACAACAATGATAGTAATAATAATTAGAATTTAATTAAATTATTAGAAATTTGGCAATAGTTTGCTATTTAAGGTGTAATTGTATCAAATTTTCTTACTGAATATCTTCGAGGGTGAATTAACAATTCAGAATGTTTTTCTTGATCGCCAATTTTTTAAGATAATTCGGCAATAATTCGTGTTCTAGGGATATTACAAGGAAAAATATTTTATAATCGGTATCATTATGTATAACATACAACCAAAAATATTCAAAATTCAAAGTTTCAGACACCCTGAACATAGTTACAAACAAAAACTCGAAAGATAGCGTCGAAAAAATAATTGTTTGACTTGGTAGGTATTTTGGTAGAACCTAGAAATAATTGTGTATCGTACCTTTACATTTAAATCTTATATTAAATTAGGTTGTAACTTTACGGTGTAGGAAACAATAATATATCATTGTAGAATATAGTTTGAAACAATCGTACCCGAGTTTATTTTCCGTTCGGCATGAGTGAATATTGTCGAAAGCACTTGTGGTTGAAACATAAAAAAACGCAGTGGTTTTAGTTATTTAGTCAAACCATAGTTAGATTAAAACTTTATTTTTAATTATGTCGAGCTCACCTAATTAAGTCATATTTAAAGCGGCATTCATCATTGTCGCAGATAATTTGAAAGTTGCATGTGTGCCAAAATCTCCTCATTAAGAACAACCGTAACCGATATGTGACCTTTTTTTACTGAATTAGTGTACATCGATTAATATCTTTTAGATCTGAACTAAAAGCTAAATAAATTACATCTCAGGACACCTTCAATAACGAAGTGTGGAGGAAGAAAAACTCAAACGTTGTTGTGCCACGACGCCGTTAATCATTATCATTACGGACTGAAATTCCGAAAGGCAAAAGCTATTGTGTCTTGCCACAATCGTGTATCACTCAAAGGCAACATAACAACCAAAGACCGTGCAGTAAGTTCAGCAAAATCTTGATAAGTGGTATCTCTTAACTGCACGGCTCGACGACCAAACGAACGTGCAGTGAATGGCGACTGATAGTTACGACTTATGATAGATTAAAATTTCAGATAAAAGGTTAATGGCACACATTATAATCGTACGACAAAAAATAAATATTTCTTTATATTCCGTACTTAATAATTTTACGAAAAATTTGTTTTAAAAATCTTTAATTACTATCATTAAGTATTCGTAACGTTTATCTTCTATTTTATCTATTCTCAGATCCCTTACTTACTTGCTAATTTACTTGCAACATACTTTCAGCTTTCGTTACAAGAATTTCGTTTTTTTTTCTTTAAAACTACTGAAAGAAACATACTACGTATTGCAGTTAACACACGTGCAGGTATGTCAAGATTTCTTAGATGTAACTCCCTTGCAGGAACAATTTGTTATTCTAGTCAAGGCGAAAATCGTAATGTGTGTAATTTTTGTAAGTTCAATTAACACGATTGCGATTTATGCATATTCAGTTGAAGAGATCTCGTGAAATATTTTTTTACCCTCCGCTTTCGTTTCGATAGGGGCGTGGTTGAAAGAATGTTATTTTTTATAGCGCGACAGACGTTTTCACAGAAAGGAAGAATTTCGTGTAAGCGATTTATTCGGAAAGTTTTCAAAAGGAAAATATTGGTGTTATTTACGATATTTAATAGGGTAGTTCAAATTTAAAAGTATGCGCTTGTCGTATGTTACTGTTAAAAAAATTATTTCACGCAGTAAGAATGAGTCGTAATTTATTTTGTCGTAACAATAAATAGACATGAATGTATTTTGGATAAAAAATGATTATGTAGAATTTTAAGAGTGGAGTTTTATGAACGCTGTCGTATTATCGAAAATAATTCAGATATCTGCTGGTTTAGAAATTTTCGGAAAATTGCTATTACTTAACCTGATAAGTAACATAGATTACATAATAAGCGAGTTTGTTTATAAACGATTTTAAAGTGTTGATTTAGATAAAACATAAAAACATTGACAGAGTATGGTTATCCCCGCGTGTCCGACATAAGCAATTTATGTGTGACTACTAGATTTTTAAAAACAATATGTTAAATTATGAATTGCATACATTTTTTAATGCAGAAAGCATCAATGGATGCCTGTCATGTGTTAAAATTTTGTTTTAATGTAATTAAATCTATATTTTGAAGGGAATCTTCAATATTACTGGAAATCGCCACTGCACCATGATATTTAATGTATACGATAGTAATAAAACCCAATTTTCAAATGTTAATAACAAATAAATCACGTTAGAGAGTTTATCTGTCATTTCAAATTACCTATAATAAAGGTAAAATAAACCTGTTATATTTTACAAGTTAGTAGCTAGTTAAGAGGCATTTTCAAGGTCTCTATAGTGAGTTGATAAGCTCCTGTTTACAAGTGAGGAACAAATAAAATACTATACCCATCCAGAAATTAAGTGATCCTTTGTCGTAGCTATAGTAATGATGAATTTTATTTGTCAAATGTTACAAAATTTTCATTAAAATGGCAGATGAAGTAGTATATGTATGTATGTATTTAATTAATTGTATTTTACATAAAGTATTTACAATTTACATTTCTACAATTTATACAAACCATATAAAATCAATCACCTTTCTAACAAACCTAAACTCTAAATCGTACACAACTTTCTCTATCTACATTATTTCCTCCCTTTCTCTTTAATTCTATTATTCTTTCCCTGGTTCTTATCACCTCCTCCATCCATCTTACTCCTTCCCTCCCTCTTTTAATATCTCCCGTCTTTCCTTCTCCTCTTCTTTTAACTCCTCACATTCCCGACTTAAGTGTTTCAAGTTTTTCCACCCTTTCCCACACAGCCTGCACTTCCTTCTATCATCCTCCAACCACTACCTATTTTCAGCCTCCCCATTCTCACATCTAAACCTTGCTACTATTCTTTTCTTCTTCAACCTCATCCCCCCTCTTCAAATACCTCGGTATCCCTTCATTCACCAACTTCTCATATTTTCTATTATATTTCCTCTTCTAATTTTTCTTCTCCTTTCTTGCTTCTGAATATCTCTGTCCCTTTCCGTAATTTCCTCTCTTATTTTTATTCCCTCCCCCTCTCTTCTTCCCCTGTCCACCTCCTCCCTCGCATATCCCCCTCTTTTGTAATACAGCCTCCTGTCCTTCTGTCCATACCTTATCCTTCCATCTCTTACTTCCCTCCACACTTTTTTACAATCTCCCTTCTCCTCTTTTCTCCATACCTTCCTCATATTTCATTGCTATTCTCCCCGCGCGTATTCTTAATTTTTCCATCTTTATTTCCTCCTCAACTATGTACCCCGGCGTCTCTCTTTCCAACCCTAATATTCCTTTCCAATATCTCTCTTGCACTTTCTCCAACCTTTTCCATTCCTTCCATCCCCACACTTCCGCCCAGTATATCATTACACTCCTTATTATGCTCTCGCCCCGTATATCATTACACTCCTTATTATGCTCT
This sequence comes from Abscondita cerata, assembly GCA_030710515.1. NCBI lineage: Eukaryota > Metazoa > Arthropoda > Insecta > Coleoptera > Lampyridae > Abscondita > Abscondita cerata. Next base: position 1,362,703 of record JALBCR010000004.1, read on the forward strand.
TAAATAACCACCCCTCCTTATTACGTCATTACCAAACACACTTTCCCCCAACCCCACACTTGCCATATTATTCTCCTTCTTTTCCTTTTAATTCTTTTACATGTGCATCCTCCTTATTGTCGTACCTCATTCTATAGCCTAAATATCCCACCTACTTCATCCACCTTTTCTCCCCACTTTCATTTCTATCTTATCTTCCCCCCCCCCTCTTTTCTTTTGAAAAACTAACATTTTGGTTTTCTCCACATTTGCCTTCACTTTTTTCCTTCTATGAATTTCTTCACTGTCCCCATCATCCACACCATTTCCTCCCTTGTTTCGCCACTACCACCACATCGTCCGCGTACGCCAAAACCCATACGTTCACCTTCCCAATCACTATTCCTTCCTGCTGCCTACCCTTCAATGTCTCCTCCAAGTCTTCTATTTATAAAGAAAATAGGCTTGGGCTAAGTGGACACCCTTGTTTTAATCCCTTGCTTGTCCAAAACCCCTCACTCAATTTTCTCCCCAATCTCTCTCTTATGTCATCTTTTATGTACTGGGCATATTATTGCCTCCTTCCATTCCATCCGTAACTTCTCTTCCCTCCATATCTTATTCATTATTTTTCTCATCTTCTCCCTCATCTTTTCTCCTGTATACTTCCACTGTTCCCCCTGTATCCCGTCCGTACCTACAGCTTTATCTTTTCTTATTTTTTCTTTTTGTTTTTATTTCCTCTTCTGTAATTTCACTTCCATCTTCAGCTACATCCTCTACCTTTCTCCTTATCCTATTTGGTCTTTCTTCTTTACCATCTAATATCCTCTTACAATATTCCCTCCACTTCATCATATCTATCCTCAACCCTCATCCTCTCTTCTTCCCTCTCTCCTTGTTTATGAACTCCCATGTTTCCCCTTCCTTCCTCAAACTCTTTATCTTCTCCTCCATCTTTTCCTTATATACTTTCTTTGCCTTCGTGCACTCCTTTCTATACCTTGCTTGTAACTTCAAAATTTTCATTAAAATGGCAATGAAGTAGTGTCAGACAATATTCTCGCTGGAGCCGCAATAGCAAACGAGGCAATCGTGCGGATAATATCGAAATCCGCCAATGACTGGATGAAAACCAATTCGGTAAAAATAATTAATGAACCGCGTTATTGGGGTATTTCCAAGAGTTGGTATGTTTACGAAATTTTAGTAGGTACGTAATTTTCTCAGATCTTGGTTTACAGTCAGAATCATATTCTCCCAATTCGCTTTGGACAAAATTGCCGATGCTCCGTAAAAAGAGTTGGTTGTTAAGAAGAATATTGAGAGTTGTAAAAAATTGAATCAACGATATTTGAAGCAAGTTCAGAAAGGGTATCGCCCAAAAAAAGTCTAAAGTTCTTACTCGGGAGCAGGTTGTCACATTTATCAAAGAACCCGCCGATTCCCATCATCTGACGCATAAGGTAAGAGCTTTATTTGTACATAGACTTCTATCTACAGGTTGCATTTTTGATGGGCATATTCGGCGCTTGCTGAAGGGATGAACTCGTGAAGATGAGATTTACAGATGTTTGGGATATGGGGGCATACATATTTGTTGAGATTCCTGTAACTAAAACTGATAAAGGGAGAAGTTTTATTACTATTGAGGAATTAGATATGAATGCACCGAGTATAATAAGACATTACATATCTTTGCGGCCCGCAGGCGTGTCTGATGATAGATATTTTTTGGGGCTCCGAGGAAACTGTTGTACGTGTCAGCCGGTAGGTAAACATACCTTTGGGAGTATACCTTGCAAGATTGCAACATATTTGGAGACGCCAGATGCTACAAGTTGCATAAGACATTGTCTACGACGTACAGGTTCTGATGCTGACAAACTTGATGAAATTGGGAGGGGGCAGAGTCAATCAGTGGCAAGGGAATATGTTGATGACACTCACTACTCGAATGTCTGTCTATGTGTCAAGCTGGTGTGGACTTCTTTGGCCAGTTCCAAAATTATACTTTTAATTTCAAAGAAATTTAGGACAATGCCGGGAATGACGTCCACACATTATATATAATATATTTTCTGTTCAGTTGATTAATAAATAAAGTAGTTTTCTGTTTCTCTACTTTGTAGTCTTTACTTTATCATGTATTTTATTTTTGTTCAAATCTAGTGCTCTTATAGAAATAATTCCCTTTAGAAAAATAAAGCCCGTCGCTATCTAAAATTTCGGTTGCCATGTTGAAAAGTATTATTTGCTAGTTAATGTGTCTTGATTCAGGATAATTACGACTGTATAATTATCAAGTATGACATAATTTTTTTTGCAGGAATGTTACTAAATTATGAGCACTCAAATTATCCCAAATCTAATTTTTGAGCACTATTACTCTGCAAGCCACCCCCTTCACTCGTAATCGAAGTCAAGAAAGAAGTACATTGAAAATCGGGAAATGCTTTTAGAAAATTATTGTGTGATTTCTGAGCAGACAAACAGAGTTGCATGTTCGTGTTATTGCTGTAGAAAAGTTTTCGTCCTAACCTCAACAGAGTCTCTGTTGAATAAAGATTGTTTTTCTAATTTTTGTTGGGGAAATAGGGCCACGTTAAAATTACGTGAATTTCTTATGCGCATGCGCATACGTTATTACATGCGCAGAAGGAACTCACGCAATTTTAAAAAAGAATAAAAACAACTCGAATTATTGAAATGTCAAAGTTTCGAATGTTCTTTGTTCTCATTGAGTTCTTCATCCAGAAGGGTAAAAGCCCCTGAAGACTATTAACTATTTTTAAATAAGCCTTGGTAAAGCCCCTCACATAGGGAACGAAACGTCGGTAATTTCAACGATTTGACTTGCTTTTGTTTCCACCTCCTCCAAGAACGGGTTTTAGAACATATTCTAAATAGACACAATTTTTTAAGTAAACCTGGGCTGAAATTCTTCTAATTTCGTTTGAATCCACGTAATATACACAGTGTCGCGTTTACGATGAAGACTCCGCCATATCTTGTGAATTTAATGAGTATGTGTTCGAAACAAATATTTGGATCCATGTTTTAAAAATTTAAATAGAATATTTGCATTTTATTTTTTCATTATGTTGGTTTATACTCGAAATTATTTTTAATTTCATAGCTAGTATCGCTAATGCAAAATCTTTTAATTTGCTCTTCTACACATCACTCCTATAGGACTTTTATTCACTTCAATTTGGATTTGACATGTAAGTGAAAATAAACCAAACAAATAAAAGTAATATATGCTCGAAAAACGTATAATTTTTAATCTCGCAATCAATTATTATTTATTGACAAGCTCTGCGAAAAAATTAAAACAATGGAACATTTTCGTTTTAATTTTTGTTTAAATTTCCTTTGACAAAATAAAATTAACAAATAACAATGAAAAATTAATGAAATTGAAAATACAAAATAATTAAGGCAAAAACAAATTTAATAACAAGAATTCGATGTTTAATTAAATTTCGAATTATTGTGGTTATTGCATTATAAACGAAAGCGGTTGTCAACACCACATTTACAAATCGAAAATAATTTTTTGGGTGTAGTTTTCTTCTGACCTAATCTTTTACGTTCATTCATTCTCACGTTCCAATATCGGAAGTCCAACTATTTAGTTGTTAATGTCGTTGACCATCAAAGCACTTCTTCCTGTCAGTTTAATTTGCAGGTCCATTATGTGCTGTGCAACGTAGCATTAAGAAGTCGATGAAACATAAAACTGAAACTGCTTTAATTTACTATTCTCTAATAGCTTAATTGTATGAACAATAGTAGAATTTACATTCGCCATTAGTACGACTAATGATATTTGATTGACCTTTGAATTATTTTGTACACACACAAATTTATATATTAATTAATCATTAATTTCTAATATTTTACTTTAATTCTCTTTTAATAAATTTTCATCATACATTTGTGTCCTTGTCCCATCTACTTTTCCTCTCCACATCATTTTCTAAATTTATATTATTTTTTAATATTTCTTTAAATCTACATTTTCCTTTTAGTGTTTTCAGTTTAGTTTCAACATACGAATTCAAGACTTAATTCAAGATTTAATTTCTTTAGTAGGACGCATGAAATAAATTTTTGGTTTTGGTTCTTTCATGATCGATCTGCAATAGTTACTAATGAAATTCAATATACTGCACTAAAGAAAAAATCTATCAAAATCGATTACTTCAGTATAAAACAATTCAAATCAACTATGCTTCAATTATTGACTAAACAATACGAATATCAATAGGAAAACTTGTTTTGTAATAAAATCAATATCATTTGTAAGTGTGACAAACTTTTCTACCACGTGCTGTTTTATACGTTCCAAAATTAACACTCACATTTCTTATCTCGTTTTCAGTTACATTATTTTTTGGAAATGTGTTACTATGGTTACTTTGAGTAATATGTTAACATAAGTTCGTAATTGTGTACAACTGATTAAATGAAATTCGTTTTACGTAATTATTTTATTCTATTTACGTTCATTGATTACTTGTTGTGAAATGCGGACGGCATAAATATATTATGAATTAATTCTAAATGATTTTGTTCTTAAAATAAAAATGCCACCTGGCGTAAGTAATTAAGTACATAAAAGTTTTTCATCTATAAATATCATTCGCAAATTCGCATAATTTATTTTTTGAAATATGTCTTGCGTCTTATACAGTAATATTTCATAAATCAAAATTTTATTAGGTCTTTTGAATGGCAAAATTTAAAAAAAACTCAGGTTTTACAACATTTAATAATCTGAAATATTTTACATTCATCAAGATTCTTTCAGAAATTAAATTAATTTGAAATATACAATCTTAAATACTATTTGAAAGTTTACAAAGTTGACATTTGAAATTGTACGACAAATAATAAAAATAAAAATTATGTTAGGTGTATTTCTTTGAAATGATCTTTCATTAATTTTTATTTGATGTTACTACATATGATGACTTCCTTGTTTGGATAATGACGTCACGATTTTAATTTCAGATTATTCGAAGATAATTTCGATTTCAAGGAAGCACTGATGATTACTTTAATAAATTTCAACGGAACGTACGTTAGTTAGTTCAACGATGTTAATTATTTTCACTTTACATATTTATCCGGAATGACATAACTGTGATTAGGTTTTATCTTATGCCGAATACTCGATTATTTTGGTACAAATTAAGAAAATTGTTTAGTTTGATCTGGTAAAAAAATGTGCTATGGAAGGTTTTTAACACGAATTCTTATATACAGGGTGGCCTATTAGTGCGAGGAAGGTGGATATCTCGGAAAATATTGGAGTTAGAAATAAACTTTCGCAATGAAAGTTGTGTAAAAATGAGCTGCACATTTTTTAATTATTTTCGTTTATACATGGTGTTCCATAAAAGTGCGACATACCAAAGTTATGGTTTTTTAAATAGAACCACCCATTTTTTATTACAAATTTGGATTTCTTGCGAAATCCTAATGTGACTTTATGCATTGTACATAGTCTCTAAAATGGAGCGTTTATTTCACTTTTTCGGTGAAAATTGACTTTTCGAAAAAAATAAATAACTCAGTTATCTTGGAATTTATGCCAACTGCGATTTCGCAGCTTTAATATGCATTACAAGTGCTAACTACAGCTGATTGTTCACCTTTCCAACCTCGCTTGATTTTGAGTAATCAGTTATTTAAATTGAACTCCCTAAATTCATAGCTAACTTGATTTTTCAAATGGCACCACCAATTTTTTATGTGCCGTTAAATGTAGAATCTCATGGGTTTTCTAATGATAAGATTGTAAGTATCTAACTCTTACACAAAAATCCGCAAAAATCTGTAAGAGTTAGATACCTACAACCTTATCATTAGAATGCTTATGAAATTCCACGTTCAACGGCACATAAAAAATTAGGTGGTGCCATTTGAAAAATCAAGTTGTCTATGAATTTAGGGAGTTCAATTTAAATATTTCGTTACTCAAAACTGAGCAAGGTTAGAAAGGTGAATACTAGCCTTAGTTAGCACATGTAATACATTTAAAGCTACGAAATCGCAGTTGGATAAATTCCAGGACTGAGTTATTTAATTTTTTCGAAACGTCAATTTTTCCGGGAAAAGTGCAATATTGCGAAAACCCTCCATTTTAGACACTATGTATAATGCATAAAATCACATTAGAATTTCCCAAGGAATCCAAATTGGTAGTAAAAACTAGGTGGTTCTATTTAAAAAAACATAACTTTAGTATGTCGCAATTTTCTGAAACCCTGTATAAACAAAATAATTTTAAAATGTGCAGCTCGTTGATTTGCACAACTTTCATTGCGTAAGTTTTTTTCTAACCCCAATATTTTCCGAGATATCCACCTTCCTCGCACTAATAGGTCAATGTTATCTGTAAATGCATGTGTACTTGAATATGAAAATTCGTAATATTTTTCTCACTTTTTCGAGCCAAGTCGCGGCACACTTTATACAGGGTGGTGTTTCGAAAACGGGTCGTAGGAATTTAGCATTGTGAACTGGTTTTTTTCGAGTTCTTGCTCGTCCTTTCAAGTGACAAAAATGGTTTTGATATCAAAACGCATCTAAAATTATCAGAAATCAGCTGAATTTCACGCTCTTTTTGAAAATTCATCAATAAAAATTAGTAATTTTGATGTTTATTTATTGTAACCTTCCTATTTAATTTAGTTCTAATATCATTCGAAGCTGTTCCTTGGGAATAAAGCTTTTATTTGCTTATTAATGACTTTCCTATCAGCTTTATTGCCAAAACATAGGAATGTTGATTGTTTAGAACAACCCAATACTATTTTCCTTCATTATCAAAACTTACTTTTATTTTTATTGACAAATTGAAAACAACGTGAAATTCAGCTGACTCCTAATAGCAACAGCTGTACGGTACTAATTTTAGCTTCATTTTGATACCAAAACCATTAACCTATGACCCGTTTTTCAAAAAGCAGTATATGTTCTTAGACGTGTACAACACCAACATTTCGGCTAATCTTGTCATACAAGCATAGGTGGCTAGGAATCATTTTACGGTTTAATTTTTGCCAAAAAGTCGTTCGTAGCTATCTATACGCTCTTACACTTTTATGAGTATCTAGGAAATGCTTATTTATGTTAACCAGTCTCAAAATAAATTTAAGGAAAATCGAATCAGGAAAATCGCCTATAACAAACTAAAAACTTTTTATAAATACACAAAAACTAGAGTGAATTTCGATTGAACTTCGTCATTCTGTGGATGTGGCTAAGGTTCCAGTTTATAACAATTCACATTCACAGCCCTCTCTAGTTTATCTCTCGTTATAAACATTGAATGTTTTCGAACGAGTCTCAAAAATTTAGCCCCTAAACTGATATGAAAATGTTTTTTTCTAATTTTCCATATAAAATGACATATTTCATAATTGCAGTGCAATCAAAACTGTACCAGAAAATTTTTCAAAAACAAATTTTTCAAAAGCAATTACTCAAAAACAATTTTAAAATTTTAACACTATCAAAAAACTGTTCACCTCTAAAACAAAAATCGAAGTGCGCTGCCGAATTCTGTAAGTATTTGGGTTTTGTAATTACAGGGGTTTCTTAAAATGAACACAGTGTATATTATATGCCGATCTAATAAATTACTGCATTGATTTTTCATCTGTTTGGAATTTCATGAGTATTAGGTAGAGAATTTTAGATATTTTCATTGTAAAACAAAAGTAAAATACAATTTTTAAACATAAAATTTATATTCTTTACTAAAACGATAATTTGACTCTTTTAAAGAACTTTAGCAACGAAAAAAGTAAGGTAATTTTTTTGACATTTTTGTCCAAAGGAAAAAGGTTGCCTAATTTGAGGCAGGTGGGTATATTTGAGATGTTGTCACAATATGAGATACTATTCGAAGAATCCATTCGCAAAAGAAGCAAATGAAGAAACTACTGTTGATCTCTCCACAACTTGCATGTGTCCATCTGCTACACCGAATACATTTTGCCCACTTCTCGCCATGTCTATCTTCGGAAAATCAACCCATACAGAATGAACATTCAGGATCACTTCTACCATTATCGTCTGAAAAAGAACCAGGGTAAGGTTTTCATTGCTTTCTGAACTCGAACTGGATTCTGTGATTTTCTTGATCTTTTAATCCCTGAAGCAGAGGGCTGATTTATTTCTACATCCGTGATACAAGATAACGTAGAACCACACAATTTTTTTATGGGTTACTTTTAGCGGTTTTTTTTCTTTTGGTCTTAATATACCTTTTAATTTATTAAGGTAGTTCTCTTTTACGTTATTTGAATGGAGCGGGAGACAAATTATCTTTACATGGTTTCCTTTGGCTAAATCAATAAGTGTGGTGTTTATTGCAGGGAGGAGGGTAATGGGCATCTAATACAAGTAACAGAGGGTCAGAAGTATTCGGTTTTGCGTATTTGATAAATACTTCAATCATTTGGTAAAAATGTCTGCCTGTAACCAATCTGCAAGTGCTCCACTTGGAACTTCCAACGTTCCAACATTAACTCTGACTTCATGTTTTTTTCTGGGAGAAATTATTACAGGTGATGTGTAAACTTCACAGGTACTAATGTTGAATATTTTATTACCTACTGCTGAAGTAAGTGACGAAACCTGTTAATCCCCCTTTCAGAGAGATACCCTACCTGTGCTTGTCTTGGGCCACGGTAATGCCGATTTTGTCAACAATAAACACTCTTCAAAGGAATCTATACTATAGTTGCACTTTACTTAATAAGTGTTAGCTGTATAGCCAAAGTGATATCGTATTGCAGAAAAAAATTAAGAGCTACCTAGAATTTAAGCTGCCATCTCAAATTAGGAGTCTTTCCTGTATATTTTTTATTAATAGTGTTAGCAAGTTCGTCAGATAATTATTGCAATAAAATTATTACAATGATGATGAAAACCGATCGTTGTGTCCCATAAAATGTAATAATTGACTATATTAAAGATCAATTATCAATGGTCAACACACGACTCCATAAAAGAAGTTGTAGGCACCACAAGAAAAGTTTCAATAGAAAGGTGTTCAGATTTCAAACCATTCATTGCAAGTGTACAAGGTGCCCAATTATCTATTGACACCGGCATTCATCCTTAAGATTCGGGAAGAAATATTAAGAATGCATCTAAACTGTCCTTGGTCGCGTTTGTAGTCATGTTGTCAGCACACTTGTGTTCGTTGGTTAAAATTATCGGATATAGCTACTGCTCTATATGCATTTTTAATATTATCATTAAAGTAAGCAATTATCTGTTTTCATCTAAAGGCTATAGATGTCTAATTTTGGGCTTAATTAGTTTACGTCCAAAATTGTGTATTTTGTCTTTAATTACCCATAGCACTAAAATAATCCAGCGGACGTCCATTAAAATCTCACATACTGTCCATTCACTTATGGACCAAATATGAGATTTATATGGACCTTTGGTAATCGTTTCAATATATCACGGCCACTTCCCACTCGTCTGGGTAGCGTGAAAGTGTAAAGTCAAACTCTCTTAATATAAGGAGGCGATAAGAAGGTCTACTTTCAGTGAACTGGTGAATTTTACATTTTTTTTTGTATTTCGAGAGATATATTCAATATGGAAACCTTATGGACGTCCATTAGAAGAGTTCAAATAGATGTCAGAGTTGTGACAAATGGATACTGAGTGACGAATGTCCAAAGGACAAAAACGGATTTACAATGAACGTACAGATATACTTAATCTAGAAAACTTACCGTTGCTTAGACGATTGGATGACGGACTTCTTTGTGGGTACGGCTTCTATCTCCAAACTTAAACGTCATTATATCATTTTTGCTTGAAAAGGTTTCATTTTTGTTGTACTCGTTCATAAACTGTCACAGAAGACAATCTCAATACCCCAAATTGCTTTTAGCACCATTGCTGTGTCAACGGCTAGTCTACTATTGGCACTTTATTGAATACGTTTTTTTAAAATCTTTGTTATTTATCGGGTGATTTTGAAACGCTTTTTTTGTATTTAATATTAAAAACCGAATGAGGTATCTCAACGTTCTCTATTTATCATTAAGCCTAAATGCCAACTTACAGTTCTGGAAAATTCATTTTAAAAACACTTTAAAAAAACTTCAGTATTATTCACGAGTCGCTTGTATTAGGACTTCTACAAACACAGCTTCTCTTTAAATGTCTTTGCAACTGAAGAAAATTTTGGTTTTATCCAGACAAATTATTTAGGGTATTAAAAGACATCATAAAAAATACTGCGATCATGTCATGGTGAAAGACGCAATGTTACGTCTTGCAAATTATTGAAGGAGGGGTTCTCATCGCTTGCAACTAAATTTTTACCTGTCATTGTTCCAATTATTCTCTTATGGAATTTTACTGTGTATCCATCATCCACAATTTCTACTTTAGCTTCAAAATGACGTTTCGATTTTTTTGATAATAATTCTATGAGAACAAAGTTATTAATTCCTCCCCTCCCATCGTCGTTTTCATTTTCAGTTTTCAAATAAATGTTCAGGCCTTTTATCATCTGTCGAAGAATCTTGCAGGTCTGTACTCAAAATGTTTTCAGGACCACTACTTTCTTCTATTTTTTCCTTTTTTCACACCTTTTGAAATATTTGTAGTGAACTTTTCTTCAATTTTCGTTTTCTTATTTCTTCAACAAGTGTTCTTGTTTTTGTATAGGGTCGTCAAGCGAGAATGCACACTTAGTTATGTATTACTACAAAATTAACAGGAAATTTGCGCGCGAGTTCAATGAACTTATTAAAAAAATAACCCAATATCGTATTTTAGAAATATAAACCAAACATTGTTTTTTTTTAAATGGAACACTATGTAACCGTTGCAGTTCACAAATAACTAATAGATAAAATTTAAGGTGACGGCTCTAGCGAGGCAACCTAGAAAAGAAGGAATACAAGAATAGTGGGCACGAAGTAGCGTACTAAATGCTTGGAGGATCCCAAATTTGTAAACGTTAGTACAGCAGTGTCCGGCTACAGTCGGTGAAATGGGGAAGGTTCTTAGGAGAGCTAAAAGAAATAACTGCTGAATAACCTGGCGCCACCTGCTGGGTAACTGAGAGAAATAAAACCGATCAGCAGGAATTCAACTGGTTTTACTTAAAATCTAACACGCTACAACAAATGCACATTTAAGAGAGAGACAAAAGACACAGAAATGTAACACATACAATTTAAAATATTAGGATTATTTAGTAGGAACGACAAAGTCTGTCGCATAGAACTGCATGCATTAGCAATAACCAATTACTTGCCGTACGCGATCAAATTTGTATTAATGCAGTTAAGTTTCTCGTTTATTAACCCCAGAATCTAGACAGCGTACCAATTTAGGATTGGTGAATAAGAAACTTGTCGTACACTCGTCACATGCATGCGGTGGCTTAAAACTAATAACACACGTTTCAAATATAGGATGTAGCTTCCGCCAATCCAAAAGGCCTTTTGATTCAGCGTACCCCTCGAAACTCTGAAGGAGTTCGTGCCGACAACACTAGCGTGAGAGTATGGAGGCTACCCCGAATCACAAATCGTCTTAAATACTAAAGGTAACTACTAAAGGTAAGACCGCTTGATATCGCGTGTACTCAGGTTTCGAACGCATGGAAAATATGAATAAGTTTCTTAAAACGATAACTTATCTGTTTATGGTTGTACGTAATGCTGATAACGACGGCCCTTGCTAACGACACAGCTACTTGAAGATCAGAATGAGTTCGCTGGGAAATAATAGAAGACCCAATTCTAGGAGTCGAAGTTGTCGTTGTGAACAGCGGACGGCCTGCGTGCGAATACCCTGAACCGTTGAAGGAGATTCGGCCAGGTGTCTCCGAGATTGGCAACAATACAAACTCCGGCACGTTTTGTGTCACGAACGGAATTGTAATTGCTCGTTTCTGCGTCTCCAGGAATTATCCAGACATTCAATTGTGAGAAGAATTTGAGGTCCAGACACGTGCTAAATCATATGTCGTAATTAGCAATTAATAAAACCGCTAAATCCACCAAAATAATAGCAAAAAAACCCACTTACGGCGTAAATAGTCGGTATATTTTTCCACACTCAATTATTGTGAAATTATCGAAGCCACATAGCAGTTTTATGTTTAATTTTTAGCTTTGTACAGCACGGCTATCCGCCCAGGAACAAAGAACGTTTTTCAAGATGTTGGCCCGCCGTTTTGAGTAGAAATCCCCAAAATTACGATTCACCAATCGGAAAATTCGGTTCAAAGCGCGGTAAATTTGATTCGTGTTGCAACGCGCAACTTAAAGATTTCGTACTGTAACAACTATCTATATTTTTTGATTTTGGAAATTTACGATTTGATATCAGGAATAAAAGGGATAAATCTGTACAGCTCTATCCGTGTATCCGTCAAAATTCTTGACCTTCCTGTTCTTCTTCTTCTTTCTTAGGACCTGGTTTGGAAAACGGCCATAGGACAAGAGGAGAGACGATGTCATTCTGAATTTCACAGCTAGCAGAAATGTTTGATGTTTCCTCCTATTTTATGTTTTCCAATGATTGTGATGTCATTTTGCGACATAATATTTTCTACATCAGGACGATCGGTCACGTAAGAAGAGATATATTATCATCTCAAATATATGTTATTCTTGTAGGGCCAGATTCCTGTTGCAAAAAGCCTTTTACGATATTGGTTATTGTAAAAGCTTTCGTGTGAGCAGATGCAACTATTTCCGATGTATCAAAGTTGGTTATTGGTTTTCGAGGATGATTTATTATCCAACGATTTGATTGATTATAAAAAGTTTTATAGGGACCAAAAACCTTCCTATCAAACGGCTGAAGTTTGTGAGATGTGTGTGGGGGGGTTTTGTCAAGAGAACCACGCCGTTTTCTTTCGTAATGTCAATTTCCTCGATTGATATCAATAATAAGCAGAACTTTCTTATTAACGTAAATATTCCACAAATAAGTTTTTGATAATTCATCCTGATGGGTTGGCGCTTCCTATCGTTTGGAGTACCTTTGAGCATGTGATCCTTAAAGTGCACCCTATGAAAAATAAGCATAGGTGGGACATGATTACCAACTGCGGTATTGATTGCAGCTACTATTGTCACATTAACACCTATTTCCCCAGAAGTTACCGTTCTTATTTTTTTTATCCTTTTGCTGCTAAAATCTTAGGAGGAACATGAACGGCTGTGTTGGTAGTCTCATTGAGGCTATGTATATTTAACATGGATCAAAGTTTAATTGGTCATACTTTCTTCAAGTCAGCGAAAAATCATCAACTCCTGATAAATTACTAAATTTTCGAAGAATGGCATGTTTATATCAAAATTTTAATTGACATTACCAAAGTGATCGATACTGTCAATTATAGAATTTTATTAAAAAATCTTTGGTGGAAATACTCAAATATTTGGTTCTCAGTTACATTTTTAACAGAAAACTGAAAGTTAATATTTATAGTATTTTTAGCTTACCGTATGAGGTGTTCCTCAAGGGTCAATTTAGGACCTTATTGTTTTTAATGTATATGAAACTATTTATGCTTCAAAATATATTATTATTATTATTATTATTTATGTAACAATATTATCTGTGATATTAATTACACAAAAACAACTATGAAATAAAAGTATTTGAATATTACATTTTCGGTAACTGCTATTTAATTTTTAGTTTTAAATATATCAGTTACGATCACGAGTTTTGTAACACATTATTTGTATTGTTAACGGATATATAATGCCTGTATTTTTTTGCTATTGCGTATTTGTTTTTAAAATGTTTTCCTATAACTTAAGTTACTTACTACGGAAATATCATTTTGTATATTCGAAACAGTACAATTGATAGAAATGGAGAGAGAGAGAGCTATGCCGCCTGAATTTGATTTTACCCCAAGCACGCAGATGCAGAATTTTTGAGGTAATTCTGTAGGGCTCGGTACTTAAAAAATGATTTTAGTAAGTTTTCCATAACATTTTTATTTACTATAGAGTAAAATAAAAGTATATAATATAATAATGAATTTGATTTTGTTGGCAAAATGCAAAGAACTGTCCAAAGTTCTGCGGACGTGTGATGTTTTTTGCCACATTTGCTATAAAAATCATAGAAAATTTTATTACCATTACATACCGTGTGTCTCTGGCAAGATGCAATATAGGATTTTTACTATAGAAAAAATTTGATATGATCGACTATTGCTATGAAAATTACTCAATACGTTACGGCATTGTGTTTAAGTTAGAAAGAGAGAGCAAGTGTAGAATGTCTAATCTTCTTTCAAATGTAAATATTATTCTTTAAGTTTGTAAAAAGTAAGTATTTAATATTTTGTGATTTTATGAAAATTCTAATCAATGTTCAGTTGCTTTCATATTTTAATATAGCTATTGAAGCAAGCATAATAAAATAATTTTGCGTAAAACCTGTTCGTATTGAATTTGAGGTTAAATGAGTCGTTTGTTTTCTTGTATTGTAGATCTGTGTGTAAACTATTAGACATACTACTTGCATCTTGCAAGAATATACAGGTATTGTAAAGTGAAAAGTTCATTTTTAATTCAATACAGTTGTTATTATAGATAAGCTGATATTTCGATTAGTATGGATCGAGTAGTTTGTCTCTACCGCAGGTCTCTACCGATAAACAGAAGTTGGTGTTCTAAGGACTTTATTTGGAATCAGCAAAGTAAAGTATAACCCAGAATTGGAGGAGTTATACATTTTTAGCTTCGTGATCGTAAACAATTTTTGAAACTCATGGGATTAATGAAGATTTTCAGAAAATGCCCGATTAAGGTTTTTAATGTTATGAATAATGAGAGCGTAAAGGTTTGTGCTTTAAATTATTTAATTTGTTATTTCTCTTTTGACTTTCTATTTTAGGTTTTACTAGAATCCGGGAGTCAACAAATAAGATAACAAGATTATTATTTTATAACCATCCAAGAACAATTGTAAGACATGTTGTAATTTCAAATACAGTTTTTATTAAAAGTGATTGTCGTTTTAAGTTTTAATTACATCGTATTAAAATTTTTTCTATAAATGTGTTAGTAGTCCTGAAAAGGACCGATTTGTTTGTGGATATACAGATGTGAAAGGTAAAAGGTATTATATACGAAGTGGTTCGGTCATAGAAGTTTCGTTGCACATTGGCAATCATATTTGGTGGTATATTGAAGCAAACTTCCACAATTTTATTTTTAAAGACTCAATTGTGTCGTGAGTTCTGTCGGTATAAACCTTCGAAGATATGTAAGGCCATAAAAAGAAGTCGTTGGGGACAAGCCTGGTGATCTTGGTGGCCAAGTAACTTCTTCACCTCTTCCAATCCAGGTTCTAAGAAGTGCTTTATTTAAAAGTTGTTTTATTTGATTCGCATTATGTGCTGGACATCCAACATACTGATACCGCAAACTACATTGAGAAAAGTATATGAAGATGAGTCTTCATCAGAAGACGACGATGTAAATGCTTCATGCCTATATTGTGACGAACTATATTCCAACTCCAAGTCTGGTGAAGGCTGGATCATGTGCGCGTCATACACCAAATGGTCTCATGATGCCTGTGCTAATGTGGATGACGAAGATGAACACTAGATTTGTAATTTTTGTGCGAAATGAATGTTCTTCTTTCGAATATTGTAATCCCTTCTCAACACTTCTTTTTGTTCTTTTTTATATAATCAGTTAACCTCCCGGTTTTACCCGATCAGTTCAGTAAAACCAGGTACTTTGACATATCACAAAAATATGGCAACAACAATTTATGGCGGTCAAACAAAAAACAAATTTTATGACTTATCACAACTATACTATTATCTCAACTTCTCAATCACTCTGAATAGTTATTTGCACTTTCGCACGAGTTAGGAACAATATTTTTTAGACGGTTTGAACAACATAACTGAAACTAATTATTAATTTCCAATTCCATCGGAGACAAATTCCTCTATAATCTGGATACCTTAAACCGTTGCTATGGTCATGTTGTTTATTATTTTAAATTGTTTCTTATTCTCGCTGTGAATTTCTGAATTTCTAAAAAGTGTGTTATCTCCTCTAAACTGTAAACGATAAAATATTGATAGTGATCTGTAAACTCTGAAATATGGATAATGATGAAGATAGTATTTTGGAAGCAGCAAATGAAACCAGTCTCAAGTTGTTGCCCCCTAAATCCCGGCAACGCTATGAGGAAGCTTATAGCAAGTTTATGGAGTGGCGAAAGCAAAACAGGGTAAATTCTTCGTTTTCGCAAAACGTCCTGCTTGCGTATTTTGGAGAGCTGTCGAAAAAATTGCCCCAAGCACATTATGGACGCAATTTTCTATGATAAGAAGCAGGCTTATTGTTTACCAGAATACTAATATTAGTCAATATCCTAAATTGAAAGCCTTTCTGAAAAGAATGTCGCAAGGATACAAACCGAAAAAATCGAGAACTTTAACTGCTGAAGAAGTTAATAAATTCATAAAAGAAGCGCCAGACGGCAAATATTTGTTACAGAAAGTAAGTACATCCCTATAAACAAAAACCCTTCATCATTTGAAGTTTCAATTTTAGGTAAATTTGGTGTTCGGAATTAGTGGAGCCATGCGAAGGAACGAATTGGTCCAATTAAAAATTAACGATTTAACTGATGTCGGTTCGGACGGAATTGTAAAATTAGGTGACACCAAAAATAAAAAGGATCGCGTTTTCACGATAGTTGACGGTATCTATCGCAAATATGCTGCTTTTTGACAACCAAATACGTCTGAACGTCGCTTTTTTTAAATTATCAGCAAGCCAAATGCACTAAACAGCCCGTTGGAATCAACAAGATAGGTAGCATCTCAAAATTGATTGCGACCTACCTTGGTTTAGAGGAACCCGCATCTTACACGAGCCACTGTATGAGGCGATCATCTTCCACCATTTTTGTGGATGCTGGTGCTACGATTGAAGATCTGAAACGCCACGGTGGATGGGATTCTTCATCAGTGGCGGAAGGTTACATAGCAGAGTCTATTGGGCACAAAATGAAAGTTGCTAAAACAATCACTTCGGCCGTTAAAAATTTCATTCAAATAATAATTGTGCACAATTATTTAAATCCTAATAATCCGAATTTGTGTATAAACTATAAAACTAGAAAATTGACGATCGGAATAGGACTTCATCCATTGGCCGAATTCATATCATGCACCGTGAATGATATGAATTATTTCCACACTGGTCAGTGATATTTTGAAGTTTCGATCTCAGGTTGCTACTTTGATATGTGTCACTTTCATGACAAGCCGTCTAAAAAGTCATTTTCCGATCACCAATAATTTTTTACAAGCAATTATAAACTAAATACCCGGTTTTATCCGACTCTCCCCTACCTACTAGCTGTTCTCTTTCATGTGCAAACCTCAAAAATTCGAATTTTGTTTGTTGGGCGGCTAAGGGACCCTTTGTGGTTCGACCATGAAAGTAGATTTATGCACTCTTTATTTAAATTAGCCTTTATACACAATAATTATTAGTGCATGTGCTCCTTATACAAACTATTTTTTATCAAAAGAACAAAGACTTATAGTCTTGGGTATAAGATCGGGAAAAATAAAATGTGGTTTTCGATTTGACTAAAAATTGGTGAATACTATTATTAAGGTGAGGAATAAAGAAATACAAACAGTTGCGATTAAAATTTTACTGTCAAATAATTACACACATTCAGTACTAACATTTAAAATGAGACGTTATTAATTGAATAATGAAATGCAGTGTTCCCAAACGTTTGGAATTAACATTTTATTTTTTTAGATATCCACGAAGTGGGCCTTCTTTAGGAAAGAGGATCGGTTGCTCAATTAAAACCAGTGTTTTTCATTAGACCAACGTTTCGGCCAACCTGGTGGCCTTTCTGAAGGTATCTTTATTAAGACAAAACAATTAATTAAGTACAAATATATAAAAACCAATCAATTGATAAAAATTACAAAAATTATTTATATAAAAACATTGTTAATAAAATTTATTATAGTAAAATATCACAGATAATTAATGATCGTACAAATTTAAATAAATCTACTTGCCTAGAAAGAAGAAATATCACTATAAGAAGAAGGCTTACCAATCCTCTCTCCTAAAGAATTCGTGGATATCTAAAAAAAATAGTTTAAATCTAAGGAGATAACCATTTAAAAATTAACACTTTATGTTCTTCCATTTTGATCAATATTTATAGTGTATAATTTTTTCCTAATTATTTGATCAGTGATAACCTTTCTCTCATTCCTGATGTTGAGAAAATACTGTAATATAGCAGATGGTTTATTTAAAATAACCTGATATTTTGCAGTTACGAAACGATTTCAAAATGCAATTAACCTGCAATATTTTAATTATACAAATTTGGTTATCCAGAGACATCATCACAGTCGCTGACAATCAAATTTTTTTTTTTAATATTTCTGCAGAGGCTTACCATCCGCTACCACGTTGTTGTTCGCTACTATGGTGTTCTAAATTTGTGAATCCTTGGAAAAGCGACCGCTAAAGAAAATAATTAGTCAATTACACGAAACCGTGTACTAACTGATACTAATACTTAAATTAATTGAAGTAATTTAGGTCGTTATTTACAATCGCAATAAAAAGCATTTAAGGGTATAGTTGTTTTTGTGAATTGTTCGGATAATAACAGCATCTGCAATATATATTTGAGTGTTGTTCTGGTCGAAAGTTATGTTCTAATAAGTAGTAATTACACCCAAGATAATAACCATCTATATCAACATCCACACACCTTCCTCATTATTTAGTAATAAAACAAATGTTTAATGTATGGGTTCGCTTAAATTTTCGAACGGTCTGTTCGTGTCTTACGCAATTTAAATATAAAACACGTTGGAGACTTTCGGTCGTAATTAAAAAAAGAAAAAACGTCGGCTCGCTTATGTCTAACAATAATTTAAGTAACATACGGACCATGCGGTGTCATGTGTCCTGAATATCCCGGAGGACTCTGATAAACGATAAACGAGCGGTAGAGAGATATTTAGAAACCGGGGCGGATGTCGATAACAGTAAGGAAGGAAAAGGGCTGCGTGCGTGAGAACAACGTCATCCTCATCCTGATTACCATTTGGAATTGGAAACTAAAAACAGTAATTACCAGACAGGGATATAATGTTAGTCGTTTATACGTGTTCTGCATGATGTTACGAAGAAAACTCGAACGTGTGTACTGACTTACTAACATATTTGGTATGGCTACTAATTTTGCCTACTTGGAAATGGAAGATATAAACGTAATGACACGTTTTATACTTTGTTAGATAGTGATGTGGTTACATCATATGATGTTCACGAACAGATGTGATGTGGTTCGTTTTAGGAAAACATAAAATTATGCTAATTGCTAAATTATGCGCCGTTTTAGTTTGCTAAGACTTTCGTATACGTCTGTCAATTATTTCGTATATGCAAAATTAACAGTTGCATGCTAATGCACTGTAATAACGTGCAACCGTTTGCAATCTAACTAAATGTTTGTAAAATTTCAAATTTTCTGTTTGCTAAACAAATAAACCGCTTTCATAAATAAACATCACTTCGACCCATTTGTTGAATAAATACATACGTTCGAATTTACTCAAGTTCTTTTCCATTCTTAAATACGTCTGGGTTTTTTTTTCGTAATTGTACGCGTTTAATGGTACCGCTTTTGATAATTACATCCTCTCAGCTACTTGCACTCAACTGTGCCGCGCCGATAATATTGTGTAATCACAATACCTATTAAAATTTTTCTGTTTAATTTTGATGTTTGGTTCGAACAAAATTTACGTGGAAAGAATTTTCTTTTCGTAATTTGACCTAGAAAAATTTTTTGCTGACTTCTCTTATTATTATTATTATTATTATTATTATTATTATTATTATTATTATTATTATCAAAAAATCTTTTACGTTGTTTCAGTTCGGATTGTATATAAGTGAGCTCTGGAAAAGATTTTTAATTTTCTAAAACAACAGTCATGGCTAAATAAAATTACAGTTTGTTCCGCTTTTTGCGTATTGTATTCAAAATAATTTTAATAGAATTTTGAAACATTTTCGAATATTGTATGTTTGCAACTTTTCGTTGTATTTTTAAAAATAATGTGGTGGGGAGAGCACAAGGTTTTTTTAATTTAAAAGCCGATCTGAATTGTTCGATCGAAATTTAATGAACTTGAGTGCGTTAGAAAGAGTTTTCCTTAGTTTATCGACTGAACTTAATTTTGTCTTATTCTGATTATTACCGTTACCGCTAAAAAAGCGTTAAATATACAGGGTGAGTCACGACCGTGGTAAAGTTAAATTTACTATTAGATGACCTCATAAAATACAGGGTGCACGGTATTATCATTTGAATGTGTTAACAATAAAGCCAAATATTGTGGACACCCTGTATAAGTTCTTGTGGTGTTTGTAGAGAAGTTTTCTAGTCGGTAAACAGTTAACTATCTAACGTCAAAAGTAGAATCTGTTAAAATCAATTTGCTTTTGAGTACTGAGTTTTTCTAAAACCTTGTATTTTTAAATAATGTGAGGGTTTAGGTATAGGGAACCTTCATAAAGGACTGGTTTATTTCTCAATTACAATCCAAAATCGTGTTTAAATACAGGGTTTCCGTAAGAAAAAATATAACTTTGGTATGTCATTTTTTTATAGATCACCCTGTTTATTGGAAAAGGATTTACGAAATATATTCCGTTTAGCCATAAAGTTACTTTATCGCGATCGTGACTCACACTGTATAATCAACAAACGCTTATTTTTAAAAATACAAAAAAGTTAAAGACATAGAAGATTCACAAATGTTTTAGAATACTAAATACCCTCTAAATATGCAAAAAGCGGAGAAAACTTTAATTTTCCATTTAACCATGACTTTTACGTCTCCTAGTAGCCGTTTTTATAACTTAAAATGTTTTCCAGGCCTTTTTTATGGTCACTTTTCTAATAGTAATTTTGTTTCCAATTATTGTGTAAAATAAACCGTTTCCGAGATATGGCTACAATTACATTATATACTGTGTTAATACATTGTTGTTATTAATTGTATAGAAACTTCTTACACTGTTTGTTGTTGCAACCAGGCCCTCTGCTTCTTTCCATCTCAGCATTTTTTGTCCAATAATCTTTCCACTTCTCCATTCCATTTTTTCATTGGTCTTTTCCTGTACCTATTCTTCACTATTCTTATCTTCAACATTTTGTTTCGCTGTTTTTGTCTCTTTTTTATACAGGGTGCTAATTAAGTACTTTGACTAATTTTAAGATAAAAAGATTAAATGGTCCGCATGCCAGTCGAAACGTCGATAACGGTACGTGTTTCATTGATTCGTACCACCTAACTCCTACAAGAAGGCGCAGTTTTTTGGGAATCTCTGTTAACTATAAGACAAATTAAGGAGTCTTTATCATCACTAAATACAGGGTGGCGCAGAGAAACGGGAAATTTTGAAATAATCATAATAAACCAATGAATTGTACACAAAATTTTGAATGCTCAAAATGTGTTGGTCAAGAGTGGAAAAAGACATGAGAAATATTGGAAATAAGAATAAAGTTAAAAATCACTTTTTAAAAATCACATCAGTTAAGTGCTGTCCATTGCGCCTAACACATTCATTCAATCGATTTTGAACAATCTGAAGCTTGTAAGGATTAAAGTGCAGACTGTGCAATATTCTTTGTACGCTCCGACGTTGAAGTTGCAATGATGAGCCAATTTTTCGTACAGAACGACCTGGACTCCTTTCCACTGCGACTCGCACTGCCTCATTGTTTTCTGGGGTTCGAACAGTCACTACACGCTCAGGAGGTTTCTTCTTTAAGGCCGAACCAGTCTCTTCAAAATTCCGAACCCATCTTGATATTGCATGTGAAGAAGGAACTCGACCGCGGGGAGGAATATAATATTAGCGTCGGAATACTCGTTGTGCAGCTGTTGCACTGTCGCCATTTTTGTAGTACACTCTCACGGCGACGTCACGCTCTGCACCACTCCACTGCTCCATCTCAACTAAATGTCCGTTACTATTTGGCGTCATGAGTACCGTCTCCTACAACACTTACAAGTAAACCAATAACAACTTCAAAATTTCCCGTTTCTCTGCGCCACCCTGTACATTTGTTTTTTTTTGTTGCTTTCCTGCCGTGTTTACTATTATGTTCTTAAGATATATCCATCCTTCTTCTACCTCCTCCCCCCAATTACGTTTTAAAAACGCACATATGGGGAAAATAGTGTTTTTGAGGTCCTGAATTATTGTTGGCCCAGTGTAGAGCAGCACTATGTAAGGGTTGTAGTTCACAAATAATAATAAAAGAAAGCGACGGCTCTAGCGGTACGACCTAGAGAGAAAAATATAAGACAATTTGGCTCGAAGTAGCGCACTAAATTCGTGTAGGATCCAGTATTTATAGAAGTTAGCACAGCAGTGTCCGGCTTAGTCGGTGAGTTGGGGAGGTTTTTAAGGAACTGTAAAGAAATAGACTGCTGCTTAACGAGGCGCCACCTGCTGGTAATAGAAATAAATAAAACCGACCAACAGGAGTTCAATAGGTTTTACTAAAGGTCTAATACGCTAAAACGAACACAAATCAGAGAGACAAATTGACAATTAAATGTAGCAAATAAAACTTAAAGTACTAGGAGAATATGTGAGAAGTAAAAGAGACTGTCGCATAAGATTTACGGGCGTTAGCAACAACAATTTAATTAAAGGCCGCAATCAATGTGTCGAAATTTAGTTAAGCTTTTGTTTGTTACACCCCAAATTAAAGTTAGCGTTCCAATTGAGGATTGGTTACTAAGGAAACTCGACGTACACACGTCACTTACACACGGTGACTTAAAACTAACTTAAACTCGGAATAGCACAGTAAGTAGCTCCCGCCAACCCAAAAGGCCTTTTGGTTTAGCTTCACCCACTTTATCTAAAGCGCCCAAGCTCTTATGGAGCTAGTTAAAAACAAAACCGAACATCGGTGGTGAAGCTACCCCGAATAAAAATTTACTTATATGCTAGGGATTCAAACCGTTTAATGTCACATGTATGTGAGCTTCATACGCATGAATAGTGAATAGGTTAATAAACAGTAAACTTAGCTGTATTCTGTAGTATGCAGTTCCGAGAAGGAAGGTTCTTGCTAGCGACAGTATTTGACAGCTTCAGAAGATAGGTAGCCCTAGGATTTAACTTAGGAGAAGTGTACGACGAAGAACGGAAGGCAGATATATCCCCTCCAAGCATCAAGTATTCAGCCTGTTGAGTTCATCGGCCGTTAGCAGCATAAATGTAGACCAAACCGTGGTAGTCGTCAAGTTATATAGCGAAGGATTCTTAACTAGCCATTCCAGCACCCCAGGAACTATCTAGATTGTAATACACAAGTAGAGTATGAGGTCAAGACACGTGCTAAAGCATACGTCGTAATTAGAATTAACACAACCACGAGACAACAAAAGAAATGGAAAAGAAGTACTTACGGCGAATGCGGTCGGATTTACATTTACACACCAATTTAACTTCGAATTATTGAAGCACACATTAATAATTTACGTGTAAAATATTTGCTTCACGAAGCACGCCGAAAACACCCAATAGCAAGAAGTAGCAAAATGTTCGCTCGTAATCTTAGAAACTTTTCGTGAATTAATCAATCCACCAATGGAAAAATTGCAAGATGCGCGGTAATTTTAACTTTTGTCCTAAAGTGCTACACACGACACACGTTTCTAAGAAGGCTCTCGACGTACGTTTTACTTTTGTAAATAAACCCGTAACAACTAGGTATGCCTGAAGTAGTAGTGTTTCATACATAATTTCCCATCCCTCGTATGGTGTTTTTTTTATACATATTTTAAACTCCCATACAGACGTTTGAACACCCTTCAATACGTAGTCAAGTAAAGATTCCTAGTTGTAATCTCTCTCGTAAATGTATGCTCTTCTTTATGTGGGAATAGTATGTATTTCTGATTATTAAGTCATTTACAATGCAGAAATCTTCCATCACTATTTCTATTTACTTTATTTTTTTCGTAACATTTTTATTCTTGAAAATCTTTGTAACTATCTTTATTAATTCCACTATATTATACTTCATTGTATGCTTTCCTCTCTTTAAATTATTCATTTAAGTGTTTTAAGAGTATGTATCATACTAGTCTTACGCCCATTCAGACCAGAGAATGGGCCTAGAATAAGTCGGAGCGTTGTAACGTGTCTATATATTTCCTTCAATTTTCAAAGATTTGATCTTACCAGGTCAGAGGTCAAAGGTCAGGTCAACATGTAAATAGCCTAAGTTCACTGTGTCTATATTTCTGAACATAAAACGTGTATCGAGAGCAATATGTTACAGTAATGTCGCTATTAATATGTTACGACGAAAGTCGTATTTGGCGCGCATTTTGCTAATTTTCTATTGGTTGAAAATAATATTCGAGTTCGTTTCCTAGACGAAAAGCGGGCATTTTCTTCTTCTGCGTTTCGCTGCACGGGTGGTCTTAACGTGCATCTTAAATTGAAATTTACACAAATCATTTATGTGTGTTACAAGATTTCCAATACAAAAAATTGGTTAAGTTTGTAGCCGGCTGAATCCACCGTAAGTACACATTGTTTTCCTTTTCTGTTCGTATCAATTTTAACTGGCAAGTGGAATTCTTTTTAGCACGTTTCTTGACCTTATGATTTCGCTGCGTGTTACGCCTGGATAACTCCTGGGGGTGCTGGAGTGGCTGATTGAGACCTTCCTTGTCAATTAAAGACCAAACTACGGTTTCGCATTAGATAAGCTGCAGGCAACTGGTGGCTACCACGTCTAACAGGGATTGGTTATGCTTCATAATTTCAACGAGGGAGCCTAACGCCTTCTGTTTCTCTACCTTCCCTAAGAGGAATCCTGGGGTTACCTCACTCCCGAACTGTCGATATCGTCGCTGGCAGAAAACTCTTACTCTCGGGATTTCATTCATCAGAGTACAGCTAAGTTTTATTATTTAAGTAACTTATTTATTGTTAATGCGTGTGAAGTTTATGTACATACGAGATTAAACGGCTTTGATCTTTAGTTGTTAAGTAAAACCTTATTCGGTGGTACTCTCCACAACCGAACGTTTATAACAAGCTCAATACGGGCTCGTGTGCTTCACTTAGAGCGGTTGACGCGAAAACAAAAGGCCTTTTGGGTTTCCGGGAGGTACTTACCCCATTTTAATATTAGTTTAAGTCAGTATCATTACATGTTCGACCAGACAAATCGCCGTGTGTAAGTGATATATGTACACAGAGTATTCCTATTAGCCAATCCTCAATTTGAACATTAACACTACGTTTGGTGTGAATAAAGCTTACCTGTGGATCTAGTACATTATTTGTGTAAATTACTTATTATTAAGCGAGGCTACTGCTAACGTACGTGAATATATCCGACAGTCTCTCTTTTTGTCACATTCACCTATTACTATAAGATTTGTTTGTTTTTTTTTTGTTAAATTGTCTGTCTTTCTCTTAAGACTAATTGTTGTTTTGATCTAGCGTATTAGGCTTTAAGTAAAACCTGTTGATCTCCTGTTGGTCGGTTTTATTTCTTTCTTTTACCCAGCAGGTGGCTCCTTGTTAGACAGCAATTTAATTTCTTAGAACCCTTTTTAGGAGACACTCTACTCTCCGACGAAGCCGGAAGCTGCTACTCTACCTATTATCAATAATTTATTCTCCACAAACCTAGTGCACTACATTGACCCGTATTTCCTTTTTTGTTGTTAGTTTCTCTAGAGCCGTCGTCATTTGTAAACCTCAACCGTTACACGGTTTCCAACTTTCACTTTTATAAATTATCGTCGTTAATTCCACCCCCTCTACTATTTCAAACTAATTAGCGTCGAGGTTGACGAGACGTGACGCTTCTCTTCTATATAATACGGAGGTATTTTCACATCTACCTTGAACTTTCTTTTGTTTGTTTCAATTTTCTCGTCCTGATGAAGTCCCTTACGAAAGGTGGTGAAACGTTGGCAACTACGGTTGCCTTTTCGACACCGTCCAATCCCAAAAGACGTTTTTGTTTTAACATGTATAACGCAGTTCCTTACATACATAAAATAAAATAATGAACCTCGTCTTGGAATCAGATGGAGTATCGCTCTGACGCTGTAGCAAAAAAAAACTAGTTGAAAATTAAAATTCTACTGAAAGTAGGTGAAAGTTTTGGTGAAGTTTTGATCTTTTGCTTTTGTGTGTTTTTTGAGCTGTTGATCACGAATTTCAGTTTTCCAAGTTGACTATTGCAACTTTGGCATACGTCAATATAATCAATATAGTTCCATACTTGCTGAGAATTACGTTAAATAATCTATCATTAAGAAGTTTAAATTTTAATTTTTTAATAATGCATCAACCTCAACAGTTTTGACTATCAATGCAGTTAATAATAAACTAAAGCTGTTCTACATTTTCCATTGATCTGGAAAATTTTGCCGCGGCTAACACCTAGAACAAGTTGCCGTGGACAACACATGAACTAGTCACAACTTATTCACGTGGTAGTTTTTAGTAGCGTCATGATAAGCCTGATACATTCACATTTTTCAAAATCTAGTGATTCACGCTGTGGAACTACTCTATGTGTTCGTTATAACAAGTATAATAGAAGAGCTGTTCACTTGATAGTCTTCTACGCAAGTCGTGATATTTGTCCCTGGTCCCACCCGAGAGGTAGTCACTTCCCAACTTTGTTCTCCAACACGTCTCCCCAGTGTGGAAGTATGAAAATTAGCTAGAACTAAAAGAGAAGAAATGATGAACAAAATATTACATAAAAAAACTAACAGAGTCTATGCACCTACATCTCAACCAACAAATGATGAAATACCACAGTTCAATAAATCAAAGAAAATTGACGTGGATAAGCAAAAATGACTGAACGAAATATCCTAACAAGGAAAAAAAATTCAAACGTGACCAACAGAATCACAATTCACTATATAGTGATTAAAAGAAAAACAAACTAAATACCAAGGAAAACCACTCGGAGAAACAGAACTAAAATTAATAATATGACATTAATGAAATAAATAAAAATTTTAGAAATGATAACAGCGTTAAGAAGAATAATAAATAGAGAGAAGAAAAACAAGTTAGTAGTGAGTGAAAACATAACAAAAAAGATAAAAAGTGGTAGTTATGTGAATTTCCCGTGTGGGGTTGCTAGTCCTCCATCGGGTGCTTCCCCAGGTGGCGGATAGGGGAATGTTCATCAGATATGACGGGTACCGGGGAAATAAAATACCCGGGGCAGACCAAAACTAGCACAGGGCACGACGGTTCTCCAGGTTATGAGCGATATTCTAACATCGTCTGTTCTGGTTAAACAAACACGCAACAAAAAGAACCATTCTAACAACAACACACAACAACAAAACTCTTTCAACGCATGACCTACGTAACACTAGAATTATTTGAAACCATCAAGATAATTCAAGTTACGCCCCTACTTCAGTACATGAAGAAGAATGAAGAAATGAAAGAGGAGATATAATGGTAAACTATCTAGAAATAAACAAGCTATGGCCCATGAACACCTTCTTCAGGAAACAACCAGGTCAAATATGGACATGGGGGAGTACAAATTTTAATTACAAGAATGAATAAAGTGTATACTTTCAGACCATCTTTTAACAGTTCAAGACTAGTTGAAAGCCCCGTCCTGTTGGACAAATGGTAATGATAAAGTTCTAATTTATGAGCCCAAGCCTCCCTGGTGGACCCCTTTTCTAAATCCCCCATTATCCCCCGCAAATCAATGCTGATTCCAATTATAATATACAAATATAGCTTTAAACAAAAGTTACCGAAGTAATGACAAGTGCCTCGGAACTTAAATAGAAATGGATCAGGACATGTAAGCCGCAGAACGAAGACAACGGTGGACAAAACTGATATTATAATGGAGACCAAGACTTAGACAAAGAAGTGTGGGAACAGATGGCAAGGCATGAAATGGGAAAAGCCTACAGATCGTGATCATGATTTGAAATAAGTCAGAAGAAGTGAAAAATCTGAACAAGCAATTTTGCATGATAGGAAAATATGCAACAAGAACTGACAGTAAATACAGACGAAAATAAAATAAATGCACAGGAGCAAATAATGAGGTTTAAGATGAAAACTGTGTGACAGAATTGGGATATAAATTCACTCGCATTGTCGGAGCTTGGTCTTTGATAGGTCCGTTTATATGTCTTTTTGGTGTTTACGCACTTGTCTGAGTGTGTCTTATTCAATTATCTTTGTTGTCATCTTTTTTTTTACTTGTTTTATTGCAAGTATTGGTTTTCAAGCTTTTGTCAACCTTTGCGTGTCGTCTCGTGAATTTCAGTTATTAGAACGTTTTTCTATTTCTATGGTTTCTCTAGTAATTCTTGATTGCAGATGATTGATGTTTGCTAGTACTAATATATTGCTGTTTTAATGGCATGCTATACTAATGGAGACAAGTTGGTTCGGTTTTACACTACACCACTTAAACCTATTTTTCTCGTAGTAGTATTTTCCTTTTTTCTGTACCTACTTCGATGGGTTTTCAGATTCAGATTTCTATTACTTTTGATATCTTCTTCCTTTTTAATTTCCATTTAGCTTTCTGAAAAATGCTCGCTTTCAATAATGAAACTTTTATTCGATTCTTCTTTGCTAATGTCACACTGCATACCAGTGCAAATAAATAGCCAATGAACGAAGAAATTGCGACGAATTGGCCATATCCGATCTTCGTTTTTCTTACGATACGAAGTCTCTTAGGTCACAGTTAAGTTTCTCTTACAAACTGTGCGTCTAACGATATGCTTGTCTTAGACATTACATGCACACGAAAACTTATGCAAAATAATTGTGGAGGAAGAGACGATCAAAGTTTGATTAAGTGAATTAGTATTCAATGAAGTTTTTCTTGTTATTTCGTTAGCTGGTACAACAATCCTTTACATACTTTGTCAACATCATCCTCTTTACAAAAGTTCATTCCTCAATTTCTTTTGCTGAAATATTTTCCTGTTATTCTCATCATCAGTTCTTGCATACGACGAAATCCTCTTCATTACGATGAAATTCTCTTCATTTAAATTTCTATCATCTTTATCACCTTCATTGAATCTTATCCCACGCTTTGAATATCTAATGTACTAATTTTTCAAGTTTATTTTTAGTACAACACTAACTAACTAATAAACAAAGGTTATCAGCCTCATATTTTACCAATTGACGTCTGTTATTCTTCTTGATATTGTCATGGTCAATTCGTTGTAATGCCTCTCCAAGACTTTTGTAACTTGCGGGTAAAACCCTTGAATAAAGAACATTCATCCAAGCACTTTAGTGCTTTTAGTTCTTTGCAGAGTTTTCAATTCATATATGTCAAACATTCTTCAAATTTTGGGTTTGACTTGTTTCTGTCAAATAAATTAGATAGTGTGAAACACCATAATTTGCTTTTGACAAACATTTGATCATTGAAATGAAGTGATGAAATAAAAAAAAAACCAACACTCATCAAATTAGTTTGACAAATGAGAAAAATACCGCCAATTTCAAACTTATTTGATCAAATAAATTTGACTGAAGCAAGAATTTGACGTTTGATTTGAACAATGATAAATGTGAAACGCGTTTTAGAGTTTCTAAGTTCGATACCTGCTCTTGTCACATTTATGAAATTTATTTAAAAAAAAATTTATTCAATTCTTGATTGCGAGATTGTGCCAGACAATGGAGTACCTTTATGTCGTTGGTTAGTAAACCATACAAAAGTTATTAAATATTCACGAAGACATTGAAGTGAGTGATAACAATTGTAGTACATTCACCCTTTTGAAGTCTTATTATCTACAAATAAATAAATAAAAGTGTTTGATTTCTATACTCCAGCATTTACATTAGGTGCATCAACGTAGGTATTAATAAAAAACTAGTCAAACTAGCAAAAATATAACGACAAATGAAATGAAACGGATATATAAGAAACATTATCAAAGTACAAGGCATTAAACGGACAATGGCTACAAAAAATATATACAGACACACGATGCAACAGCATTTTCAGCAAATGAAGGCTAACTAAAGACATACTGAGAAAAAAGTTTTTGTTTTAACCCTACTCTTTTCTTTGAATGTTCGATGGAGTGATATTACAAAGAACAGGAAGCCAATCGACGAGAGAAGATTTAATCGTTTCATTAATTATTTGCATGGTGCAATTCAACTGTGCATCTATTTTCTTGTATGACAACGATTACGTCAAGATGCAGCATACTTTTATTGACGCAGCTGGCAAGATATAAAGAAATATTGTAATTGTGGAGGTGGCTTATGTTCAACAATAGATAAATGGGTTGAAGAAACTAAATTTGGATTTTATACAATAAATTTAAATGTTACTGTCTTTGGAATGGATTATGAAAGCTTGAAAATATTGGCTGTGTGAAATCCACTACATCGCAAATTACGTGATTTCAAGCCATTCATTCGCCGCGGCAAGTATAGTAGTTTTTTTAAGTTAATGTTGGCATAACCTTTCATTTTACAAAGACTGTGGTTATGATTAAATAACACATATGCGTCACAGAAATATATAACTACTTATTGGTAAGTATTATTAATTAACTATTAAGATATAAACCAAATATAGATAAGCAATATAAAATTTAGTATAAATCTCACAGGAAACGAATAAATGTAATCTAATTTATTGCACAGATATAAGTAATTAAAAAATTGATGACGTCTTTTTGTTTGCAGACGTTAAATCAGGATACGGACAAATATTAATAGTTTCCTATCCAATAGATTCAATATTTCACAATTTCGTTCAAGAAAGAGAATCGAAAACGAACGAAAACTAATGTAATTTTAATCAGTTTTTTTTATAAAAGCGAGTTACTTATTATATAATATCTCAATTTTTCACAAACGTCAAATTTTGCAACATAGAACGAAATTCAATCATAATTTGAAAAAATATATTCCGTTAATTTGAATTTTAAATATTTGATAAAAAAAATATCGAAGCAATAAAATTTTATGGATACTTCACAATGAAATAATTTGCAGTGTCAAGTACAAATCTTTCCATTTTATTACTTCAACGTTGGCCATTATCCAAAGTCGTTTAGTTTAATTTATGTAATTTTAAGAACTACCTAAAATTGTAAAAAGTTAAAAATACAATTTATTTTATCGTTCGAAGATAATTTGTGAAATGTTGGTTAATTTGTATCAAACGTATTTCAAAGGGCACAATCGTTAAAAATTTTATTTCAAATAGTTCATTTAATATTCGAAACAGTTATGACAATGAATTTATATGTTAGTAAAAAAAATTTACAACATAGTGTACGATTACGAATAAATGACAAATGGTGAAATTCGCCGATACTGATCGTAATCATTAATTAGGCGAAATACTATAAAATGATGCTATCGATTTATCATCGCGTAGAAACAAATAATAGCTTACTTGCATAACACCATTACATTTTGCTCCAATAATCACGAATATATTACACACGAATTTTAATATACGCATACACTAAATTTTTGATAAGAATGTTGGTTACATACGACCGAGTTGTAACTTACGTAGACATCAATGAAATATTCGCATCTACTAGAACTGCCGCCGATGAAAAACGTATAAATTTGTAATTTAGAAGGAAATAGTTCTTGATTGAAGTTCATCGTTGATTAATAATTTTCGATGTAAAATCTTAAGAAACCATTATGACGGCACTTGTACGCCCATTGACAAAAATAAAGCCCAGCCTCAAGATACAATTTGTGGAAAAACATCCTTACAATGTAAAATAGTGTAACAAAAGGGAAAACACCAAAAAACTATACCCGGACACGTGTTTTCCCTTTTGTTATAAATAGACGCTGCAGTTTAGAGTTCCATTCCTTTGATGTAAAATACTGTTTTTAGATAAGTTCTTTGTTATCTTAAAGACTTTATATAATCCGATTTATTAAAAGAAGGTATATGTTTCAATCAAAATACTAAAATATCTCAGAGTAGACTTTAAACACTATTAGAACAATAATTATTATTATGATTCATTATCAAGTGTTGCTCTTGCAATCAAATGAGAAGCGAACAGAATCAAGCCTAGAAGGTAGTTAATAATCATTTTCCAATGTTTGTGTCTTTAAAATATATTGAAATTTTTCTAGATTGAACCAATAGGAAATAAATTAGAATTGACATTAACTGCAGACGTGTAGACTTAAAACTTGTAAGTTTATGACTAATAGTTGGTGGTAACATCACGATGTACCAACCTTTGGGATTGGGAAAATAACTTTCATGGTGTGTACTTGATTCAACACCCGCATATACTCCTGCAGAAGGCTTAACTTAGTTTGAGGCACTAAAAAATTGAAAGAAAAATTAAAGGAGTTCCTCTTTTATTGTTTTTTAAGCCAACGCTTAGTTTGTAACTACTAACACATCTGTCGGCAAAGTTGCTTTAGTAGATGGTAAGTCACAATGATGATGAAGTAGGACTTCTACGAAGAAATTATTACAGCAATAGACAAATGCTCTGCACAACATATGATCATAATGGGTGACTTTAATTCAAAACAATTCCTCGAACAACAACGCTTATTTGCGATGAACACCTTTTATAAAAAGAAGCCACAAAGGAAGTGGACGTGAATTAGCCCGAACGGTAAGGCCAAAAATGAAATAGATTATATTGACGAAGCGATAACTAGAAAGAAGTAGATAAAACCAAAGAGAGTAGTTGTCAATCCCCAAGCCTTAAAGGAAAACAAGAGGACTACCAAAATAAAATTTCAGGAAGACTACAATCTAATGGTGACTACAGCAATAGAACTATTGAAGATATAATTGATATGTTGACCACGACAATAACAGAAACCAGTTAAAATCTAATTAATAGACATAAAACTATAGAAAATTAAATCTCCGATAATATAAAACAAATGCTAAAAAACAGAAGTGATCTAATATAGCAACGAAAACAAACTACAGAAGAATACATTAAGCTAAATAAGCTGATTCGAAAGATTATAGAGAAAATATACGCATAAAAACAGAAAAGAAAGGCCGTAGGAAAAAAAATAAAAGTTTGAATGTACTTACTTACGACCCTAGGAAAAGCACAGATAGTAGCTATAAAAAACGAACAAAAAGTAGAAGTTCGAGAACAATCAAAAATAAATAGAACAATTGAAGCATTTTACAAAAACCTCTACGAATCCAAGACAAGTATACCAAAGTCATCTAAAACGAAATTAGAAACGAAAGTTGTACATATTGGCCCGAAGGAGATGCCCGAAATAACGAAGGAAGAGATAGAAACAACCCTAAAAGAACTGAAAAACAATAAAGCAAGGAATGTGACGCGTCAATTGGACGTGATCAATAGGACGCGCGGCAATTGAACGCTGTCAATAGGACGCACGATAATCGGACGCGTGCAAACTATTGTAAACGGTGTTTATTGGTAGATGTGATGGGAGATGAACGGTGTTGGTAGGTAGGTTACAGTTATTACAATTTTCTTTTTTAAAAAGTTACATATTTTCATGTGATTTGGGGTAAACGTTGTTGATTGGTAGGTGTTAATGGTTCACCATGCTATCAAAATTTTTTATTTTTGCTATTATGATATGCGCGGCATTTTTACAAAATAAAATTATTAAAGAAAACTATCAAAATTTTAATTATTAAACAATATATGGAACCATTACTTACAATGAGTGTTATGAATGTAAAAGAAAGTTATTTTGTTTTTCATGTTTACCTACATACAGGCATGTACAACTGCAAATAAAAAAATTAATGTAAAAAACGTTATCTTGCTGCTATCATTCCTAGAATGATGGTGGTATTTTCTCGTTTCATGGAGATGCTTTACGCTGCAGTAAATAATACTATTTAGCACGTTAATCGCCTGAAACAGTGATAAGATAGGAACCTATTGTTGCAATTGTACTATTGTCTGTATCGTCCAATTGTCACGCGTCCAATTGTTGCACGCGTCCAATTGTCATACGTCTAATTGATCTCGTCCAATTAACATATAATTCCATGGGAGAAGAAGAAACAATTAAAGTTCTAAAATTTTTTTAAATAAATGCTTAGAAGAAGCTACAATACCGAACTCATGGATAAATTCCACAACATTACTACTCTTTAAAAAAGGTTTTAGACTAAACTACCGTCTCATAACACTCCTCTCCCAAATTTACAAATTATTCACAAGAATAATAGCCAACAGTATGTACAAACTATAACTGTACCAGACAAGGGAGCAGGTAGGATTTTGCAAGGGATTTAGTACTAACGATCAGAACTCTACTAGATAAGGTAATAGAGTACGACATGCCAAAATTCCTTGCATATATAGAAGGCTTATGGAACAGCAGGATTGACCACCGATACTCGACAATAATCCAGAATATATATAAGCAAAGCTATATTACGATCTAGACTAACAGCGATACAAACCCCTTCGCAGTAAAACGCGGTTTTTCGGAGGGTGACACTATATCGCCGAAACTTTTACGAACACCCTGGAAAATATGTTCAAAAAACTAAACTGGGAAGGGAGAGGTATAAACATAAATGGCGAGTACTTGAATCATTTCTGACAACGCAAATGATCTTCAAGTCATGATAGCAGAACTAAATTAAACCTCAAGTCAAATAGGCTTAAAATAAAATACAAAATACGAAAGTGATGACAAACACAGAACACTGACTGGAGATTAGGATAGATGAGTAGAGCCTGGAGTAAGTAGAACACTACATATATTTTGGTCAACTGATAAAACCAGATAAAGAGGGGCAGGAAGCGGAAATAACTAGAAGAATATAACTAAGGTGGGAAGCCTTTGGGAGGCTAAGCTACATATTAAAAGACAAAACTATACCACAACATCTAAAATCTACGATTTACGACGCTAACTAAGAGAACAATGAACAGGTTAATAAAAGCTCAAGAACCATGGAGAGACAAATGCTCCATATAACATTAAAAGATCGGAAGAGAAACTCGTGGATAAGGGAAAAAACCAAAATTACCGATGTTAGAGAAAGGGTGGCCTCTTTAAAATTGGGATTTGCGGGACACAATAGCCGTCAATCAGACAACAGATGGAACGTGTCTATCCAAGTTTGGCACCTCTGGTTGGGAAACAAAAGTAAATGACGTCCCTAAATGAGGTGGACCGATTATATGAAAAGACATGCTCGCCTAATGTGGCGAAGAAGAACTGTAGACACAGATATCTGGAAAAAGATTGGGGAGGCTTACATCCGCAGCTGTATTGAAGAAGGCTAAAACAAGAAGAAGAAGAAACGAAATAACATTCATCTCCCATCAAAATCAAATACTATACGTATAGAGTGTGTATTTTATTAAAGATATTTATTTACGTTTAATTGTAATTTATTTTGTGTTTGTTGAATATCCATGTGGTTTTCATATTATTTTAAGTAACGGAATATTTTTTGTTTTAAAGGCCTGAAGAAGTGCACATTGGTTGCACGAAACTTTGCAGGAAAGAACCACTTAGTGGTTTTTTGGTGCCCTTCCTCAAAGAAGAACAAATCATTTAAATGAAAGATAATATTCTAGAAGATACTTGAATGTTCTCGAATGGAAATCGATTATTCTAATGTATTCTGGAAACTCCAATGGTGTAACAGAACCATTTCACACACAATCATTTACTAATTAATGTGCTGATAATAGGTTAGACGTAGATAAACTAAATTATTAAGCGTTGCTTGGAAACGCTTGGACTATTGGTAGAAAATAAAGCAACCGGCAAAATCGTGAAAACGCTCACTCCGCGGCAAATCCTAACTTTCTAACGTCAAAAGCCGAAAAAATAAAGTAAATATTAAAATAAAAACGTGATGTTAACAGATAATTTTTATATTTTCTAAAAATAAGTTTTTTGATAAATATCGTATCAGTCGTCGAAAAAATAGTAGTATGTATATTTTGAGTCGAAATTATTCTTGCAGCTTTTGTATGATTGCTGCGCCCCGCGCAATAATTTTCATGCACAAGCGGTTCTTAATATACAATACAAACAGTATAGTATTTTTGTAATAAAAAATGTACACATTAGAGTTTAACCTCTAAATGATTCGTAAACAAAACTAGCGTTTCGCGCAGAACTTCAGATCTCCCCAATACTACGTAAGTTAAAAAACGTGTGAAAAGTGTGCAGCGACAAACACATTTTACTCCAAAAATGTTGATAGAAAAATCTTTTAAGACAAGAAATTTTTTCAAGAAAAAATTGTTTTAGAAATAAATAGTTCAAATAAAAGTTATAAATAATAAAATTTTCAAATTTTGTCCCACAACATTTTTAAATAAACTATTCTTTAATTTGAAAAAAAACGTGTAAAATGAAAATGAATGAGTTGACAGATTTTATTAAATTGATTTTCAGAATTTAAGTTAGTTTATGAATTTTGTAAAAGAAACACAAATTAGAACAAAAGACCAGTCTATTGTTTTTTAATTTTTTAAAAAGGCGAAGTAAAAATATAAAACTTGGCAGTAAATCTGTATTAATTGGGGCATTTGGAGAAAAAAATAACACAAAATCAAACGCGACATAATGATTTTCATAAGTAGGTCAAAAATTACGCAAATCCTTACAATCAGATAATCTGCTTTATAATTTACAACACAACTAATAAAAAATCAATCAATTAAACGTGTGACAAGTTAATCGCAAATATTGTTATTCAAAAAAATGTTTATTTACATTCGCAATAAACGTTATTTTGTTTCCACTGTAAACATACTAAAAATACACTTAATGTCCTTCACAAAACATCCATTTCGATAAACACAAACATTTCGTCCGTGAAACGTATACAAAAGAACGACAGTTTAAACCTACTTTATCTATAGGCGTAAATGTTAATCTTCCCTCATAATTTTTAGTTTATAATCCATTAATAAACATTCCTGTCCATTAAAAGGCAGTTTCAAAATTATTCATAATGATTAGATATATAATGCAACTTATAATAATCGAAAACACCTAAATTTTTGAGTAATTTTAAGAAGATAATGTAAGTGTACTTTACGTAGATCAATCAGTAGTCTGTAATCAATTAACGTCACAGTAAACTGAAAAAATCCACAATTTAGTTTGTTTCAAAATTGAGATGTTTATTAGAGGGATCGTATAATTTTATCTAATTTCAAACAATAACGGAAACGAAGAAATAATTTATTAGTCACATTAAGTGGATTAATCTTAAATTATTGATCCGGCTTTTTGTTGACGTTGTCGTTGTTTTTTTTAACAAATGTTGTAATTTTTCTATTTAGGTCAGGGATTTTCGATGTTTTCAAAACGATTGCGGTTAAATCGAAGATTTTAGGTAGCTTTCTAAACCGCACTTTGATTAGTTCATAGATTTCTTTAATTATATAATTGTATGTTTTGAGCAATGTGACTAATGGTGTTATCCGTCATACGATATAAACGAGAATATGTATAATATTTTGGCATGCAAATGTGGTATGGTATTGACGTCATAGCCAGGAGAACGTAAAAAATGATCTATTCGATACATAAAAGTTAAAAACGCCAAGTTTAACGGAAGTACATAAAAAAAATGTTGAGTGGGTTAAATAAATATGTAGGGCATGATTCCATTATCTCTAAAAATTTGAAGACTGATATTAACTAGCATTCGTTTGTTTATCAATAATGTGAATTACCTTATTTTATGATGATAATTTTGCAGTAAAATGACCGAAATAATGTTATTTCATTGAAATAATTTATTCAGAATGTCATCAGAATACAGGATTAATTTTAGCAAGGCGTGGCTTATTCTACAAACATGTTTAACAAATGACAAAGTTAGTAAGTTGATTGTCTACAAATTTAAGTAACTGCCCGTTGTCGTGAAAATCAGAAGAATTTCATTTTGAAGTCATTGACATACATTTGGTTGATTTAATTTTTATAAAGCGTATAAAGAAGTTTTCATTTGCTTGCAAAGATCTAGATCATTTAATCAAAATTTTGCATTATTCCTCTAATTATTTTTGGAAAATAAGACCAGTTATTTTGTAAAACTTCCTCTATTTTTTTAAAGAAAATTACTAGACCTTGTTTTCCTTTTAAAGTATTAAGTAAGTATGAGCCAGAGACACTAAAACAATGCTTGTAAAAAATTAAGCATTACAACATATTTATTTTCAAAGGTGTATTATACGTTTTTCTTACACTTATTTTAGTTGACTAGAACTACATCCCGATAGAATTTCGAATACACCCTGAAGAATTTGATCGGTGACTTCAGCTTTTCTAATGCTCAAAAACTTTCCTATCCAATGAAAGAAATAACATACATTCCACCAAGAACACTCGACATCGCAAAGAAGCAATACAAATTTACCTACATCGAGTCATGGCAAAACACAAACAAGATGATTAAACGTTATTCATCTGTTTTCAACATTGAAAAGAAAAATAGTTTTTATAAATATGTTAGTTTAAGTCAGTTTTAAGGACGTTAATAGAAAAATAACGCTAAGACAGTAAACAAATTGTGGCGACTGGTTTTTTTCATTTGTTTTTAATTTAATAAATTACTATTTTTTATTATAATTAGATGATTATAATATTTATATTAATAACTGTGAAGTCCCAACTTATTTAGTTGCTTATCTTTCTCCAAAAAAAACTTGTTACGATTGTGATTAATATTGTTGCGAAATTGATTGTCGCAAAACGCAAAATGTTTGTCGTTTTCATGGCCTTTGAAGGATACACATTTGAAAATGAACTAATCAGTGTTTCCAACTGATTAAATTTGTTTCAATCATCTAAGTTACACGGTATTTTGAGTAAAGAGAAGAATATAGCAATTTCGTGTCAAAAACGAAATGCCTACTTTGGTGCCTTAATATGAAAAAATTTAATGAATTTGGAGAAATAAATAACACTGGCCAATAATCACTTTTTTTACTTAAGAAAAACGTAAATCACGTAAAATGCAAAAAAAAACCAACAAAAGTTGTACCTAAGTCTTAAGCTACAACGTTCATTTGAATTTTTTTTTACTATCTTCATTTGTTACAAAGGTAAAACGAGCTTTTATTGTTCAGGTCCTTTTAGCACGAACATTATTTTAACAAAGCTTTTTAAAAAATGAAGATAGAGAAAATTTTCTAAACAAAATTTATAACTAAAGTCTAAAACTAAAACTTTCATATGAATTTTTTTGACATTTTAATAATTTTTATAGTTATAGCCTATTTAAAACGAAAAAGTGATCTAGCATTATAATAATATTTTTTTTTAAATAGGTTTTTTGCAGATATATACAGGAGGGCCCATTAGTGCGAGGAAAGAGGAATCTCGGAAAATATTGCGGTTAAAAAAAAACTTTCGCAATAGAAGTTGTGCAAATCAGTGAGCTACACATTTTAATATTATTTTCGTTTATACAGGGTATTCCATAAAAGTGCGACATACCAAAGTTATGTTTTTTTAAATGGAACTACCCACTTTTTATTACAAATTTGGTTTCCTTAGGAAATTCTAATATGAATTATACATAGTGTCTAAAATGGAGGGTTTTCGCATTATTGCACTTTTCCGAAAAAATTGACGTTTCGAAAAAATTAAATAACTTTGTTGTTCTGGAATTTATCCAGCTGCGATTTCGTAGCTTAATTTGCAATACAAGTACTAACTACATGTAGTTGTTCATCTTTCCAACCTCCCTAGGTTTTGAGTAATCAGTTATTTAAATTAAACTCCCTAAATTCATGGATAACTTGATTTTTTCAAATGACACCACCTAATTTTTTATGTGCGTTGAACGTGGAATTTTATAAGCTTTCTATTCTAATGAATGAATGAATGAAAACATAACTTTGGTATGACGCACGTTTATGAAACACTCTTTATAAACAAAAATAATTTTAAAAGATGCACCTTATTGATTTGCACAACTTTCATTCCG
Source organism: Abscondita cerata (assembly GCA_030710515.1). NCBI lineage: Eukaryota > Metazoa > Arthropoda > Insecta > Coleoptera > Lampyridae > Abscondita > Abscondita cerata. The sequence continues at coordinate 1,402,831 of JALBCR010000004.1, forward strand.
AAAGTTTTTTTCTAACCCCAGTATTTTCGAGATATTCACCTTCCCCGTACTAATGGGCCACCCTGTACTTAATCTTAAGCAAAAAATATTTGCATGGGCCCCAGTTACATTCCAAAAATTCCACTGTATGATTAAATCAATCTGGAAAGTACATTAATGGTTTTAAATGATTAGTGGCAATGTATTTATCGCTAAACAAATTATACTAATTTTTTTAACAAATTAACAGAAAATGTCATTCTACCTTTATATTTCAAGGAAAAAAATGTTATTTAAATGTTAAATAATTTATCAACTTTTTAAAATTATGGTGTGGTTCAATTACAAAAACATTTGTTTACTCACCAAAATTTATTATAACATGATATTTGTTTTGGAAACATGGAAAAAATATAGATGAATATTCTGTTAAGGATTCCTTAATGTAGAGGTATGAAATTAAACCACTACTCCGGTTTCAATATGCCTAATTAATTTCATACCTCTATACATTAAGGAATCCTGACAGGATATTCATCTATAACTATTATTTTGGAGGATTTATCGATTCAACTTGCTACAATGGAAAAATAGATTAACTAGCGTGGCGTTAGTATACTATATAGGTCATACAAGCAGCGCGTCTGCTCTCGGCGTTCTCACAGCATTCTCACATGCTTTTTACCTCATCTTTCAGTGCTATATTATAAGTACAGATAACATTGGTTACGTGCTTACTATATGTAACCCATACTAGAAATATTCATTTATGTGTTCCTGAATTTTCAAGAATTCATATTTAGCCTGAAAAATCTATTTGCATTTTATTAAAATACGACGAGTTTTTGCACCTGTGCATGAAAATAATGCACCATTTAAATTTAATAATAAAGATTTGTAAAACATAATAATCATTCAAACATATAGACTCTGAAGTACATCTCATTAAATTTTTATAGGAATATGTCAAATATTTATGAAGTTATACATAATTTAAACTTAAGTGTCTAAACTGATTAGCGTGATCAGTGTAAAACCTATGTTCTCAAAGTGATAGTTTTCCACGGATATGTATGTCAAAAATTGTAATAAATAATCTTTAGTTACTGTTGCATCCATCATTTACTTTCACCTAAATTTGTTTGAGAAACTCCATTTTTGTAACCTACATCTGTACCGCCATTTTCTAATTTTCGACGTGATATTGATATATCTGGCGGAACTAAGAAATATTAAAGTTGGCTTGGCCACCAACACCATTACCAGCTAGCTCAAATGCTGTATTTTTTTTTTCAATGTATTTATAACACTTTTAACTATTTCCCCCACAATTTGTGGCCTCTTTTGTAATGAAGGAACCATTCTTTCCTTGGTATACCTTCGTTCAATGATCTTCAATCTTATCAACTCTCACATTTTTTTTGGAAAAAGAATCGTCCAAAAAGATAGTTGCCAGCGGAAAAACTGGCCGGGGCGAAAACTCGCTCTAAAGTAAGAAGCGTCAAAGTTTTTCAAATATATTTTTAAAACAACTTCTGCTGTATTTTTAAATTTATAATTTTGGAGAAACATTCGATATCCATATCTTCTACCACTGCTGTCCAATTAGCAATTATTAAAGAACGGTTAACTAAGTACACGGGCGAAACAAAATTTATTTGTGTGCTCGGGATAGCTTCAGTCAGGGAAAATAACTCCAGGGTTCAAACAATCTATTATCTTAATGTTTACAAAATAAAATGTGTAATAATAATAATAATAATAAACTTTATTATGTGTATATCACAGTAGAATCACATTCGTCAAGTTTGTATTGCATTACTTATCGTAACATTAACAATACATAAAAATATACATAAAAAATTTCTGTTAATAAAACGTAGACTTGCCTTTACAATCTAGATAAATAATGAGTAAATTCTTTAATGTTGTAAGGCGAAACTTGTATTAGTAGTTTTTTGACGTTATTTTAAATTTATTTGTTGGCAAACTTTTTACATGCGAAGGTAACTTATTAAACAAATCTATGCCGGCATATTTCACTGACTTTCTGAACTGTTCATGTTTTGGTTTTATTTGCAAAATATCAGTTGTTCTCGTATTATACGTATGATTATTTTTATATAGTGTAATTCATTTTGATAGTGTGAATATATAACAATAATCGTAATATATAAATCGCAGGTACAGTTAAGATACATTTATCTTTAAAAATAGTTCTGCATGAATCCGTTTGTTTTAGGTTATAGATTTTTCTTATTATGCGTTTTTGTGCTATCAAAACCTTATTGATTGCGATACTTGCACCCCAGTTAACTATTCCATAATTTAGTATGGGATAGACTATACCATAATATATTGATAATAAGGAAGACTCTCTAAGAAAAGTTTTTAAACTACATATTGCATAAAATGCAGAATTAAGTTTAGAATTTACATTAAATACTTGATCCTCCCATCCCAAATTACAATCAATAGTTACACCTAAAAAACTTAGTTTTTAATACAATTTCTATATTTTCATTATTTATAATCAAGTTTAGCGGACTGGCAACGTTATGTTTATTATAAAATTCCATACATTTCGTTTTGTTGGTGTTTACAATAAGATTATTATTAATACACCATGTTTGAAATTTAAACAATACTTCATTCATTCTTTGATTACAAATAGTTGATGTTTTTGATTTTAAGGCAATGGTAGTGTCATCTGCAAATATACACATGTCTGTATCAAAAGTATTTTGTAGTATATAGTTTGGTAAATCATTAATGAATAGCATAAAAAGTAGTGGCCCAATGGAAAGTATTAAACCCAGTGTGTGGTGGTTACAAATTAATGAACTTTATTTGCGCCGACGGTTATCGTTGCCGCACTCGGTATACTGTTGGCTGTGATTTAGACACGGCCGCGTTGACATCAGAGAACACCTGTTCGTTTCGTGACGCTCGTACTTTACAAGGTGTGGTTTTTTTTTCAATTTCTATAATTAGAATGATTACGGGTGAGTGGGTAAATATCCTTTGTTTATAGAATTCAAAGAATTGCCACGATTGTCTGGATATGGTGTCGTTGAAACCTTTTGAGTTTTGCCGGAGACTTGCTTTGCCAATCAAATCTGAAGGTCAGGGTTTTGTTGTACAGAAAAAAAAAAATATAAAATTATGACTCAAAACTCCGATTAGAGAGAAGACAGAGGTTTGCGGTTTGCGCTAGCTTTTTGGAAATTCCATCGTCTATCGTAATGTAAATGAAAATATAGCGTCTATTTACATTTTTCATGATAATCCGTAATAATTGTTGTAACGTCATATAGCGCCTCCTAGCTGATACGAAAAGAGTGATTCAAAGTTTTTTTGCAAATGACTTAGTAAAAAAAGACCTTCCAACGAGACCTTACGCATTTAACTTCGCTAAGTCAAACGGGAGTTATTGGCATATGCAAAAAATAATGTTTGACTTATTCCCACCACTTTATTTTATAAGAGCAAAATACCTCAAACAAAAGAAATTGCAAATTTTCTAATAATCAGAATGAAATCTGTATATCTTAATGTGCATATTTCTTTGAAATATCCAGTTTCTGATTGGTTATGAGAATTGCGTCTCCTAGCGGTCATTTTTGAACTCGAAAATAATTTTCAGCAGTTTCTTTGGGCTTATTTACCAATAAAAATTTTTTTCGGCAAGTTTTAGAACCAATGGTTATCAAGGTATGGCCGGCGTCCATTCTTAGTTGGGCACCCTGTACACTTGTCAATTTAATTATCGTATCTAACCGAGAAAAACACAAAAAAATTCAAGTCCTAGAAATGAAATATCTGAGAAATGTAGCAAAAGTAACAATAATGGATAAAATAAAGAGTGAAGAAATAAGAAATTGACTGAAGATAAAAAGCATTAGGAAAATTATATAAAAATAATAACAGTTGAGATGGTGGGGGCATCTTAAAAGTACACATGATGAACGACAAGTGAGAAAAGTATGGTAACCAAAAACAATTGGAAGGAGAAGAAAAGGAAGACCAATTAAGACATAGGACGGAGATGTTAGTGAGTTACTGAAGGCAAAGAGAATGACATGGAATCAAGCTGAGATTATAGCGAAGAAGAGGGACAGATGGCGAACCCTAATACAAGAGTGATGAAATATAATAATTTAGTTGGATTATACGAGTAAAATCATTATTTTTATTTTGTATTGTATTAGGTAAGTAGAAAATGTATTAGTCCTTTTCATCTAACGGTGTAAGAGGAATGGATTATACAGGATGTTGCTATATTCGACCGACAACGCTCTATATCAGAGAGGTCTCGTAAATTGGTGAATTTTGATATAGGAACATGAATCATTAAGCGGCTTAGTTGCTGAGATACAGCAACACCCTATGTATAATCTATTGTCTGATTGTGACTTAAATACAAATGTTTTCTTGTTTTGTTAGACAAGTACCCAATTGAAGCTTTTAAAAACTTTCTATTGAAAACATACAGTGTTGCACAATTTCTTCTAATTTAAGTCCATCATCTAACATATTTGGGTTAAACTGTCCCAGCGACCAAATGGCCCGCGTTCAAACGGTCGCATTCATGTAGTCAATTTCGTATTATACGATTTCGCAACGTTGTAGTGTATCTTATTGTTTTGAATCTCTCAATATCTACCACCAACCGAAAAAATCTTAATAAAACGGCTATTATTAGTATTATTCGTACCACAAGCTCAATTTTTCACAGACCATTACAAAGATTAATTTCAAATAATTTGTTAAAAAAAAGTATTTGGTTTATTTTGTCTACAGAGTGGGTCGGAAGAAATGTCCATAAAATCGTTAAACTGGAAACGTTGTTAATACCTAGTAATTGAGTTAAATTTAGTAAATCTTCCAAATTCTAGTTACAGATGAATGTTCTCGTAATGATTGCTTGAGGTGGAGGGATGGAATTAAAAACCACTACCCTGGTTTAAATTAGCCAACGTTTTTCCCGAACCTATGCGAGCTTTGCCTAGACTTAGGGAGTGAAAGTCACATCTAACATTAATAAACCTCGCATATGTTCGGGCTTAACGTCGGGTAGTGGTTTTTAATTTATTATTATTAGTACTATTTATTCGTCAATAACAAAGATAAAATTCAGAAGATTTGAAGAAAAACATGCAAAAAAAATCCAAGTTTATCTTTTTTATCTAATATAATATATAATTTTGTAACTGTCATACGAGTAGGTATTGGGATTCTCTGGAAAATTGTTTCTTGTTACATAGGCATTAATCAAATTAAAAAAATGTATGTCGAAAATATTGTAAGAACCTAAATTCGTAAAACAAAACGCACTACCTACGTTTGCATATTAACAAAAATATCTCTAGATAATAATAGTCAATAAAACGTAACCTAAATATGACAAAATGTAAACAATCATTACGTCAATATAAGTACAACAAAAAAATAACAACAACCGCCGCATCAATTTTGTTTTAACAATTTATAGAATCCATTTTCTTTTTAGGTCACCTCAATAAGGCTTAAGCTAATGAATAAAACTTGTCGAAATAAATAAATACAAGGATTAATCCTTACAGCTTACAATCACCCTACACAGTATGGACACATTTCTTTAAAATGTAATTTAAATAAAAAAAAGCATTAAAAATTTTAAAGTTGTTTTTTTGTATTAATGTTTCAAAATGAGGCGACCTATTTTTTTCGTGATCATCGAAAAAATATATAATTGCTTGTCAGTAATTGCTTTAAGGCAAACTTCAATTACGTAGCACTTTCGAAAATCGACAACACACTTAGGGTGCTCAATGCACGATAAATATTGAAAAGTTTGATGTATTGACAGAAAAACTACTTGTACGATCAATACTATCTCAATATAATGAACCAAATTTTCTTATCACGAGACGAGGCGATTCTATCAGAAATTATTAAACACTTTTTAATTGCCAAATGCTTTTTCATTACTAATTTAAGTTATCTCAATTAAAATTCCATCAACCATAATGAAAACAATTAAAAAGTTGGCGACGTTATTTACTTTCGAGTAGATATCACAACTATCAAGTATTTCAACAGCTGCAATCAGAATTTTGTGTAAAAATAGTTTTAATCATAAGTAAAGTGTATTTTCATAAATACTCTTTTGAATATTACGTTCACAAAGTATTAAAAATAATTGCGAGAGAACTAAAACAAACAGCACAAAACCAAAACATTTTAATGGGAATAAAGAAACAGTTAATGTTATAAATTCATGTTTTCTACTACAAATATTATTTAATTGGATTTTACATTTATAGTGTATAGTATGTGGAGTATCAACCTTTGAGAATTTTTGTATTTCGTCTTATTTAAAATAAAAACCTGATTTACAGTTACAGGGTGTTCCATCTTAGTATACAAATTTAAATATATTTTCATACGAAAGTATGTACGTCAATAAAGGCTACTCTCTAAATTTATTTTATACATGGCGATAGAAAAGGACATCTAATAATAGAACGTTAAAATACAGACAGAAATCCTTTATTCAACAAATGACAAATTAACTTTGTTGAATAAAGGTTTGAAATATAACCTCAAATTTAACAAAGCACCCATAGATCAGATTATTGTAGGAATTGAAAGTTCGATCAAACTTTTAGATGATAACTCTAAAAAATTCATTAGGAATGTCTGTAAAAGTCAAATTTCAGATAATATTCAGCAGCTACCAAAATTTAAGTTTAATGCGAGAGAAATAAACATTGTTAAAAATCTTAAAGAGAAAAGTGGTTGTTATCTCAAAGCAGATAAAGGCAATAAAGTACTTATTTTGGAAAAAGAGGATTATTTTGAGTCAGTTCAGGTGATGCTTAATGAAGGCCCCTATTCATTAATATCTAAAAATCCTCTTCCCAAAATGCTTGCTGATACCCGTAGAGTCTTATTAGAATGTGAAAATATTATACCAAAACAACTTAGGTATGTTAGCCAATATTTACTGGTGTAATTACATAAACTGCAATTATACGGTTTCACTTCAGAATGAACTTTTTTGTGTTTTGTCAAGTTCCAATTAGAGCACGTCTTATAATCGCACTTGTCATAGCGAAAATTAAATTCGACGGTATGTTTTCTCAAGTGATATTTTAACCTGTTCGAACATTTACTGCTGAATTCACACACATCGCATTTAAATGGTTTTTTGTCAGAATGAACTTTTTCGTGTCTTGTCAACTTTGAACTAGAGCACGTTTTGTAATCACACTTGTCGCAAGCAAATCAAGTTCACCCGAATGTTTTCTCAAGTGGTTTTTAAAATTGTCCAAATATTTGCTGCTGAATTTACACACATTTCATTTAAATGGTTTTACGTCAGAATGAACTTTTTGTGTTTCTTCAAAAATAATTTCGAGTACGTCTTGTAATCGCACTAATTGCACGTAAAATTACTTTCAAGCAAATGTTTATTAATGTGCAGTTTTAAGCTACTCGGGTAATTACAGGAATAATTATATAAGTTGCATGGAATTTTTTTATTAGTATGAACCCTTAAATGTGACTAGTCAACAGTCTTTTTGAGTACGTCTTGTAGTCACAGTTGTCACATCTAAAGTTAAGTTCACCCGAATGCTTATCCAAATGTATTTTGAAGTATTCTAATCGCTTATTGCTGTAATCACACAATTGACATTTAAATACTTTTTCTTCACAATGAATTATTTTCAGCTTAGAATGTTGTTTCAGGTATTAATCAGTGGCGGCTCGTGGTCAATCATACTGGGAGGTCAAAAATTAATTTAAAAAATAGACATACTTAAAAAAATATAAATAACTCAAATGCACCGCAAAATTTTATACAATCTACAATTCTGTTCAAAATATAGCGATTTTTCGAAACATTCTCATTAAAATCTCTGAGGGATTTTCTGTAAGCATTGTCTAGCTGTGTACGAATATCAACATTTCCTACGGTTGCAAAATTTACCGAGCATTTCATGTGTTCTGCAGACGAAGCATGTTTTTTTATTTCCTCTTTTAAATGTTTTAAATCTCTGACACCGGATTTGGACTATAGCGAGTCTGACGAGTCTTTAGAAAATAATAAACAAACAAAACAGTAAAATACATTTGATACTTCACAACCACATATCCAGTTAGCTAAATCGTACATTACCTTGCGAAAGTTTCGATGAACATCTTTATTTTTGTCTTTGCTAGTTTGTCGTAAACTTAGTTCTGGCAAAGGACGACCATTTGCCTTGAACTCAACTAATTTTGTAAAATTAAGTTTGTTAGCACTTTTTAGTTGTTTAATTTTCTGCACTAACGACATTTTATATTATAGCGCATGCACACGCGAATCAAAAATAGTATTTTTACAAAACAACACAACAACAGTAAAACATATCAATATAAATTCTTAAATTGATTTAAAACACGCGAAAATCGAATCAAAAATCGAGCGTAGTTGTACACCCTATACGAAGTCAACGTAAACTGCGGGATCCGGCTCATGACCCAAAGTTGATTATTGTTTCGGACGTTCGCGTTTATTCGGGCGCTGCACGTTTTTCGAGTTTTTCCGGGTAGATCTAATTCAATGAGGACAATTCGCACCGCCAGCCCAAGGTTGAAAAGGATGAATTACGAACGACGGCCGATAAATTTTAAGTTATTGTATTTGCGACTTAATTACCTATTTTAATAAAACACGTAATAATGAATATTTTTTTATATATTGTCAAAATTTTTGGGAGGCCATTGACCAAATGACCATATGGACAAGCCGCCACTGGCTATTAATGCTCCTACTTATCTGATATCCAAATGGTTGTCAAATAAATTCAACAGTTTTGAATATCAACAATCACAATCATACGATTTTATTGAAAAAATTAAAAACATTGAGCTAACTGAGAACGAAGTTTTAGTTTCATTCGACGTCTGTTCATTGATTCCAAGCGTTCCGATAGATATCACTTTAGATTATTTGAAAGATATGTTAGTTACACCAACACCATTTAGACAATTCATAAGTAGATAATTTTATTAAATTATCAAGATTATGTATGAGTCAAACCTACTTTCAAATTAACAATAATATTTATCAACAAAATCATGGTACAACAATGAGTAACAGCTTATCTACGTTTATGGCTAACCTGTTCATGGGTAAATTTGAAACTGATTTAAAAAATAATTTAGAATACTTTCCTAGAATTTGGTGTAGATATGTAGATGATGTTTTTGCAGTCATCGACACTAAAGTTTATTTTAAATTTAAAATTTGAGACGATCAAGTTTACCTATGAAACAGAAGCAAACCTTAAGTTACCTTTCTTAGACACTTTAGTGACAAGAAATGGCAACAAACTAGATATAGATATTTATCGTAAAGACACTAACACTATTAGGTTTATAACAAATGATTCCAACCATAGTATGCAACATAAACTTTTTGATTCACAGATTATTACATTTCCCATTGTCGAAACAAAACTTTGATAAAGAACTGCGAAATATTAAGCAGATTGCATCATACAATGGTTTTCAAGAATCAATTGTCACAAACATAATTAGAAAACATAAACATAAGTTAAACATTAGAAACATTACAACGTTAGGAACTAGTAATAGCAAAATAGATAAAAAATATGTCAAATTACCAAATTATCCAACATACACAAAAGGTCTTCAAAAAATATTTTCAAAATTTGATTATAAAACAGTAACCTCTAGTAGTAACAACTTGCAAAATATTTTAGGCAATCCGAAAGACCTAATAGAAATGTGGAATAAATCGGGAATATATAAAATTAATTGTAAAGACTGTAACCAAGTATATATAGGGCAAACCAAGAGACTTATTAAAACTCGTTTTAAAGAGCACGTAGCTCATGTCAAGTATCATCGCACAGATAGGTCCAGTGTTGCCATGCATATGCTTGAAAATAGCCATAGAGTAAGCGACATTGAATTAATTAAGAGGGTATATAGTAAAAACGAACTTGATTCTTGTGAAAGTTTAGAAATATTTAAAAACAGAAATTTGCTTATGAATTATGATGATAACGGTCCATTAGGATTTTCGGAATTATTTAAGCCTATCTAAGAATCAATTAAGTGTAACGTTGCGTGACACGCAAATAATATATATAAGCTTCCTATTGTTTTTAATTTTAGTATCGGTGAAGTTTTTGGTTTTCTGTTTGTTAAATAGATGCTGCAGTTTAGTGTTCCAATCCTTTGATTAAAATACAGGATCTTTCAATTAAAAAGTACAAAGTTTGATGTTCCACGTTTTTTTTCGATCGCCCCTATTATTACATAATAATTTTAGGAACCAGATTTTATTGATTTACATTATACCCATATTAAAATATTTGGAAATTATTTTAATAATGTGGACCACACGTCTATTATGTTGTAGACTTCAGTAGGTAATACAAAATTGTTAAATTCTTACATTTTTGTAAACCGATAAAATGATACATTGAAACCCGATGTAATAGTACTGACATATCTTAATTCGCAATCTAATACCATTGATTACAAAGTTACCTTTATAATCAATGCTAATACCCATAACACCTGCTTCCTCTACAAACAGATATAATTTAAGAACTGGCGTTTTAATACAACTATGTGTACTTAAGTAATCAAGACAATCCAAAAAAATTAGTTGTATTTTTTTTACTGGTAATATACAGTATGTCTCTGGATGAGGTTACCTAGAGGAAAAATTTTAATATTTTTAAGCTACAAAAAAAATGTATTTTTCATTTTTGTTTATTCTAAAACGGGGGAACAGGGTTGCAATTTTCGAGTTCGTCCGAATTATTTCGTATGAAAAATTTCGCACGAAATCCTTTAAACGCATTCTCGAATGATATTCGAAAAATCAACCGTACGAAAATTACGTTCGACTTTTTTATTCGCATGGAAACGTGACAACGCTGTAACCGTATGTCACTAGTGCCAAAATTAATATGAATTTAATTGACAAGTAACAATAATAAGGGTAAGCCTTTTGCAAAACTTCGGGCTATAGTGCTTATTGGACAAGCTATAGGCACCAATAGGAACTTGATACAAGTTTTCAAATGGTCCTCATAGTGCGTGAATTTTGTAATTTCAATAATTTTTTTGGGAAATCATCGATGAATTCACATTTTTTTCTTTGAAAATATGCTCTATGAAACGTCTATTTTACGTAGGTAATTTTAGTTTTTCGAAATTTTTGTGTCAGTTTTATTCACCGCCCCGAAACTTTTAAAGGACGTGACGACCTCTTTAAATTTCTTCGGAGAACCCAAAAATGAATGGAAATAGTGGCGGAAAGTAAGTTCCATGATATAAGAAAGTAAAATGTATATAACTGGCATTTATTTTACCTAGACATAACACTATATGCAAACCACTTCCAAAAAGAAGTTTAATTTAATTAATTCTAAACGTAGAATCCACCAGAAATTTAAATTCAGAAGCTTCCACGTTCTTCCAAAACTGAAGATGTGTATTAGTAAAAATAATACAATTTAAAATAATTGAATGTTCAAGTTTTACCAACTCCAGGAACAAAGCCAAAAATTAAACGACGTCTTGCTGTCCATAAACTTCAGCAAGCAGGTACAAGAAAAAAATAAAATTAAGCAAAAATACTACGAAAAAGAAGACCTAAATTAAGAAGAATGTGATAAAAAAATAAAAAACTTGGAGAAATTTGCAAATGCAATTATATCTAATGTTGCTTGAGATTTATTATTTTTAATAAATTTTTTGAATTTGCAATCGTTTATTTACGAAGGAACGAACATTGACTCTTAGATGTGGTTCCAATAAATCAATTAAGTCAGAAGTCATTTCTTTGGTTAATCTATAGAATTTGATAAATCTTCTATTGCTCAGATCGCTAAAAGGCTCGTCAAATTGATGAAATCTTCTGCCATGTTCGGCTACAATTTCTGTTTCTTCCAAAACACCAACTGCTCCTATGTAGTTGCTTATATTGCCATATAGACGTCTTAAAATGGACGCAAGTTTCACACCAACAAAAATGTAAAGAAGAAATTCAACAATAAATCAATCGAAATCAATGAATAAACAATTTTTAAATGCTCTCAACAATTTTCGGTTACGAAGAAAATTGCTAAATTAATAAAACGTCACGTCATTACGTATACGTTACTGCATTTCGAATGGTAAAGACCATACGATGTAAATCGTACGATATGAACCGTATACGAATCCTTTCCGACAGTTCGAGAATTCCGTTTCTCAAAATTCGTACGAAAACCGACCATTTCGTATACGAAATCCACTCGTACGAACTCGAGAATACGGCCCCAGTTATGAGTGTTACAAAATTTATTTTCTTTTCCAGAGAAACATCGAAAAGTATTGGTTACAGCGTAACAAACATACAGTAGCATATCTTGATCTACTAAATTTTAAAATAAAAAAAAACAAAGTTTTACATTTTGTTTATTACAAATAAAATTGTAATTAAACTTGTTTCGAAATTACTTAACATTTGTAAGACTATAACTACTCCGACTCTGCGTTTTAAATGGAATAAAATGGAGGTCATATTATTTTTTCCATATTTTATCAAAGCTATTAGTAAAATAATAGACGACATATTTAAAGGATTGGAAGAAGACAATCATTCCATACTTACGCTGTGCGATCTAACCAAGGCATTTAAATGTGTCTATCATGATATACTGTTTGATAAACTTTTATTTTATGGAATTATAAGTACACCTTTACATCTACTTCAATCATATCTTTCAAATTGTTTTCAGTGTGTGTATCTAAATGGGAATAACTCAATCTGTAAACCAGTCAAATATGGAGTACCGCAAGGATCAATACTTGGACCGATATTGTTCTTGATTTACATCAACGATCTCCGTTGTCACATTGCTAAGGATAACAACAAATACGTCCTTTTTGCAGATGATGAACACAAATTCAAATGTAATCGTCTTACATACTAATGCAAAAAAGTCATTAAAGGAAGCTGAAACCTGGTTTTTAGCTAACAAAATGAAATTGAAACAATCAAAAATGATTAAATTATTATAAGCAGCAATCACAATTTCACCACAGGTAAAACCTGCAAACTTCTAGGATTAACCATCGATGATTCTCTGAATTGGTCGGCGCATTTACAAGCAATTGCAAGTAAATTATCATCTTTTTTATTTATTATTAAAAGTTTAAAAAATTGTGTTTCTCTTGACGTCCTTAAGATGGTTTATTATGCTACATTCCATAGCCATATAATCTATAGAATCACTTTGTAGGGCAATGCAATACATAGTGTTAAAATATTCAGTATCCGAAAAAAGGCTCTAAGGGTAATGACTGGAAGTGGAAGTAAACAGCACTGGCTACCTCTTTTTAAACTTCTCAACATTATGCCGCTACCTTGTATTTTCATTCTCTATTCGCTTATTGAGGTACATTCTAGAATGTTTAGTATTTTCCTTAACTGTCAAATTCATGACCATAACACTAGACTAGCCAATCAAATAAGTCTTCCTCGTGTTCGTCTTAATATTAGTAAACGGCACACACATAATTTGAAAATGTATAACCACATTCTAGTAGGTATTCGTGCCCTTGATTTGAAGCGGTTCAAAACTAAAGTAAAAAAAATTGATTGTCTATCATGATATACTGCTTGATAAATTTTTATTTTATGGAGTTAGAGGTACACCTTTACATCTACTTCAATTATATCTTTCAAATCGTTTTCAGTGTGTGTATCTAAATGGGAAATACTCAATCTGTAAACCAATCAAATATGGAGTACCGCAAGGATCAATACTTGGACCGATACTTTTCTTGATTTACATCAACGATCTCTGTTGTCACATTGCTAAGGATAACAACAAATGCGTCCTTTTTGCAGATGATGAACACAAATTCAAATGTAAATGTCTTACATACTAATGCAAAAAAGTCATTAAAGGAAGCTGAAACTTGGTTTTTAGCTAACAAAATGAAATTGAACCAATCAAAAACTGACTACATTATTATAAGCAGCAATCACAATTTCGCCACAGGTAAAACCTGCAAACTTAAGATGGTTTATTATGCAACATTCCATAGCCATATAATCCATGGAATCACTTTGTGCAATACATAGTGCAATACATAGTGTTAAAATATTCCGAATCCAAAAAAAGGCTCTAAGGATAATGATTGGAAGTGGAAGTAGAGAGCACTGCCTACCTCTTTTTAAACTTCTCAACATTATACCGCTACCTTGTATTTTCATTCTCTATTCGCTTATTGAGGTACATTTTAGAATGTCCAGTCTTATCCTTAACTGTCAAATTCATGACCACACTTATTTTTTTATATTTTATATTGCTTATATTTTTTATATTGTATATTAGACTTGCTACAAGCTGTAATTTATTGTAATGTAGTAAATAAATCTATCTATCTATGCTGTGACATTGTATCAAGTAAATGTGAAGTAGTTACGATCGAATTTCTTCTTGATTTTCCGTGAAACAATATCTTTCTACTAAATCGACCGTTTCTCGGTTGTTTCTCTTCTTGGTAACTCCATCCAGAGTCATACTCAATACAGGGTGATTCACGTAGCCCGTCGGTTAGAAAGTTATCAAAATTCCATCAATACGAAAGTTGGTATATTCCCATAATCGACTACTACTCGAATTCTAACTAAAATATCTTCAAAATGGCGGATATACCAGAAATTAGCGCTATCTTTGTTTTTTTAAGTGTAGTGACTCTATTTTGACATTATTTCTGAATTCTACATTAAATTTTATGATCAGCACCATCATATTGTCAAGACATAATTATGTCATAGTTTTTGACATATCTAACATTTAATGCGAAAAGTTAAATTAAAAAAAAACAACGTTAAAACATCTAGACCTAGGAATGTAAAATGTTGTTCAATTCGATCTTAAAATTTAATTCTACGTCGATTTCTCTCGTAAGAAATACGTATCTGAACATGCCGAACTTCGCGAGGTTCAATGATAAAAATTGTACAAATGAATTTAAAAAATAACACATGCCACTACATTAAGATAGTGAGTATTTTGACATTTCGGTTTTTTGTTCTACAACTTAGCAAATAGTAATAAAATTGTGTACACTTTAAACATTTGTAGTAAAATTAGTAACTAGTGGTTCCTATAGTTACTGCAAAGCGATTTTACAAAAAAATTGGAACAACAGGGCGTTTCATCAAAAAATTGTTAATAGCTTAAAACCTGGCTTTAAAATTTAATTCTACATCCATTTCTGTCATCAGAAAAAAACGTTGACAGTTTTTGATTGTCATCTTTGAAAAATCGCAGTAGGCAAATGCGATACGACAGACTATTTAAAATATTGGCTGGTTCAAAGTCGCGGAAGGTTGCATCCATTACGTCATCAAAAAATGTAAATAAGGTTAGTGCATTAAGTAAAATTCGTGTTCAACTTCTGCTTATGTTGTCTTGAGTTTTTTGTGATGATTACGGTATCGTAAATATAACAAACTTAAATTTTCTATTCTATATCATTATCAATAGAATAAACAATATAAGTTTATCATATTCGTTGGATTTTCCGTTGAGTTAAAATACTTTCATAAAATACTTTTAATAAAATGATTCCAATAATTCGATGTGTACACTGTGGATTCATTTTTCCCATCTTAGAAGTCGTACCTATAGATACAATGAAGTCCAAAAGTCTATAGTCTCCCTATAGTATATAGGTGCCTTTCGGGTGTTTTCGAGAATCGGATTCTAGATTTGGTCGAGCTTAAGGGTTTCTTTCTTTCTCCTAAAGTTTTCTCGATGGACCTCAATGGCTTCTCTAACCAATATGTTGTGATAACCGTTAATCGTTGCTAGCAACTGGGAGCACTGATTTCTCGGTTGGTCTCAGGTGTCAATTCTTTAAGCCTAGTTTCCATCGTTCTCTTGGTATTCCTAAATATACTTTGCCACTACAACATGGTATATGGTAAACTCCAGCTGCTAAGAAAAAATATCTTTGGTTCTTTATTGATCTGATGGTCTGCTGAATCTTTTTGGTTGGTTTGAAGATAGTTTTGATGTTTTTAGAACTATTTCTAAATCCGAATTTCGGATTCTGGTGGTCTCAATCTTTCGGACATTATTAATATTTTGATCTCCTTTTACGTTCTTATGAAGATCCACACTTGGCCGGCGCTCACTTTGAACCACTATAATACAATGTTCGAAGCAGAAATCATTAACATCGGTGATGGAACGACTTCTAAAGAGGATAGCCACTTGTGTTAGCAAAACGTTAGGAAGAAATTCCAATCAATGACGGGCTTTAGACTCGAACCCAGGCGACACAAGCCCCCCTTTAATATTTGAACAATAAATGAAAATATATTTTTGTCATAAAGGTAGTTTTTTTCTTATGGAAATAAGGGTGAAATGACACTTACTTTGTCAAAGATACTTTCATTCTTAACTCAACTTCAACATTTTAATCACTCATATTCACGTAACGACCAAGTCCATTCTAATATCCTTAAAGCAAATGACCATGCGCCCCGGTCATTTGCTTTGTTGAAAAATGTCATCTATGTTGAATGCATAGGGGTGTTGCGAAAATAATTAATGAGTACAGTAAATCTCTTTTCCAATAATTCAAGGGGTTTAAAAAATGGGACCAACATTGTGATACTCAAAATAACCGCTCAAACATTACAATTTGGAGAAAAAATGTTCGATAATCGTTTTGCAAATTTTGGGTTTCAAGTTAGCGGTCAAAAAAGGAAGTATTCTGTGTATTTTGCTGGAAAAACATTGGGATCAAGTCAATTGGTATCCGTTTTGAATCCTCATATCAGATACCATCAACAATGAACCACATCAAACGTCATTCCATATATACATATTTATTAGTTTACTTTAAATTTGCGCAGTTATAAATTAACAAGGTATGTTTTCAGGTTTATCAAATAAACACATTTATACATATTAAATATTGAATGTACTTGGCTGTGATAATTTTGTATATTAAAATAACAAAAATATGTAGTATTTTCCCAACCATTATTAAATTGTCTCAAGAATTAAAATTTTCCATTGTATAATTTGAATTGATGCTACTTTCTAAAATTATAAACTGTTGATGAATTGATAATGTTGTGATTGTATCTTTCTTACAGAGTTATGATAAAATTGAGTGGGGTCTCGCTTTTTGGATCTTTAAATTTATAGATTGTACTTCATCATCATATATCATATAGCTCCTCAGTTGATCTCACGCACTGTCTGGGGTCCGTTTCGTTGTGACAATTCTTTTTATTAGTTTCTTCCATTTTTCCATGTTTCTTGCTATTTTTTTTTTGCTTCGTTCCAGTTCAGGTTTACTTGATTTAGTTTTTCGGTAATTGTTCTTGCCAGTATTACTTGGCCTACATCTGCTTCTTTTCCCTATCCTATTATATTCCAAGACTTGCTCTTTTAAGTTTCCCATCGGTTTTCTGAGAGTGTGGTCAACATAACTCCATTTGGGCTTCTTTATTGTTTTCTCTACTATTTCTTCTATAGGTTGTCGTTGCTGATTGCTTCTGGTCAAAAAATTGTGCAAATAATTCTAAGGCATTTATTTAGAAATGTTTCTTATAGTATTATAGTAGTATGCTTTTCACATTACTGCGGAAGAGTTGAAGTTTTCTTTTCCTTCTGATATTGTTTGATTTCCAAATTTTGAATAATTCATTTAAAGCGTTCTGAACTAGTCCTTTTGTCTTTCTATGCTCCTCTCTGTACCGCCCTTAATGCTTATTATACTCCTAACTAGTAGGATTCATCCATTTTCTCTGTATCACTTCCCTATGTTTATATTTTTATATTTCCTATATTGTTTCTGGTTAAGAGTTTGGTTTTTAAAAATTAATTTGTAACCCTGTTTTTCTAGCGTTATTATATAGTTTCATCAATTTTTCCTGCATGTGTTTTCGGCTGTTTGTTCTAAAATAATTATTAAGGTATTTATGTGGTCGATTGATGTTGTGTTAGGTTAAAACTTTGCTTGTTGTCTCTTAACTTTGTTTTAATAGGGTTTCCTTAAATTGTTCGATTCCCATTTTTGGGTATTTCAATTATTATGCTTTCTGTGTAGTCCCTTGGGATTTTTTCTTATGTTCATATCTGGTTTAAGTAGTATACAAAGCATCTCGGTTGAGTAATTTGCATGATTAGTTCTGCTTGGGCTCAGTCTATTCCTGCTGCTTTACTAATTTCCAATGTTTGTATTGGTTCTCTTATTTCGGTTTTGGAAATTTCTTCTGTAGGCAATTCCAATGTTTCATGTATATATGTTATGTCTTCTATTTCTCTGTTTATCATTGTGTTTAATTTGTATATCTCAGTGAAGTCTTCTATCATCTGACTATAATTCCTTCTTGTGTGAAAGTACTTCTCCATTTTCCTTTTTAATTTGGTTGATACCATTTTATTAGGCCCCATTAGTTTTTGTTATCTTAGATCGAATTTCTGCGTTGTGGTTTCTGACTGCGTCTTCTGCTGTGCTAGTCATTCTATTAACATTATTTCTCTTACCTTGTTTGACGTTTTTCTTTACCTACTTCATCCTTTTCTTGGGTATGGGTTTCTTGTCATATTTTCTTTTGATCTTCATTTTCCTCTGTTATACTTGGGAATTAGCTAAAATTTCCACGATATCGTTTCGAATTTAGCTTCAAATCAATATACCATCGTCATTTCGTCAGATTGTTTCGACATCTATTTTGAAAATAGTAATGACAGTTGTTTCCTTTGTGGAGAGCACAATCACTGATAGTTGAAAGCACTCATTTATATGCAGTTGGTACTTTTGTGTTAATAAGACCATTTGTTGTCAATTTCTTGATTTCAAGTGGTTCCCTAATGATTCTTTTGGTTTTATAGTCAACACTTACAACCACTTTCGTTTTTCGAAGTTGATTTACTAAAAGATTTTTTTTTACATACTACGAAGTTATGCTGTTTTTTGCATGTTACATTAATTATTTTATTAATTTGCCTACGTAGCAATCTTTTATAATTTTTGCAAGGTGATTTTAGATCAATGTCGGTCTTTGGGTCTAAGAGTATTTGATTTACTTTACCGTGTTTAAATTTGTCTGGATGTTGATTTTCTTTAATCCCAAAACCAAAATCATAGGTAGCAAACTTATCAAGGAAGATCAACGAAAAGTAATCCCATGAGAGAAGTTGACGAAATACCCAAAGTGTATGGTTTACCGAACATACATAAGGAAGAAAACGACTACGGTTCTATCGTCAGCACGATACGGTCACCACTTCAGCAGCTAGCAAAGTTTCTGGCAAAACAATAGAAATGAATTGAATGACCCAAATTCAGTATAATAGGTTTTCTTTCATCATTACTTTCTTTAATTCTTCTTATGTCGATTACCTCTTTTTCTATATCTATATAGATACTCATATCCCTTAGACTAATTCTTACTATTTCTTATATTGTGAAGACCCGGACTACTTTTAAAATGTGATTTAATGAACAGTTCTGAATACAACACGGAATTTATATTTTTCAACTCGGTTAGCTTCTGATGAAAATTGTTCAGGACTCAAACAACATATATTTACAGGCTCAATATTTAAAAACGGTAACAAAATAAACAATAATATTTATACAAACTTAAACAAACAAAGCTTTAATATGAAATAACTGAACGGACTTTTCGGTCACCCGATGTATGGGTCGGTTGGTACCAGTGATTTCTCCGCAGACGGCTGTCCTCAATGGCGGGCAGCTGGTCATACAATGAACCCGGGTACTTGAGTTTAAAATACCTGTGAATCAAACGTTAGTGAATGTTCTTTTGATTGCTTCAGCAATTGCTTTTTTAATTGATTTGTGTGAGATGATTTTTATACAAATAAGACGTTCAATATACAGTACGGAATTAGGAAGTTAATTTGATTGAATTCTTCGGTGTACGGAGCAATTTTGCAAACTTCTTCAGCCCCTTTTATATAAAGCAATGTACTGTGACGGCTTCTTCAGCTCCTTTTATACAGGAATTATTATAGATCGGAGAAAGTTGCTTGCTAGTTTTACTTTCCCAAAAGTGTTTTAACTCGGTTGCTTCGGACGTTTTCAATAAACAGGTAGTTCTTGTACGACGAACGTTAAGTTCGTATTTGGACACCTCTTTTAACCTGTAAGTAGTTGATTGTTGCTGGAATATAATAATTAACCGTGGGGGAAAGATTTCAGGATTCGCGGGTTGAATAGGATGTACGAAGAAAAGCGAAAATAAGAAAATAAACAGTTCGGTGCTGCAAACTTTACCGAGACGTTCACCCAAGTCCTCACACCAATAAAACGGAGTATTATAGAACAAGCAAGATCAAATGCTGCCAAACAAATTTAATTACTTGACAGTTTTGCGGTTTTCACAGAACAATCTGTCGTATGGAATTGTCTTGAAGATAACGAATTTAATCACTGGCTCCAGAATACTGTGTAACAGAGAGAAATAGTATCAGGTAAATAGAGTGTAAGAGCAGTTTAACGGGTAAATATCTCTAGGATACTCAAGAGAATTAACAGGATCGGAAAGCGGATTGCGGAATGTGAATTTCTTTTTGGCCCGGGAACAACGACTGTAAACAGTTGCTTATCAAAATTTTAGAGTAGTAGAGAATTGTCACGCTTGAGGAGTAGGAAGTTGACGTCACACAAATTTACTTTTGTTTACAATCGTCAACGCCATCTTCTGACGGTTCGTTACAATATACATTTCACTTTCTACATTTCCATCTCCAGTTTTATCTAGTAGTATTTATTTCTTCTAATAACTTTTTCATCGTTTGGTTTTTAATATATTTCCACAAAATTTTAAATACGTTTCTGCACTTTTCTTATCTGTGAACGTGGTTATTCCTATACTGTACTATTTTAGCTGTTACTACCTTTGTATTAATGATTAATTGACAGCACTGTACGATCACTTTAATTCATAATTGTTTAAATTTTATTAAATTTATTTAAAATTTCAGATTTATTTTAGATACAGTTCCTAAAGCTTACCAGAGTCGGATTCGAATGTAATATAAAAATGAGTCAAAGTTGATATTAATGTAGAAGAAAATACTAAAATAGTAAAACGTAATAAGAAAATGAAAATATTAACAAGTGTTTGAAATTAAACAAAATAATGAAATGTAATAAGAAAAGAAGAATCTGTTGAAGAATGTAATAATAAAGAAGAAGAAAAAAAGGAAGAAAGAAGATAACAAAAAATCGGCAAAGCGACAAAAAAAATACAAATTTGAATAGAAAACAAATTTTTAAAAATGGTAGAATAATTAGTTCAAGTTAAAATCATTGATTTTGGTTACGAATCATTACTGATTCAACGCTCAAACAATATTGGAAAATTAATATAAACTTACACAAAAATTAAACACACTAATAAATCATCTCAGTGAGAACCTAACTTATGGTCGACTGAAATAAGAAAGTGGTCACTTCTTTAGACTGATTAATGGAATATCGAATGATTAATCAATTGTGACATATTCAATCATTGTACGATTTAGTTGGGTCGGACTCGAATACTACTGTAGTAATGACATTATAAACGCATAAAAGATCAAAATTTTTTAATCTACTTCATTAAGTAATGTACGCTTTGTGGCTACGAAATATTTTAAATTATAATTATGTAATTATTCGGACTAATTGTGTTTCTTATGTTTCCATATAGTTAGAAAAATAGTATATTGTTTTAGTAAGAGTAAAAGCAATACTTTTCATGACGAGTTTGTGAGTGTACAGACGAATCCCAAAAGTTGCTTTTATTCCGAATAAAACATGATATTTTTTCTTCAAATGTCGTCTATAGAGTGAATTCCAAAATATACGCATCATATGGAAAACGGTATCCCCGCGTACTTTCATCCCCATCTACTTTCTTCCCCGAAATACTTTCCTCCTCGCGTATTTTCTTCCACGTGTATTTTTATTTTTAAATTAGTAAATTTTGTAAATTTTAGAATCCGCCTGCACAGTGCAAACTTTTTTCGTAAAAATGAAAACAGCTGATTACACTTAAAAAATTCTCCAATTTTGAAACATATCTAACCGGTACTAACGTGTTATATTTGCCTCTGCTATTGCCTCGGCAACTAAAACACATTCGTTATGAAAAATCAAACTTTAGTGTTTCGATATATATCGTATATTAATATACTCTAAGAACACTTTTAACACCCTCGAGAGAGACACCTTCTTCAATTAAATTGTTGAACTTTTCTCAGAAGCCACTTCGTTCGTGAAACAGAGCTACCTTCCTCCGTGCTTCCTGACCTTTGGAGAGGAAATCATTCACTCAAAGAGGGCAATTCAACAAGGAGACACGCTTTTACCTGGTACCTAGATGACGGAAGTCTTGGTGGGGATCTCCAGACTATTTTAGATGATTTTAACACTTTAACAGATAGTTGCAAGTCGTTAGAACTGGAAATAAATTTTTACTAGATTGATAGTTTCTGATGTTATCCAAGCTTTTGATTTTCTCTCTCCTGGTATAAAAGTAATGAAAAATCTCTTAGGCTCCGCTCCCCCTTATTATCCACTTCAACCGATAATGCTTTTCTAACCTTCATCTGATGATTTCAAACTTGGATGGGCTAAATTTCTTTTGTTTTGCCATTCCTAAGTTTACTTCAATCGTCTCCGTTGATTGACTTGTTAATTTTGGAACAGATAGATTCTACGATTAACTGAAATATTATGAACCTGAAATTTGACGATACCTTTTCTCCTAGCTTCTCTTCCTGTTAAATTTCGTGGATTAGCCATTCGAAGCTTCTTATCTTCAATATCCCGCTACTGGTGGTTTGGTCTTTTCTTTTTAGAATTCTTGTTTAGTCATTCGTTGGTTAATAAAATACTATGTGTCTTATACAATCCATTAAATTTTTAATATTAATTGACATCATCAATATTGATGAATTATTTTAAATTACGTAACCTCGATAAAGCCCTCACAAGTTTGGGCGAAACGTCGGCTTTAATGTAATTGTAAGACCGATATTTTTTTATACAACTTCCACCTAGAAGGAAAACACCTTTAAATTAAATTTATTTCTCTTAATATAATGGTGTGAAACATATAGATTGTCAGAAAAAAACAGAAGGAAATAAGAAACCTCAGAAATGAATCGGATAAGAGGAGCGCTAAGGATTTCAGGTAAAGAATAAGGGACAGAATAATAGTATATTACAGGCGAGGATATCCGACGTACAAGCGACTGTTAGCAAATTCTATTTAATAAAGAAGAACATCTACGAAGCATTTAAGCCCTTGTATAAATGGAATCACCGGTTCTTATTAACATCTTCCTTGTCCTATTCTATCTCATGAGCTTGTTAAAAACGTGCTTATGCAGCTTTCCATAGTTTTCATAATCAGTAGTTACATTTTTCGCCTCGTTGAAGTGCAGTTAGTGTTTGAATTATGATTACTCCAATTGCACTAATAACCAAATAAAACATGAACTTTACCTTGTTATTAATGATGATGTTTGATAGGTTAACGAACACTGAAAAAACAATGTTGCATTAAGATTCTTGAAGTGAGTACAAACTCACCTTGTTAATAAATATGAACACAAAGTAAAAATGCTTCTTTTTGTTGTACATTTACAAGTACATTCACAATGTAGATAGGCCTCCAACTTCAGAACATCTCGGGTTTTTGGAGTTAAGGTTATGAAACTTTTTGAATGTTGATTTTGTAATGATTAATTAAAAACAAAATAATCTTTGGTAACCCAAACGTATTTAATACAAATCATAACTATTAAAAATCGATTCTTGTATATTGAGTTGTATGTACATTGAGAATCGTATTGTATAACCATTGATTAATAATCAATGGTATAACTATATTTAAAATTTTAATTTAAAATGATGTCGGCAACACATAACTTCTAACCTACCTCTTGTTTGAAAAGTAAACAGCTGTTTACTTTCAACTCATGAGAAGGTGTTTACATTTAGGAACGGCAGTTTTCCCAACCTTCAAAAAGTTAGGAACTAACACATTACAATAGTGATTGTGAATAAACACATTAAACAACGGATGGGGCTAGATGAATCGGCACGAATGGAAAATAGGCATCGGACATCGTCGAAATACATTCTAAAATTGAATATATACAGCTTGTCCGTGTAGTACGCAGACTTTTTAATATTGACTTTAAAAATATAGATTTTTTTAAAATCAGTTTTAATTATTCTTTTAGGTTCCTCAGTGGTTATTATTTAAATAATTTTCCATTATACAGGTTGTCCCACTTTCATGGTCCACCTGTCAACTTTGACATTTCAAATGGATATCAATTTTAAACAGTTTCTCGGGTTAATATCGGTTTTCATATATTTCAGGTTTTTAGGTTATAATTTAAAATATCAAACATTGGTTATACAAAGTGTTAAAAATAATGTCAAACTTTGTAATCGAAAATGATCAATAACTTGATAAAATCAAATTAATCACCCTTTATATTTTTTACCAGATGCATGTAGGATTAAATTCTGTACAACTTTGCTATTAATGTTTGTCTACCAAAACTCAACTGTTAGATGTGAAAATTGTTTTTGCATCAAAATACGTGTTTTATCAAAACATTTTGAGAACTCAAAATTATAAAATAGATCAAAAAAATCGATGGACATTGCGACATTCGACATACGATAAGGATGGAATTTGTTTTTTCGTAACACGTTATTTGCAGGGCTCTTCAAAACTCTGGTATTTGTCGTATTCCAATGGTAGGGTTTTCAACTGCTGATAACGATAACAATGTCAAACTGTGTATCCTCTTCAGTACTAGCATGTTTCCTAGTATTTTTCTTGTTGATATTACTAACAACACAGAGTACAACAACATTCTGATAGACACAACCGTGACAACAGTAAACTTTGACGATCGCCTACTAAATTTTTCTATGATAATTTTTGATAAAAACGAGTTTCACGATGAATAGTTGATTTTTTGTAGACAAACATGTATAGCTAAATTATAGAGAATTTAATTTTAGGTCGATCTGGCAAAAAATATAAAGGGTGTTTCATTTGGTTTTCTTAAGATATTGATCATTTTCGATTACAAAGTTTGTCACCTTTTAAATCATGGACAGTTGAGGGTCGTTACCGCCGTAAGTGTGAATAAAATTTGATATTTAAATAATAACCTAAAAAAACGGGAAATATCTAAAGGCCGATACTGACCCAATTAAATGTTTAAAAACCGATATCTCAAAAATTATCATTTTTTAAATAAAACTTGTATACCAAGTCACCATTGTTTTTCACGCAGTTTTAAAATAAACAATCGAAAATATATGTAAGTAAGCTGGGGCAAGAGCGTATTTGGGGCAAGTGCGTCCACGCAGGTTCATAGATCTTTAACTCTATGGATCGACTTCTCATATATTGAATATTGCAGCTCTGACCCGAACCATAACTGATGTGGCAACATTGGCATTTCGGTTGTATCATTTGTCAAATGTCATCTGATCGCGCTCGCTTACAACCTGCAACGCGGGTTAGATTCGTTTTTTTTCAATGTTTGAAAATTGTACCAAATTGATTAATTGAGGTAACTGCTTGTGATCAGTTTGTTATACATAGGTGAAACTAAGCTGTGATCATAAAAGGTAATAGAATATTCTTGTTTTTTTTTCACAATTCAATGGGGGGTTGCACTTGCCCAGAAAAAAGTCTAGAAGGGGCAAGAACGTACACAACAGTACGCACTTGCCCCAAATAAAAATGTGCGTTTGAACATGTCGAACAACTGAAATAACTTATTACAGTGATAAAAAATGATGCGCTCATATAAGAGAAAGACTGATAGAGGTCTTGGTTATTCCAAGGAAGATTTGAGGCAAGCCGTGGATGAAATTCTAGGAGGCAGCAAATCAATAGGAAGAGCTTCTGCTCTGTTTAAAATACCGAAGTCAACTTTAACTGATCATGTTCGTGGAAGGAGGGGTAAATAGAAGTATGTCATATGGTAGAAGTTGCGATATTCCTTTCCAACATGAACGCAAAATTGCAGACGCGCTCAAAATCATGGAGAAGTGGGGGTTCGGCCTTTCAAGAACTGAAGTGATGGATGCAGTTGCAAACTTTGTAAGACAGAACAAATCGAAAACACAATTCAAAGATGGCTATCCTGGACCAGATTGGTTCATCAATTTTCGAAAGAGACATCAACTATCGATCAAGAAACCGCAAACCGTTGAGGTTGCAAGAAAAAAATGTCTGAATCCATTCATCATATATAAATATTTCAATTTATTGAAGACAACCATCAAGAACCTGGGCTTAGAAGAGAAAACAGAACAAATATGGAATCTCGATGAGAGCAGTTTCAGTACAGATCCTTTAAAAACAAAAGTTGTTGGAAAAATAGGCGTTCCATGTACTCGCACAACTAGTGGTCTTGGCAGAGAGAACACGTGTGTGCTGGTTGCCTGCAATGCCGCTGGTGAAAAAGGGACACCCTTGGTTGTATTCAAAGGAAAATATGTATATGATGAGTGGACAGCAGAGGTGAACCCTGGCTGCCCAAAGTTATGTTACGCAGCGACCAAAAAAGGATGGATGGAGAAAGACGTTTTTTTTTAAATTACTTCAAAAAAACTCTCGTTAGAGAGAGAAGAAAAAATAGGTCAATTCTACTAATATATGATGGCCACTCAACTCATATCAGCGTAGACTTTATTCAAGAGGCCTTGAAAGAGGGAGTAACAATTTTAAAACTGCCATCACACTCCAGTCATCTTTTGCAACCACTTGATATAGCTGTATTCAAGTCCTTGAAAGTGAGTCATTTCACCAGATAGTTTTGATCCCCTTGCATATAAGAGATGGCAAGAACATGAAAATAGTGTGGATTATATAACGGCAGAAAACGGTTTTGGAAATTATGGCATACTGCCAAACTCTATACATGAAAACTCAACAGAAAATCAACCGTCATTGGATACAAATCGAGTTCAAAATCAGTCTCCAACAAGTAAATATGTAACTGAAAGCCAGCCTTTGAGAAATAACAATGGAAATGAAGAACAGCCATCCACGGATAACAACAAAACTGATAATGAGCCTTCTAGAAGTCCAGAAAAAAATTGTGTAAGAATTCTATTTGGGGAAATCTTACTAACCACATTAAAAAAAATTAGAAAAAAGCCAAAGAAACGAATTGCCAGTGGTGCAGAAATAATCACTCGAGAGAAGGTTGTACAGCGTCTGAAGGAAAGAGAAGAAGAAGCAAGAAAACCTAAGAAAAAAAGAAAGAGAATTAAAAACCGTCCATCTTCAGAAAGCCAGTGTGAAGAGGTAGAGTTCCAAGAGAAAGAATATGGTGAAACTGTGTAGGATATGGTCAGAGAAGAACACGAACATCGAGAGGATGAAACACTGTTAGAAAGACCACTTTCAATGAGGACAACTGGGGACTGGGTACTTGTCAGGTTTCCTGGGAAAAAGAGTATGAAATATTACGTAGGTCGAATAAAGGAAGACAATGTTATAAAATTTGCACGCAAGAACACTTTTTCCAGAAAAAATCTATCTTTAAATTTCCTATAATAGATGACATATATGAGGTTAGGGAAGATGACCTCGTTATGTTATTGCCTAATCCCAGAGTAGAGCGCCATGGAGAAATCGCCTTCGAAACTTTAATATTCAATAAGCATAAGCTTATCATGCATATAGAGAGTTTAACTTTTTTGTTGTTTTTTTTTTTATTTGATCTTTTCAGAAAAAGTATGTATTTTATTTTCTTGTTAAGCATTATTTTACTCACAAATTGAAATTTATCTTGATATATGATTGATGACATTTGAATTAGTAATAGAGTCGTGAAACAATTTTATTTCTATTATCTTCCATATAAAGTGAATAAAGTTTCAGTTCTAACATGTGTTTCATATTCAAGTTCATAACTCAGAAGAAAATTACAATAGATTAATTCTGTAAGAAGCAATCAGTAACTATCATTTTCAGTTACTTGCTCTTGCCCCATCAAACTAATAATATGAAAGCCTATAAATTTAACCTATTTCAGGGGCAAGTGCGGACAGTTGCCAGAAAATTTTTAATTTTTTTTTCTTCAGACCACTGATTACTAGACATTCTGGTTACCCAAGAAATACAAAGATAATACTCTAAAGATTAAATAAAAAAAATACAGACCACATAATTGGTTTCCTGCTTTTTTGTTGATGATCAAAGTTGAACTAGAAAAATTTTGTATCGCACTTGCCTCAACTTACCTAATAATAATAATAATAATATTTATTTAAAATTTCAAAGTTGAGAGGTGGTTCATGAAAATGGGACACCCTGTATAATTGTAAACATTTTTAAATTGTAGACACTGAGAAACCAAAAAGAACGGTTAACACTGGTTTTGAAGAAATCTCCCTTTTAAAACAAATATCAAAGGTTCGCGTAGTACGGGACAGGTTGTATATACAAAAAAAATACAATTTTTTCATAAAGTCACAACGTCAAAAACAGAAGTTTTGTCCTATTTAAGTCTTCCAAGTGAACCTACTTGTTCATGTTTTAAATAAATATATTATTTTTTTTATAATTTGACCTAAATTATTCCGTAATTAAATGTCTTTTGCTATTAATAATTTGTTTTCTTTTAAATATAATTAATATGTAGATCAGTTCTAACTAATAAGACTTCAGAATGTTCAACTAACCAGAGATTTTTTTTATTTATTAGTAAGGGTGTCAAGTTTCGAGCTTTTACGTTTGTATGGTGGGCTGCCTATCTTCCTGTATAGACACCCCTTAAAACTTGCGCTATTTCTCCTAATTCTTCAGGTTGCGGGGCATGGGCCACGTTCCATATTTTTATTGTAATTATAAACGCCGAAAAACCGTAATTAAACCTTAATGACGTCCAATTACCCGGTATTGTGGTAAATTCTTTAAAATAATTGCATTCCTCGTACGACTTAAACAACAATGGGGAAAAAAGCAAATCAGCGTAAAATATTGTTTGCAACAAAGGGGGAATTTATCTCCAAACAAAGACTTTGCAAAAGCTAATCTGGCGTAAAGGTTTTTTTTTCTAAAAGCAGTTCTTATTAGTAACAAATACCGTAAGATCGCGGCAATGAATGAAAAGTTATTATCGGTTTTATTACGTAACGTAAACAGGAATTCTTTTTTAAACGCGACCTTGCCGATAAAAAAAAATAAAATAAGGAGCGGCGTAATCTAATATTCCGATTTTAGAATCGTGCAAGCGTTCGTCGCTGTATTTATTTATTTGTTGTTTGTTGGCATTTCGGATAAAGTTAAGATAACACGAGATAGTTTAATGAATGAAGATTAAACTGTGTTGACGCGTATGGCATAATTATTAATATTCGTACACGCGCTTATGTGTTTACAAATTTTATTTTGTGTTCTATCAAAATTTTGAACGCGATAATTTTCGTTCCATAAATAGTAATTACGCTGAGAGGAATATTTTGTTGTTTACGCATATTTCTTTTGATCGAGCGCTCGTACACAATTGGAGCGGAGCGTTGATTGCTACATACGTAGAAACACTCACACGAGGCATATATAACGAAGGCAGAGGATGACGTATTCGCGGCACAGACGTACTCGCAGACAGTCGAAATGTTGGGAACATCGATTTCCTTCCCCCACTGTTGGGAAGAATTGCCGGCGCACTACATCCAAGTTCAGAAGCGCCAGTCGAGTACCGAACTTCGTTCGGTTAATACAGCCATGGCAACTTGTTATCCTTCATACGAATTATCAACTCAAACTTCCAGGACTGTGCAAGTGCCTGTTCAGAAAGACTATTCGAGGCCCCTTCACGTCGATTGCAGTGTGGAATACGAACTTCCGAATCAAGCGAAACCTCCGCAAGGTGTTAGAAACGAACCGTTATTAATGATCCATCCGTGTTACTTCCGGAAAATTGAAAGTCAACGTAGAAGCCCTTTTGTTAACAACTTGCCGCAAGCGACGCGACAACCTTCGGCCACAAAACGAAGGGTCGTCAGGACCCAGCATCAGCAGCAACAGCAACAGCAACAACAACAACAAATTCCTCAACAGGCAGCGCAATATCCTATACAATACGCCACCGCGGTGACGGCGGCCACGGAAAGACATCACCAGCAGCAACAACAACAACCACCTCAACAACAACAACAACAAATACATCATCATCACCATCAGCAACTTTGGGAACCGATGCCACCTTTAATACCAATCTCGGCAGCGGCCGCCGTACAGCAAACCTATTGCGGCAAAAGGGATGCTGCGGCGGCGGCGATGGTGTCGGGTTGTGCTACATATAGTTCTGGATCTGGTGATTCCGGTCATTGGACAGATCCGGATCGTTCACCAGATAGACCTGAAGACAAACACATACTTTCGGGTAAATATCGACAGTATCTCCGAGCACATAGACTGCACCCTTACGTTAGCTCGGCCATTCCCATAGCTTCGACGTTCCCACAGATTCAGCAAGTGTGTTATAATGTGTGATCGCTGTGATGTGATACGGAACTTTGTGATAATAGTGTATAATAAGACGGAAGTGCGCAGGCGTCCGGCTCCGGGCGTGGTAGTGATCCAACAGCTGTGCAGCCAGCGACCTATGTTTTTTTTTTTAAATTAATTTAATTCCTTCTGACCTTTCGATTTTTTACGACAATTCATTCTGCCTTCATCGCTTAGTACGCAAAAGACGTAATAGAACGACATCTTAAATTTGACTGTAATTCATTAATAATTAATTGTAACACGTAATTCATTCATCTGTCTGTCTGTCTGTCTGTCTGTAGTGCGACAATGCTTATATTTATATAGGCCAAACTTCGTATAATTAGGACGAATGGGAATTCTGTGCATTAATCAATTTCGTTTCGGTTTTACTTTATTATTTCGTGCGATATTCGGCTTCTTCATCTCTCCGACGGGTATTTATAATCGTATGTACAAAATGAAGCTTTTTATTAGAAATTGCCTACAATATAGACAAAATCGCGTAGTCACGTTGGTAATCGGCACAGAGCATTCGCATTCGTCAAAAAAATTTCCTATTTTGTATCGTGTAATTCCCAAAAGTGTCTGTGCGCAGTGCGACAAAACCAATATTGGTCAGACTGCATAAGTAAAATCATGCTATCAAAATTCATAATTAAAAAAAGGTCCCCGATTTCTTGCTGTAAGCGTAATGACGAATTGATTGTATTTTCTCTCGTGTTTCACACAAAATCTTAGAAGTCTGTCCCCAAAGTCTTTCACTAGTTTTAGGTAGGAATTTCAAATTGAAAAAAAAACGTATTTTTCCTTAAGTATTATTTATTGAACCGTCGCGTCGCGTTACGTTAACATTGTATTTCCATTGAACTGACACGTTTTAATAGTTGTTTCAATAATATTTCCGTGAACAATAGCCTTAGTATAATTTTTTTCCATAAAATCGGTAGTTTTAAATAAGAACAATGCACAATAGCCTCTGTACGTTCTCTTCGTTGCGCGAATACGTTCTGCATTCAAAAAAAATTATTCCGGAAGAAGACGCTTATATTAAGAACTCATTACGGGGCGATCTAGAATTAATTGGATATAAAATGCTAACTGTAAAATGTATGTTATTGACTTACAAATTTAGAGAATGGTAACGCAAATATTCCGTTACCGTCGCGTCGTTTAACCACACTCCAAAGTATTTAATTTATAAAAGTTGTCAATGTCCACTTAGGCTTGTTAATGTTAAATGTTATTACGCCTCCTTATTGGCATCCACATAACCGACTTTCCTACAGTCATTAAACAACCAAAAAAAAGTCAGAAAAGTAGTTTGCAGACGTCTTTGCAAAAAAAAAACTAGAAAACTAGAGAAATAAGTAGAATCGCATCTTAGTTCGTTAGTTTTTGAATTGTATCATCAAAACTCGGAAAAATCGCATTTCCTTTTTTCTAAAAAATTTACTGTTGTTGCCATATTGTTTGTGTTTCTTTCGGAAATGTTACTTCCACTAGTAAGAAAAAAACATGTGTCAAAATACTAGCGTAGATTTTACTGTAAAGAAATTTTCTGCTCCTAGTGATGGTAATGTTTCTATCGATAGCACACCGTACCAAATAAGTCTATGTACAAAAAAAAACTCGATGGAAAAGTTTGAGGGCCAGAAAGCGTATTAGTCACATCCCGAAAAGGAACTGACATGAACATTTTTAATCAACTTTTGAGACTTTATTTTTTTAGACTGGAAACTTATCAAATTGTCCTTCGTCTAGAGTAGTTTCGGGAAGCTTTTGGCTCGCAAATTTGTTTCTGAACAGCACCCGATAGCATGAGATCTGACTTATAACTTATACATTCTCTATGGCTAAATAGCTAGACCAAAGAATATCTATCACGTGTATATAAAAAACTGAAAAAAATCGGGAAAAATTAATTTGACCGATTCGAAAAAAATTGTGAATATGTATAAAGTATTGCTATATATATTATATATAATGTACAGCTAGTCATAGGCAAGATACGCTTATAAAATATGAATAAAACGTGTTAATGTTTTTATAGAATCATCGGCAGTTTCTTTTCTGCATTCCCAATCAATAAAATTGGAATTCCAATTGTGTTTGTTCTTCATTAAGTGCCCCGATTACCTTTGTGTGCGAAAAAGTGACTATAAAAAGTGTAGGTGTTTTCTTCACCGAGTGCAATCAATTTCTTTGGATTATGTGAAGTGATATCTCTCGCATATGGATTAACTTAAAAAATAAAAAAAATAATCGCCGAGGAACGAACGTCAGTAAGTGTTTTGCTTAATTTGAGTTAACTGGAAATTTAGCTTCGCAAAGTATTAGGAGCACAGATCATTGCGGTATTCGCTTTACGTTGAAGAATTATTTTTTCGAAAACTCGATTAAATTCTGGAAAAAAAAACAATTGCGTCATTATTCGAAACTTCCACATTTGGTTCTCTCGTTAAAACCGACTTTAATGCAACAAAAGGCGATTGTTTTAATAACAAAAGGAAAAAGGCAATTATCGAGCAAAATACCTACTTTAAAAAAATTAAAGTTTTCGTTGCTTAATTAAAAATGCATTTATTAAAATTATGAGCGACGGTGTTATTTGTGCTTTTTCTTTCAAAGATAAATAATATTGAGAACCAGAGAGCGTTCACGAAAAAATTCAATTAATATTCTTTCAATTCAATTTAAATTGATTTCTATTAATAGCGTCAAACTCGAATTATATATTCAGGCTTCGAATCGAAAGTATTTCTTTGTGATTATTAAGTAGAATTAAATATTTTACTGTATTGCGTAAATAAGGTCGATGTGCGACATTGCATTTTAATTACGTCTTTGGAAAAATGGAGTTGCTGGTACGAGATCCTCTTCTTTTATTGTTCTAATCGACTATGTGATATATTATTCTTGGTATGCCACAATGACGGATTAAACCGTCAATTTCAATGGGTCATTATGCACTATCTGTAATTTTATGTGAATTTAATATCTATAATGGTTTTATACATTAGAAATTATAATTATCGTATTGTGATTGCGTAGGTTTTTTTTAATGTTTCTTATCAATAAAGTCATAATTGTAAAATCGTGTGTCTGTTATTGCGCTTAGGCCTTGATTTTTTTTAATGAGATCCGCACATCATTTCCATCTAAATTTAAAAATTTTTTGAAAATTCATTTTTTAACTATTTTTAAGAAACGACGTGAAACGCATGCAAATTAGGTGGATATCCGTTTGTTTCACATAAATGGATTGGGTATTTTGTTAATTTTTAATCAATCGGGAAGTTGTGTGCGTACGTGAAAGCTTCTGTTTATTTTCGGTTTTTGTTTAATTAACACATACTTTTTAATTAGTTAGATTTTTGCAAATTAAGTTAAGAAACTAAAGAGTTTATTGTAGTAACAAATTTTACGATCGTGATTTAATTTAAATAAATCAGGACCTGATTCTGATTAATTTGTGGCTATTATGTTTAATATTATTTTTTCCTTTGATGAAAGATTAGGTGGCGAACGAGATAATTGTCTGAAAGTTTTACAAAAATAACCGTACCTATAATGAAAGTGTAGATTTCTTCAATTAATTAACGTACTTAATTTTTAAATAGCGTTAGTTTTGAGTGACGTGGACAATTTTAAAATTAAATTCAATAAGTTAACCACCAAAATTTTTCGTAATAACAATAACTTCGTTGTGGTTATTATTCGAAACACAATTGTTTGTGATTAAATAAATGTTGGTAATTAGCTGTTTGTGCGATAAATAACAGTTTATCGCTCAATGTTATACTTTTATTTATTTTATACTTAATGGTGTTTTGTCCCTAAACCTTGTTCCTTATGATAATTTTTTTTTCTGTTATTATAAATTTCCGTAACTCCAATTACATTCACTGTGCTATCAAGCCTGCAATCGTTAATGTTTGTTCAAGGTGCAATAACATCATTTTACGCCTGATTGAATTTGAATTGAATTTATTTTTAAACGCTCTGTATCTCAAATTTTTATTTTATAAGTTGACCAAATTTGAATGAGAAAAGGTAGGTATTTTTAAAAAAGTTTGCTTTAAAAAAAAGGTAAGTAGAACTAATATCAATAAAAATTGGTAGATTATTTTTCATCTTCATACATCACCGGTAACTGATTGCATGGGTGTCGTGTATAACTAAAATTGAAGTAAAAAATTGTTGTATAAACACAAGAAACGTGTCAATGGATAGAGGAAGGTTTATTGTGGAGCCTTGGTGATAGGAATTTTTTAAATTTTTACAAAGTTTTTGGTAAAATTCAAGAATATTTTACAAGAAATACGAACAAAAATGGAACATTTTAATACCCTAAAAGCAGCTTTCCTCTTTCCAATGATATATTTTTTATTTCAATCAAGATATGTATATTTCTAAACGCACCCTGAACTAAAAAATTATTTTTTCTATTTTGAGTCGCTTACAGAGCTATAAAAGCACCCAAATGAGTTCTTTTATAGAAATAGAACAATTTTTATTTCGAACGGTGGTAAAACTGATTTGATATTAAACGTCAAAGCTGTCGTTACATTGGGTGTGCGTTAATTTAAATCGTAATTAATGTTCAGTAGATTTATTTATCTACTTATTTTTAATTCCACCTATTTTTTTTTTAAATGTACTAATTAAATTTAAACTAGCATTTAAACCAAAATTTAATTAAAATATTACCACCTTAGCAATTATACTTCAAAATTCCCTAAATTTAAAAACCTGCGAAATTTTATTTTAAAATCA
Organism: Abscondita cerata; assembly: GCA_030710515.1. Classification (NCBI taxonomy): domain Eukaryota; kingdom Metazoa; phylum Arthropoda; class Insecta; order Coleoptera; family Lampyridae; genus Abscondita; species Abscondita cerata. The sequence continues at coordinate 1,438,205 of JALBCR010000004.1, forward strand.
ATCTGAAAAGCCCAAAATAGAAAAAAATAGTATAAAGAATTCGTTTCGGAAGGCATTTTAACTCGTCTTATAAAATGCGTTTTCTGAAACTAGTTCTTTAATATACTATTAACCGTCTATAATAATTTCCAATAAAGTGGAATCTAATAATGAATTTACGGGGAATAGATACATCTATTCGTGTTAATTAATGTACATTTAAAAAATAATCAAATACACATTTGCATGCAAATCAGATATAAGTAAACGAGTCTGCAAAATTTAATTTCAAAAAATACTTTCACTTTCAATATTTCTAAAAATCTTAAGGTCGTAAACTTTTACGAAATTCATTTTATTTTTAACCTATGGTTTTTTCAGTTCGGTTACAAGAAAATTTCCATGCATTACTTTTTTCTCATTCTTTAATCTGCCCTTATTTTTCTTCTCCAAACTAATGTTAATGACAAATAGTTTTTCATTAAGTTACGAAACGAAGCTTTATTAAATGCAAAGCAAAACTAATCACTTCTTGATATACGCATTAAACTAGCACTTAAAAATACATTTTACCGGCGATGTTAGCGATTCAAAAGCGGATTTAAAATGACTAAAGCAAAAATTCGTTAGATTGACAAATTTCCCTACTATAATTAATGCACAATTTCTATAAAAATTACGTAATTTATTTATTTGTAACTGTATTACAAAATAAGTAGACCGAGCATTTCTCTGCAATGTTCATATTAATTACATTAAAATCATGCTGCAGTAAAGGCGTCTACGACAAATGATTATTATTATTATTATGTGCATTTGCAGCCAAGATGTTGCCAAATATTCTGTAATTTTCAAATAATCCTCCAAGAAAAATTAATGCGGCGTCGCATTTAATATTATTCCTAATTAAACTTGACATTTACGATCGTACGCAAGCAACGTTTTCGATTACGTCGCTAACGCTCAACAAGAAATTGTTTAAACAATTTCTTATGTTTAAACGTTTTGAATAACTTATTTATAGTATTAGGAGAACATAAAATAAAACCGGTTATCAAGTTTTAAGTAGTAATTGTAATTTATATAAGATAAGAACCTTATCATCAGTGTTTTAAAATGTATATAAGTTAACCGTGTTATGTAAACTTGAAGTGGGGGGCTTCATGATTTATTACACACTTTTTAAAATTTATACTCTATTGTTTATGCATTCCGATACATAGTTTTAAGATCACATCCATTGTTTCTTTAAGACTATAGAGATTGCATCAAAAAAACATACTTGAAGGGGGGGCTTAAAATTTATGCCGCTCGCGCTCATATATGGCTACACGAAACCTTTAAATTCCATGAAACCTTTTAAGGTTTTAATTTCCGTTACGATTTTCACATCACTCCTTATGTATATTTTCATTTAGTTTTTACACTCTTGACAGCAACTACTAACTGTTTACGGTTGTAATTCCATCAGTTTATGTACATGTTGCATTAAAAGTATAATTGTTCAACCATGATGCTTTATAAGCGTTATTACTATTTAAAATGTGAATCATGCATTCTTACTTTTTACGTAAAAGGAACTTTAATTAACTAAAAAAATGTCGCTAAAACTATATTTGGACCATTACTATTAATAAAGCGCACACCGTAAAATAAATTGGACCAATTAAAACCGTATTCATAGTGACATTTTCGACAATTTTTGATAAACATAACTGCACGCTTTTTAGTAGTAATATGCAACCAATGTGTAGCAACATAAATTGTTAAAATATTAGCGTCGCTTCAGATAGTAAAAAAGCGCTACTTTCAAACTT